>CM053624.1:71413207-71449747 GCA_028646595.1 Phalanger gymnotis
GCTCAGTAATTCAGGATGCTAGGGCACTCTCCCCTCGGCTCCTGGTCTGGTAGGTCCCCATCTCGTCTGTTGGTGCCTGGGAGCTCCGAGGGACAGACCTTACCCAGAGACCAATCCAGGCTGTCCTGGGCTGGAGCCCTGCTTCCCTCTGCCACTTTGTGGGTTCTGCAGCTCTAGAATTGGTTCAGAGCCATTTTTTTATAGGTTTTTGGAGGGACTTGGTGGGGAGCTCACGCCAGTCACTGCTTCCCAGCCGCCATCTTGGCTCCGCCCCCTCCTGATTTGACTTCTAATCTTTAATGAGACATAGTTCCCACTATGTATAGAGTACCATAAAAAGTACTGTGTGTAAGGGGTGCTAAAGAAATAGTAGATATGCCCTACACCTTCGAGGGTAATCTGTCCTCAAAGTTCTTCAACTCCCAAGAGCCTTGAAAGACTGGAAGATATGGGCAAGGTCCCTGGTATAGTCTTTTATCTCTGTTGTGCTATTCCTCAAAGTAAGTACAGCATCTCTTCTTTTCCATGATGATAAAAGGGATAATTTTCTCTCTCTTCAAGTATTTTCCACTAAATATGCTTCACATACTTGCAAACATAAAACATTTGATGTAATTAACATGCCCCTAACTTCCCTTTGCTTCTTACAGTTCAATGCAGTTCCATAGTAGGGGCCTGTGAACATAGTGCTACTGAAAAGAGAGGAAAGGGAAGGGTCATTTAAAAGTATTTTATCTGAGGACATAAGAAAGTTCTCAGATGGAGAGCCTTTGAATATTGCCTGATCATCAGAATAAAACCTTAAGCTATGAAGTTATCAAAGTGTGAGTTAGCTAAGGACTCACAAATTTCACAAATATTTATTGAATGCTTATGACATCCAAACTGGATGGTCTGAGAGACACAAAGATATGTGTCAGAGATCTTGTAATTATGGAGCTTTTAGCCTCCTTGGAAAGATAAAGCTGCTTTAGTTGTACTCAGGATTGTCATCACCATACCCTCACACTTTGTCTCCCTTTCCCCATGAGAATGTCAGATCCTTGAGAGTAGTGACTGCCACTTTTGTAATATCTATTTAGAGCTCTTAGCAACTCTTCAATAAAAGCTTGACTGACTTCGTGTGTGGTGTGTGTGTGTGTGTGTGTGTGTGCATAGTGTAGTGTGGTATTGTAAAGGAGAATACATTTCCCTGTGATCACCAGGGGAGTTAGTGACTAGGCTAGAACTACAAGTCGTCTGCTGACCTCTATTTCTGCTAGGTCAAGCTACTTCCAAACCCACGGCAGCACAGACTCCTACACTCCATTCCACTGAGGCCTAACCCTAAACAAAAGAAAAGCAGGCAGCCACTCTTGTATACCTAAGATAACCTTGGCAAGGTCTTATCTTATTTGTCTCCCTCCCAGTTTTCTGGAATGCCCGACTTGAAATCCTTTCACTAGAGAGTGATTTAGTATGTAAGATATAAATGTCCCCTGGTCTTACCTTTCTCTTACTGATGAGGTCCACGGAAATGGAGTGATTCCTCCGAAGTCACAATCAGAGATAAGGATTTGTTAGGATTTGAATCTAGGCCTCCTGACTCTACTAAATCCAATTAAGATTATAGAGGTAGGGTGGGGGCAAAATCCTGATAAGGAATATATTAGACTATGTAGGTAGGCAATCAGAATTATTTGAACTTCAAGTCTATCACCAACCCTTTTGCCAACTTTGGAGATGAGCAAATATTTGTTGTTAGGATACACATTTTGTCTTCTTTGGAGTAGGGGAAATGGGCGGGGTATCATTGAAATATAGTTAGTTTGATTTGGGAGATTTGGAAATCTTTGAATTTACTTCAAACATATTTGTATTTCCTTGGGCCCATGCTTGTTTCCTGCAGGTAGAATGTTTCTTGGAGGAAGGGATAGTTTCAAAAAATTATTTTTATTTTTCTATCCCATTATGCATTCTACAAAGTAAGACACTAGTGTTTTCCGAGGTGAATTGCCCAATCTTTTTGCTCTTCTTTGGGCCTCCAAAATTGAGGGAATCTTTCCTTGCAAAAGATCTAGGGAAACAAATAAGGCATGGGGGGTGGTAGCATGCATTGGTTGGGGGTGTGGTTTGGAAAAACAGGTATAAGTTGTTGATATGGTGGTCGGAAAGCACTGACTTGCAGGCCTGAATGCCTGGGTCAGTATTGTTTTTACGTTGTTTCCCCCATTAATCTGTGAAGTGCCGAGAGTTGGGTTTTTTTTCCCTTTCTTTGAGGTGTCTTCAATGCTTAGCAAACGCTTGTTGACGTCACTATAGTACTGGTTCCACCACGACTAGCAGTGTGCCCTTGGTCAAGTACTTTATCTTAAGATAGGACCTCAGTTGCCTATTGTGTATCAATGAGGGGCGGGGCTCTGGAGCTCTAAGTCGGCACGCGGTGTGTGAGCTGCCTTCCCCCTGGAGCCGCGAACTTTGGGCCTTCGGGGGAGGGCCTCAGTTTCCCCGTCTGTACCATAAAGGCTTCAGGCCGGATGATCTTTTAGGTCTCTTCCACTCTATGACCCCAAAACAGACCGTGCTTGCTTTCTTTCACCTTCCCCACCTCAAAGTCACACCTCGGGCCTCGGCGGCCTACGGAACCATGGCAACCAGGGAGGCGCTTGACCCCTGACCTCCCCGTCGCCGCGCCCTCCCCCCGTCACGTTCCAACATGGAGAAGCCCAGACCGGAAGTGCCGCCCCAGCCGCCGGCCGCTCGCCCGCCCAAGGGCGCAGCCGGGCCCTAAAAAGACCCGAAGCCCCGGCCTGTCATCACGTCCCGCCGGTGCCCGTACCGGCTCGACCCCTTAGGTGACGGAGAAGCGAGGGCCGCGGCTCCGCAGCCCCCGCTTCTGAGAGGAAAGGAGGAGGAGGAGGAGGAGCAGCAGGCGAGAGGAGGGCAGGAGAAGGAGGAGGCGGGAGGTGGAGAGGCAGACAGGGAGAGGCAGAGGTAGCCGCCCCAGCCCGAGCCGCCGGGGGTTCGTATTAGCCGGGGGCGGGGGTTCGTATTAGCCGGGGGCGGGGGTCCCGGGGCGGGGCCGGGCCGACCTGAGCTAGCTCTGGGAGCCCGGCGGGGTGGGGGGGAACCCGAGCAGGTTCGGCGGTGGAGGCGCCGGCCGGGCCCCGGCGGGGCGGGGGCGGCTCTGGCCCGAGGGGGGAGACTGAGTCCCAGGAGCCCCGCGGCGGCCTGAGGCGAGCCCCCACACCGCGCCCCGCCCCTCTGGGCGCCAGGTGACCTGGGCAGGCCTCACCTGCTCTGGGGGCAGAGCCGGGAGGGAGCGTTGACCCAGACCCGACCCCCTCCCGGCTCGTAGCTTAAACATTCTCGGTAGGCGGCGGGGAGGGAGCCAGCGAGCAGCGGCCCCCGGCCCGGGGATGCCAGCCCCTGGCCCGGCCCCAGAGGCGGCGGCGGCGGGCGGGGGCTCCGGGGGCACCTGCTTCCCTGGACCACGAGGCAGGAGGGCTGTTCGTTTGGACAGGAAGCAAATAGAAATTGGGCAACTTTGAGCTGCTGTGTCTGCGAAGTGCCCTTACCATGCAGTTACTAAAGACATAGGCTCGGGGAAGTTTCATTTATTTTTATTTTTTGCTACTGATTGTGTCTCCCTCTCTGTCGTATCTGGGACCCCCCCCCCCCCCCCAAAATAAAAGGCAAAATGATGTTGTCCGAGCAAGCCCAGAAGTGGTTTCCAACTCACGTGCAGGTCACCGTGCTTCAAGCCAAAGATCTGAAGCCGAAAGGCAAAAGTGGCACCAATGACACATACACTATCATCCAGTTGGGGAAGGAAAAATACTCCACCTCTGTGGCAGAGAAAACCCTTGATCCGGTCTGGAAAGAAGAGGCTTCTTTCGAGCTGCCCGGATTGCTCATGCAGGGCAATCCAGAGAAATACATTCTTTTCCTGGTAGTCATGCACAGGTCTTTGGTGGGTCTGGATAAATTTTTGGGGCAGGTGGCAATCAATCTCAATGACATCTTTGAGGACAAACAGAGAAGGAAAACAGAGTAAGTCGTGCAATTTATTTTCTTGTTTTTGCAGTGTTTAATATATTTCTCATCGTGTAAACAAAACACTTTTATTTGGGAGGCATAGGTTTCTGGATGAAGTGTGACAACTTCTAACCATCCCATTCAAGTGAATCAGAAGTAAAATAAATAACCCACGGGAAGAAACCTTTAAAAATGATATTGCACATGTTCCATTCTATCATTTCTGTTATAGTTTAAGCATCTGCTTAGGAATTCCAAGTCTTAACGTTTTTTGGTAATGACTTTAAATAAATGGAGTTTTTGGGGGTATGATTAAGATTACTTGTAAGAAGCAGTCACTTTTAACCTTTTAAAACTAGGTAGGTATATAATTTTGAAAATTAGTAAATGAAATGGGGTAGTTACAAAGCTTAGTAGCCTCCGGAAAAATGTGTGAAGCACATTAGTGCAATGTTTTAATATTGAAGTTAAATTTAGAAATCTTGAAGCTTCTTATTCACATTTTGGGATTACATACACGGTAGATCTTCTTTATTTCTCTATCAACTGTTGCTCCCTCTCAAGACAACTTAATATGTTCTAAGGCATTTGGAAATCCAGAATTTCCAAGTTAAAAACTTGTCTCATTTCTGACCTTGACTATTCTAATAACTTTACTTTTATATTTTCATTATATCCATGCCAGCCTATTACTTCAAAATTACTTCCACGAAGCTATTGTACTTGGACCATACTAAGTGATTCAAGATAAGAAATACTGATTTAATTCTTACGGTGAAGCAGCTTAGTAGCATCTTCATTAGAAACAGGGACTTCTTAATATGGATATTTAGTCATGAGACCTATTTTTAATATAAACACTAAGAAGATAAGTCAAAACCTCAACACAATGTTAGAATGAAACAAAGTACTTCCAGAAGTAGGCAGTTACTTCCTAATTCAACTTTTAACCCAAGTGTAAGTATGAGGAAATAGTCTGTTATATTCAGGAAAAGTACAGGTTGAATTACAGGTCTACAAAACTTGGAAGAATGTTTTGAGAGTGAGTAATTCACTCATAACCACAATCAAATTTCCTCTTTAAAAATCATTTGACTAGTGTGAATTTACCTTATGACATAATTTCACATACTTTAACCATAAATGTATAGACCAAAGTACATTTTACCTCAAAACTTCTAGAAAATACTTATATTCTAAGCCCTGACCTAAAGTTTGTGTTAGTGATATGAAATATCAAGAATGTAAGATGAAAAGTGGTAGTAAATATTTTAAAATAAGGTGAAAATGTCCTAAGGAAATGAAGGAAAGGATAAAAAGTTAAAGCTGACTGTGTCTGTGCTCTTAGCATAATGAAATACATTTTGGATTTTCTTTTTAAAAGAGTATTTTATTATCCATTGAGGTTTTTTCATATTGGAGTTGTTTTTATAAAATCACATTTATGTGTATGTTAAAATTGTTTATTTTATACATGTCCAATGATCCTTTAGTGTCTAATGTTTTGAATATACTTCTAAAAGTGTCCTGACTATGAATTCCTTATACTGCATTCGATTTCAAATTTTATACTGTCTTTTCAAATATTTAATAGGTCATGTGTTATTGACCTTCTTTTAAGAGTACATTTTCCAAATATAAATTGACCCAGCTTCAAACTTAAAAATTCTTAGTTTGAAACAACCTCCAGTTTTCCTTGATTCAAAATCTTTTCTTATGTGGTATCATTTATCCAAAAAAGTGGCAGTTGACAGTCTAGTTTCTACATGCAAAAAGTTTGCATATGTATGTTGACTATTAAATAAAATTGATTAGTATTCTTTGAAATAAAATTGTTGCTTTAAAGTATTATTAGGCATATAATGTTATTGTATCCAAAATGATTTTCTTATGTTCTGTATCCTTAACATTTTTTGCTTTGTGTGGGCATGAATGGGGACCAGATTGTTTGATGAAGTGTCTTTATTGGTAATATTTCTAGTTTTTTAATATATTTAATAGCTTCCTTTTTCCAGCACAGCTGTACACATGGCCTTGCAAAAGACAGACTTGAGTTGCTGGTGTGTTACAAAAAAGATATTTAATATTCTGCACAATGCTGAACCTTGTCAGCAATTCCCAAGTGTTTTTTAGAAAATCAATATGAGTGATGAAGGCTACCAGCTGATTTAGAATTCCTATAAAAACTACAGGGTGACACTTTTTTTCCCCTTTGATACTGAACTAAAGAGAAATATTTACAGGTTGCTTTATTCCAAATTGCATCATGATAGATAAAGGATGGGATTCTGTAAACTTCTTCTGTTTTTCTCTGACTCCACTCATCACTTTCTTCCCCTTGAAAGGAAGAAGGGAAAATGGCTGAACCTGAATAATTTAAGCAAGGGCCTGGAGAGTACTTCTGTGTCTTCAACTTTTAATGGCTGGCTGGCTTGGTGCTGGCATGAGACTTGAGAAAATAAAACCATGTTTAATATAACAGAATAATAAAATTGTGCATGCTGTTATGTAATATCTATTGCTTTTTTACAGCAATATATTGTGTGTTTAATGCTCATGAAAATAATAGCAGTTGGAATCCCTAGAGTTAGGTATGATGCAGGCATGAGCTTTTTAAAACTTCTCTGCGCAGCTCTGCCAGTGCACCTGCATTCTGGCCTGTAGTACCCTGAATGCCAATCTTTTTCCCACTTCTGACCAAATAGCACCAATTGTTTGGGAATAGTTCCCACATGTGTGGTGATTTTTCTAACATGGACTGGTGCCCACTAAAAATTGAACTGAGGCCATATTGAGTTTAAATCCAGGACTCGAGATGAAAAAAAAATCAGCATTAATCCACTAAGCCTCAAATGCTATGTCTTCATTTTATCTTCAGGAAGTTTGGGAAAACAAATGATATCTCTAGAATGGCTCTTGAAGGTCTCATTAAGACTTCCATGTTAAAGCAGTATAAAAACAACATCAAAGCAACTGAAATTACTTCTTATGCTTAATTTTTTATTAGGAAGTTTTATGTTTTAGCTTGTGTATACACCATTAATCTGGTGAGGGACTGCTATAATTGCTAGACTGTATGTGCTTACCTCAGCTGTGATCTAGTTCATGTTAAGTACCTATTTGTGCTTCCTATCAAAGCTTGCCAGTAGCTTTAGAGCAGAGATTCTTAACTTAGGGTCTGTGAACTCAAATACTTTCTCTGACCACTCTTTTGATATTAACTGATGTCTTGTAATTTTATGTATTTAAAACTCTATTGTGTGGAGGGGTCCACTGGCTTTACTAGACTGCCAAAGAGATCCTCTACACAAAGAGTGCTCCTGCTTTGGAGGTGTTTTATAAGTTGATTAATCCTAGAAACATAATACACCAATTATATCTTTGACCTCTACATCCTGATAATTATCCAGTGTCCTGAAATATAAATATATATATCCTGCAATAAATGTGACTTAACAAATTGACAATTGTACTATTTATCAGGAAAAAAAATCCTTTCAATATTATTGACTCCTTTATTTTTCTTTTTAGTTTTTGTTTGACCCTGTGCAAGTTACTTTGTTAGGTCTTAATTTCCCGTCTAGTAAAATGTGGGAATTGAGCTAGTGAAATCCAGCTTTAAAGTTTATTCCACATCTGCTCAGCAAATCTTTTTGCTAGGACTTGGAAAGGATAATAAGAAGTCGAAGTCATTGCCATCGTAGAGCTTCTTGTCTAATACAAGATATGTACAAAAATAACTTGACTTAAGAGTCAGTGTGTTGGCAAAGGAGTTCCAGACTTAGAATGATAAGACCTAGATTTGAATTCCTGGTTCAGCTGCTTAGTTGCCATATGACTGTAGGCCAGTAATTTCCTCAACCTCAGTTTCCTTTTCTGTGGATAGTAATGCTTTCACAACTAACCTAACTCATTAGGTTGTTATGAGGATCAAATAAGATAATATATATAAAGGGCTTCATAAATCTTAAAATGCTGTATAAATGTAAGCTATCGTTATCATTATTGACAGTTACAAAGTGCTTTGCTACTTTAGAAGGTATAAGACTACCATGTTAAAGTATATCAATATTAAGTGAAATCACTTGTTATGGTTGTATCTTATAAATTGACTTCATGTTCTTGTCAAAACACCTCACAGATTTAAGATTTTTTGTGTATAAATTCTTTGATTCTATTTTCCTTTTCCCCTCTCTTCTTTTGCCTTTGGGTTATCTTTCTGCCTGTGCTTAATAGTGTGATACCTCTAGATATTATTTATCCATTGTTATATTCTCAATTGATGGTTATTTGATGTGTAGTTTGCCTTTTTTTCTGTAAATTATTGCTGTTTGTGATGTATCATCTATTAGATTTCTCAGTATGAATGTTAATTGATAATTCTATAACTATGTTACAACATTTTCTGTTTTGTTTTTTCTAATATCCTAAATTCCATAAAGATTGTAACACTGTCTTCTCCTGTTTTCTAGTTCATGTCATTGGATTTAACTGTTTGCTTCAGATTAGTGCTACAGGTTAATTCTTTTTTTTACTTTGAGTCTTTTATTCCTTGTGTAAGTTGTTTTAACATTGTTGGTTCTTAATTGCTAGTATTGTTTAATGTTAATTAAGAAAGTTATTTTCTTAAATATTAGATGCTTGTAAAAGTAATCAATAGAAGCAGTCTATATGAATAATTAGCACTGGAGACCTGAAGCTTAGCTTGAAAAAGTGGAAGCAAATTACGCACTTTTCCACACATAGCTAAATCTCTAGATTTTAAGAATTAAACAAATTGAGGCACCAGTTAACCTCATAACAAAGGAGTAGAGATAAATTGCTAGTAGATTGCTTTTTGTCTTAGTGCCTTTGATGATACATGGTTTGTCTTCTTTTGGTCTTTCAGGAGGTCAGTAAGAAAAAGCAAGAGTAGGAATTAAGAAATCCAGAAGGCTGACTACTACAGACTTGTTATATGACCTTAGTTCAGTTCTTCAGCTGCAAGTTGAAGGGATTGATTAGAATGATTTTTAAGGATCCTTTGAGCTCCATTTTGTGAAAATTTGGCAGGTGTCTTTAATAGCAATAATAAAAGTAATATAGTATTTAGGGCATTTGTCATGTTATGTTGTTGGTCTTCATAATAATCTTACACAGTAGGCTTGCCTTGTGATAGAACTGATATATTAGTCTTCTGATGCCAAATCTAGGCCTCTTTCTACTGTACCATAAGTACCTATCCCGGATATTATTTCCATAATTAAATACCTACTAGTTCAGAGAAATTTTCTTAGAGGTCTGGTATTAGAGTTATTATTAGTTATTATTATTATTATATATTATTATTATTACTTTAGTTATATTATTAGTTCTCTCAGTGGTTGGTTTTTGAATGTTTTTCTTTCTTAGTATATATGAGGATGGTTCTACTCATTTGTTAGGTCATGTGCTATGAGGTGATATACATAAAGCACTTCAAAAAGTATATGTGTTAGCTCTCATCTAGTATGAGTGCATTCTCACTCATCCATTGACCTCTTCTCACTTGGTCTCCTTTGTGACAGACATTTGTGAGATAGGATTAACATTGCAAAACTAAAGGGCTCAAGCAGTCATGACTTTAGCCCTGGTGTACTAAACTGCTAACTATAGTGGTACATGTTTTTGTAGATATATCAGAGAGCTATTTCCCAAGAAGAAAAAAGACTAGTAATTTGAGTAATTTCTTTATATGTAAAGTCAAGGTCAATAAATGACAATCTTGATAAGCATATATATAATCGGTGAAAGTAGGAGAATGTGATTACAATTTTTATTTCAAAATAATTTGTCTCATTCATTTTATAGCGTCTTGAATCATGTTACTTATGTACAGTTTTATTTCAGACAGAGTTCAATATCTACACAAAATATACTCAGTTGAGTCAGCTGAAAAGAAGGAGGGGGAAAGATAGGAAGCTGAGGAGAATGAGTTTGTATATAAATGCTTTCAGATTGGTTATGTTTTAAAAAGTTATATTTGAAAAGTAATGATTTAACATTCTGGTGCTTACACCCCACTGTGAGGAAGAACTGGTGAACTCTCATTGCTGGTATGATACAATGAAGATTGTGTTTGGTCTAGCATATTCTGAGGTCTTGGGACAACCATGTGTTAAAGCTCTATATACACTTTGGCCTTCTGGGCTTTATTTGTTGGAATAAATGAATCATGTGTGGACACCTGCAGAATTATTGTCATATCAGTTTTCCACCAGTAATCTTATACACTAAGATGTGTCCTGTTTGAATTTCCTAGAATAGTGTCTACATAGATCAAAAAAGGATATATTAATAACAAAGCTTTTATATATCTTCTTTCAGTTAGAAAATCTAAAAGTAAATATATGTCTTCAGAGATTTTAAGTGTCATTTAAATTCATGAGAATATCACACCTTGCTTGCCCTTGTAGTATTTAAGTATCTACCTCTAGGCTAGTACTATTTTAGGTACTTTGTTCAGATGTGGCTACTTTACCTGTTGCATAGTAAATGTAGTAGCTTGTGTCTGGCATATTCTGAATGGGACCTATGTAAAATTTAGTCATTTAATTCCTTTTTAACTAAAAAGTTTTTTAGGTTTGAGTTTCTGGTCTTCTTATGCCTTACTCATTTTTATGTATACTTTGATCCAGTGACACTGGCCTTCTCATGCAAAACACTCCATTCCCTGATTGCAGGCATTTTCACTGGCTATGCCTCATGCCTCAAATTCTCCGTCTCCTCATTTTTTACCTTTGGCTTTCCTAGCTTACTTCAATTCCAGCTAAAATTGCACCTTCTACAGGAAGCCTATGTGGATTCTCCTTCATGCTATTGCCTTCCCTTTATTGATCATCTCCAGTGTATCATGTATGTGTCTTATTTGTACATGTTTTGTTTTCATATTGTCTTATCCATTAGACAGTTCCTTGAGAGCAGGGATGTCTCTTGCCTTTTGGTAAGTGCTTAATAAGTATTTGTTGATGTGTGGACTTTATAAAAGACATGTCACTTGATAATGAAGTACAATATCCATACTTTCACAGGAGTTATTTAAACATAGGTAATAAGCATGTATTAAGCCTTTACCATGTGCCAGGATAAATGCTCTTTTGCAGTGCTATAACCGTTTGTTCTTATAAGAAGAACTACTTGTGATATTCTGAAAATTGTGGTCTTTTATGGTTAAAAATTCTGTAAATGAAATAAACTGTGCCTTGCATACTCCATTTAAAAGTGTGTAGTACATTGGAATAAAATGTCTGAAAATATAAAACTTGGCTCTATTTTAAATTAGTTTTTTTAGTATTTCTACTTTAGTATACTATTGTGTGAAGCACATGGATGCTAGCAGGAGGCATTTAAGCTTTTCTTTTTCAGTAATCTTATGACAGCTTATTAGAAACTAGGTTTCTCAACATTTTGCTCACTTTGCATATATTATAAAAACTCAATTCAGCATACATTTATTAATCTCCTCTTGAGTATAAAGTATTGTTTTAGCCATTGAGGATGTTCCCTTTACCCTCAAAAAGGCCCTACCATCGCAGAGCTTACAGTAACTTTTACTGGTGTTGAGAGTGGTGGTGGAGGGGATTGGGGAAAAAAAATGTATACAGATAATATAAAGTTGGGGACAGGGCTCAATTTGAGGGTATTCAAGAAAGGCTTCATGTGGGAGATGTCGCCAGAGCTGAAACTTGAAGGGAGGCTGGGATTCCAAGAAGCACATAGGAGGGAGAACATTCCAGGTATGGAGATCAGTCAGCTTGTGTGGGGTCATGGAGGTGACAGATTGCCTTCTACACATTTGGTTGAACAGAGTAAGTGGGATAAACATGAAATATATTTAGACATAAAGGTTGGAGTTAGATTGTTAAGGCCCTTGAATGGCCAACAAAAAAGTTTGTATTTGATCTAGGAAGTAGTAGTGAATCACTGAAACTGTGAGCAGATAAGCTGCATGGTCAGATCTGTGCTTTAGGAATTTCGGTATGGCAGCTGTGTACAGGACTGATTAAACTTCGAAGAGACTAAAAGCAAGGGTGACCAATCCAGTAGTCCAAGTGAATGATGATGAGAGAGAATGAAACTAATGGCTTTGTAAGTGAAAAGAAGTGAAAATGAGATGTGGAGGTATAGTTAACAAAATTTCCTGTCTGATTGACTTTGGCTAGGAGTGTAAGGGAGAGTTCGATGTCTTAGAGTTGGCTCCAAGATGGCCATCTTAGGTAAATTGTATGATGGTGATCCTCTCCACAAGAAATAGGGGAGTTCGATGAAGAGATGGGTTAAAGAGAGAAAGATTTTTAATGGCCTTTTGGACCTTTTGAGTTTGAGTCACTTTTGTGACATCCAGGTGAAGAAGATGTTCAGTCTGTAGTCGGTAGTGTGAGACTAGCTCCGAGTAATAACAGTAACAATAGCTGGCATTTTTAAGGTTTACAAAGTGCTTGACAAGTCATTAAGCTTACAGTCTTGTAAGCTAGATGCTATTATCTGCTTTTTACTCCTGACGAAGCTGAGGTATAGAAGTTAAGTGACTTGCCCAGGGTCACATAGTCTGAAGCTTAATTTGAACTCATCTTTCTGATTCCAAGTCTCTGTATCTTTATCTCTGGTTCCACCTCGTGTAGATTTGGGCATCGTCTGTATAGAGATAATAATTGAAGCCATGGGAATTGATGAGATCCCATAGTATGAAGAGAGATCTTGTGCTTTTTTTTTAGTTTTTATTTATGAACTGAATGTAAAATGTAGCATAAGTAAATTGCATTTTATCCTCAAGTGGTCTCCAAAGTTACTGAAGTCACCTCGTTTGGGTGAATTAAATGTACATGTCATACCCAAGTAGTATTTTTAGTGCCGAAGGACTTTGGGAGGCTTATTTTTCAGGGAACTTGATCATTATTTGTCATTGTAAATTGCCTAACTCAGAAAGAATTTTTATTGGTGAGTGCTTTCAGATTCCCTCCTTCAGTATTTTTCAATGTCAAGAAAATTTACTTAGGCCATTAGCAACACTTATCACATATGGAAACATGTTAGCTATTACCGATAAGAATTTTAAAGGTGAGTGATTTTAAAATTATAAAAGAAAAGGTCACTTAAAAAGGTGTACTGACACTTCTGTTTTCAGGCCTTTTCAGCTAGCTTCATGTCATAGCATAGAAATAGTTGCATAACCTCTATGAAAATGGATAAAGCTAGAAATCTACACTGTAGCTAAATTTGATAAATGTGATTATTCCATGTTTAAACATGAAAACAGCCATTTACATATGAAATTTTAGAGTTTCTATCTACAGAAAAGAAAATATACCTTACTAATCTTTAATTTTTAAATCCTTTTATGTTATTCTCTTTATGTGGTATGTTTTAATATAGATTGGCCTGATGCATGTATTTGTTTTGGAAAGAATTGCTATTCTCCCTTAATTTTTTTTTTTACTTCAGAAATTAAAGAAAGATGCTATGCTTTAAAATATCAGGAGAAGGTACTTGTAGACATATGGCTACTCACATTTGAGTTGGGGTAGGGTAGGGGATGGGTCCTACAAAAAGTGCTATATATTTAAAAGAAATTTAAAATATGCAAACTTTGGAAGGTGTATTTTGTAGTTTTCAGAGCACTTTATAACTTTAAGGCTTGGGGTTCGAGGATACCTTGTATGATTGATGGAAATCTTTTTGAGTGTCCTGTGTCACTGTGCAAATAATGAATTTAACAGAAAAATAGGAAATAACATAGCTTAAATGCCTGATACAGCCCATTTTTTTCCTTCTTTTTAAGGTGGTTTAGGTTAGAATCTAAACAAGGGAAAAGAGCCAAAGACAGAGGAGAAATAAAGGTCAACATTCAGTTTATGAGGAACAATATGACAGCCAGTATGTTTGATCTGTCAATGAAGGACAAAACAAGATCTCCTTTTGCAAAACTAAAAGATAAAATGAAAGGTAGAAAGAATGATGGGACGTTTTCTGATACTTCTTCGGCGATCATTCCAAGTACTCATATACCTGATGCTAACACTGAACTTTCAAGTAGTGAAATACAGATGAAATCCAAACCAAAAAAGCCTTTTCTTTTGGGACCTCAGCGACTCTCTTCAGCTCATTCAATGTCCGATTTAACGGCATCACATGTTTCTTCAGAGAAATTGAAGACCAGTACTATTGGTCATACACATCTTTTCAGGCGCCAGCTAGAGTCTTTCGAATCTGTTGAGGAAAGTGGTAAGTGAAATGTTTTCCTAGGTATTTTGGTGGAAGTTTGAACTATGCTTTGAATTTCTTATATAATTTTTAAAGTTAGAAAATGCTTTTTTCCTTTTAGAGTTTTTAAAGTTGAGCTCTTCTTAATCCTTTTATTATTAGTAGGTAATGTAAATTCATTTCTGTTTATAGCAAATTTTCAGCATGAATTCTCTGATTTTAAAACCTCCTTTTATTATCCAATTCTATTTTATTGCTATTTTTCCCATATTAAAGACTTTATAACATTTAATTCTGTATAGATTGTGTTACAGGACATGCACTTTCTGGGGTCAAAAATGTCTTTGAAAATAAATCCTGCATATTAAAAACAAGTTTAATAGTAAACGATTTTGAAAAGCCACACAAATCCTTGAAATACTTTACTGCTTTCTCATGCCAAGAAGATACACTGACACTACAATTTGTTTACATCATGTTTTGTCTGAAGTGAGGAACTTAGTAGTCACGTGTCTAGTAATGCAATAATTGTCATTAGCTTAGAACCTTTATGCCATTATACAGTGGCTTAAGATGAATTATTTTACAAGATTATTTTTAAGGTTAATATCTTGAAATAACTAATTGCTCAACTTCTAAAAGCAGAACCAGTGTGCACACTGAATGTGTCAAATAGTATGATGTAATGTCTCACTGGCTATGTATTAACTACAAAATTGTTTGCAGGAAGTCTCAAATCTCCACATAGAAGAACATTAAGTGCTGATACTTCTAAAATCAACCAACCTGACAGCATAGTTGATGAAGGTGAATCGTCTTTCGGAACACAAAATGACCCATTTACAAATGTGACTGCTTCATTACCACAAAAATTTGCAACACTGCCAAGAAAGAAGAATCCATTTGAAGAAAGCAGTGAATCATGGGACAGTGGTGTGAGTTTATTTTCAAAATCAGTTGAAGTCAAAAAAGAAAATAAAAGAGAGAGAAGGGAGAAAGTTAGTCTTTTTGAAAGAGTGACTGGGAAAAAAGATAGCAGGAGGTCTGACAAGCTTAGCAATGGGGGATCAGACAGTTCTTGTGACTTGAAATCACCTAATGCATTTGGTGAAAATCGCCAGGATTATTTTGATTATGATTCTACTAACCCGTTTACAACAAACTTCAGGACTACAAACATGATGCCATCTTCTAGGTAAGCTTAATCTTAGAGGGGAGGATGGTGTTTTGAAAAGTAATGTAAATGAAGGAATAGAACACCCTAGATGTTTGATTATTTTAAATACTTCTGCTTTGCCACTCGTTTCATTTAAGTTATGATTTTTGTTTACAATCTTTTTTTGTAGCAGTATTTGTGCCCTTTATAACAGTGGTTCTATCTTGGTAACTCCAGTGGGGCAACAAATCCTTCCTCTCATCTATTTTCTTACAATTAAAAAAAAATCAGCAAAATTTAAGGAATGAATGGTCATCTTTTTCATGTGATATAGTGATGAATGTCTTTATTTTAAAATTTTCTGTTATGAAGATTGTCATATTATAGATGGTAATACTTTAAGAGACCAACCCATACCACACCCCTTGAGAGCAGGAGCAGACCAATTGTATAGTCTGTAGACTACACTTTGAAAACCACTATCTTACATCTAGAGTTAATTTTCATAGTGCTTTGATCTTTGGATGAGTAGCCATCTTCAGAAGATAGCAATTTGAGATTTTTATACTGTAAACATTTGTTTTTTAATTCTTGTGTAATATCCCTTGAGACTCCATGTGAATAACTCTTGCTCGTGTAGTACCTTAACAGAATCGTAGCACTATCAATCTCAGAGCCACAAGTAGAAAAGATTCACATGTAACGTAGTAGTCTGTGTCTGTCAGGGAATATATATATTCATTCTCTGTTTTTAAGAAAAGCATCAGATGTTGGAGAATATGAAAATATATTTGTAGAGATTTGCAGTAATTTTATGTGGAAAAGCAGTGATGAGATTTTGTTATATAACCATGGAATCAGTCCCTTATATTTTTTTCTTTTAGACAGTTGCCTAATTTCAGAAGCTCTGCTTTATTCCCCTTCTACTGCCTGCCCACCACCTCAAATCTCCTCCCCACTTTTCTAAGTAAGGAAGAATTCTATTGAAAAATATTGCTTTATTTGTTTTCTGTGTTTGAACTCTGTTGTACAGAAAGGTCTGTCAAGTAGAATTGGTACTAAAAATTTAGAAGAAATGTATACTTTCTATTTTTGCCTTGAGACAGATTAGGTGGTTTGCTATGGTTAAAAAAAAAATCCACCGGATTTTTTAACATGATATCCAAAAGAAGTTTATTGTTATCATATAGTATTGCCATTTCATTGAGAAATACATATATACGTATGTATAGTCTACATATATATCCTGCTTTTAAATATTTTATTTCCTTTATATTGTAATAAGCCTCATTTCATCAAATCCCAAAGGAGCAGTGAACAATATACTGTAGTTTTATCTCACAAAATAAAAAAAATCATAGAATGTTAATTATGAAAAGGATTCATTTTATAGATGAGGAAATTGAGGTTCAGTTAAGTCCACTGTTTTACATTGTTTAATATTTGCATAGTGCTTAAAGGTTTGTTACATGCTATGTGTAATTAGTTGACATCACACAGCTTATAAAAGGCAGAGTTTAGACTCACTCAAGTCTTCTAACTAATTTTAGTTCTCTTTCCATTATACTATGATTCCTTCCCCCTTTTGCCTTTTTTTGTTTTCTTTCATTCCATTTTTTATGCAAAAATTTGGTCTAAGATAAGATAGTTACTTTAAAGGGCCTGAATGAGTTTTGTGGAGCTTTAAATTCCAAATAAATGAAAAAGAAAGGAAGGTAGTATGATAGTTTTTTAAATTGTAAAGTGTTAAAGAGTGTGTGGCCCAGGTGATATCAGCATGTTACCAAATCTGGGATTGCAGGGGCCATGTGCACCTAACCTAGTGCAAAAGCTATTAAATAAGAGTTTTGAAATCAAGAATTACATTTAGCCTGATCTAGGCTTGCCAGTGGCTTACTTCATAGTTAGTGCAGAATTTTCCATTGAAACTGGGTTGTTTCATAATATGGTTAAGTTTTACATCGATGAGTTAGATTTTCAGTGACCATTTTCAGTAATGATATGCTAAGTGTAAAATAGTATAGGTTGACAAATTTGTTTGAAATCTAGGAACTAACTTCAAAACTTGCAGAAGGAATTTTTTGGCTTTCAAGGAAAGAAAAACAAAAGGAAAAAAAAAAAAAGAAAACATGCTCTACCCTAGGGCATTGGTTCGCAATCACAGATTGAGGCCAAATTAGGATCATTGAATATTGGCAGAAGAATCTTTACACGATCCTCTTAAGAAAATTCAAAGACTATCCTACTAGATCAGGTACTTTTTGGGGCAAATATAGGAAAATGAAGATAGTAACTAATTATTCCTTTCCATATTCTATCTGTTTGCTCTCCCTGTTCTTCTAATGGACTCTCCTTTTTCTGTCCTCATGGTTACTACTTTCTCCACCATGCCTCTGGTGATTTGGCATTTGATCATTAGAATACCTTACTTGAATCCAGTTGCTTTTTGGATGAGTGGCACTAACTGGCACATTGAATCTCTTTTCATGTTATTTTAATTACAAAATCAAAAGCATATCAATTCAAAATTAAGCACATTTCTGTAGTTTCAGGTAAAATTTCCCTCAAGTGCCATGTCACAGTGTCTGGGATTTTTCAAGCCCTTAATGTAGCATGGTAAAATATATAACAACATAGTATATACCTTCAAGATTATGATTTTTTAAAACTCTCACCATATAAAAATGCATAGCAGAAACACAGCTATAGCTAGTTTTTATTGATAGCATGTAGAAGGATAAAAGGTAGGGATATTGACTTAAGAGTAAAATGTAGGTCACACTCTTTGGAAAATAGCCTTATGTTGTATGTACATTCAGAATTTATTTTAGCACTGAGGAAGGACTCTCTTTTTTAAAATCTGTCTTTTATTATCTACTTTCCTGTCTTACCCTTTGCAGTGATAATATAATTTAGTTGATTTTTCATATTAAAGGATGAATATACTCTGTTGTATGTTATAATTATATCATGGATAATACCAAGGAGTCTCTGAATTATTTTCTGTTAATGGCCAAATGTGTCACATTTTCACTGTTTGTCTTTGTAACTAATGATATGCATTTGTGAGAATATTTGGTCTGAGAAGTGTAGGAACTGCTTATCTTCTATCTGAAGTACTTGGTCCATTAACTGAATCGAATGATAGTAATCGCTAGCACTTATGTGGTGCTTTAAAGTTTGCAAAGCTCTTGGAATATCTCATTTGATCTTTCCAACAACTCTATGTGCGGTAGGAGCTATTATCTCCATTTCGTAGCTGAGGAAACCAAGGCTAAGAGCAGGTAAAGTGACTGGCCCAGGGTCATGAAGCTAGTATTTGATGGAGGTATTTGAACCCAGGTCTTCCTGACACCACTTCCATTGTTCCGTCAACTATGCCACCTAGGTCCCTCCATCTTAGTATCATACTAACCATAACAGGAAAAGCAGAGATTTATCTTAAATGAAGGGTACAATATGACTATATTAAAGAACAAGTTTAAAGTATTTCCTGGTTTTTCACTCCTTAACCAGTAAAGTCTGCCAGAAAAAAAAGATTTCATATTATAGGATCATAGAGTGAGAGCTGAAAGGAACCTTAGAGGCCATGGTGTCCAATCCCCTCATTTCATAGATGAGAAAATTGAGGAACAGAAGGATCATACAGCTCTAAGTTCCAGAGTACTTGGTTGTGTCTCTGTTATGGTGTTGCATAGTAATGATACAAGTGATAGAGAATTCTCATCTGTCTTGACTACATAAGCCTCCTTTGCGTGTGGTGATGGAGGCAGTGATAAGACTGCCTGCCTTGGGGACATCAAGACAGATTCAAGGTGACCTCTGACACATACTAGCTGTGTGACCCTTGGCAAATCATTTAACCTTTTAATGCTCTGTACAACTTTCTGAGACTTAATTGGGGAGGAGATACCAACATACTTCAAAAGAGGGAGTTGCTTTATCTTTTGAGCTCCTTGAGGACGGGGCACTGTCTTTAGCTTCTTTAGCTTCACCAGCATTTAGCACATAGTAGGCACTGCAGCTGTTTGTTGACTGACTGGAGTCACTCAACTACATCAGCTAAATCACAAGTTCACTGCCTATCCTATCTCTTCTGTGACTTAATTTTTGATATTTCAGGTTAATTCCTTAGATTTTAAATGTAATCTGAAAAGTATTTTGCTTTGATATGATAGACTTAAAGAATGGAATGTTAAGTTGGAGATGGAGAACTCAGCAATTTGTTGTTGATCTCTTTCTTAATCCTGTTTTTTTGGTTACCAGTAGCTTTTATTGCTTTCCTTCAGTCATTCTGGGAGCTTCTTGGTTTTTCTGCTCCATTGTTTTCCTAGTTCTCTCCCAGCTGGACTAATCATTCTAAAGCACTACTTCTCCCCCCACCCCCCCATTTTCAAGAACCTACAATATTTCCCCTTTGCCTGTTATATCAGATCTAAACTTATCTGCTTATCCTTCAAGATGCTGTAATTTAGTACCTGACTTTTCCAAATCTATCATTACTGGTTTGCCAAAATATTATTCCTAGAGTACAGGTCTGACCATGTCATTCCTCTGTTCAGTAAACTCCAGTGACTGCCTTTTACCTTCAGCATCAGGCGCTTAAAGCATATAACTTGGGTCCAAATTCCATTTTCAAGCTTGATATTCTTTACTACTTTAGATGAATTACATGATCCATTCAAACTGGAGTTTTTTCTGCACATGACATTATACCTTTCATCATTCTGTCATTCCACCTCCCCACGTATGGAATGCATTCCCTTTTCCTTTTAGGAATCCTTGGTTTCTTTCAAATCTCAGCTTAAACACCAGCTTCTGCTGGAGGCCTCTCCTAATCCCCAAAGCAGCTAGTGCCTGCTCATCCCAAAAGTATTTGCATATACTTGTTGTTGTTTGTCCTTTGTTCTCAGGAAGGTAATGCCTTGACTTAACAAGTGAATTGGATTTAAGTGAGAGAGGGCTGTGGAGTCTACAGCCTCATTCTCTCTTCTGGAGCCCTCTGGGTCCAGTGGTAAGATACAAATCAGGATGACTGGAGATGGCCCTGGATGCAGGGGGAGAGTTGCATATACTTAAATCATTTAATCAGTGAGCAATTAAGTACCATGTGATTATCAGGCATTATGCTACTTGCTAGGTATATACAAAGTCACGAATGAAACATCCTACTTGTGTAGGAGACGACTTTTCGGGATATAGTATACAAGAAATACAGAGTGAATTCAAGATAGTTTTAGGAGGGAGTCAGTGGGTCAACAGATATTTATTAGGCTGGTACTGTGTGGCAGGGACTTGACATAATTGCTGAGGGAGGGTACTAGCAGCTGAAAGATCAGTCAGGCTTAATCTGTAAGGTGGCATTTGAGTGGAGTATTGAAGTAGTACTCCAGAGTACATACGTTACTTGGGAGCTGCCAATGCAAAGGCACAGTGATAGGAACTGGGTTGTTTTATATACATGACAGGTAGAACAGTATGGTTGGATTACAGTATGTGTGCAAAGGAACACTGTGATGAGACTGGAAAGATAAGAAGGGCAAGTTGTGAAGAACTTTGAATTCTAGAAGTCTAATTTAATCCTTAAAATAATAGGAAGCTGCTGGAGTTTAATTGGGGGGGGGGATATTATCAGACCTACTCTTCATTTTTTTAAATTAAATTTTATTTTCAGATGAAGATCTGGCTTTTCTCCTTTCTACCTCCCCTACCCCGCATTGAGCAAACAAGAAAAACAAAAACCTTGTTATACATGGATAGTCAAGCAAAACAAATTTCCTAATTGGCCATGTCTTAAAAAAAAAATTTCAGTCTGCTCTCTGAGCCTGTCACCTCTTCAGTATGTAGGCTGCATGTTTTATCATAAGTCCTCTGAAATTGTGTTTGGTTATTACATTTGCTTAGAATTTTCAAGTCTTTCCAAGTTTTTTTGACTTTACAATATTGTTATTACTGTATAAACTGTTCTGGTTCTGCTCACTTCACTGCATCATTCTATACAAGTCCCAGGTTTCTCTGAAACAATCTCCTTCACCATTTCTTATAGTAAGCACAATTAATATTTCATCAGATTCATAAACCATGATTTGTCAAGCTATTCTTCATTTGATAAACATTCTTTTAGCTTTTAGTTCCTTGCTATCACAAATATATTTTTGTACCAGTGGGTCCTTTTTTACCTTCTTTGACCTTTTTGGAGTATAGACCTAGTAATGTTATTGCTATGTCAGAGGTTATGCACTAGTTTAATAGCTATTTGGTAGTTACATAAATAGTTCCAAATTGCTTTTCAGAATGGCTGGGCCAGATCATAGCTCCACCGCCATTGCATTAATGTACCTATTTTTCTATAAGCCCTCCAACATTTGTTATTTTCCCTTTTTTGGTCATCTTTGTCAATCTAATGGATCTTGAAGTGAAAGCTCTGAGTTATTTTGATTTACATTTCTCTAATTATTAGTAATTTAGAGCATTTTTTTATCGCCATGGATAACTTGGATTTCTTCCTTTGAAAACTGCCTATTTGTATCTTTTGGCTAGTTATCAGTTGGGAAATGCCTCTTGTTATGAATTTGAATACTAGCATATCTTATTACCCAATAATTGAGTGATGGACTTTTTTCTTTCTATATTGTACAACTGCTCAATTTTTAAAAAGTGATAATTTTGTTTCTTTTTTGCCTATATTTATTGCCTCATCAAGTGGAGAAATTGTGGAGAGAGGGCCCACCTTTCTCATCCTAACTGGCAACAACTGCTGACAAACTGCCACCAATAGGCAGAGATGGGCATGGGAACCCTAACAGGGGCAGCAATCCCCAAATCACTGGTTGTGATTTCTAGTCCAGCCCTCACAAACATCAGACAACACCATTCCCACCACCTGTCACTGACTGCCACACATAGGGCAGACAGGCCTGCCTGACTGAAGCAGCTGGCCACCCAGAGGGAGAGAGAGGGGGTAGAATGTGTCAGGCAAGTCAAACCACCTCCACCACTTTGACCACCGTTTTCAAACCATGATAGAGACAGCCCAGAACTCTGAACCCAAGAGCCTTGGAAATAGCACTGCTTCCATCCCAGTGCCCTCAGCCATCATTCTGGAAAGTAGCCTGTGTAGACATTCTGCAGCCTGGTAACTGTTTCTGTACCGAAAGGAAAGTTCTTACCACCAAAGTCCTTAGCACTGTTAAGGAATTCAGCATCAGAGGCTGATAAATGGTTTTAGCGTTGGAAATGGTATTAAGGAGATTGTACACTAAGGACAATGGGACTTAGGATCATGGGATTTAGCTGAAATCTTCCATAGGTCATGTCTCAGCTATTACAATATGAATTCCTTGAGAGCAGGGACTGTCTTAATTTTCTTTTTTGTATCCCTAGTACTTAACACTGTGCTTTGCATGTAGTAGGTGTTCAATCAGTGCTTCATTCAATTAGAAGTGCTCAGAAAAGATAAAATAAGTTCTAGTTTATGAATCTAGAATACTTTTGCATGAATGAAAACAATGTATAGTATAAGGGACAATGTAGAGTGAAAAAGTCTTTGCATCAGATATCTTTGATATAGAAGATGTGTAGAAAATATATAGGAAATTAATAGACACATAAGATTAAAAATCACTTAGCAATTGATAAATTGTCAGGGATATGAATAGTTCCTTAGGAAAGACTGCTCTAAATTACCAATAGTAGCACAAATGCAAATCAAAACTGAAATTGTACCTCATATCCAACAAGCTGGCATAGATGGTAAAAGATTTGGAAAAAGTTAGCTATCAGAGCAGCTATGAAAAGGCAGGGTACACTAAAGCATCGCTCCAATTGAATTGTTCCAACCATGCTGTAAAGCAATTTGTAATTACGCTAAGAAAGTGACTAAAACATCCATACCCTAAAAACAGAAAGGTCCCATATATAGCAACACTTATTCATGGTAACAAAACTGGAAACAAAGTATTTGAACACTGGGGGATGGCGAAACGTTGCACAGTACATGAAGGTAGTGTAACAGTACTCCATAGTAAGAAATGATGAGAATTAGAGAAGCATGGGGAAAACATAAGTTGGTGCAGGGTGAAATAACAGAATCAGGAAAAGAACATACAGAAAGCCTACAACAATATAAATGAAAAGAACAAAAAAATAAAACTAGACCTTGGATTACTGTAATGACCAAGCTTGGCTCTAAAGGAATGTTGAGAAAACTCATTCCCCCATCTTCACCAAGATTGTAGAATAGATACAGAATGTTGTATATACTGTCAAACAAGGAATGATATATTGATGTTTTTCCCCATCTTTTTTAAAGTTCTTTGATACAAGTAATAGCTAAATAGAAGTGGTAAGGACATATTTAGCAAGGAAGACAATGTAAAAAAAAACCAGATAAAGTAAAATTTAAAAATCAGGACAGGGGACAAAATAAAACCATAGGAAAGAAAATGGAGAATGGAAAAAAATAAAGACTTGAAAAAAACAGAATGAGACGGAAGCATTTTAAAATAAAATTCCAATTAAAAAACAAAATATAGAGAATAGTCTTAAAGAATAGATTAAATGCTGTAGTTGAGAAACCTATGTATTTTTAAATTGTTTGCATAAAACTAGCAAAGTTATATTATGAGCATGGGGGGAAAATCTCAAATGAATAATCTGAATTACTTGAATTACCATAAATGAAATGTCCGTAACTCTTTAGGTACAGAACACTGATTTGTTCCATCCACAGTTCCTTGAGTTGGGTTGTTTCTACAAGAGGCAGTGAGAAAAGAGATGCGGAATTGGATATCCAGCTATACCCAGTCTGGGAACAGAACAAAATATCAAAACTGAGTTTATCTGTAATAAACCTAAACATATGCCTCCTATGCATTTGAGTTCCAGATTATATTTCCAAAATGAAAAACTACTGGCCTGATATTTCATGCAGGGGCAAAACCCCCTGCCCAACTTCAGCCTCAGATACCTTGATGTTATAGAGTATAAACCTGCAAGTCAGACCAAAAAGGCCTAATAATATTTTTATACAAAATCTAGATCTAAGATGCCATCATGACACAGGCACTAGTGTAGATATTGTCAAGGACTATTGTGTACATTTAGAATCCAAAGGAAGATAAACCTGCCAGCTACAGAGATGGCCAAGAACATGTTTACAAAAACAAGTTGAAAAAAAATTTAGAATTTTTCTCAAAATTTATTCAGTGGATAATTAAGACAATATTCTACACCTGTAATAGGGCTCCCCTACTCCTCCTAGATGCCAAATTAAAATTAAATTCCACTGAAACCATTTTAAAAGCTAGATAATGATTTATAAAAATCTTTGTATTACAAAGGAATATCAATTTATGAAGTTTTTTTTAAAGTCTTATCAGGGACCTGAGAAGAACTTGATTCCTACATCTGATCATGTCCTAACAACCTGTTCACTTTAACTATTGGATTTTCTATGTGTTACCCTGTGTCCAGTGCATAAGAGCTCGTTAATTACCTAAACTATATCTCCATAGGTCTTGTTAATTACCCGTCTCCTGTCTCAGAGGACCTTGTTAATAACTTGTAGAGTCTCTCTAAAGAGGTCCTAACAACACATTAAAATTAAAGATGCTTTTCTTTTAGCACCTGTCAAGTGCTGTAAATTGAGAAATTTTCACATCAGTTTATTGGACTACAGTGGTTTTTGTGGATTTTTTTTTTTTGGTTTGTTTTCCTGTTCTCTTTCTCTCAGTAAAATAACTTTAACAAAAGTTTGACTTTTTTTGTTAGAGGTTTTTGTTTTGTTTTCCTTTCAGTTTTGAAGAATATAGATATCAATTTGCATTAGAGTCAGCAAGAGGTTAGAGTAGTTGGTCTTCTGCAAATTAACCCACAGGGAAATAGAGCAATTAATGAAGAGTTATTGTAATGAGCATTAGGATGACAAAGAATAAAAGTTTCAAGTGGTGTCCAGGGAGTTCATGCATAAAAGTTCCTGTTACTGTTAAGGGAACTAATCATATTGAATATCTAATGGTCTTAGTCATCATTTCGTTGGCTCCATTCAGTAAATCTCTTACCCTTAATAGATTAATGGATTTAAAAGCATCATCTGACAAAGATTTTTTGCTTGTTTTTTAAATTTGGCTACAAATTTTCCTAAATGTTAGATTTCCTAGTAGTTCTGCTCATAAGTTAAAAAAAAAAGGCAGATCATTCTTTATAGAATTGACAGGTGAGAGAAACATAATTGTTAGTTTTCAAAATTAAACTTTTTTCAGACTTATAGTACAGTATTCATACGCTTCTGTCTCTTTATGGAACCATTATGCTCCCAGAAACATACACTAGTAGAAAAAAAAACCTGTTTAAATTACCATTATAACACAAAAATAGTGAGTTTAAAAAATTTATAAAACTTCTATGAAGATAAGATTTTGAGAATAATTTGTCTAATTATTAAATATGTAAAAAAAATTTCAATTAACAATAGATTTAACCATCCTTTTCACATGACACACATGTACATATATGTAATAGTTACATGTTTCTTGGTCATATGACAGTGTTTTAATTATTTGAAACTTTTAAACCTGTTTACATATAAATCACGGATGCATTCTAGGTTACCAACTCTCATGGGCATTTAAAAAGCTATTTTGGCTTCAATTATAACAGATCACTGTGACCCTAAGAGGGGGAAAATGTCAGTTTGACATAGGGAAATATGAATTATTAAAGGGACAATTAAGATTTTTGTTTCCTTGGCCTCTATACTACTATGAATAAAAAGGATTGTTAATCAGCCAAAATTAATTAATTGAAAGCCAGAATCAATCATTGTGAATTGCAAAGAGAACTGTATGTTCAGTAGCTTCAATCCTGTTGGGGTAATATTAGAATGTGAGCTACTATGATATTGAAGAGTATTTACAAGATAATATCGCCCTAAAATAGCGAAGTCATTGTTATCCAGAATCTAAAAAATTACTTAACCACATTTAAACAGATATACACTCTATTCAAATAAAAAAATAGAAGGCATGTTCCCAAAGCAAAATTCTTTAGGTAAATCATCTCACTGAAGTTCTACCACTCTAGGTAATGAGACATCCCTTGCACTGCAAACAATTTAAACTCACCACGAATAGTTCCCAATTGAATTTATTCCTCTCTCATCCCATCTTATAGCATTTTATTTTTAAATTTTTTTTATTGATGACTTTCATTTTAAAATCACATTTGTGAAGAAATCCTACTCCTCTTTCTCAGCAAGCCATTCCATGAAGCAAAGTTTAAAGAAAGGGGGAAAAACAATTCAGCAAAACTAACCCAACAGAGTAATCTGATGCATGTGCAGTATTGGTCATTATAATTAAATAATGTTCAGCTAAGTTTGCATGTTATGTTTTGTTTTAATTTACATTGTATCTTACATTCTTTCATGATAACACAGTCACAAAAACTGAAGAACAAAATTTTTAATAAATATGTGGCTATGCTAAATACTCATAAGCTCCAAGCTACATGGACTAAAAGCCTTAAAAATATAAAAATCTAGCAGAAATCAAAGTCATGTTAAAGCAAATTGAGATGTATGTCATCCCTGTTACCCTGTCTGCTATTAGAGTTCTGCTAAGGATGCTTTCTGTGAGCCTACATTCTAATACTTTTGTTTAACTACAAAAATCATTATTTTATTCAATTGTACAGGAATATACAGAACATTAAATATAATATAATAGAAGGGTAAGGACTTGTCTCAGTATTGTTTCTATCTGAACTCCACTGAAAGAGCTGAGAACAAGTTGATAATAACATTAAGGTTTACAAAGTGTTTTGCATATATCATTTGATCCTCACAATAAACCGCTGAGGTGGGTGTGATTATTATGTCCATTTTACAAGTGAGGAAACTGAGGCCACACAGCTACTAAGTATCTGAGTGGGATTTGAACCCAGGAAGTCTAGCACTGGACATAAAGGAACAAAAAATAAAAAAAATTAATCTGACAATACACTCTAGATCTTGGCACAGATTTCAGAAGATTTAGGGAAAAGATTTGGAGTATCCTACTGACTAAAAATATGCAGAGTAGGTCAGCCTGAGGAGGAAAAACTCTCAAAAATGAAATTCGGATACACTAAGAGAAATAATTCTAGTGAGAAGGAAAAAGGAATTGTTTAAAGAGACCGATGCAGATATGGAAGAAATTCAATCAACTCACGTGGTATATATATATATATATGTACACACATGAAAGCAAAGGAAGCAATAATGACTGAATATAGAAGAATGACAGAAAATATTAAGAATTTTTATAGAGCTAAAGCTCAGAATGAGGTGAAGGAATGCCAAAAATGGCAGGGATGAAGGGTTTTGAAGGAGCAATTCTAAGGAAAAGATCAAAAGAGGGTTTGGGACAGCATCTTAGGACAGATGGAGTGATAGGAGAAAATGGAGAGAAGGCATATATGTACTCAATTTTTCTTTTCCTTCAAATATCCTTCCAGAAAAATTATTTTTGTAGGGAAAGGAACAAAAAAAAAAAAGGCTAAATGGTAGTTGAGACTCAAGAAAAGTAGGGAGAATAGTGGGCACTGCTGAGGATGGGTTCAAGAAGCCAGACTCAGATTCACTTCAGGCCAAGGTATTTATAGAACTGGAAGATATGAGTGCTGGGCTATTGTCAGTGATCCCTGAAAGATCATGTAGAATGGGAAAGGTGCTACAAACATAATAGCTAACAATTTTGAATTTCAATATAGGGAAGAGAATGGTACCTGCAAACTGTAATTCAGTAAATTTAACCTAAATTCTTGCTGAAATTCTAAAAAAAGTTTAAGAGAATTATTGAGCAGTGAACTTCTAGAAAAGGAAGCAGTGGTCACTGAAAGATAACATGGTTTCGAGAACAGGCCATTGCCAGTATAACCTTATTTCTTTTTCTGTTATTAGTCTGGTCAGGGAAATTACAGAGTATGAGGTCTATCTACATTTTAACAAAATACTACTCTCTCATGCCAGTCTTGCAAACAAGATGGATAAGTAGAAACTAAAAGTATAGTTGGTTGGATTTGAAAATACATGGATAGGTCAGATAATGAGAGGAATCCGTGTAGCCCAGTTCTCCTCCACAAATACTCCTATCTAACACTGAAAAAGAATCCCAAACCTAGTTGTGATGGGGAAATCCAAGAAGAAAACACAAAATCATTTTTTCAACCTAGGTCAGTATAGATCTTTGGGTACTGGACACATAGTCTATCCAAGAAGACTTTAAGCCAAATGAAGCTATGTATTAGAACTAGAGCAGGAAGCATTAATAGATCCAGGAGGTAATAGATTTGACTCCAGGCAGGAAGAAGGAACAGGAGGAGCCAACTAACAGCTCTGTTGCTCTGACTCTAGAACGCTTTCAAAGACCTAGCATGGATTAAGGAGGGGACCTGCAAGAAGGTTCATCTGACCTGGTCCTGAGGCTGTGTATTAAGGAATAGGAGTAGAAGTGAGTAGCACCTGTATGGTTCTTACCCTAGAGCCAGATCTCAGATTTTTGCCTTCAGCTCAATCTGAGGTTTGCAGCTGAGTGACCAGGGAGGGATACTCAGACCAAGGATGAGCCTGTAATTCTGTCACTCTGAACCTACACAATCTTGCAGCTAGTTGAAAGGGTCTGGAGCCAGCCTACGAGGGGGGCTGGGGCAAACCCATAGTGGTATTGCTCAGACTGAAACCCTGGTCAGAAGAGACTGCAAAAGCTCAGACCAGGATGACAGCAATGAGACTTAAACCAAAAATCATACTGATTTGAGCAAACTTTAAGTCTGCAGGTCGTGGGCCTGAGCTGCCCATGAGACTTTTGAAGAAGGCGGCACTGCATATTCGAAGAAAACAGCAGCAGGAACGCAGAGAATTCAAATCAGGACCAAACAAGTCTTATATATTCCCTCCAGAAGTACATAGAACTGGACCCTAACACAAAGTCCAAGTTCGGGAAGAAAGACTTTAAGAATGAGTAGCATAAAAAGACCCACCATAAAGAACTATTATGGGAACAAAAGGCACTTGGAAGAAGAGAATGACTTCAAATCTGTAAATTTACAGAGAAAAATACAGCTTAGCCACAAGGTCAACTAGAATTGCTGGAAGAAATTTGAAGCAAGAATTTTAAAAAGAGTTGAGGTACAAAGTATTAGCAAACTGAATATAGCAATATATCACAAAGATTACATACTATGAGTAGATGACATATATAGTAGGAATGCAGGGTTGGTTCAATATTAGGAAAACTATCAGACAACAAAGCTGTTGTTGTTCATCCTTCATTTTTGAAGAGGCCCAGTGACGACATGGGGTGATGTCTTGACTCGAGCGTGAATTGGATTTAAGTGAGGCAGAGTTGCACAAAGTCACCAGCCTCACTTTCTCTTCCAGAGTAATCCAAGTCCAGTGGCAAGACAAAAGTCAAGAAGACTGGCGATGGCTCAGGATGCGGTGGATGACCTTGGCGTCTTCGATGTCTGACCAAGCTCTAAGTGCTCCACAGCACCTCCTTCAGCCACCTTTATGGCCTTTGAAACAAATTGTTCTCATCCGCCCATTTGGCTTGGGGAAGTCTTCACATGCCCGGGGTAGACATCCCCACAACTCACTGACAGGTTTGGGGCCTCTTGGTTACCCTCAGCCTGGTGTAGCCCATCTGTCAAGACGGTTTTACCAGGGTGTGGCTGCTACGCATGCTAAAGCTTCTTGGAGCCACAGGTGAGAGTTGGGTGAGATGCAGATATCAAAGTTGGATGAGTAGTGCTGAAGAGCATGGCAAGCCCTCATATCAGAGGTTCCAGGCCTCCCTGAGCACCATGTACACTGTATTATAACAAAAGATGTAGAAAGAGCTTTTGACAGGATAACATATTATCTTAGAATAGTGTTCCTACAAAAAAAAACACTAAAAATATGTAATTGACTTATATTTAATATAATAATTAAGAACTATTTATCTGAAAACAAGAGCTAACATTACATACTAAATAGAAACTTAGAGGCCTTTCTAATAAGAAAAGAAGTAAAGCAAGGGTCTTCACCCTTACCACTACTAATTTACATAAGGCTAGAAATATTAACTATAGAAATAAGATGAGGAAGAAATGAGGGAATACAGGCAAAAAAAATACCATTTTTTGAAGATAAGAGAAACTTAGAGAAGCTACTCAAAATTAACTGAATAACTTCAGCAAAGTAGCAAGATATAAGAAAAGTGCATATGAATTATTAACATTTCTGAATAATAAAAACAACACCCAACAGGAAGCTATAGAAAGAAAAATGCAGAAATTCCATTTAGAATAAAGATCATACAAAATTTAATGGATTCTGTCTTTCAAGACACAGACAGGAATTACACAACTACAAAATATCCTTTACACAAATGAAGACCTAAATAATTAGAGAAATATTAATTGCTCATGCGCAGAATCAATATAAAATAGGAATATTATCTAAACAAGCTTATTCATGAAACTACCAAAGGATTACTTTATGGAGCTAGAAAAAATAATAAAAGATCAATTTCGAGGGAAATAATGACAAGAAAAAAGGGAAGGAAAGGAGCTTAGCAGTACCAGATACCAAACTGCTTTACAAAGAAGTAACCACCAGAGTGATTTGGTTATGGTTAAGAAATAGGTTGTTCCAGCTATTCTGGAAAGTAACTTAGAACTATGAACAAGTGTAAGTAAATTGTGCATACACCTGTAACCCAACAATATCACTATTAGGCCTAATACCCCAGTGTGACTAAAGAAAGTAGAAAATGATCCATATGTACAAAAATATTTACAGTAGCTCTTTAATTAGTAGCAAAGACCTGAAAAGGGGGTGTCCATCAACTTGGAAATGACTAAACAAATTATATGTAAATATAATGGAATGCTGTTGTCCTGTAAGAAATAATGCAAAGGTTAGTTTTAGGGAAACCTGGAAGACCTATAAACTGATACAAAGTGAAGTAAGCATAATAAAAAGAATGATTTCTGTGATAAAAAACATTGTAAAAACAAATAACTTTGAAAGACTTTAAGAACTCTTATGAACATAATGATCAGTGATTCAAGAGGACTGATGATGAATGGTGATAGATTCAGGATGCAGAACAAGACAGAGTTAATGTGGGAATTAGTTTTGCTTGACTATACATATTTGTTATAAAGGGTTTGTTCTTTTTTTTCTAGGGATGGTGGAATTGTGGGAGAGAGAGAGAACAGATTTTTGTTCACTGAAAAAAATTGAATTAAAAGAAGAAAAATAATTTCTAGATCCAAAGAGTATTCATTCATATTTCTTTAAATAGTTCAAGGGTCCGTTTTGATAGGAGGTCTATAGTGGAAAGAATCATGGATTTGCCCCTGTTCCTGTGCTATTTATTATTTTTATCAATGACTTGGATGAAAGTCTACATAGCAAATTTATCAGATATGCAAATGACAAAGCTAGGAAGAATAGCTCACATGTTGGTAGATAGGTTAGACAAAAATTTTGGAATGTTGTAGAAATTAGTAAGTCTTAAACCTCGGGTCCAAAAAAACAGTTAACTTTACAAGTAAAAGGGAATGTGAATCTTGACTGCTGTTGCTATGAAAAAAATCTATGAGTTTTAGTTAAATATAGATTCAGTAGGTGAGTCCAAAATGTGATGTCAGCTCAAAATTTTAGACTGCTGCAAGTGAGGCAACAGTATCTAGAACACAGGAGTTGAAAATCCTATAGTGCCTTTTCCTAGTCAGAATATTGTTGGAATAGTGTGTTAAGTTTCAGGGAAGAACATTAGTAAGTTGAAGTGTACCTAGAGGAATAAATCAGGGTAACCAAAGTCCTCAAGAGCATGCAATGCAGGCATGAGCTAAAGGGACTAGGAATGTCATATATGAAGAGGGCATGGGTGGAAAGAGTGCATGAGGGATATAATTGTCTTCAAGTATCTGAAGGACAGTTATCAGATGGGGGATGACTAAACTTGTTTTGGTTGACCCAGGAAGGTGGATTTTTACTAAAGGTAAAAAACTAAACAAGTCATTTTGGGAGGTTAAGGAGTGCTTTTAGAGATCTCAAACCATTAGAGATGTCCTAAAAACATTAGAGATCTTAAAAGATTCATTACCACTTGATGATGCTATAAATGGGATTCTGTTTTAGGTACAGGTTGAAGATGGCCTCTGAAGTTCGTTTCAGTTGAAAGTCTGATTATAATTTAGTGTAGTACAGTGGAAAGAACATTGGAGTTAAAGTCAGAAAAACTCAGTTCAAAACTTATCTCCTGTGTGGTACTGGGCAAGCCACTTGACATCTCTGGGCCTCAGTTTCCTAAGCTATAAAAAGAAATCGAGACTGGAAGATCTCCAAGATACCTTCTAGCTTCCTGATTCTATAATTTTTATAGTGCTTTATCAAGTATTATAAGTCCTGTTAAAAATTAAAATTAGAGACAAAGAATGAGTGGGTTAGAGAGCAAATAATAGAAACAGCTAGTATTTTCATTAATGATAATGACGAGAAAGCATACCAATTGGGATGTAGCCAAAGGAGTTCTTAAGTGAAAATTTATATCTGTAAGCAATTTTATCAGTAAAAGAAAGAATACATCTATAATTGGGTGTGTAAATAGAAAAACTAGAAAAGCAATAAAAACCCTTAATAAAAAAGCAAAATAGAAATCCTGAAAATCAAAGAAGTGATTAACAGAACTGACACAACAACAAAAACAGTGATTAATAAAGAAAACAAACTATTTTATTGGGGGGAGAGGGAATTAAATAGACAAACCTTTAGCTTACATGATTTTTAAAAAGAAGAAAACCACATGACCAGTATCAAAAATGAAAACAAATTCACTACCAGTGAGGAAGAAAAAAAATTATTTGTCCAACTATATGCCAATTTAAAAAGGATAAATATTTACAAAAATACAAAATGACTAGATTAACAGAACAAGAAATAAATGATTTAAACTCAGTTTTGGGAAGATAAATCAGATAAATCAAATTCTCAAAGGAAAAAAAGATATAAGACAGATTTACAAGCAAATTCTGTCAAACATTTAAAAAATAATTCAAATAGTTTGTAAACTTTGAAAAAAAAGGAAAAGAAAGGGTCCTGCCTTATGACAAAAGTATGGTTTTGATACCTAAACAAGGAAGAGTCAAAACAGAAAATTAGACCAATATCCCTCATGAATTTCAATGGGAGAAAAAAAAAAGATTAGCAAGGGGAATACAGTAATATATGACAAATGTTATAGACTATGACCAGGTTGAATTCGTACAGGATTGTAGGGCTAGTTCAATATTAGGAAAACTATAATCGTAATTGACTATTAATAAGAACATATTTATTTGTCTAGCCCTAACTTTTCTCCTCACCTTCAGTCTTGAATTTCCAATTGCCTGCTGGACATTTCTGAGTAAATGTCTTATAGATATCTTAAAATTAACAGGTCCCAAACTGTTTTCATTATCTTCCTGCCAAATGCTCCCTCCCCTCTTTCTCACTTCTCCATTACTGTTTGGGATCATTGAGCCCTGTCATCTGAGCTCAAAATCCAGGTGTCATCCTCAGCTTCTTACTCTCATCCCTCCCCATGGCCTGTCAGTTGCAAGTTCTGTTGTTTCTACCTTCGTGACATTTCTCATACATCGCTTTCCCTCTTCAATAGTGCTACCACTCTGGTGCAGGCCCTTATCACTTCACACTAATTAGAAGTTAGGAGAGAAATGCTGTATTATCACATACCAGTCTCCTGCCTTTGAGCTAAGAGGAGAGAGTGTGCAGTCTTCCTGATCTCCAGTCTCCTAGGGAAGAAGAGAAATGCCATTCTACCATGCTTCAGTCTCCTCAGTAGTCTTTAAAATTGGAGGGAAAGAGAAAAAATGCCATTCCATTGCACACCGTTCTCCTACCTGTGAGGTAAGGGGAGAAAACATCATTCCGTCATGCTAGGTCCCCTCCCTGGTTCCCAACCTTTCTTGGGAAGAGGAGAAGTAATCATTGGTCTACAGCCTACTAGGAAAAGGGGAGAAGCACAATTCTATTAAATCTCCAGCCTGATCTGCCTTGAAGGAAAGCGAAGTAACACCTTTCCTTCAGCTCCCAGCACTTTGCCTGAAATGCACAAAGCCTTGAGAGAACTATACTCTGAGGCCAAACCCCCATGGACAATGAAAACCTACCTCAGCTCATTCCTTAATGATTAACAAATTATCTCCTGATGATTTCCTTCCCATCCTAGTGATTCTGAATCCTCTGGCTGTCATCATTCAGACCCAGTGCTCTGTCTTATTCCACTGCTATCCCCTTTCCCCCACTAGTGTCTAACTCTAGAGCAGCCTACCTCTTCCATTGTGCTCTCCGGAATGTCTGCTCCGTAGGCAACAAATTTGCATTAATTTCACCTACTCCTGTATTCTAGCTCTCTTTGAGACGTTGGCTACTTTCTCGTGAAATATTCTCCCTACTGTACTGGCTACACTTTCACTCATTCTCCCAAACTCATTGGACAAAGTGGAGAAGTTAGAATAGTCTTTGTTCTCCATTGTCACTTGGTGTATTACCATCACTAAGTAACTTTTTCTTTGGGGTTCACTTAATCCATATGTCCCCTATCAAAATCTGGGTAGCTGTTGTTCTCATGGTAGCTTCCCTTCTGTTCTCAAATAATCAGTGTCCAGGCTCACAGTCTTTCCTCCTCAACTCTTGCACTCTTATTAGGGGACTTTAACATACATATTGATATTCCATCACTCAAATCAAAGTCAACTGCAAGTCATGTCATCATTTCCCTGATGTTGTGGTCCTCTTTGAGAACAAAGGATGAACACAACCTGACATCCTCTCAAATTCTCTAATCTCCCAGTTCTTAAGCTTAATCATTTCATATCCCACTACAGTCTACCTCAGCAACACACAAAGATAGATGACCATACACCTGATCTGGCCATCACCCACAAATGTCCTAGTTACTCATTTTACTGAGTTACTCCTAAGGATTTTCTTCCACCTTTCTCCATAATTTCTGCCCCATGCTTGTTCTGGTTCCATGGACTGCCTGATTCCCTCTCCAGAGCATCTCACATTCATAACCTTTTCTCCACTCAAATAGCTACAACTTCAGTTTAGGACCTCATCACCTAGCCCCAAGATTATTTTAGTAGCCTCCTAAATGGTCTGCTTCTAGGCTTCATTCTTCCTAATACATCTTCCAAACAGCTTTCAAAGTAACCTTTCTAGGATAAAGTTGTGAATGCCCCTCCATGCTCAAAAACCTTCATTGCCCTATTTGCATTTTGGATTCAATATAAAACTCAACCTGGAATTTCAGGAACTCTACCCCCTGTCTCCAACCTGCCTTTCCAGGCTTCTTTCATATTACTTCTCTTCAAATGCTTTATATTTCAATCAAACTGTACTGCTAGCTAGCTACTAACCAATTCAGCTTCCCCCACCATTACTTTGCGTGACCTGTCCCTCATCCCTGGAATGTACTCCTTCCTTAAATTCTGCTTCTCAAACTCTTACCTTCATTCAAGGCTCAGGGGTCACCTTCTCCACATAGACTTCCCAAATAACACCATTTGTTAGTGTTTCTCCTCACATTGCCTTGTATTTACTTATCTGAGACCATGATATAACCCCCTTCCCCGTGAGGATAAAATCTACTTGAGACAAAGAACCACTGAGGCATTATATTTGTATCCCTACTACCTGCTGGAATGCAGTGTACTTGATAAATGTTTATTGAATTAAATTACACTAATAAATTAATTCTTAATGTATTTAACCAGGTAATTGGCATTAAAAGGGATCTAGAAGCTTAATAATGATAGCTGACATACAGCCTTTAAGGTTTACAAAGTGTTGCACATAAATCATATAATTTCATAATAACAGCTCTGTGAGGTAGATATTAATATCCCATTTTATAGGTAAGAAAACTAAGGCTGAGAAAAGGCAAGCTAGGATCATGTAGTAGGAAGGACGAATTTATGATCTCAAATATAATCATGTGTATGTTTGAATGGTCCGAAATCGCAAGGTATGAGAGATTCTCTAAGGAGAAAACAACAAGAAATTTATTTAGGCCCCACCGCAGCAAAAACTTGAACCAGCCTCCCCA
>CM053624.1:71450247-71468905 GCA_028646595.1 Phalanger gymnotis
TCTTTTGCCATTTGGGTTAGTCTATTTTTTGAGGTGTTGTTTTCTTCAGTATACTTTTCAGTATTTTTTTGAGTCTCTTTTAGCAAGTCTACCTGAGGCAAATCTTAAGCAGGTTCTGCACTCCTGCTCTGATCCACCACTTAATTCCTCCTACCAGGTGGGCCTGGGGCTGGAAGTAACCGCAGCTGTAGTTGTGTAGTTGTAGCACTCCTGCTGCCCCTGGGGCGGTGGCTGAACCTCGAACTCTGTCTCTCTCAGCTTTTCCCACTAACCTTCTCTGTTGTCTTTGGTGTTTGTGGGTTGAGAAGTCTGGTAATTGCTGCAGCTCACTGATTCAGGGCACTGGGGCCTGTTCTGTCCCGCTCCTGATCTAGTGGGTCCTGGTGCTGCTCCCCTCCGTACTGTGCGCGATAGACTTCATCCAGTGACCGTCCAGGCTGTCCTGGCCTGGATCCTTGCTTCGCTCTGCTATTTTGTGGGTTCTGCAGTTCTAGAATTTGTTCAGAACTGGTTTTTTTTAGGTTTTTGGAGGGACCTGGTGGGGAGCTCTCACAAGTCCCTGCTTTCCAGCTGCCATCTTGGCTCCGCCCTATCCTTTGCACACTTTAAAATGTAAAATAGCCTACTTGCTTTCCTTGAATTAGGCATTTCATAGTAAGTCTTTGGGATCTACTCATGCAGGCTGACCCCCATGCCTAGAATACACTCCCTCCTCATTCCTGTCTCTTAGATTAGTTAACTTCTTTTAAGGTGCAGTTTAGATGGTACCTCCAGAGCAAAACCTTTCTTGATTTTCCTTTCTTATCTCCCCAGTTAGTGTTCTCTGTCTCTTCAGATCACCTCGTTTTAGCTTGTCTGTATCCCTTTTTTGTCCCCTTCTCATCTCCCCCTCCCAATAGAATGTAAAGTCTGAGTAGATGACCTATTTGATTTTGGTTTTGTTTCTCTGGAGCTTAGCACAGTGTATTGCATGTGATATCAGACAAATGTATGCTAAAATGGAGAAACTGGAGAAATGGAAACACTCTGTTTATATGGGATCATACATAGAGAAATTTGACTCCAGGGTGACGGATGGGGTGTAGGGAGAGTCAGGAGGGATGAGTGAGGAGTTATGATACCTTAGCCATGCCTCCTAATACAGTACATAATATATGCTTAATGAATGTTTGTTGAAGAAGCTACTAGGGCCCTTTTCATTTCTGTCCAGTTCCCTGTTTGTGGTCTTTTTTTCCCCTGCCCTGAGGAACTCAGATATTAAGCTGCCTACTTCTTTCTGAACTGTTATCACCTGTTGTTTCTGACCAAAGTGTCTTTCCATCTCTCTTTGATTGCTAAATAGAGAAGTCTCAAAGTTTGTCTTCTGTCTTCTCGTTTGTTCTGGAAGCAAGTATACAACTCTTGGGGTATTTCAAGGTTTTTTGCTGCTAGCAAGAACAATTAGAAAATGAGATAAAAATATTCTTTTAGGTCTTATGAGAACACTGAGAGCCAGTGAATTTCCTGGATGTTGCATTATAGGAATTGGGGTGAAGTCTCCATTGAAAGCAGGATAGAACTTCTTTTAGAGCATGTGGTGGGGAAAAGATGAAGAAATGAGATGGACTGTAGAATGGACTGGAGAGTAGCAGTGGGAAGAGAAGATTGGCCTTAAAAGATTCTACTTTCTTTACCCTCGTTCTTTTAGCAACATAACAGACACTTTTTGTTCATTTCTTAAGTTGTGTTCAACTTTTTGTGACCCCATAGATCACAGCACACCAGGCCTTTCTATCCTCCACTGTCCCTGAAGTTTATCCAATCTCATGCTCATTGCTTCTGTGACACTGTCTCATCCTTTGTCATCCTCTTCTGCTTTTGCTTTTAGCCTTTCCTGACTTCAAGGTCTTTTCCAGTGAGCCCTGTTTTCTCATTATGTGACCAGAATATTTAAGCTAAAGCTTCAGTATTTGTACTTCCAGTGAGTAGTCTGAATTGATTTCTTGTTTTTTGAATTTTTCTTTTTTATCTAATATTTTAGTTTTCAACATTTATTTCCACATGATTTTGAGTTACAAATTTTCTCCCCATTTCTACCCTCCCCCCCATTCCAAGATGGCATATGTTCTGATTGCCTCGTTCCCCAGTCAGCCCTTCCTTCTGTCACCCCACTCCCTACCCCATCCCCTTTCTCCTTACTTTCTTGTAGGGCAGTATAGATTTCTGTGCTCCATTCCCTATACATCCTGTTTCCCAGCTGCATGCAAAAACAACTTTTTTTTTTTTGAGCATCTGCTTTTAAAACTTTGAGTTCCAAATTCACTCCCCTCTTACCTTCCTACCCATCCTCCCTAGGAAGGCAAGTAATTCAATATAGGTCACACATGTATCATCATGTAAAACACTTCGACAGTACTCATGTTGTGAAAGACTAACTATATTTCTGTCCATCCTATCCTGTCCCCCTTTATTCAGTTTTCTCCCTTGACCCTGTCCCTTTTCAAATGTGTTTGCTTTTGATTACCTCCTCCTCCTATCTGCCGTCCCTTCTATCATCCCCCTTTTTTTATCCCCTTCCCCTTATTTTCCTGTGGGGTAAGATACCCAGTTGAGTGTGTATGTTATATTCCCTCTTCAAGTTGAATCCAATGAGAGCAAGATTCTCTCATTCTCCCTCACCTGCCCCCTCTTCCCTTCCCACAGAACTGCTTTTTCTTGCCACTTTTATGTGAGATAATTTACCCCATTCTATCTCTCCCTTTCTCCCTCTTTCAGTATATTCCTTTCTCATCTCTTGAATTTATTTTTATCTTTTTTAGATGTCATCCCTCCATATTCAACTCACCCTGTGCCCTCTGTCTGTATATATGTATATTCCCTTTGACTACCCTAGTACCAAGAAAAGTCTCATGAATTACACACATGGTCTTTCTGTGTAGGAATGTTAACAAAACAGTTCAACTTTAGTGAGTCCCTTATGAATTCCCTTTCTTGTTTACCTTTTCATGCTTCTCTTGATACTTGTGTTTGAAAGTCAGATTTTCTATTCAGCTCTGGTCTTTTCACTGAGAAAGCTTGAAAGTCCTCTATTTTATTGAAAATCCATATTTTGCCTTGGAGCATTATACTCAGTTTTGCTAGGTAGGTGATTCTTGGTTTTAATCCTAGCTCCTTTGACCTCCAGAATATCATATTCCAAACCCTTTGAGCACTATAGAAGCTGCTAGATCTTGTATTATTCTGAGTCTGTTTCCACAATATTCAAATTATTTCTTTCTGGATGCTTGCAGTATTTTTCTCCTTGACCTGGAAACTCTGGAATTTAGTGACAATATTCCTAGGTGTTTTCTTTTTGAGATCTTTTTGAGGAGGCGATTTGTGGATCCTTTCAATTTCTATTTTACCCTCTGGCCCTAGAATATCAGGGCAGTTTTCCTTAATAATTTCTTGAAAGATGATGTCTAGGCTCTTTTTTCGATCATAGCTTTCAGGTCGTCCAATAATTTTTAAATTATCTCTCCTGGATCTATTCTCCAGGTCAGTGGTTTTCCCAATGAGATATTTCACATTGTCTTCCATTTTTTCATTCCTTTGTTTCTGTTTTATATCTTGATTTCTCATAAAGTCCCTACCTTCCACTTGCTCCAGTCTGGTTATTAAGGTGGTATTTTCTTCAGTGGTCTTTTGAACCTTCTTTTCTGCCTTTCAAGGCATTCTTCTCCTCACTGGCTTTTTGGAGCTCTTTTGACATTTGGGTTAGTCTGTTCTTTAAGGTGTTATTTTTTTCAGTATTTTTTTTGGGTCTCCTTTAGCAGGTCATTGTTTTTTCATGTTTTTCTTCCATCACTCTATTTCTCTTCCCAGCTTTTCCTCTACTTCTCTTACTTGCTTTTCCACATCCTTTTTGAGCTCTTCCATGGCCTGGGACCAATTCATATTTTTCTTGGAGGCTTTTGATGTAGGCTCTTTGACTTTGTTACTTCTTCTGGCTGTATGTTTTGATCTTCTTTGTCATCAAAAAAGGAATCCAGAGATTGAGTTTGAGTCTGAGTTTGTTTTTGTTTCCTGTTCATGTTCCCAGCCAGTTACTTGACCCTTGAGCTTTTTGTCAGGATATGACTGCTTGTAGAGTAGAGAGTACTTTGTCCCAAACTTTAGGGTCCAAGCGCTCGTGTTTTCAGAGCTACTTCTACTCTACTGTCACCCCAGTCTCTGTCACAGCCCTGTTCCTCCTCCCCCAAGAACCGCCAACCAGTCTTGGATCTGGCAGTCCAGATCCAGGCAGGGCACAGCAAGAGAACCTTCGTTTGTGCCCACATTGTGCTCCTTGCACTCCTGTTCTGATCCGCTGCCAGATTCCTCCCACAGTGTGAGCCAGGGACTCGGGAAGCAGGTGATGCTGGAGCTTTGGAAGCAGCCTCAGGAGCTTCCTGCTGCTGCTACTGCCACTGCCACTGCTGCACCACCTCTGCTACCCCCAGGGCTGGTAGCTGGACTAGTCTCAACTTGATCCTGCAGTTTCCCACTAACCTACTCTTTGGCCTTTGTGGGTTGAGAAGTCTGGTAACTGCCACAGCTCAATGATTCATGGCCCTAGGGCCTGTTCTGCTGGCTGACTCCTGGTCTGGTCTGTCTTGGCAAGGCCCATGCTGGGCTGCACTCCGCTCCCAGCGCCGTGCGATAGACCCTTCCTGGCGACCATCCAGGCTCTCCTGGGCTGGAGACCTGTTTCCCTCTGCTGTTTCGTGGGTTTTGCAGCTCTAGAATTTGTTCAGAGCCATTTTTTACAGGTTTTTGGAGGGATATGGGGGAATGCTTAAGCAGGTCCCTGCTTTCCAGCTGCCATCTTGGCTCTGCCCCCCTGAATTAAATTCTATAAGTTTTGACTGATAGGATCTTCTTGCTGTCCAAGCCATTCTTGAAAGTCTTCTTGTTACCACAATTTGAAAGCATCGATTCTATAGTGCTCAGCTTTCTGTATTAGTCCAACTTTCAGAGCCATACATTACTGTCATATGTTACTGGCAAGGTGATATCTCTGCTTTTTAGTATGCTGTCCAGATTTACCATAGCTCTCTTTCCAAGGCACAAGTATCTTTTAATTTCATGGCTGCAATTGCCATCTGCAGTGATCTTTGAGCCCAGGAATCTGACACTGCTTCCATTTCTTCTCCCTCTATTTGCCAGAGAATGATGGGACAAGTTGCCATGATTTTAGTTTATATAATGTTAAGCTTCGTGCCAATTTTTACTATCTCCTCTTTCACCCTCATCAAGAGGCTTCACTTTTGGCCATCAGAGTGGTATCATCTTTATGCCTGAGATTGCCAATATTTCTTCTTGTAACCTTAATTCCAGCTTTTGATTCATCCAGCTTGGCATTTCACACGAGGTACTCTGCATATAAGTTAAAGAAGAAGGTGACAACATACAGCCTTGTACTCTTTCCCCAATCTTAAGCCAATTAGTTATTCCATGTTTGATTCTAAATGTTGCTTCTTGACCTACATACAGGTTCCTCAGGAGACAAGTAAGATAGATAATCTTGTACTCCACATTTTGTTGTGATCCACACAGTCAAAGGTGTAGTGAATGAAGTCAGAAGTTGATGTTTTTCTGGAACTCTCCTGCTTTTTCCACAATCCAGTGAATGTAGGCAATTTGGTCTCTCATTCCTCTGCCTCTTTCAAAAACATTCCAGCACTTCTGGCAATTCTTGGTTCAGATATTGCTGAAGCCTAGCTTGCAGAACCTTAAGCATCACCTTGCTGGCTTGTGAAATGAGTGCGTTGTTTGGTAATTTGGACATTCTTTGCATTGCTGTTTTTTTTAAGATTTGGGATGTAAACCGATTTTTTCCATTCCAGTGGCCACTGTTAAAATTTCCAGGCAGATTGAGCACAGCACTTCAACAGCAGCATCTTTTAGCTTTGAAGTAGTTCAGCTAGAATTCTTTGACTTTCACTAGCCTTACTGTTAGCTTCCTAAGGTCCCCTGAAGTTCATTCTCCAGGATATCTGGCTCTAGATCGGGGCTTCTTAAACTTTTTCTACTTGAGACCCCTTTTCTAGTTTTGGCAGTGTTTGTTGTTCTTGTGTGGCCTGAGGGCACGTGCAGTGCAAAGTGTATATGCTTTTGTGTTCAGAACCAAGGCTGCAATGAGGTTGTGTGATGCAGCATGGGCAAGCGCAGCCTCAAATTCATTACAGGTTTGATTTTTAATTAAGTTTTGGTCATCATGTGTTCAGAAACCTTTTACTGTTGCCAAATTTTTCACGATCCCATATGGGCTTGCAACCTGCAGTTTAAGAAGCACTGTTCTAGATCAATAACCACACCATCAAGGTTATTGGTGATATTAAGATCTTTCTTGTACACGTGTGTGTATTTTTGCCACTTCTTAATCCCCTCTACTTCTGTTAAGTAATTTTTGTCTTCTGTCATGCTCATTTTTGTGTGAACCATTCCCTTGAGATCTCCAATTTTGAAGAGATCTCATCTTTCCCGTTCTATTGTTTTATTTCTTTGCATTGCTCATTTAAGAACACCTTATCTCTCCTTGCTGTTCTCTGGAATTTTGATTCAGTTGGGTATATCTTTCCCTTTCCCTTTTCTTCTTTGCACAAATTTGTAAAGCCTCATTAGGTAGTCATTTTGCTTTCTTGCTCTTCATTTTCTTTGGAATGTTATTTGTTGCTGCCTCCCATGCAGTATTATGAATCTGTTCATAGTTCTTCAGGCACTCTTATCTACCAGATTTAATCCCTTAAATCTGTTCATCACTTCCACTTCATATTGATAAGGAATTTATTTAGGTCATACTTATGGTCTGTTGGCTTCTCTGCTTTCTTCAATTTAAGTCTGAATTTTGCAAAACGAAGCTCATGATCTGAGTCACAGCCAGCCACAGGTCTCGTTTTAACTGATTGTATGGAGCTTCACCTTTGGCTGCAAAAATGTATAATCAATGTGACTTTGATGATGACCATCTGGGTTGTTGAAGTTTGCTGTGACCAGTGAGTTACCCTGACAAAACTCTATTAAATAGTTTCTGCCATGCTTCATTTTGTACTCCAAGCCAAATTTGCCCATTATTCCAGTTATCCAGCCCCCTAAGATTACTATAACTTCTTTTGTGGTGTTATTTCTAAAAGATGTTGTAATTTTTTATACAGTTGATTAACTTTGGCTTCTTCTGCATTAGTAGCTGGAACATGGACTTACTGTGATATGGAATGGTTTGCTTTGGATTTGAACAGATTATCCTTGTCATTCTTGAGATTATACCCCAGTGCTACTTTTCTCACTCTTTTATTGACTGTGAAGGCTACTCCATTCTTCTAAGGGATTCTTGCCTACAGTAACGTATGTAATGATCACCTGAATTAAATTCACCCATCTTGTCCGGTTAATTTCACTGACGCTCAAGATATTGATGTTTAATCATTCCATCTCCTGTTTGAACCACATCCAGCTTCCTTTGGTTCGGAGATCTTACATCCTTGACTTCCATGCAATATTGATCTTTACAGCTTCGGTCTTTCCTTTTGTCACAAGACACATCCGTAGCTAAGTTTTCTTTTGGCTTTGTCCCAGCCACTTCATAAAGTACTAGCAGTACTTGTAGTTTTCCTCTGCTCTTCCCCAGTAGCATGTTGGACACCTGACCAGAGAGATTCATCTTCCAATATCATCTCTTTTTTCATTTTAATATTGTCTATACGGTTTTCTTGGCAAAGATACTGGAGTGATTTGCCATTTCTTTCTCCAATGGATCATCTTTTGTCAGAACTCTCCACTATGACCTGTCTTGTTGGGCCCTGCACAGCATAACTCGTAGTTTTATTGAGCCATACAATCTCTTCCGCCGTGACAAGGCAGTGATTATTATATAGGTGGGGATAGCAAGCAGGCATACTGTAAAATCATATACTAATGAAGTATAAGGAGTATCAAGTAAGCCAAAGAATATTAATAACTGGCAGATGATTTATGGGGAATTAGACCCAGTAGGAGTGATTACTACATATAAGATTGATAAAGGGAAAACCAGTATCAGGAGACGATAAAGCTACCATTTTCTTGAGACAATAGGTGTGTGAGCAAGAGTGGAGAACAGACAGACTTGGCATTCTAGCATGGACTCATGACAGCTGTGGTTTGGGAACAGGAAGGGAAAGGGTCTCAGGAAGCATTGGGACCTGTGTAGCAGTAAAAAAGAAAGGAAGTAGGGACAGAAATTTGTGTTTACAGGCAGAAAGAAAGGGAAAATTTTTGTGGCCACTGTGCTGGGGTAGGAGTCAGGGTAACACTCCTATGTGGTCATTTGAGTAGAAGAAGTAGGCTGTATTGCCTGTAAAGAATTCAGTTAAATTTTACTCTGTAGACCATCACCCGTCATTTAAAGAAATGGATATGCTCTTATGTCATAATCATATGTTTTTCATATTTTGTTTTCTCATTGGATAACTTTGGGCCAGATGTATTGGGGTTGAGCCTCCATTGCTAAGAAAGTATTGATATTTTTGTTGTTACATTTATATGCTACTATCACTGTTCTCTTTTTCTTGAGTCCTTGTAACCTTTATGTTGCTGATGGCACTTTGTGAAGCCTCAGCCTTGGATGACTCCCACCACCTGCCACCTTTGCTCCTACACATATGCTTTTGAATGTAGGTAGAAAAAAATCGTGCAACTATTTTGATTTGGTCCGATACAAATTAACGTTATATAACCTGAGTAGTGAGTGCCTTCACTGTTGCTTAGGCAGTCCTTTTGCTTCCCACTTATCAAGTCACTCTCACTCTCCACAGCAACTCTTGTCAACTTTTTTATCCCTCCTAAATCTCCCATGGCTTTACCTTCTCCCTACCCTCACCCCTTAGAACCTTACCTCATATTTTACCGAAAAAATTGAAGCCATCTTCTTCGTCCCATATATCTCAGTTGCCTTCTGCCACTATTTCCTCCTTCACCCTGGCTCACACAAAAAAGTAGTCTTACCCTGCACCTTACCCTGCACAGGTGATCCCATTCCATCCCAAATTCTCCAACAGACTGCTCCCCTCTGTCATCTTCCCTATCACTTAACATCAGTTTCTCCCTATCTACTCGCTTCTTCCCTTTTGCCTGCAAACATGTCCATGTTTCCCCATCCTCCAAAAGCCTTGACTTAATCCTTCTATCCCCACTATCATCCTATATCTCTTCTGCTTTTGTGACCAAACTCCTTGAAAAGGCCATCTGTAATTGGTGTCTACACTTTCTTATTTTCTTCTTAACCCCTTACAGCCCAGCTACTGTCCTGATCATTCCACCAAATTTGCTTTCTCCAGAGTGTCAGTGATTTTTTAATTACTGCACCCAGTGGCCTGTTTTTAATCCTCATTTTTTAGCCCTCTCCACAGCCTTCGACATTGTTGGTCACCCTCTTTTCCTTGAAACTTCTTCCTAGATTTTTTTACAATACCACTCTTTCCTGGTTTTCCTTGTACCTATCAGACCACACCTTACCTTAATCTCTTTTGCTGGATCCTCATCCTGGACCGACCACTAACTGGGTGTGCCATAGGGCTGTATTCTGGTTCCTCTTCTCTTTTTCTATACTGCTTAACTTGATGATTTCATCAACTCTCATGTATTTAATTATCATCTCTCTACTGATGGTTCTCAGATCTCTCTATCCTGTCCTCACCTCTCTCTGCTGACCTCTAATCTTGTATCTCCAACTAACTTTTAGAATTGAATGTCCAGTAGACATCTTAAACTCAGCATATCTAAACCTGAAATCATTATCTTTCCCCCAGGTCTCCCTCCACAACTTACCCAATTACTATCTAGGCCACAGGGATGGAGGAACCTGCTGCCTCGAGGCCTCTTGTGGTCATCAGGTCATCAGGTGCAGCCTTTTGACTGAGTCCAAGTTTTTTTTACAGAACAAATCCTTTTCTTAAGGGGATTTGTTCTGTGAATTCAGTCAAAGGGCTGCTGGACCACCACTGCAACCTTAAAGAATGTGTTAAGATTTGGAGAAGAGGAAAGGAGGGCACAGGAAAGTTCTCTTTTAAGCAAGAGAACCAAAATGAGAAAAAGTACTTGGGAATAGTAAAGATAAGGTTGGATAGGTAGTATAGCGTACATTACTAAGAATTTAGAATACTAAAAGTGTAGAACTGTTATCCTCAGGGGAATGTTTTAGTCTACATGTAAATCTGTTAACTGTATATACCTCTTTGTTTTAAAAAAAAATTGCTTATCAGAAATTTGATCCAAAGATTTTTTTACCCATTTATCCTGGGTACCTTAATTTTATCTGTAGAGAAGCTTTTCAATTTTAGGTAGCCAAAATGATCAGTTTTATCTTTTGTAATTGCCTCTGTCCTTTGTTTAGTTAAGCATAACTGCTTCAGTTATTTGTGTTAAAAGAAATTTACAGTACACTTTTCAAGAACACAGCTATCCTGCTAATTAGTGCATATCTGTATGCCACAAGACTCCTTCTTTCTAAAACATCAGTGAAATTAACTATAGGAAAAAAGTATCAAAAGTAATATTCTGTTGTAGGTTGTCATTTTCTGTGGCAAATAATTTCCATTGAGTCCATTAGAACAAACTAAGAACCACTCTATATGTGTACTAATGTGAGGAGCATGTGATATCACACAAAGCAGTAAGTTCACTGCTAACAAAAATTTCATAGGTTTGGAATTTTGCATCATGATGAACTCCCTTGGCTCTGTTTAAACTAGTAAACTTTTCAGATAGATTTTCTTATTATGTAAGCAATATGATTAAACTGCATAAATTGTTTCCTTTTTGATAGTAAATGGAAAAGTATTGATAATCTCAAAGCCATATAGTTTTAGAGAAACAGTCCTTACTTTCACAGATTTCTTTAATTTGTTTCATTTTATGGTTTGTATCAGTATTTATTGCTGGAGAAGATTAAAAAAGTCTACAGTTCTGAATCTGTTGCCCATTATCTTTACTGTTACTGACCACAAGTTTTAATTGTCTTGCCTGTGAGAGCTCATAAAGCAGCCTATAGGGCTGTTTTTTTCTTCCTATGAGAATATTAATGAGTAATTACTGTTTTTCCCTAAGGGCTTTTATATATTATATTCTATTTTGTCATCCTTTTGGGTTCTTTGTACACACTCAACCCAAGGGAGATGAGCACAGTGTTTTGGTCTATAACACCATTAATTTGGGATGGTACTTAAAGCTTCTCTTAAAAAAAGAAAAGAAACACCATAGAGATTATATCTCTAAAATTCTCTGAGGTTTATAATATACTGACATTCTCTAGTTCATGTGTGTGTGTATGTATATGTATATGTGTGTATATATATATGTGTATATATATTTTTTCTCTAGAACCTTTAATTCATTGCTTAATTTTTATAAAACTGAAAATAATGAATTTTCCCTGAAGACCCATACACTTCTCTTTTCCAACTAAAAAAACAAACCCTAAGCTAAACAAACAAACCAAAAATCCTGAATAATATTCCATTGACCTAACATCAAGTTTAGATTTCTTCCTCTATTCTGATATTACATAATATATGGAGTATTAAGAGAGGACTAGCACTTCTGGTTTAAAGGCTTGCTGAGAGCTCTTTAAAGGGCTGCTCGTCTTATCTTTGGTGTCCACCTGGTCACCCATCGCTCACCTGTGTGTCCAAGAAGCTCTGGCTTGCACAGTGGCCGCACCCTGGTAAAACCCATCTCAGTAACCAAGTTCAGGCTAACTGATGGGCCTTGAACCTGTCAGTGTGTTACAGGGCAGGCACTGTGGAACACTTAGAGCTCGGTCAGACATCAGAGATGCCAACGTCATCCACTGCACCCAGTGCCTTTGCCAGTCATTTGATTTCTGTCTTGCCATTGGACTTAAAGGACTTTGGAAGAGAGAGTGAGGCTTAAATCCAAATTACACGCAAGTCAAGGTATCACCCCATGATGTCACTAGTCCTCTTTGAAAATGAAGGACAAACAATAACAGTATGATATGCTTTATCTCTTTTTTTTGACTGATAACATGCTGCTTATCTAGCATTGAACTTGATTTTGGGTGGCCTGGGTTTTTGTGTACTCCCCCAGGTAGTTAATAATTGTGTGATAATGACACTTTCTGAACCTTAAAATGAAGAATAATCATTCATATTCTAACTACCATTGATCTCAAGAAAGTATTTTTTGTTGTTGTTTAGTCCCCTGTCAGACTCTTCATGACCCCATGGACTTGTCTATGGGGATTTTTGGCACAGATACTGGGTGGTGTGCCATTTTCTTCTCCATTATGTCCCCTTTTTGAAGATGAAGAATTGAGGCAAATAGGAGTAAAGTGAATGCCCAGGGTCAAACAGCTAGTGTGTGTCTGAAGCTGGATTTGAACTCAGATTTTGGTTCTAGGCCCAGTGTTCTATCCATATACCACTTAGCTGCCTGGAAAGTCTTTTACAGACCATAAAGTTTTATGTGAATCATTGTTCATCTTTCATCTAATCAGTCATAGCCTGTTTCTCAAAAGAAAAAAAATAACATTTAAGTTGAGAGTAGAACAGCTTTCATCTTTGAGACTTTAAGAAGAAACTTGAGGATGAGGTACTGTTATAAACAATGCACAGGAGCTGGAAAGCTCAAATCATGTTTCAGCAATGACAAGTAATCCATTTTATCTAGAACATAGGATTCATTAGGGGACAGTTGAAAAGCTAGGTCGGGGCCTGTCATTGGTTGAGCCTAATTTGGATAGTTCTCCTAGTGGTTTAGGTCTGGGAAGACACTCATAGGTCATTTAGCATTTGACAAAAGGAGATTTGTGTAGCCATAGTGTAGAAAGGATATTCAATAAGCACATAGCATTTAGCTCCAGGAGAGGTGATCCCTTGACTGGTCAGTAAGAGGGGTGTATGCGTGGGTATGTGTGTTAACCTGGGAATATCCCACCAAATATGAAGAACCCTACCTTTGTTGGGGAAGCTAGACGGCCCAGTAGACAGAGGGCTGGGTCTGCAGTCAGAAAGACCTGAGTTGCAATTCAACTTCACATACACAGCTGTATGACTTTGGGCAGGTACCTGAGTTTCTTCAACTGTATGGAGACAATAATACCTCCCAGGCAGGATTGTGAAGATCAAATGAGAGAATATTTTAAAGTCCTTAACACAGTATGTGGCATATAGTAGACACTATATAAATGGTATTATCTTCACTATCATCACCATCATTATTATGATTACCTTTTTATGGCCTAAGGTGACCAGGAAGCCATATCAGTATGGTTACCAGGAAGCTGAGTTAACACTTGCGCTTTATTACCTAGGGCAAATCTAATCTTGGGGAGAGCATTGGTGTCTTTAGGGGGGGGAAAAAACCCAACCTAATCTGGATGGAGCCAGATAGGAGTTAAAGGGGATAGAGCTCTAGGTCTAGTCAGGAAGACTTCAGATACAACACTGCGTCAGTTTCCTCAACTCCAAAATGGGGATCATAATAGCGCCTACCTTCCAGGGTTGTTGTGAAGATCAAATATAAAGTGCTTAACAGTACATAGACACTACTAGTTATTCTTATTATTATCCTACATGGCAGGAGAATAGAAAACTGGTAGATACTGATCATATCACAGGGCTAGTTTCAGACAGTCTTAAATGATAGGATGAGTAGTTTATTCAGGGAGTAATTTGAAAGTTTGTAAGCAGGGAGTGATGTGATCTTATTGGTGCTTTAAAAATAATTCAGAGGTAGCTTGCTGTAGTAGAAAGAGTACTGGCTCTAGTGTCAGAGGATCTGGATTCAAATCATACTTTTGATTATTATCTTGGTGACCTCATTTTATTTATTATCTAAGTGAGTCACAGTTCACTTGTGTAAAAAGAAAAGGGCGATGGCCTCTGAAACCCTATTAAGCTCTAAATATGTGATACTGTGTTCCTAAAACTAATCTGGCAGGACTGGGCAGGATTGATTATAAAAGAAAATATCAAACAAGGGGCTAGGGTAGTAGCAGAAATTGGAAGAAAAAGTAGAAATGTTAGAAAATAATTGACAGGACTGGATTATTTATTGAATCTAGGAGGCAAAGCCGCAAGTTAAGTCAAAAGATGACAAAAGTTTAGGCGTATATGACAGGGTTACACTCTTCCAACTCTAAAATTCTGCAGTTTTCTATCAAAGCAAAATCAAGAGATTTGCCCAAAGCCAGAAAGCTACTAAGTACAAGAGCTGGGTTTGATTCCAGACCATTTGATTCTAAATCGAGACACAAGATACTGTCTGTTTCTACTTTCTTCTCATTATTCTCTTGCTGTGAAATCAGTCATTCCTATTGTTTCAACTATGTTCTCTATGCAAAAGACCTTCAATCTCTATTTTCAGCCATGACCACTCTCTTCCAAGTTCTGGTTCCTATTTCCAGTTATCTGTAACACATTTCCAACTGCACATCCTACCAATAACTGAAACTCGACCTGCTCAAAGTGAAATTACTCTCCACAAGACTAGCTCTTTTCCCCAACTTCTGTATTTCTGTTAGTGAGACCACTATTCTTTTTCTTGTTAATTTTTTTATTTTTATCCATCTCTTCAAATTTTTCCGTTTTTTCTTGGATTGAATTCTTTTTTTCTTTTTCTTTTTTGTTATTTTTTTTTTTACCCTTTTGACACATTTCTCACTATTTCAAGATAGAAGAGGGAACTGGGCTTTAAATCTTACAATCTTACCTCTTTTCTTGTGTCACCTTTTTTATAGGCGAGGCCCAGAGAACCGGAGTGACTTGCCTCTCTCTCTAGTTAGTTTCAGGAACCCAAGGTTCTTACTTCAGGAACTATATTGGCTCACTATGATGCTGGGATTTGTGGGAAAGCGACTAAAATCATTAATTCCTCCCTCCCCCACCTCAAATCTTCCTCACTTCCAAAATTCTCTATTCCTCTCAGAGGCACCACACAGTCCTTCCAGTCTTTCTTTAGTATTATCTTCAACTCTTCACTCTTCCTCACACTCATATCCAATCATTTGCCAAATCTTCCTGTTTTTACCTTCACTGTTGCATCCTTTCCTTTTACTCATATGACTAACACTTTTGGTAAGCCTTCACCACCTCTCACCTAGATTATCCTAATTCCTGTTTTAAGTGTCTCGTGATTATCAGTCTATTATCTACACTGCTGCTAAAATAATTTTCCTTAAGTTCAGATCCAACCAAATGATTTCCTTACACTATCAACTCCAGTGACTTCCTATTATATCTAGGATAAAATGTAAATCCTTTTTAGCTTTTGAAGCCATATATAACCTGGCCCAATTTATCTTTATATTACTTTATATTATTACTTTATATTACTTCCCCTCACCTCTGTGATCCATCTAAACTAGCCTTCTCTCTGTTCATCATATATGATGTATCATGTTTCATCTTCCGTTCCCACATTCCTGGAATGTATTCCTTCTTCACTATAAAAAATGTTGCCGTAAATATTTTGGGTGTATGACATTTCTTTTTATCCTTGATTTTTTTTTGGTGCTCCATGCATCACAATGGAATCTCTGCATCAAAGCATATAGACATAATTACTTTCTTAACATAATTCTAAATTAGTTTCTAAATTCTAAATGGTTTGCCTAATTCACAGTTCCACCAGTAATGCGTAGTGTATAGTGTGCCTGTCTTGCCATAGCCTCTAAGGAATTGACTATTCACATGTTTTCTGATTCTTGTTACTAATTTGTTAGTGTGAGTTGGAACCTCAGAGTTGTTTTGATTTGCATTTCTCTATTATTGGTGGTTTGGAGTACTCTTTAATATGGTTATTAATAGTTTACACTTTTTTTAATACTATTTATATTCTTTGGTCACTTTTCTGCTTAAGAATGGCAGCTAGGTAGTGAAATGAACAGAATGTTGGGCCTAGAGTCAGGAAAATTTCTCTTCCTGACTTCAAATCTGGCCTCAGACACTTACTAATTGTGTGACCCTTGTTTGCTTCAGTTTCCTCATCTGTAAAATGAGCCAGCGAAGGAAATGGCAAACCACTCTAGTATCTTTGCCAAGAAAACCCCAAATGGGGTTGTGAAGTCTTCCTGAGTTCAGATCTGGCTTCAGACACTAACTAGCTGTGTGACCTTGGGCAAGTCACTTAACCTTGTTTGCTTCAGTTTCCTCATCTATAAAATGAATTGGAGAAGGAGATGGCCAGTTGCTCAGTTCTTTAGTTCTCTAAGTGCAACTGTCCCAGGCAGATCATGGTACCACCCATTGGAATTGGAATGGCCAATCATTGTCCAAAAGAACCACTCAAATGTGGTCACGAAGAACTGGCAGGACTGAAAATGACTGAATGACACATATGTATTGATTATCCTTTTAAAATTTGATAGAGTTCTCCTACAAATCCATTTGCATTCAAATTCTCTCCCTGCAACAACCTTGCTTTCAACCCCTAGTGGCTTTTTTGTAACTAATTGTAATTTCTAATTCCTTTCCTGAGACTGGAATATTTAAGAGCTCTCTTTTTGTTCTCTTAATTTGAGTATTTAATGTTGTCAGTTTTTTTCGTGCCCAATTTATGTTTTTTTTCTAATCTTCAAGATTTTCTCTTCTGTGTTTATTTTGGGTTTGTTGGGTTTCTAAATTTTTATTAACATTCAATACAGAAAGCTTCTCTTTCTGTTTTGTTAATGTATAATAATAATAATTAGCATTTATATAACACCATAAAGGTTTCCAAAGTGCTTTCTTTATATTTTATCTCATTTCATCCTCACATCAACCATGTGAGATAAAAGGTATTATTCCTATTTTACAGATGAGAAAACTGAAGCTGAAAGAGATGTAGTGATTTGCCCAGGGTCACTTAGCTGGGAACAGTCTATAGGTGAATTTGAATTGAGTTTTTCTTGATTCCGAGTCTATAGGCAACCTAGTGGCCACTAGAATACACATTCTGAGGGATATAATTTTTCTTCTGTTAACAATTTAGCTGAAATTTTAGTACATTGTTTCACCATTTCCCTTTTTTTTTTTTTTTTACAGTTATTAGCACATGTTTCTGTGATTTGTTCTTTAACCTACTCATTCAGGATTAAGTTTCTGTATAGGAGATGGGTCATATGACTGGCAAGATGGAACAGTAGACTTTTTTCTGCAGTCCCCATGAATTCTACAAAAAGAAATATCAAGAGGAATTACATGCCAGAGGGAGAGGAGTAAGGAATAAGCATGATAAACATGTCCATAGTGCCTACGGTATGCCAGGTGCTGTGCTAAGTACTTTTAAAAAATGAACATATATCTCGTTTGATCCTCACAACCCTGTGAGGGGGGGGTGTTACTATTTTTCCCATTTAATAATCGAGGAAACTCAAGTTAAGTGACTTGCCCAGTGTCATACATATAGCCAATAAGTGTCTGAATCTAAGTTTGAACTTGCGTCTTCCTGACTCTGGGCCCAGCTGGCTGGCTAGTATCACTGGCTCCCTTAGGTCAAGCAATTACAGCTGTTTCTGCAGGCAAAGGAACCAAGAAGCCCACCAAGTTAATAGATAGCCTTATTATTTAGCAGTGAGGAATGCTGATTCCTAACACAGTTGTTCAGCACCCTCTTCACCCAGCCTCCTTTATGTTGCAGGGTATATATTACACAACCTACCACCAGCTTGTCTTCCCAGATCCACTTAGTAATGGTCCTGCTGCTGAAATCTGCCCTGTATCCCATGTCCCCCCTCTCACCCCAGCATTCTTTTGCAATAAGTAGTAGACCACAACTCTTTTACTTACTTACAGAACATGGGGAAGTGTAGTGGGTGGTAGCATGCTCTGCCTGGGGCAGTTGCACTTAGAGAACTAAAGAACTGAGGTAACTGGAATAGGGTACCCGTGTGTGGGTTGTAACATGTCTGAAAGAAGATGGACTGGCATTTAGCTGGGGTCAGTACTGTCCTCCCAGAAGTTACTTGGGTGAGGGACTGTGGCTGATAATAAATTAATTCCCCGAAGTGGATGAGGGTTGAGATAGCTTTGAGGTCCAGCTCTGGGAATGAGAGTCAGAAAGTAAGTCAAGAGAGGAATATGAGGGAGAAAAGCCCCAAAATGCCAAAGTCCTCAGAAGGAAGAAAACTTATCATATAAATCAACAAGTAAGATACTAACATCAGAAAGATGGTACCAAAACATCTAAAAGATTGCAAACATCTCCAAACACGGCAAGGCAAAGGAAATTGAATCAATGCATGATAAAACATAGAGTTGGGTTCCTAAGAAAAAACTGCAGTAGGGGGGCGGAGCCAAGATGGCAGCTGGAAAGCAGTGACTGGCGTGAGCTCCCCACCAAGTCCCTCCAAAAACCTATAAAAAAAATAGCTCTGAACCAATTCTAGAACTGCAGAACCCACAACATGGCAGAGGGAAGCAGGGCTCCAGCCCAGGACAGCCTGGATTGGTCTCTGGGTAAGGTCTGTCCCGCACGGAGCTCCCAGCTCCCAGCTGAGGGGAGCGGAGCTGAGCCAAGCAGAGCCCAGCATGGGCAGCGCGAACCGACCAGACCAGGAGCCAAGCAGAGAGTGCCCTAGCATCCTGAATTATTGAGCTGTGGCATTTACCAGGCCTCACAACCCACAAACAGCAAAGACAACAGAGAAAGTTAGTGGGAAAAGCTGCAGGGACTGAGTTTG
>CM053624.1:71474848-71500106 GCA_028646595.1 Phalanger gymnotis
TTTGAATATATATATATATATTTCATTTGTTTTGATATTCGTTTAAAGATAGAGTTAAAGTGAACATATGTGTGTTCAAGAATATGGAAATGAAAATTGCAAGAATGTTTTTGTTTATTGTAACATGGATAACTTTGGAGCAGGGACAGTGCTTGAACAACCTTAGTACCATACGTGAAAAGTATTAGTTAATCTGGTCTCAGTCAATCCAAGGCTACATCTTCTTTGAAATACATTGGCTCTTTGCTCTGATGATGAAGATTTTAAGTGTCTTAAGTATTCTATTTCCCTTTGAAGTCTTTTATAGTCAGATATTTCTAGTGCCAGAATAAATGCTTTTCCTAGTATTGAATATTAACATTTCCTTAGTTTATTTGTTCTGGTTTTACTCTCCTACAGTTAAATCTGTTGTTAGGTCATTGCTTAAAGTTAGATTTTATTTGTAACCAGCTTAGCACGTATTAAAATAAGTGATGAGCTGCTTTAGGAAAACACAGGCAAGTGTGGCCAGATCCTGGTGTAAAAGTTCTCCCTGAAAGCTGAAACTGGGGCTTTAATCCAAGAGGATTGGTTAGTTTGTGCTTAATATGTATGATGTGGATGAATAGTAATAAGATTTTTTAAAAGTGATGTATCACAATTTGTGTGATGTGATATACTTATAAGAAATGATAGATTTATTAGGACTTATTTTATAGACTACTCAAAATATTTTCTCAAACTATACAGAAAGTATTATAGAAACAGTATGATTTTGTACCATTTATGTAAATGAATTATAAGTTTTGATATTTCATAAAAACATAAGTTTCTATATATGATAGACTGATAGGAAATGTCAGAATATGTGAAGTCAGCCTTTGATCAGATAGTAAACTGAATTTTACCAGCCAGTTACTTAATCTCAGACAAAATAAAACATCAAAAAATTGACTTAACATGGTAGCTATTGTCTCTAAAGTAACCTTAATTACAATTTCTATGTGCTTGTAAATGTACTTCCCCAAATCATGTAATTCATTACTGTAAAAGCATCCTTAGGCTTCTTTAAAGAAATAAAACATGAAAATTGTTTTATTTAAAGGATTTAAAGGTGATAAAAGAATTCCTTGATGTGTGATTATTTTTCTTTGGAATACTAACTGTCCTTAATGACAGTTAAAGGATTACTAGGTGTTGTTAATTTAATGCAAGATGTAATTAAAAGGAGAAAACGCTTTCCTTTTTTGAGGAAAAAGTATTTGAAAAATTTTTATGAAGATTATAAGATGTTTGAAGTAATTTACATTAAGTTCTCCAATAATAGCAATCCACCAGGTTATTTTTTTCCCTCTGGACATAGTGTTTTGTAATTAAGTTTGTATGTCTTATATTCTGGTGCCAACACCTGTCTCTGAAAGCACAGTGTTTAAACAGGAGCAGTAGCCAGTTGAAAGGGCAGTGTGAGCTCTTTAAGGCCTAATTAAGAACTGAAAGGGAGATCAAGGGAGTAGGACAAAAGATGTGAAAGTAGCTGAGATGATATTCCCAGAGCAAAGTTCCTCATTAGAACAATAATGAGATGATCAGAGAATGCCAAGCCTTCATCTTATCTCTCTCTCTCTCCTCTAGTTGCCTTGGATGTCAGTTAGTACCCCACCAATATTTGGTTACCAGGACAACCTTTCTTTAAATCTTTAGCTATTTTGAGTCCTGGTAATTTGCTTTTGTTTAAATTTAAATATTGAAAAAGATACACATTTCTTATTTAAAAATGTAGAAATTTGCACATAAAGGAAAATGTAGGTTATCTAGGAAACCGATATCTTATGAATGTATATGTTAATATTAAAAATTCAGAGTAGATAACATTGATAGTAGTTCCATTATTCTTTTACCTCATCCTCAAATCCTTAAAATATTCTTATTGTCTGCATTTGGTGATTTTATTGGAGGGATAGGTGGGAAGGTGGTTTGCATTGAATTCGAGCATAAGAAAACATCTTATAAACATGTGTTATGTGGCGTAAACTAGGAAACAATGTAGAACAATTAGGAATCTCATTGAATGCTTGTTTTAGAGTTTTACCAGATTATATTTTTCCCAATATCAGCTCTTTTCCAAAAATAGTACACAAACTATTTTTAGATGATTAAAAGAATTTTATATTTGAATTCCAATTTAGTTTAATAATGCTGTTGATAATTGTTCTGTTTGTAAATAAATATATTTATAACCCAATGGATCCCTGCATTTTAATTTTATTCACAAGTGAGTATTTTTTACATCTTTACAATATAAAATGATCTTTTTTTCAGGTTGTATATTAGGCAATATTAAAATCTTTTCTAAAAATAGAGTTGCATAGTTTTTTCTAATCTGGAATAAGATCTGGAACTAAGATCCAACTGTGTTTTTAATTACTCTGTATTCTTTCCCAGAATGTAGCTCATAATACATGTGTTTCTAAGATGTTTTCTTACAACAAAACTTCATGTAAGATTTCTGGGGCCAATACTCATATAGACACAAGAAAGCTCCAGGAAATGTACTCATAAGTTTATAGTGTAGAAGTATCAGCTGTCTTTTTTTGGGCATAGTTTTATTTCCTGATAGTCTCTCTACACCTTAGTATGTATTGATTCTAAAGACTTATCACAGAGTTCCAGAACAATCAGATATTTGGGGAAATTAAATTTCCACATGCTAGTATTTTGGTCATGGTTAATTTAAACTTCTGATCATTTAAGACAGTCTTGAAATCTATTGTATCTTATTTCTGTTTTCAATGTCTCGTTAAAAATAAAGCTTTTGTTTATAGTATCTTATGATATCAGTATTTTTGGAATTATTGCAAAGGAATTTAAAGAATACATTGTAGATCTGGAAAACAGAGTCCATATAATGTATGTTTTGATTATTATGAGCAAGATGTTGATGGATGAATACCATGGTTTTGTAAGAATGAGCAAGAATAAGCCAAACTTTTTCATAACGTATCCTGTACAGTTTCATTTATTTAATTCTCACACCTTCTGATTTGTCGCAGAATCATTGAAAGTCCATGGTAAGGATAAATGTTTTAGTGTGACAGTGAAATCTTAGAGGGTTTTATTGCTTCTATAAAACCAAACACAAACCATACTGCCTAGAATCTTAGACTTGGAAGGGAACTCAGACCTCATCAAGAACAACTTCATTTAACATATGAAGAAACAGAGGTCTAGAGAGTTAAGTATTTCACATTACATTATTATGACCAAAAAATGATCCATTTGAGGTTCAGAATTTCAACTCCTATTGCTAGACAGGTGCTTAGGTCCAATATAACATGCTATCCTATTATGAAAATTGCTTATATCATCTTGCTTTCAAATTGTGGTTGCTTCATTTTTTTCCTTATTAAAATCAGATCTCCAAGAGAAAAAAAAACTCACAAAACTAAGTGATTTTAGATCCAAAATGTTTTTTAGGTTTTTTCTTAGGTATATTTCTTAAATATATATATAAAACTATGTATATTATGTGTATCATATAATATATATAGTTTGGCATATAACATATAGTTTGATATATGTAATGTGGTGTTAGATCTTTTCAAAAGGTCATTCAGAAACTTAGCTAATATGTTCAAACTAAATATATTTACAAATTGAATTATCATACATTGATAACTATCATTAATTGAAATCAAACTAGAACTAGTACTAGTACTGTATATGTGTGTGTGTGTATGTGTGTGTGTGTGTGTGTGTATGTATGTATCCTACACTGATTTGTATATTCTTTAGAAGAAAGTTGGTTATATGGATAAGAGTGAAAAAAGTATCTAGTGGTCAGAATATTGACCTTCCAGAAATAGACTGCACACCTAAAATATCTCATTAAATGTGAACAAAAGTATATACTTAAAAATTATATAATAATACTGTACTTTAAAAATGGGTCTTTTGGGGAGAATATTTTTTTTTCAAAACTAAATAAATGTTTGTCACAAAAAATGTAAGGTCTCTTAGCAAAATAAAGGAAGCCTAAGAAAAGGGGATATTTTGAGTGTCAGATTCCAAAATTTGGGTGTTTTGCATGTGAAAGTCTAATACGGATGAGTCAATCAACAAACATTTATTTGGAATCTACTTTATACTAGAATCCATCCCAAGTGCTGGGTAATGCAAGTACAAAGAAGAAAATGATACTTTAAAAAATTTAATTTCAAGTGGAGGGAACTGTGACAGCTTTTAAGTAAGGTGGTAGCTCTGAGTGGAAAGAAGGGGTCACATTTTAGAGATGTAGTAGAGGTACATAGATTTTGAACTGATAGTTATGTGGGGTAAGGGAGAGTGAGAAATTAATGAAGATAGTGAAGATAAAGCTAGGAACCTGAGAGACTTTGGGTGCCTTTGACAGGAATAGAGAAGTTGGGAAAAAGGAACAATTTGGGGAAAAGGTAAGCTCTGTGTTATATAACTTGAGGTTGAGATATCTCTGGGCCATCAGTTTGAAATGTCCAATAGGTCATTGGTAATGCAGAATGGAAGCTCAGGGAAGAAGCTAGATTAGGACATTAATGTCTTTATCTGTCGGTATGTGTAGAGCTATATGTGCATAGATCTTTTCTTGCTGAGTTTGTGTGTATAAATATGATCAGTTGGCATTTAGAGAGTAGATGAGAGCCTAGGATAGGACTTCACTCTCTTTCTAGCCAGCTGACACTGCCCATATTTAGGCTTCTTCAGAGACATCCCTTTGACTGATTGCAAAGCTTAGAAATATCACCTCCCCATGAAACTACTACCCTTGTTTTTCCCCACCTACCATCTAATCTTTACACTGAGTTGTCTGGTGCTGCCTTTGTGATTGAGCCTCAGCCTAGGAGTTAATTGTAAGCACAGGTAGACTCCTATTCATTTTATACTTTTTGTAGTTTTTTAAAATGGAATTTCCTATTCCATCTCTTCCTGCTGAGTTTTGTTAATAATACAGTGATACACAGAAATGCCAGTAACTCATGTGCATGTATCTTACATCCTGTTACTTTGTTTGAAGTTACTTTTCAATTAATTTTTAGTTGACTCAAGGGTTCTCTAAGTAAATCATCATGTCATGTCATCTGCAAAATCTTTACTTTTATTTTCTGTTTTCCTGTACTTATTCCCTCAATTTGTCTTGTATTATTGCAATAGTTAGCATTTCTAGCACTCAAATAATAGTGGTGATAATAGATATCCTTGTATTACCTTTGATCTTATCAGAAGACCTGTGGATACCCTCATTACATGGCACTTAGTTTTAGATAGTTATTAATAATCATTAATAATTAATAATAATTTAAGAGAAGATCCATTTGGTTCTTTAGTGTTTTTAGTAGGAATTAGGTGCCAAATCTTGTATCTCTTAATAGAATCATATTGTTTTTATTTTTCTTATTATTGATATAGTTTGTTGTGTGTATAGTTTTTCTAACAAATCCTGAATCCAACTAGGTCATAGTGTATAATCTTTATAATATGTTGCTGTAGTCTGCTAATATTTCATTTGATAGTTTTTGTTAATATGCTTTGGGGACATTGGTCTGTAATTTTCTTTCTCTTTTGACTCTCTCTGGTTTACATTTCAAGATCATAGTTGGATCATAGAAGGGATTTAGTAAGACCATGTCTTTTCCCATTTTCAAAAAGCTTATGTAGTATTAAAAATAATTGTTCTTTGAATGTTTGATAGAATTCTGTTATAAATTCATCTAGGCCCAAGTGCTTATTATTTGAGAGCTTATTTTTGACTTTTCCTAAGATTGAGTTATTTAAGCCCCCTATTTCTTATTGTGCTAATGTACACATTTTATGATCTTGTAAATACTCATCTATTTCATGCAGATTGTCAGCTTCATTGGCATATAATTAGGCAAAATAGTTTCAAATAATTTTATTTCTTCATTTTTTGGTAATTTACCTAATTCATTTTTTATATTGGCAAAATGGCTTTCTTTATTTTTAAGATTCAAATTAGCTAATTTTTTTCCATTTTATTTTCCCTCCAAAGCAGCAGCATTTTGTTTAATTTATTAATTACATGCTTTTTTTTTTCCTTCCTTTTTTTAAATTCCCTTTATTCAGAATTTCTATTTTGGTGTTTACTTGGGATTTCAGTTTATTGGTTTTCTAGTTTTGGGGAGTTTTTTTCATTGCATACCTAATCCATTGACCTGTTATTTCTCTCTTTTGTCAATGAACATATTTAGAGATTTAGATTTCCATGAGGACTATTTTAGCAGCATTCCAAAATTTTGATATGTTGTCTTGTTATTATCGTTAATGAAATTACCTATTTTTTCTTTGATTTGTTTTTTGACCTACTAGTTCTTTAGAATTAGGTCATTTGTCCTTTAATTTTTTGTCATTTCAGTGGCTCTTAAATTGTATATATTATTATATATTTATTGCATCCAGGTCATTAAACAGTGCGCTTAATTTTTCCCTATTTTTGCAAGGTTTTTATGCCTTAAGTACTTGACCAGATTTTGTAAAGCCTGCAATGTACTGCTGAGAATATGTATATTCCTTTCTATTCCCATTCAGCAGTTGCTAGAGATATGTTATAGATCTGAAATTCTAATCATCTTTTCTTTTTATTATATTTGTCTGGGTCTGAAAAGGTGTATTTAGAAGTCTCCCACTATTAGTAGCTTTATTGTGTCATTTCTTCCTTTAACACACGTAACTTTTCCTTTAACTACTTAGATGCTATGCCATTCAGCACATACATATTCAGTATTGCTCTAACAAGGCCCTTTCTATGAATCTTTTTGTTTCCAGTTTATTTCTAGTAAACCACTTGTTGTTGCATCTACTTTCTAGTGTATTCTCTCCTATTCCATTTTGTGAGTGAGTTCATCTCATTCAATTTACAGTTTTGAGAATTGTGAATTTCTCTCTATCCTAATCTCTTACATTTTTTCCCACCTGTTTATTGCCTCCTCTTTACAAAGAAGAGGTTTAGTCAGGAAGGAAAGGAGTATGCTGAGAACCTATATTTTAAGTACGATGCAATCTGTGTCTGCCCCCCCTACTCCCCCTTCTTTTTTCCTCACTCAGAGCCCAGTCAGAAATTCTTATTATTTCTTTCCTTTTAGACTCATCTTTGAGATGCACCCTCCTCCCTGAATTCACTTTCCTCCTTCTTTTAGTTTCTCTTGAGTGAACTATATTTCTCTGTCCAACTGTGAGTGCGTATCCTTTACTCCTTTGATCAATTCACATGAAAATGAAGTTCAAGTGTCACTCCCTTACTCCTTCCTCGTTTGTGTAGTCTTTAACTTGGGCCGCTCAATTTTCTGAAATAATTTCCTCCGCTTATCTGCTCCCTTTTTTCTCTCTAGCATATTTCTCTTTCTTCTCTTTTAAGATAATCAAAACAACAAAACCACTACTGAGATCTCTCTTATTGTATCTCTTTCGATGACTCTTGATGATGGTAGGATTCTGAGGAGACACTTGCATTGTCTCTCTATGTTAGAATACAGGGTATTCCTAAAGTCTGGACACATAGACAATTGATGGCAATGTGGAGTTATTGCACTGAGTTCACGTGACCTTTGCATCACAAATGATGGAAATCATATTGAAGATGTTATTTGTTAACATTCCAATTAAATAAAAATCTCATTCATTTCATTTCTTGAAAATATGCATTTTTGCCTATGTTTCCAGACTTCAGGGACACCCTTATAAAGGCTTCATCATTGATTAGTCCCTTATGATAGTTTGCTCATATTTACCTTTTTATGTTTCTCTTTTTCTATGTTTATATTTAAAAATTTCTACTCAGCTTTAGTTTTTTCATCAGTTCTTAAAAGTCATCTAGTTCATTAAAGATACTTTTTTCTCCCCTGTATGATGTTACTCACTTTTTCTGGGTAGTTTATTAATAGTTATATACCTATATATTTTGCCTTTTGGAATACATTCAGAGATCTGTACTCCTTTACAGTGGTCAATGGTAAATCTTTTGAGATTGTATCTGTGGTTCCTTAGTAATTAAACTCTTTATTTCAGGCCTTTTGAAATATTTTTTTTTTCTTTCATTTGGAAGTTCTGGATTTTGTCTTTACTTTTGAGAGATTTCATTTTGGAGATTGTTTCAGGAGATGACTAGTGGATTCTTTATATTTCCACTTATCTCTCTTTGGTTCTCATAGTTGTAGGCAGTTTTATGATTTCTTTGAAATATGACACATAGGCTTTTTTCTTTCTTTCCTTCTTTTTTATCACAGCTTTCAGACAGGCTCGTGATTCTTAAATTATATCTCCCCAGTCTGTTTTCCAGGTCAAGGTTTTTTGTTTTATTTTTAATAGTAGCTACCTTTTCCCCTCACTTTTTCCAGTCCTTTGACTTTGTGTTGGTGTTTGTCTCATGACGATAGTAATTTCTGTTTGATCCATTCTGATTTTTAAGGAGTCAGTTGTTTGGATAAGGTGTTTTACTTCTTAAGTTGTTAATTCTCTCTCCAAGTGTCTCTTTTTTAGTACTCATTTCTTTTCCAATTTTTTTGTCTATTTCTCAGATTTTGTGTGTAAAAATAATTTTAAGTTCTTTATTTTTAAATTCTTGATTCGTTTCTTCTAGGAAATCTAGGAGAACTTTGTGTCCAAGTTCTATTTTTCTTTGCAGTTTTCATTGAAAATATTTTGGAATCATTGTTTTTCGAGTTTGTGTCTTGGGTGTCCCTGTAACCATTATAGCTCTTTATGGTGGGATTCTTTTTCTCTTTACTCATTCTTACATTCTTACTTCCTGAATTTGGACTTTGTGTTAAGACCCTACTCTCACATTGGGAGTGAATGAGTATAATCTCACTTTTTACAAGAAGACTTTTCCCCTTTAATATTTATTTTATTTATTTAATAATTTATTACATTATATATTATATTATATTGTATTGTATATAATATATCATAAACAAATTATTTATTTAATAATTTATTTTATATTTATATATTTAATAATAATATAATATTCATTTAATAATAAATAATTAATATTAATATCCCCCTTTGCCCTGTTGATTATATTCTGTTTATCCGGATTGAATACGAGTAATGAGTAGTTCATTAGGCATCTTAAACTCATATTGTCCCAAACCGAACTTATCTTTCCTCCTCTCTCCCCCAGTTTTGATATGCTATGAAGGGCAACACCGGCCTTCCACTTCTTCACGCTCACACCCTAGTTGGCATCTTCCGTTCCTAATTATCTCCCCACAACCCCTACTTCCCATTTCCAACAGATTAAATAATCTGTTGCCAAGGCCTGTGAATCTCACCTCGTTACTTAATGTCTCTTAAATACATTCCGTTCTCACCTCTGATGCTGCAGTTCTTCATCATCTCATTCTGGGCTGTTGCAGTAGTCAAGTGGTTGGTCTGGCTGCTACAAGTCTCTCTCCAATCCAATCTCCATCCTCCTTCCAGCTAGTAATTTTCCTTTGCACAGATCAGACCATGTCTGTCTATCTATCTGTCTGTCTCTGTGTCTCTGTCACACACACACACACACACACACACACACACACACACACACCCTCTAATTAATTTTAGTGGATCTCCTTAACTTCAAAAAGCCCTTCATAATCAAGGCCTCCCTTTCCCCCACCCTTCCAGTCTTCTTATAGCTTCTACCTCTCCTCCTCTTCCCACATAGTCTTTGGTCCAGTGATACTGGCATCCTTTCTGCTCCATGAACAAGACATTCCATTTCTCAGCCCTAGGCCTTTTCTCTGGTTGTCCCCTAAGCCTGGCATGCTCACCCTCCTCATCTCTTGCTTCCTGGCTTCCTTCAGATCCCTTCTAAAATCCCACCTTCTGCAGAAAGCCTTTCCCCTCGTCCCTCTTAATTTTAGTGCCTTCCCTCTGTTACTTCCTGTTTGTCTGTTTGTCCTGAATATAACTTGTTTATGTATATATTTGGTTGCTTGTTGTCTTCCTGATTAGATTGTTAGCCCTTGAGGGCAGGAGCCATTTTTTGCCTTTCTTTGTATACCTAGAACTGAGCGTAGTGTTTTAGCACATAGTAGGTGGTCAAAAAATTCTTACTGACTGACTGGATGACCAGTTGCCAATTATGTTACAGGTATTCTTTTTCTAGTATAGTTTGGACTAACTCGAGTTACATTCCAACTCCAATATACTGTGGGTTCGTGATTTTGTAACCACAATTCTATTTTGCTATTTTTAACACATATATTGGGTATTTAGAATGTAGATGCCATCCGTATATGTGGGGCCTATACTTTTTGTTACATTCTAAATCAGTGTCTTATGTTATAAATACTGTTTGTGTGTTGTGAAATCCATAAGCTGTTCATGAAAATGTTATCACTTTATAGTGGAACCACATACATCACACACAGAGATGCCTCAGAAGTAAACTAGTTACTCTTTATAGTTTCATTGTTTTACAGTTTCTACCTATAAAATTATTTAGTAAATTAAATATCGATACTGTGTTCCTCTTGATTCTAATAATAAGTCATTTGCAATTTGTCTAGGGAGACCTAACAGAAACAAAGAAAAGAACCTTAATTCATTTTGGAAAACAATAAATTATAAAGCACATTTACTGTTATTGAAATGAAAAGAAAACAATGTACTGACCAGATTGAAATTGAATAGGTATTATCAATTTTGAGGTAGCATAAACTTCGTGCAGATTTTAGAGATTTGGATAAGCAAATATGTACCGGTGCTTTTTTGTTGTTGTTAAGAAAAATATTCTGTAATAAACGTGTTTCTTTTTCAGGATTGATTGACAATGATTCATTTCCATTCCTCCTTTGTCTCCCCCATGTCCTGATTTCCCAAAGCCTTTGTTTGGACCTTATTGTTTACCTGTGACATAACATCTAATAAAACTAGTATTTTTATCCTGTTCCAGGATAGCAATCCTTTTGATGCCACTGCAGGGTATCGAAGTCTTACCTATGAAGAAGTATTACAAGAACTGGTGAAACACAAAGAACTACTTAAAAGAAAAGATACCCATATCCGTGAACTTGAGGACTACATTGACAATCTTCTTGTAAGAGTAATGGAAGAAACTCCAAGTATTCTCAGAGTGCCATATGAACCTTCAAGAAAAGCTGGCAAATTTTCTAAGAGTTAATAAGCCAGTTGCACTGCATTTCATACTTTTAAAAAATGCTAGTGGAAGACACTGTACAATAGGTTTAAATTTTGTATTTTTTTTCCTGTTAACTTCTCAGAAATTGCTTTAAATAACAAGTGGGGATTGCCAAAAAGTGTCATCTCTGAAGTGAGCTAAGTAATATAAATCTTTAAAGTAAAAAAGGCTAGCATCTCTAGGGTGTATAACTTTTCCTTGGGTGTAAATTAGGCCTTCTAAGCCTACTTCCCTACTTCCTGATTAATCTATTGGTGCGGACATTTACCTTAGTAACATTCACCTTCCAAAATGCCTGTCTGTTGGCTAAGACTTTTTTCATCATTCAGATCCTGCCTTCTGAAATATGATTACATTTTTTTATTTTTTTGAGAAATCAATTTGAGGATAATATTTAGCCACAGAACTACTAATTACATATATGCACAGATAAGCATTTTATATTTATAATTGATATGTTTTAAGGTTGAATTTCTCATGTCCTTCATTTGAACATGTGAATGTGTTTTATTTATTGGTGCAAAACAAAAATCAGTTCTTACTAGTATTACTCTTTATGCAGAGACTATTTTGACTCAGCCCTAAGCCTGTGATATTTGGTGTGAAAGTGAACTGCAATGTAATGTAATACTTTAAAATCCATTCCTGGTACTCATTGGGAGAAATGGCCCAAAAGTGGTGGAGTGTCATACTTATGTAATATTGAGACTCTCTTAGGATATGTCAACTTCAAGATCTTAGATATTTGTTGGAGCTCATTTTTTTTATTCTAAAATTTTAGTTTTGTGTGAAAACTGTAAAATTGGTAACAAACTAATAAAATATGTGGGTTTTTTTAAAAATATTTTGTAAAGATATTGCATGCTTTTAATGATGTAGACAGGTTGTTAAAAAGGGAAATGTCAAATGTCAAAGAAAGTTGGAGGAAGGGCAAAGATATAGTCAAATATTTGAATAATTTGTGATAGCGGCACATATAACATGTTTAGAACTGAGCGTAAAATTGGCCGTGTTGTAGGAATATTGACAAAAGCAAAATACATTTTAAACATTAAGAGTTTCAGGTTAGGGAATTTTTAAACTTTAAACCCCCAAAAGGCTAGATGAAGGGATTGTGAAATTTTGGTGCACGTCTTTACTCAAAGAATAACATATGTTTACATTTCTTGAAGGTTCAATTAGTGATATACCTTTTTTTTCTAGTGAATTTTTCATCCCTCTACAAAGCACGCTTAGTTACTTCTATAGGGCATCTTCAGATATTGTTACAAAATGCATGTGAAATTATCCCATCATTTCAGATGGAAATGTAGTGGTGAAAGAAAAAAGTTTTTGTTTTGTTTTTAAACTTCCTGTTTGATAACTTTAAAGAAATTATTACAGTGATAAGCTAAGCAGGAAGCTTTATCTTCCTAATGTTAAGAAATTAATTTCAGTTTGGGATGTGTCTTCTACACCCTCTTGTCCCTGTTCTTTAGTGAAATTTGTAATGTTTCTGACACTTATAGCTTGACTTCACTAAAAAAATAATAAAGTAGAGAAGATTCTTTAAAAGAGCTAGTTAAAGGACTTGTTTTTAAAAACAGTATTTAGAATTATCTTTTTGATCACTTTAGTATTTGGAGTCAGAGAATATTGAGTGTACTTATCCAAAGGATCTGGCCCTTTATTCACAGTATTTACTTACTTCTCCTAAGAGAGCATCATTTTAAAATTCTGAAATAATTTTCCTAAGTAGCATGTAGTTCATTTTCTAAAATCAGAAAATAGGAAATGGAAAATTGATTTTGCCCATTTTCCCCCAACTTACTGTTTAGTGTTTAGAATCTATAGCGACTATACCTCAAATATCAATTTTTTTCCTTGTTTGTTTCCTTGTTTTTTTCCTTGTTTCTTAATGACAAATATTTTCAAATGTAGTGCCAAAGGTTATGATTTTTATTACCAAGATTGGGGGTCATTCATTTCTGCCACAAAGATTCTTGGATATTTTAGTATACTTTGGCCAGATATGCTTTTATGTAAAAAATTAATTTTATTTTGCCGTAGATACCCGCGTATCTCATGTCATAAGTATGACACAATCAAATCTACTTTAAAAGAAAGACTATTTCCCTGCATAAAGAATCAGGAATCAATAAGCTGTTCATTTTTATTGTTGTAAGCCAAAATGAGTATTGTATTAAAACTTGATTTTAATTGCTCTTAGTACCACCTGAAACTATTTCAGTTATTGGTTACTATCACATTACTGAGAGCTGAATGCTGTTTTCATTATGATTACATTATAAATCAATATAATTAAAACAGAGAAAAAAATTACTCCTCAAATTTTGTTTACAAATGAAAGTGTTTTAATCTGTCCTTGGTTGAAAGTAGAAACAAAACTGTCTTCGATATCTAGAATTGCAAAAAGGCAGAAAATAATATTATACCTTGTATTTTTAAGTATAACTTTATAATCAAATATTAAAGATTTGATTATGTATTTTTTTAGGTTAGTAGTTTAGAAATGAGGGTAAAATTAATTTTTTAACAGAAAGTATGATAATAATGAACACATTTTTTCCTCTGCTGAAACACATTTATGTACTCAGAATCATTTCATTGATCTTTTAATCATAAATCAATTCACACAATATATCTCAAAACCTGTTATAAGCCGAGAAACTTCTATTATATTAATTTAAAAGTTTTTATTTTATAAAATCACTCCTACATGCAAATTTCATTTCAGTATTCATTCTAATTTACTGATAATAATATTGGAAATATTTGCCTACAGTTCTTTTAACTTTCACTTACGGGACAAATACCAGGGTCATATCTTAGAGTTGTAAATAAAGTGATAACTTATTACCCATTCATGAAGAATGTATAACATTTAGATGTTACTTTTTGCTGCTATATTTTGTTTTGAGCTTTGTTTTGTCACCTTTGCATGCATGAATGTACCATTATCCATAGATTAGCCACAACTACATCTATTGCTTTTGGCAGGGAATCAAGATCTAGTTGTAATTTTCCAGCTGTGAAAATGTTGCCTTGTTCTTAAAAATATTTCATGAATGGAAACCTAAGCAAAGCTAAGTTCATCAGTGAATAACTTGCTTTCTTCCTATGTGTTTTCCCCCACCCCCATCTTCCTCAAAGGGGGAGGGGGCACATTTTCTTTGACTAGGAGAATCTTAAAAAGAAATAAGAACTGCTTTCTTTAATATATCTACAATAACTGTTGTATGAGAGGTTTTATTTTCTTCTATAGCTTTTAAGAAAGAGCCTATCTTGGATTTGTAAATCACACCAAAACTTTTTGATGTTCCTGTACTCATACATCTTATAGATATGGTAGGTGTAAGTTGTGTGCGTTAAAATGAATTTTAAGAGCATGTTGATTCACTTACTCTCTTTGAAGTAAGAGGTGAAGGATTATGGCATTGCTAGTTCATGATACTAGATTTAAAGGTCTGTCAGCACTTGCATTGTAAACGCCATTTTAATGGATTTATAACTTTAATAATCCAGATGTAATCATTGGAAGTATTTAATATGCAATAGATAGCACCTTAACTAATCTGCATATGAAGGGTCTTCAGATGCATTTATTAAGAAGTACAGAAGCTCTTCAAGCATTAAACTAGAGTTGACATTTATTTCATTTATTTTCTATGTCAAAGAATTAATTCATATGTGGAATTGAAATCTGTTATAAATAATACATTTAGGCCTATTCATGCTAGAAGCTTCCAGATGTTTTGTATTTTGAGGTATGAAAAATTGCTGCAGAACCTAGAATGTGTATATTTAGCAGGTATGCAAAAGATATGAACATTATTTATAACAGAAGAGTACATACTTGTCTTATTAAAAATACTGTAGTAACTTGTACACATTTTCGAAGGTACAAAACTTACAAGTATATTTAAATATTGTATTAATGTGACACCAAATTTATGTAATCTGATGCATGAAGAATCAGAATTTTTATATTACATACTATAAGTATTGATTTATAATAGCTGATTAAAGTGTATAATCTTAACCATCTATAATTTTATTTAATTGCATGTCTAAAGTATTAATAAATTTCCAAAGTACATCACAGTAATTCTTTTCTTTTAGTTTTAGTATACACATTAGTATGTGACTTACTCATTTTGTTTGTATAGAATATTTTAATTTGATGTGTTCTGTAAGAATGAGTATAAGTATGAAAGTATTCAAGAGAATAGCAAATGAATCACCTACATGTCTCCTTTGCAGTATGTACATGAACATTTAGACACTTCTGTTTGGATAAAACCTACTTTTTGTTCTACGTTAGTATGAAAATACAGATTAAACAGTAGTAATGCATGTTATTAAAACACAATTGTCAAACAATTAAATTCACATAACTTAAATAGTGTATTTTGCACATTTCATAGGCTCATAGATTTAGAGTAGTATTGGACTTTAAAGACCATTGAGTCCAACCCCCTGGGAACCTGAGAAAGAAAACCCAGGCTGAGAAGGGTTAAGTGACTTGCTGTGACATCATACTTAGTCTCTAAGGCAGGGACTCCCAGTCCAGCAGTCTGTCCATTGTACTACTACAGTTGTCTCTAAGTTAGAAAAATTGGGTTGCAAATGACTGTACTTTGAACAATTGAACTGAAAAGACCTGAAAAATTGTCATGTATAATAACTTATTTTTATATAGCAAGTTGCAATTTAGTGTTCCAGTGTATATGGAACATTTAAGTACTCATATCTTGAAAAAAAAAATCAAAACACCTAGTTTTCATTGGCTCCATCAAAAAAGTAATAAAGAAGAATGCTACCAAGCAAGATTTTGAACATTTAGAGGAAGCTGAAAGCAAACAAATAATTTCAGACTATTCAGGGGAAAATTGTGTAGAAAGAGATTATATGTTGTCATTAACACACACACACACACACACACACACACACCTCCATTAAAAAATGTACTATTCCACTTTTACATTTTTATTATCCCTACTGTTGAGGTCACCACCCTCCTCCTAGTCATCCAGGCTTCAACCTAGATGTCATTCTCAAATCCTCACTTCTACACCTCCCCCATATCCAGTCAGTTCCAAATGCTTAGATTCTGTCTTTCTAACATTTCTCATACTCCCACTCTCTCTTCTGACATTGCTGCCACACTGGTGCAGGCCTCCATCACCTCATTCTGGGCCTATTGCAATTGCTTCCTGGTTGGTCTGTCTGCCTCAAGCCTCTCCCCACTCCAGTCTCTTATCACCTATGTCAACCCCCTATTCAGTGGCCCTCTATCACCTCCAGGATCAAATGTAAAATCCATTAGCTTTTAAAGCCCTTCATAACCCAATCTCCACCAATTGACCCCCCATTCCTAGAGTGTTCTCCTCCATCTCCATCTCCTGACTTCCTTCAGACCGAAATCGTACCTTTTGCAAGAAGCCTTTCCCCATCTTCCTCAGTGCTAGTGCCCTTCCCTTGAGGTAATTTATCCATTTATATCTAATTCATGCATAGTAATTTTTAGGTTGTTTCCCAATTAGAATGTGAGCTACTTCAGAGCTGGGATTGTTTTTTGCCTTATATCTATCCCCAGTGCTTAGCACGGTTCAGGATACATAGGTGCTTAATAAATTACTATTAAACATTGCCTGTTAAATATTTCAGAAAATAAATTCATTGGCTGAATCTCGGAAATATTTTGTGTTACCCAGAAGTTTGTTTTTACTAGGACCAACACTCAAATATTTGCACATAAACATACTTGTCAGATTCAGAGGCTTGTGCTTTCATCTGTGTCTGCTCTCCAAAATTCTTGCAGACTTTGAATAGGAACCCTGCCTTCTCAGAATATGCCAAGCCATTTGTATTATTGCAGTTGGGTCATTAATCTTAAATATGAAGCCATTCTATAGTCCGGTATATAAACCTATTCCTTTAATAAATGACTGCCAATTTGAGTGTAAAAGATTCATTTTTTTCCTTCTACCCAACCATGCCTTGTGTATTCCCCTAGTTATTTTCCTGTCTTTTCTCCATGTCTCTCATAGGCCCTTCCTTATGGATCCACCAGCTTTTGTACATATAATTTAAATCAAATACTTAACTAAAGTAGGTAAATAAATCAGGCTCTTATTAAGCATTTACTTTGTGCCTAAGGCCACTAGGTGGCACAGTGGACAGAATGCCAGGTCTGAAGTCTGGAAGATTCATCTTCCTGAGTTCAAATCCAGCCTCAGACACTAGCTGTGCTGTATGACCCTGGGCAACTCACTTAGCTCTCGTTGCCTCAGTTCCTCATCTGTAAAGTGAGCTGGAGAAGGAAATGGCAAACCACTCCATTATCTTTGCCAAGAAAGCCCCAAATAGGGTCATGAAGTGTCAGACATGACTGAAATGACTGAATATCAACAGCAACAAGACCGTGTTAGGTGCTGGAGATGTTACTTAAGTGAAGCTGTGGAATATCGTGAGTCAGCATAGAATAATGCAAGTCTCACCTCAGACACTTAACTTTTTTCCATGACTTCAAAATGAGGATAATAATACTTATACTACCTACTTCACGGAATTGTTGTTAGGCATGTCATTACAAAAATTTTAATGTGAGATACTCTTATTAATGCCTTTTCATCCTATACTTTTTTTTTGTCCATGGTTTTCCATAGACTTTCAGAGGGTACCTACCCATTGTAACAGTCTTCCTTTGTTTTATTATGTCCTGAATACCAGTGTAACATTTGGATGGCCCGTTTGTTATCTCTCAATTGCTAAATAACCTGTCCACTTCCTTTTCCGGTTGCATATTTCCTAGATATTTTTATGCCACTTACTTTTGAGAAATTATCAGTCTTATGTTGCTTCCTATTTAGAGGCCACCATATGTCTCCATTGCCATTTGAGTCCCAGCATCTGAATTGGATTTTTAGGAATTTTTCTTAGAAATTCATTCTCTAACCTTCACTATTTTCTCCTTATTTAAGCTCACTTTTCCCTAGTCTCTCTTTGAAGGCAAAAATTGTGTGGCAGAAGACTAGAAAAGAGTGAAAGGGTTGAACTGAACGAGAAGGAATTTGTGAAAAAAAAAACTGGAGATTGAATTTGGTTAGGAGAAATTTGAGGAACAGAGATGAACGACTGGACCTGAAGGAGGAGAAAGAAGATTGAGAAGGACCTGAGGAGAGGTGACTCAGGAAAGTAGCTGGTAAGGCAGGGTGTAAGCGTAGCAATAGGCAAATAGGAAGAATTTAGCAGTGACTTGCATTGAGTTGCAGGGCTTTTCTTTTTGGCAAGACTAACGTCAACTTTTCTGTATCCTGGAAAAATTGAAGGGTTTTGAAAAAATCCCTCTGTACTCCAGATGATTGTAGAATAAGTTCCTTTAAAAGAAAGAAATGGGAATGATTTTCCTATGTGAAAAACAAATAAATTGATCTGAAGAGGCAGAAGGGAAGCCCAATCTGAATCTGGAGGTTGAGTGACACAAAGAAAAAAGGACCACTAACACTTGCAGCTAAAATGAATAAATTTAAATAAAATAAACTTAGAAGTTCTTTTCTGAAGAGGAGGGAGTTGGCTACTCTAAAGACAAAGTGGCTGTTTTGTCCTCCAGGAAAAGATAAAAATAGATCTGCAGATACTGTCAGGTAAGAGATCATCCAGTAAGATGAGCCAAAAAGAAGCAATGTTTGGTACTCGCTAGGAGTACTGAGGCGGCTGTTTGGCAAACTAATAATAACATGCCTTCCTGAGGCATAGGTTCAAGATGTGGTAGAACTTGTCAAAAATAACTGCAGTACATTTCTGTTGATGTGGGTATGTATGATACTGCCAAAATGACCCCAGAAAGCATTGCCAAAGATTGCATTCTTCAAGAAGCTGAAGACCTAGCTAGGCAAAGATGGTATTGTCATCCACGGTTCTTATTGAGGGAATATAGAAGAGAAACATAAATCTGGAAAGGAAACAGCCAATTAGGAAGATAAGTAAGCGTGGGAATTTGGATATCCGGACCATACATAAAGAAATTCTAGGTTCCTCGCTGGGGATAAAGAAGCTGCTAAGAGGCTGTTTACCTAGAGCTTTGGAAATCTAAAAAGTCTTTAAGCTGAGGACTATATAGCTCCAACATGAAGGAGAGAATAACTTTCGAGACAAAAGATCACTGGAGACAAAATTCAAGAAAGTAGCAAATAGTGAAACCCTTGGCCTTGAATGTATAAACCTGAATCCATATATGTTACAAGTAAGATGGTGCAAAGGTCATAGTGCAGTGGGTCAGATTTGATCACTGAAGAATCACTGACATTGGTGTAATAAGACTTGTGACTGAAATGTTATTATAGAAGGGTATATTTTATTCAGAAGAAATCCCACAGGTAAGAGGGATATCGCCACAGGAGTGTATAGTGAGAAGATCTACTCAGGTGAAGAAATTTATAGATGAAAGGGGAAAAAACAGTGTAGTGGAGAACATTTAGTTGAAACTTTGTAGAAGTAGAATAAAACGATTTTGTCATTGGGGTATACTACAGGACATTTGACTAGAAAGAGGTAATAAATAGGTTCCAGTAACAGAACCCAAAGCTGGTGCCAGAAGCATGATACAGTAATGATGGGAGATAACAATTGTCCAGACATCGGTTGGGACTTTTGCCAAAAGCAAAATGGCTCATGGTTTTTAATTTGCTTAAATAACACTTTGAACATTCAAAAAAGGTGGAGAAACCAAAAAGGGAAAATTACAGTAGGAGTCCATTCTTACCAAAAGGTGTAGTGGGAGTTGGTTTCTCTGCTAGAATTGATAGCAACCATGGTGCAGGAACTGGTCGGTCACTCCTTACATAGTTTGTGACTGTGACAAGTAAAGCCATAAAGTTAAGTAATCACCCAAGATTTATGGAGGATAGTTTTCTAAGAGTTCAGAAGAAGGATTGGTTGGTCTTGTGAATGATACTCAGAGTGGGATCAGAAGCTCTCAAGAATGAAATTTTGAAGGCAGAAAGAAATTTTTCTGATGAAGAAAAATAAATTTTTTGAAGTGTTTGATATGGATGCACAGAAAATCTGCCCACTTAGATTTTTTTAAAAACAAAGGAACAGGATGAATACAAAGGTGGGACATTGCACTATAAGGCATCAAGATTTCTAAAGCTGAGAATGATCTGCAGCTGGTGGAAAAGGCTTAAAGGATCTACTGTTCAAGGTGCATCTAACAATAATAACTGATAGATGGTTTCTCTGCTCAAATCTTGTTTTGGTTCTCCATGCTTTTTGTTTGTTTTTCCTGTAAAGGAGAATACCCAAGGTAGGTGAAGAGATAAGAGCAACTAGTTGTCCTTTCAAGACCCATAGGAATTATGTTCTAAGGTTTGGAAAAACAGCAGATGTGATTGCTGCACTACTATCAGAAATCATGGAAAGATTATGGGGAACAGGAGAGAGATCCTGCAAGACTGGAGAGTAAAAGGGTAAATGTTTCCATATTAAAAAAAGAAGGGGCAGAGGAGATGGTATTGACAAACTCTAGGTCCGTAAACTTGACTTCAATTCCTGGCAAAATTACACAGCAGTTTTTTAAAGAGATGGTGAGTAAACGAAAAGAGCTGCAATTCGCCAGGCAGCATGGTTTCATCAAGAACAGATCACATGAGAATAACATTACTTCTTTTTTAAAAATATGGTTACCAAATTAGCAAATCAGGGACTATTGGAAATATGTATGTAGATTTTAGTGAAACACTTGATAAAGCCTTTGGGGTGGGGGCGGGTGCCCCCATGTATGCTAATAGGCTTGAAGGTAATACAATTTAATTTGTTACATTTAGAATATAAGCTCCCCGAGGGTAAGGATTGCTTATTTCTGTATCCTCAATACCATATGAAAAGCCTAGAAACTTAATAAATGTATATTGAATAAATGGTTCATTGTCAAAGTAGTGGAGTGACCCAGGCATCTGTGCTAGGCTCTGTGCTGTGTATTTATTAAGCATCTCTTGAGGATTCTAGGAGGTTGGGGATACAAAGACAAAAACAAAGTAGTGACTGCCTGCAGGGATTTTACCTTAGTGGGGGAAAACTGCACTTTCACATACACATACACTTTCACAAACTGCAGCTAGATAGAATCTGAGGACCTAGGTTTGAGTCCCAGCTGTACCATTAACTACTTACGTGACCTTGGGCAGATCACTCTCTGGGCTTCAATTTTTTCATCTGTAAAATGAGGGTATTGGACTAGATGGTCTCTATTATCCCTTCTAGCTTTAAATATGTTTCTACAATGATAAATTTTTAAAAGATGTGCAAAGTAAATAGTAATTTTGGTGGGGAGTACTAGCTATTGGGGGAAGAAGGGGTAAGGAAAGCCTAATGAAGGAAGAGGTGATTTTTGGAAGTAACTGGGGATTCTATGAGGTGTAGTAAAGTGCACTTTAGGAAAATCACTTTGGAATTTATGTGGAAGATGGATTAGAAATAGGAAAAAACTTGAGGCAGGGAAAACAATTAGAAAGTTATTGTGATAGTCCAGGTTAGAGGTGAAGAGGTCTTGAATTAGGACCTCATGTGAGGTAGAAAATGGGTGTAGTAGAGAAAGAGACAAGTATGAGAGACGATATGGTGGTTGGCAACTGATTGGCCGTGTGGAGTATGGAATTAGGGGCAAAGTTGAATTTTCAAACATGGGAAACTACATTCTTGCAACAGCCTTATTTCTCTGTCTCAATTCTCTTCCTACTTCAGTCCATCTTCCATTCAGCTTTCAATTAAAGTTCAGGTCTGACCATGTCATCTCACTATTCAGTAAATCTCTAGGGGTTCCCTATTTTTTGAGGATCACATATAAAATACTCTCTTTGGCTTTTTTCCCTTATAACCTGAACCCTTCCTACATTGTGGTTCCCTCCCCCCCTCAACTTCATAACCAGAACACCAGTATGCATGTTCATCTGATTCTTAAGTGGTATATTTAGCTTACTAAAAGTACCAAGAATTAGATTAGTATTGATAAAGTTTACAACCTATGTGTTTCTTAGCACCCTCTGCTCCTTGTTCTGCTTCTCTGCAACCATTATTACTGGAACCAAAGGGGCTACCCAACACAGAGAACCATTTTGTATTTTTAGCTGCTCAAGGGGTTGCCATAGCCAAAGAAAGTGTCATGTACTGGTCCATCTTTAGGTGATGAGCATCTCTGTACTTGGTTATGTTTGACTTCAGATAGCTGGGAGCATATATGAAGCCTATTCAGCTTAGTAGGCACTTTTAGGAACAAAAACTCCACTAGCGCAGTCTTTAAGAATCCATGGTCACTTCCATGAGAGGAGGAAGCACCTGAGTTGTAGTTTTGTGGAGAGATAAATGGCATACCAATCCATTATTGAAAACTTAAAGTATTATTTTACTGTTAAAAATAACACAAAGCCTTACTTTTGGGCAAGATAGCTCCTGAAATAAAAGGCGGACCACCTGGCTCCCACATACCTACTCCAACAAAATCCTAGAACTAAAATCAAACCAAATAATGATCAAGAAATTCAATGAGAAACAACAGTAACTTCTATGTTAGAACTGAAATAAAGTACTTCCAGAATCTTGCTGGCAATAGGAAAGAAGGCTACTAAGAAAACCAGCATCTGCACAGGATTGTTTGCTAGCATGACCAGATCTAGGCATGGCCATGGCTTGAAGCAGCAAGAGTAGACCGCTCCCTTGAAAAAGCACCGTGGTGGGGATATTGGAAGCCTTGGGAAATGGCACTGAGTATGGATCGACATAGTTCTACAGCACTCAAACTGGAATGCTTCAGCCTGGAGACTCCGAGATCCATCAGATTTTGTCTTGACATATCAGAGTAGGTCCTGAAGATCTGGTTCTCTGAACCTCAAATAATTGGTGCATTTTAATCCAGGGAGGAGAAGGTCCTCACAGAAACTGAGGAGAGGCCAACCAAGTCCATGAAGGTCCAACCACCCAACCTAAATCCAACCAAAAATGGAGCAGAGAATGGAGCCCAGGCCCAAAGCCTCCAGGAGGTAAAAGCTGAAGAAATGAATCAATCAAAGAAAATGTTGATCAGAATTAAAAATTATTGTATATCTAGAGATCCCCCTGGATACTTAGAGGAAATGAAACAAAAGATTAAAAACCTGGAGGGAAAAAATGGAAGAGAAACAAACAGCCTAGAAAAGAAAGTGGTAGACTTTGCGGGGAAAAAAAAAATGAACTTAACAAAAACTAGAATCCACCAAACGAAAGTTAGTGGTTCCAAGAGATAGCAAAAAATTACATATATGTGTATATATATATATATACATATATATATATATACACATATATATATATATGAATCATAAATGAGAACTTACAGATCTATTAGAATCAGAGAACAAAGTAAAAATAATCTGCCAGTCACCTCCTGAAAGGAATCCCAAAAGGAAAAGTGCCAGGAATGTCAGCAAAAATGTAATACTCTTTTGTGAAAGAGGAAATACTGCAAAGCGTCCTGAAAGAAGTAGTTCAGATAGCAATGAAATACTTTCAGCATCACACAAGACATGAAAATTTCTACTCAAAACCAGAGGAAATCTTGGCATACAGTATTCCAAAAGGCAAAGATACAGATTTACAACCAAGAATAACAGCTTGCAGATCTGAGTAAAATCTTATGGAAAAGGGGTGGGTTGGGGAAGGAATGGTTCTTTAATGGAACAGAGGGCTTTCAAGCATTTCTGATGAAAAGAATGAAGTTAAGTAGGAGCTGTGAAATAAAAATACAAGAGTCAAAAGAAACCTAGAAAGGTAAATTTATTTGAGCAATCGGGAGGAATGATATAGCAATGATGTAGTGCTAATATACTGATGGGATGGGTGGTGGAAAGAGAGGAACAAGTGTCCCTGTACAGAATCTCAATATCTTCAAAAGGCATAGAGGGACCTAAATTTAAAAAAAAAAAATCAGTCCTCGAGGTGCATTGGTTCTGTTCTGGGAATTTTGAGAGGGTAAAGAAAAAGAAGATAAAAGGAATATGCTGTATAGAAAGGAAGTAAGGGAGTGACCCTTGATATTTCTCATTGAAGTTCATGAGAACAATATATAAACAAAAGAAGCGGGGTGGGGGGGATGAATCTCACTCTTATCTACAATGGACAAAGGAAGATTGAACATATACACACAGTTCGATATATAAATATTTGGCAGGGAAATAAACAGATAAGGAAGTGGAGAGTTAAGAGGGAGGATGATACATGGGGAGGAAAGAGTAACAAGTAATTTCCTGATCCTGAAGTATAGATTTAAAGCAGAGAAGAGGAAGAGTAGCATAGCATAAAAATTTAAGGAAGCACCTTAGACTGCCTCTGAAAATTGGAATAATTGAGAAATGGCTGAATAAATTATGGGATGTGAATATAACAGAATATTATTTCACCATGAAGAAATGATGAAAGAGAATTTCAGAGAATTTGGGATGGTATGAACTGCTGCAGAATAAAGTGAGCAGAATTAAGATCAACGTTATGGCCAACCATGTCTCCAGAGTACCTGTGACAATGCTGATGTTGAAGCACAGATAACAGACATGATGGAGAAGGGGACGTACATTTTTGAATACAGTCACTCTATGGATTTCTTCCGCTTGGCTAGGAGTTTTTAGTCTTTTTCTTCCTCTCTTGGTTTTAATGAGGGGAGAGAGAGGTTAGCAATAGTGATGCCAAAAAAAGAAGAGGGACATTGAAACTTTTTTTTTTAAATGCACAGAAGAGAACCAAAGGAAGTTAAGAAGGAGGTACAAAAAGGCACCGTAGTATTGAAAGTAACTTCTAGAATGTGTTAGGTACTTTTTAAAAATGCAAATTGTAGGGATGGAGCCAAGATGGCGGCTGGAAAGCAGGGACTAGCATGAGCTCCCCGCCAAGTCCCTCCAAAAACCTATAAAAAATGGCTTTGAACCAATTCTAGAACTGCAGAACCCACAGGGTAGCAGAGGGAAGCAGGGCTCTAGCCCAAGACAGCCTGGATAGTCTCTGGGTAAGGCCTATCCCACACGGAGCTGGGAGCAGAGGGGAGCGGAGCTGAGCTGAGCAGAGCCCAGCGTGGGC
>CM053624.1:71500606-71570842 GCA_028646595.1 Phalanger gymnotis
AATCAAAAACACTTTCAAAAAGGGACAGGGTCAAGGGAGAAAATTCAATCAAGGGGGATAGGTTAGGAAGAAGCAAAATATAGTTAGTCTTTCACAACATGAGTATTGTGGAAGGGTTATACATAATGATACGCCTGTGGCCCATGTTGAATTGCTGGACTTCTTAAGGAGGGTGGGTGGGAAGGGAAGAGGGGAGAGAATTTGGAACTCAGAGTTTTAAAAAATAGATGTTCCAAAACAAAAATAAAAAAGTTTTTGCAGGCAACAAGAAAATAAGATATACAGGCAATGGGGCATAGAAATTTATCTTGCCCTGCAAGAAAGGAAGGGAAAAGGGGAAGGGAGGGTAGTGGGGTGACAGATGGGACAGGACAACCAGAATATATGCCATCTTGGAGTAGGGGGGGAGGGCAGAAATGGGGAGAAAATTTGTAATTCAAACTCCTGTGAAAATCAATGCTGAAAACTAAATATATTAAATAAAATTTATAAAAAAATGCAAATTGTGTAAAATGGAGATTAATGATTTCACATGCAATCCTCTTTTGCACTGTTCCTGGCACTTAGTAAATGCTTAATAAATACTTGTTGATTTGCCTTGACTCCTTTATGATCTGCATGAGTGGAAATGCTATTTTTCATGTTTAAGTTAAGAATAAAAAAATTAAAACTAACAGTAAATGTCACTTGTCCAATCCTAAACTTTATTATAGATTTTAATTACTTGTGAGGATGAGTTATTTTTCCCTTGGCAACTATAGTAACAATAATATGATTGATTGTTGTCCTTTGTTCTTGAAGGGGACCAAATTGACATCACTATGTTGTGTTCAAGGTGCAGGTGTCTGAGAGTGGCTGGTTAGACCAGTAGGAGCTCAGAAGGCTCTACTCTAAGATGGGGCACAAATAGTCCATATGAACATTTGGAGTGGAGATGTCTCTAAATTTGCACATCTCATGTTTATTTTGAGCTGTTGCAATTCTGCCTTACTCATAGAGCACAGCACCTTCTTTGATGTGGGCATGCCATGTTGGGTGGTACTGTATCATTGTCTTCCATGTCTCACAATTAATTCCAAAGTTCTTCAGAGACTGTTACTTCTTCTGACATCTATGTGATATATAATATACAACAATAGTTTTCTGAAAAGTCTATATGAGTTTAAATTTGAAAGGCGATAGCTTCAATACTTAGATGCTTAGTCCATTTTGGTATGGAATATTTTATATTTTACAATAAAGTATCAACTGCATAAATAAATTTTAAATTTACATTTATATGGAAGGCAATCATAATTATTATAAGGAATTTTAAAGATTTTATTGAATTTCCATTATCCCAGCAGGAAGAAATAGTACATTGTTGTTCTCCATTATCCAACTCTGAATTTTAATTTTTTTCTGATATCTCTGATCGTAGGTTAGGTATAGTATAAGTTCATAATTCATGATTATTAACTGAGAAATCGGAACTCTCTAGATGTTCTGTACTGATAAAAATGACATAATATTTGTAAAATACTTAGAATAGCGCCTAGCACATAGTAGGTGCTTAATAAATGCTTATTTTCTTCCTTACTTCACTTCTCTAGTGAACCTATTCCTATCTGCCTGCATTTCTTTAACATAGAACAAATTTCATTTATAATATGAGTTCTCTAGACCTTGACTTATACATCCTTGGTTCGTAATCTATACATAGAAAAATTAAACATAATTCAGTGTCTCCTTATGATTTGAAGAAGACCTTACATTCAGAAAGATGGTGTGATATACATCTCTCTCTCTCTCTCTCTCTCTCTCTCTCTCTCTCTCTCTATATATATATATATATATATATGTATGTATGTATACATATATATATATACACACACATACACACACACGCACACAGAGAGAGAGAGAGAGAGAGAGAGAGCATTAGAGTGTTAGATTTAGTCTCAGGAAGATCAGGTTTCAAACTCCACTATAGATTTTTATTGTGGTCTCACTCTGAATAGATGCAACAGGAAAAACAATGATAAAGTCAAAGAGAATCAGCTATAGAACTTTCCATTAAGTCTAGCACAGAACAGATACAAACTGGGGGTTAGTTGCAGAGTGGAATGTGAAATAGCCATATCCAACAGCAAGAGAAAAGGCCAGAACAGGACCCAAAATGGAGTGATGCAAGGCCCTGAGCCACTGCAAGAGATAAAGCCAGACTAGGGTCCAGGTAGCATCCACATAGCATGTATCTAAACCATAGCCAGAAAGAAGGGATGAACATTCCTGCCTACTGGACTCAGGATCAAGCAAGGTCTACTTACCCCAGCCAAGAATACAGGTGTAGGTTTGGCCCAAGTACAAGTCCCCAGTTCAGAAATATGCTGGAATTAACAGTATGGAGTGTCTGTTGGATGAGTGTCTGGCCCAGTTTGTTTTGGCAGGCAGACCTTTGAATGTGGTCAGCTGAGAGAATTGGCCCCTCAGTTTGGGGCCCATTCCCTTTAGTCAACCCTTGTGGAAAAGATCAGTCTAATCTTCCTGTATGACAGTCCTTACTCTTGTTCAAGGGGCAGATTGCTAATACCGCCATAAAAGAATGCTACTTTCAATGATAGCAAAGGCCATGGAGGTCTGACTCCTCCCTTTTTATGATAAAGGAGTAACATCTATTAACTTGAGCCCCTTTGATGCTATTCTGTGCAATTTCCCTTTTAGTCCGGGAGGTTTTTAAATGTTGGGAAGTTGGTTGGCTGCGACTAATGTCTCCTTTTGACTGGAATGAACAAAAGGAATCTGAAAGAAGCGGTAGAAGCCTAGCTGCTTGCTAGGGACGAAGATTAAGAGTGCTTTGTAGTGACAATGGTTTACCTTGGTTTAATCTGCTCTCTCCCTCTGGGCCAATTCACCCTCAAAGGCCTGACTGATGCAGTGAGTTAGGCTATCACCTCTCAGGGAGTTACCTGCAATGTAAATCTGAAGTTGCGTACAAGTTTGAGAAGCTTAACCTTTAAAAACCTAATGCTTTAGTGTGGGATTTATGTCTTCAGTTGAAGATGTCTTTTGGACTGGAGAAGAGTAGAAGGGTAATACATTGTTTAAGGGTAGAGAACAGAAGCTGAGGCCAGACTTGAACAGGAGGAATCCTCAGGCATGTTGGGGAAATAGCTCTACAGCCTTAAAAATCCAGCAGGTTTTATGCCAGATTTCTCAGTGTTCCATAAACAGAGAAATTGATGTATCCATTTCACATATTGTTACTCTTTTATGCTTTTCCCTTTCTTACTTGAAGAACTCCACAGAAGATGGATGCTACCGCTGGTAGCCAGTTGGAATATTGGCATAAACAGCTGTATAATATTTATACAGAGTCGCTTCTGATCCCCTTTTGATTTTGGTTCCTTCAATGGGGTTGAGCACTTCTATTTTGTTAGACTTATAAACTTAAATAAATAAGTAACACCAATAGTCGTACCCTGTAAGGTTTGTAAGGCTTTTTATAAACACTATTTTGTGTTATCCTCACAACAACCCTGAAAAGTAGATGCTATTATTATCCCCATTTTACAGATAAGGAAACGGAGGCAGACAGACTTGCCCAAGATCACACAACTATTAAGTGATTGAGGGTGGATTTGAACTCAGATCTTTCTGATTCTGGGTCTCTAGTGTTTTTTATCTATTGTGCCACATAGCTACCTCAGTAACCTTGCCAAGAATAGAATGTTGTCAGAATTGTGTTTTACTGGAATTCTTATGTTCTAAATGGCACATTGAATATTTGGTCTTTTTCAGGTTATTAGATGGGAGGAACAGGAAGGTCTGAAGGGGTAGCTTCACAAAGGTGATAGGAGGACTCTGTTGAAAAGACCTTTCTGTGTGTGTCCTCTCCTGAAAGGGTCATCAAAACTATTTGGTACAAGTTAAAAAAATAAAAAAAAATCTTGAAAAGTGGAACAGATTTGGTACACACAAGATACAGAACAAAATTAACAGAGTAGCAAAGTATTCGGTAAACCTAAAGACTACAAATACTGGGGTAAGCACGCACTCTTCAATTAAAAAAATGCTGGTAAAAATGGAAAGTAGTATGGAAGAAAAATAGGTTTAGATCAACAACTTATACCATATACCACATTGAGTCCCAAATGGATATATGACCATAAAAGGTCACATTTCTCTAAATACAGAAAAGGAAGGGCTATACTTTTCACGACTATGGGTAGAGGAAGATTTCTTACCTAAATAAGGTATAGTGTAGATGAGAAAAAACACAATTTTCATTCCATAAAATTTAAAAGTTTTTCGAATAAGCAAAACCAATCCAGTTAAAATGAGAAGAAAGGTATATCATAGGGGGGAAATTGTAGCAATTTCCTCTGATTAAAATCCTTATATCCAAGATACATAAGAATTGATCATACAAGCTTATGTGTGTGTGTATACACACATGTATATCTATATGTATGTGTGTATATATATGGGGTACATATATGTGTGTATGCACACATATAATGTTTACACACATACACATGGCATAAAATGGTGACAGATACACAGTCTTGGAGTGGCTTAGAAGTCAAGGAGAAAATTTTCCTTTAGACAGTAAAGCCTTCCAAATACATTGGTCGATGACCCTGTGCTACTTACCTGGCAGAGCCTCCTAAATGAGATCTATTATCAATCAAGAATCTTATCTAACAGCCACACAGGAAAAAGCGAATGACTATTTATTGTCCAGACTCTACTATGCAGTTGAATTGACAACCTATGGAATTTGTCCATCAATAAAGGTATCAAAATTGAGATTGATATCCCTATCTATATCCATATTTATATCAAGATTTTTAATGACTTCAGACCTAACTCTGAATAAAAACCCACCTTTTTTGTATCTTTTGCTTTTAAAAATATCTTGAATTATCTTTTGTTTTTATATCACATTTCCCAGTGTATCCTTTCTGTCCCCTTCCCAGAGAACCATCCTTTATAACAGAGAATTAAAAAAGAGTAAGAAAAATTCACTAAAACAAACCAAGATATCAAAAAACCTGATATTATATGCAGTATACAAAACCTCCAGACCCATGGTCTTCTTCCTCAGCAAAGAAGCTGTGGATTTGGTAACCATTACATAGAAAGTCCTGGAGGCAGCTAGGTGACATAGTGGATAGAGTCCTGGACTTGGAGTCAGAAAAACCTGCATTTGATTCAAGCCTTAAATGCTTACCAGTTGAGTGACCCTGGAGCAGGTAATTTAAACCACTCAGCCTCAGTTTCTTCATCTGCAAAATGGAGATAGATAATAGCACCTGCTTCATAGGATTGTTGTGAGAATCAAGTGGGATAACATATATAAAGCCCTTTGCAAATATTAAAATGATATAATAATGTTAGCCATTATTGTCTTTTCTTCTTTGGAGCTGAGCTTGGTCATTATACTTTTGCAGCGTTCATTTTTTTTTATTCTTTGTATTTACATTCTGTTCATTGTGTTCCACCTCCCCCCCCCCCTCCGTGCTATTCACTTCATTTTGTACTGGTTCATATAAATGTTTCCAGACCTCTCTGTATTAATCACATGCATCTTTTCCTATAGCACAGTCATATTCCATTATATAATGTACTACAATTTGTGTAACCGTTGTCTAATCTATTTGCATCCAATTTGTTTCCAGTTTGTTGCTATTGCAAAAAAAAGTGCTGCTATAAATATTTTAGTTTATGTGAGTCATTATTTTTGACAGAGATCTCCTTGGAATAGATACAGCGGTGGAATTTCTAAGTCAAAGGATAAAAAGCCCATCTTTTAAATAATTCTTCCAGTGGGAGTGAGGTGACCCAGTAGATAAAATGCTTAGCCCAGAGTCAGGAACACCTAAGTTTGAATCTGGTCTCAGACACTTAGAAGCTATGTGACCCGGGGAAAGTCACTTAGCCTCTGTTTACTTCAGTTTCCTCAACTGTAAATTGGGGATAATAATAGTATCTACTTCCCAGCGTTGGGATCAAGGAAGGTAACATTTGTACTTAGCACAATGCCTGACCTATTAATAAAGATATTTTCTTCTTTCCTCTGTCCCTTTGTCCTTCCCTCCCTCCTTTCCATCCTTTATTTCCCCCTTCCTTCTAGTGATATATGGCTGAGAGTCGTGGAACATCATTATCTCTGAAGAATTGAAATCGAGGCATACCCAAAAGACAATGGAGAAGTAAATGATAGGTGTGTTTGGGCTACCACACATTATAAATGGTTGCCTTCATGCTCGAAGAAGACCAAAATGACCTCATTAGGTTGGGGTCACCTCCATATGAGTGCTTGCCTTGTATGAATTCTCCATAAACTAGTCTTTTAGGCAAATGCACATTTGGCATTCAAACAATACGACCAGCCCGTGAGAGTTGCACTTGTTGCAGAAGAGTTTGAAGGCTTTGCAGTTCAGCTCACAAAAGGACCTCAGTGTCCAGTCCCTCGTCTTGCCAGGTGTAATGGCGACCACACTGGTATATCCAGGATGGCTGCTAGTGCAGGTTCTTAGATCTGCTTTACGAGGAAAACAAGCTGTTTCAGGGGTCAGCAATCTTCTTTAATTAAACAGAAAAAATACAGAGAAGAAAAATAAAGACCAACAGACAGGGCTCTACTGACTGAATCAAAGCTTTACATACACCACTGAATTGAGAACCTTTATCTCTGAGGAGTTGGTGAACTCTAAACATACAGCCACTCAGAGTCTTCACCAGGGAATCACAATATCTTTTTCATAAGCAAGCCCCCAAAGCAAAAACTCACCTCTCAGAATCTATACTCTTTCAGCTAATAGGCTCAGTGCCTAATTAGAAGTTAACAAAAGGTATATACGCCCTCCTACTAGCAAGCAAGCTTCCCTTAATGGGCTTCACATGAGGCCTATTGATGGACGGGGAAGATCTTATTTCCCATTAACCCTACACCAGGTGATGTTCAAGATAGACAATTGAATTGGAAGTTTCTGAGCATGGCACACAGAAAAATCATGTGCAGCTGTTATCAAAGAAATGTGTGAACAAAAAAAGATGATTAGTTGGTATACCAGTGAGAACAAAGAATAACCAACTAGTAGTCATCTTATGTGCTACATCGGTGTCTTCATTATGTCAAGAGGACTCGATCAATGCCTGCCCCCCCCAATATTAGATGAACCACCTTTGATGAACTTTTGGAAGGAGAGTCACAGGGTGAGCAGGCACCAATGGGTTATGATCCAAATTATTAGAGAAATATACAAATCGGTGAAGGCATGGTTCTGTTGCGTCTTAATATGTCTAAGGAGTACATGATTGGCTTGGGATGGGACAAGGAGAAATCAAAGCGAAGCTAGGAAAGGAGAGGTAGAGTACTGATTACAAGCCAGTATGGAAACGTAGTCAGAATGGAATGATGGCTTAGGTGGGAACAGGCAGGCCAGTAGAGAAATAGATAAGAATGCCTCTTCGAAGCAAGAAAGGAAGAATCTGCAGATAGCTGGGTCAGTGTGGATAGCGGAAGAGGTTATCAGCCCATGACCAAGAGCTGGAGCGAGGTCAAAGACAAGTCAGAATTGCTTCCAGAGGAATAGGTGGTATCAAGGGAAGTCCATGCTAAGTATATTATATCCTTTTAATTGTGCTTTTGGCACCTGTCTCAGTGGAATGCTGGACCTGGAGTCAGGAAGACCCGAGTTCCAATTCTGCTTTAGACATATAATATCTTTGTGACCTTAGGTACATTTAACCTCTGCCTGTCTCAGTTTCCTCATCTGCAAAATAAGGATAATAGTACCATGTATATCCCAGGATTGCTGTGAGGATGAAGTGAATGATATCTGTGAAGTGTTTTACAAACCTTAGAGCAGTTGTATAAATGCTAACTATTATTCTTCTGGAACCATCATTGTTATCCTTAAAGCAGGTCAGTTCATTTCAGATCTAAGGGGGCCTACACTGTCAGGAGATAGGTTGGGTAGTGATAGTATACATTTCCTTGGTCAGTAGTTTACTGATCCTTCTCCAAGTAGGCCTCTCAATCTATCTCAGGAAGCAGTTCTCTATTCTCAGTGCAGATTGGCCACAGACACTTCTGAGTATTCCTCATGAAATATTTGTGTGTATAAATTGAAGCTATTAAAAAACTAAAATTTGAAATGAAATTTTCCAAATTAGGGTTGTTTTCCATTATCTTTGGCCATTATCATGCATAACTGAAAGTCTAATTGATTGACATTTCTAAGAAGCAAGAAAATTAAATGTCATTTTCTCACTCACCTAAGCTGGGGCTGCTAATGAATAGGGAAAAATGGTAGGCAGATGGAGAGGAGAAGCATGTGGCCTAGATGATCTAAAAACTAAAATGGCCTTTCCCTAAATAAGTGAGATTATGTTGCAGACAAATGAACTAGAAGGAATATTGATGTATCGCAAACAGCTGTTGACTGATTCAGCTGCAGTATTTTTAATGTGCTTTTATAATATTTATGTTGGAAATGTCTTTATTAATGGGTTGTTGCTGGGTATCATTTTTATGATTTACAAACTGTAAACTATTTTAATTCTTTACTCATTTGTTTACAAAACCATGTTTCATATAAAACTATAAAACATGTAGTTTTTAAGACCATCTGTTGAGTACATATGCATAATGTGCATTGCTCTGTATACAGTAAATACAGCATGAAATTTAAGCAAAGTTGTGTAGAAAGCATAGTCGTGAATTTTCAGTGTGAATAACTCCTTCCTAAAATTAGATTAATGAGCAATTTAGTCCTAAATTTATCTGCACATCCAAAGCTGAAGGTGCTATCTTCAACCAGGGCAAGTTAAGAATATGCCAGATCCCAGGGAAATTTAATTTCTTCTCCCCATGAGCCATCACTGTGACTTCTAGAATTTTGGGGGTCAAAAAGGGATCTGGACCTGCGATGTTGTGAGAGTTCATTATACAAACTTCCTCCATCAGGAAGATTGTTTGAAAACTTGTCCTTATGGTATTATCTCAGAGAGACCTGTCGGCATTAAGAAATTAAGCAACTTGGTAAAGATCACATGGCTAGTATATGTTACAGATAAGGCCTGAACCCAGCTAACTCTGAGGCTGACACTCTACACATAAGCCCGTGCTGTCTCATTAGAGGGTGGTGTGTGTGTGTGTGTGTGTCTCCAAATATAGGTAGAGAATGAGCCATTAAAGTTTATTAAGATTTTGCTAGTGTTCAAGAAGGAGTAGCACCTTCAGTGTTAGGGCTTGCCAAGCCTTTTTCAGGGTTTGCTCATCCACCTTTGGTGTTCACCTGCACCCAGCTCTCACCCGCGGCTCCAGGAGGCTGTAGCATACACAGCAATCATACTTATGTAAGCCATCTTGGCAGATGGGCTAAACCAGGTTGAGCGTAATTGATGAGCCTCAGACCCATCTGTGAGTCATGGGGATGTCTTCTCCACCATGTGAAAAATTCCATTGGCGGAATGGTCAGATGAGAACAGTTTGTTCCAACAGCCATGAAGACGGCTGAAGCAGGTGCTGTGGAGCACTTAGAGCTTGGTCAGACATTGAAGATGGCAAGATCATCCGCTGCATCTCAAGCCATTGCCGATCATTGGTCTTACCTCTGGACTTGGATGACTGGAAGAGAAAGTGAGGTTGATGACTTTGTGCAATTCTGCCTGACTTAAATTCAATTCACTCTCAAGTCAAGACATCACCCTGTGATGTCATTGGTTCTTCAGAAATGAAGGACAAACAACAACTAAACCACAGAACTGGCCATCTCATTCTCTGTCCCTCCTCAATAATCTTGAATGGCTCATCCTCCCTCTACGATTAAATATAAACTCCTTTATTGGACATTTAACACTTTTTACCATCTGACTCCTTTCCCATCTTTCCAATTATGACTACACACAAACACACACACATACACACACACACACGTGCGCACGCGCTACTGTCCAGCTACACTAGACTACTTGCCATTGCATAGTTCATGAAGCTTCCTCCATTTACATTTCCATACCTTTTTCATTGGCCATCCTACCTTGAAATGGTCTCCCACTTCATATCTCGCAATCATTCAGTTGTAAGCTCCTTGAGGGCAAGAATTGTCTTCAGCCTCTTTTTGTATCCCCAATGCTTAGCACAGTGCCTGGCATGTAGTAGGCACTTAGTAAATCTTTACCGAATTTAATTGAATATCTGTCTCTTGGAATCCTTGCTTTCTCTCTGGATTTGAGTCAAGGGCCATAATATACAAAGGCCTTCCTCTCCCCTCCCTTCCTCATCCACCATGTCCCCCCATGACCCCCAAGAAGGCTAATGTCTTCCTTTTGAAGGTATCATGTATCTATATCTGCATATCTTATGCGTGTCCATACATATGTATATACATATATACATGAAATATATCTATCGTACACATATATGTGTGTGAATATATTATATATATGTATATATATGTATATATGTCTCAATCTCATGTTGTCTCCTCCATTTGGGAGATGGTTTCACTTTCTGTCTTTGTACCCTCCAATACTCATCATAGTGCCTGACGCATCTAAGTGTCTAGTTAATGTTTGTTGATTGAGTGATTGTTATGATTGATTGTGTTTTAATAGATCCATCAATGTTGATTGTGGAATTGCATAAGACTCTCATCCTTGATGCAGAAAATGACTCAATGTTCTGTCCCTTCCTGAGGGGTGGGGTTGGTGAGAGAGCTTGAAAGAAAACAGATTCTTTTCCTGGCTTCAGATTTCCAGGCTCTCCTCAGGGTCTGGTCCCTGGAGGGAGAGAAGGACTCTGGGAAGAAGCTGACATATAGAGGGGCTGGTGCCTCATGTACTTTTTCCAGCTTCTCACGCTAGAGACTTCAGGAAATTTCTCCTTGGGTGAGATCAGGGACATTCTCTTTCTGTTGGTTGAGCTGAGATATTTCACTCTCAGAGGGAGAGCTCATTCTCTCTAGGTAAGAAGGAAGGAAACAAGCATTTATTAAGTGCCTAAAGTGTTTTGGAAACTGTGCTAAATGCTTTATAAATATTATCCAATTTAATCCTGTGTATTGTCTGGTATATTCTCATTCATGTAACTTTTCCAATTTCTGTTTTCTATCTGCCTGGATAAATAGATTCATTTGCTCTTCAATATATGTAATATTCAGTATATGGGAAGGGAATCAGACCTTTGCGTATAGCTTGAGACATTGCTTCCCCATTAAGAGATAGTGACTGTGAAGAAGGGCGTGAACCTAAAAATTATTTCCCCAAGCCTAACAATATTTAGGGATGTAGGTAGATATAATTCTAGTCCAGCACTCCCTCTCAGAGAGCAGAGTCAGCCAACCTCGTGGTCTCACTCTCCTACTTCTCTCCTGGCAAAAATTAAAGTCTCCCTGGGAAGAGGGTGGACCAGATTCCAGAGAAATTTAACCTCTTCTCTCAATGAGCCACATTTAGACAGACTCATGTAGACATACACATAACCTATGTGGGGAACACATATACCTTATACAACTTTAAATAGCTGTGATGGTTTTTGTTACATACTGATAACAAGAACTTAGTTTAATTCAAAAAACTTTTGATTAAGACATGATTATTCAATACCTATTATGGGCAATACTATTGAAATATGCATGCAAGACATTGTGCTAAGCATTAGTGACAACAAAGATAAGAAAATGACATAGACCTTGCCCTCTCGAAGCTTCCTATCTAGTTGAGGGCACAAGAAAAGTACACAAACAACTATAACATGAGCTAGCATGGGATTTAAGTGAATAGGAGACGTCAAGAATGGTATAATATATTTGAGGAGAGGGGGACTACTTCTTGTTGGACCACGAAAGCTTCTTCCTTAGTGGTTGGACCAGGTACCCTTAGAGGAGGTGGCAATTGTAATGGGTCTTAAAGAGAACAGTTTCAATAGAGATGAGATGGGAAGTCCAGAGAGGCATCCATTTCAAGCACTGATTAAATGCATATGTTTTGGGGCAGAATGTGACTGCAAAGTGATAAGTCTGATGTGGGCAATTTGGTTGGAATAGAGAGTGTGTAAGGGAAGTAAGTAGTGTAAAACAAGTCAAGAGGCTGTTATTTGTTTTTTAAAATATAAATAGAATAATAATTTAACCATGGTAATCATTTGACTTCTGTTTCCAGTGGCTAAATTTTTAAAAATGCCTATCAAATTTGAAATTTTATATCATTATAACATCAGATTGAATGCTATTTCTTTTCTCAGCCTAATTGTGTATTTAACTGAGGATATGTGTCTACTTTTAAGGTTTAGGATGCCAATGCGGTGTTTTGTTAGCTTTGCCTAGTAATAAATTCTATTTACTTTTGTTTCAACGGCTATGTAGTCAAGGTTTTTTTTTAATGTATGCACATCTGTAAGAATTTTTGCTTCAGAGGAGCAAATAAAAAAAAAACTTAGCTATGAATATATATTGTACTGCTTTCCATATAATCGATATGATAGTTTTTACTAAGACCTTCGTGGTCTGGAAAAAAGATCGTATCATAACAGATTTGGATCTGAAGGTGATCCCAAAGTTATCTTTTCAACCCCCTTATTTTAAAGATGAGGAAACTGAGATACACATATGTAGACTGACTACTTAGAAATTATGCAGGCATTATGTGATAGAGCTAAGATTGGAACCCTGTTTATTTTAACTCCAAATCCAATTCTCTTTCTCCTGGATCCAGGGTATCAATATAGTGAACACATTATTCATTTTGGGAGGCTGTAGTGAAAAAAAAAAGTGGTGATGGAGTGAGAATTTTTTATAGTCACTGAAATAGAGTAAGTTAGGTCTTTGAAGGAAATCTTGTCCACCTGGGACAGATATGTTAATACTGAAGGAGAGCTAATCAGATAAATAGCAAAGTGCATTTATAAATAGGACCAGCGGAGGTCCTACTTATAAACTTAGTAGTTAGATCCTTGGAATGGATCACAAGAAGGTTATTATTATATTTTCGGTTTACATAGTTCAGATGATAGTATTTAAAACGTCATTTTTTTTTCTAGCTCTTTGTTTTCTTGCTGTTTAGTCTAAACTTGTGATTCTATCAGTATAGGGATTCCTAGTGAAGAAACTCTCTCAACTAACTTGCTAGATCCTTATCTAAAAAGCCTCAAGGCTTTGTCCAGAGCCCCACATTGCCTTCTTTCCACTCACGCAGCCACCATTTTGGTACGGGATCTCATCAGCCCATGCCTGGACTATCGCAGTATTCTTATGGTTGAACTCCGTGCCTCAAGTCCCTCTCCACTCTATTCTAGCCTCAACTGAGTTGTCAAAGTGATTTTTCTAGACCACAGCTTTAACCATGTCCCACACTTAGTAAATCCCAGTGGATCTGTGTATTTCCAGTACAATATCCAATAAATCCAATAAAAACCACCTTATTTAACTTCAAAAAGCCTTCACAACCTGAGCCTTGCCAACCTTGTCAGTCTTCTCACACTTCATTCCCTTCTACCTACTTTACTATCAGCAGCACCAGCTTTTTTGTTCTTCCTCTCATACAACACTCCATTTCCCAACTCCTTGACTTTAACCATCTTCCTCTGTCTTTGCCTCCCGGCTTGTCTGGGTCCCTTTAAGACTCCGAATCCCATTTTCTGCAGGAGACCTTTCCCAGGATACCTTTCCCCAGTTTTCCCCCTACACCTCCAAATCTCCTTGCTTTGAGTTTTCCTTCTGTTTACACAAGACAGACAGACAGACAGACATGGATCTGTGTCTGTTTATATCTGGTGTGTGCATGTATTTTGGCATGTGGTTTCCCTTGTTAGAATTTGAGCTCCTTGAGGGTAGGCAACCTTTTGCCTTCTTTATACAAATCTCCAGTCCTTAGCACAATGCTTGGCACACACTTTAACAAATGCTTATTGACTAGCTGGCATTTATATAGAAACTTTAAATTATCTCATTTGAGCCTCACAACAACCCAGTGAAGGGAGTGCTATTATTATCCTTACTTCACAGATGAAGAAATTGAGGCAGACAGAGGTTAAGTGACTACTTAAGGTATTAAGTGTCTGATTCAGGATTGAATTCATATCTGTCCAGTGGGTAAGCCCAGTCAAAGTCTAATATATAACCTAGATTTTTACAGAATAGCTTTCAAAAGCATACTAAGATGAAAGTTAAATATAGCCTTCATCTTCAATAAGTTTATGCCCTACTTAACAATTCTATATATAAACAGCAGTCTGTAAGCATTGGGTAGGATTCAGGAGGGTACTGGTAGATATTTAATAACCATCTCTCTGGAAAAAAAATTATGAAATACGTACTTGTAAGTTTAATCTGCTTTAACATTTTTCTATCCTTGCTTCTAGACCATCAACAAAACAATAACTCAAGCTCTGATTTGTGTATTTGCCTATTTCAAAAATGTAAATGGTCAAGTTCAAGTTGATGATGCCCTGATAGGATGTCATGTGGAAGACAGGTTATAATTTTTCTGCTTGGTCCCAGCAGGAAGAACAAGGAGTAAATTTAGCCTTGATGTAAGGAAAAATGTCCTAGCAATTAGATTCTCCAAAAATGGAGTGGGCTACCTTGAGAGTTGGTGAGTTCCCACCCCACTTGAGACCTTCAGGTAAATTCTTGGCTGACTTCTTATTGGTTAGGCTTACTCAGCTATAAGTTGGATCAGAGTAGCCTCTGAAGTTCCTTCCAACTCTGTGATTCTGGGCAGGGCAATTTTGAACTTTTAGAGGGCAACAGGCGTGAAAAAGTGATAAAGAAACCTTAACTGAATCCAAGTGACAACACCTAATAGAGATTTAGTATTTTCATTTAACTGAGATGTTATCTCATTGTCATTCCTTAGATTGTCTGACTTTGACCCATGGACAAGGAGTTAATGACAGAGGGACCTCACAGCATTGAAAAGAGATCTAGTTTTGATCTTACAATTAATAGATCTCTTTTCACCAAGGGTTTAATTATGAAAAAATAATCATTTATATAGGCTGCTGTCACTATGTCCTGAACTTTAATAAAAACAAAGCTAGACAATGATGAACATTTCAAAGATGATTCTAAAATTAATATGCAACATTTCTAGAACTTATCTTTTCCCTTCAACCCTACTCCCCTCTCTACCTTTATTATATCTGTGTTTGGTACCATGGTCTTTCCGTTACCCAGGTCCCAAACTTTAGAATCATCTCTAATTGTTCACTTTTCCTCATCTCCACTATCTCCAATCAGTTGCCAAGTCCTGATAACATGACTTCCACAATCTCTCTCGAATTTTTCCACTTCTTTCACTCACATGGCCACTACTCTAGTGGGGACCCTACTCACCTCTCTCCTGGACCATTGTAAAAGCCTTCTAATCAATCTCTTTGCCTTAAGTCTCCCCCCTCTCTAAATCATATTCCACACAGCTGCCAAAATGGCAGGTGTATCCCTAAAATATAAGTTCGATATGGTCACTTAGTCAGCCACATTGGCTCCCTGTTGTTTCTAGGAGCAAATTCAGAGCCCTCAATTTGGCATTCACAACTTGGTCCCAACCCTTTATAGGCTTATTACATGCAACTCCCTTTCACACACTCTAGGGTCTAGTCGAATTGTCTTTTCTGTTCTTCATACATGACCCTCCATCTCTTGTCCCTCTTCTTTTATACAGGCTAATTCCTATGTCTAGAATGCATTTCTAATGCTTGGGATTAGAAATCCCTTATTTCCATGAATGCTTAGCTCAAGTGCTGTCTTCTACAGGAAATCTCTCCTGATTCCCCTCTCCCTAACCTGCTAATGCCTTCATTCCATCTTGTACAAATCCCTTGTATTTTCTTTGTATATTTTATATGTAATTATGTATGCACATATCATTTCCCCAGATAGAATGGAAGGTCCTAGAGGGAAAGGATTCTTCCTTTTTTTTTTTCCTTTGTATTCCTAGGAGCTAGCAGAGTATCTGGCACATATAAGTGCTTAATAAACGCTTGTCGATTGATTTAATACTGGATCGAACCCAGAAATGAGACAGTTCTTCAATAACTGTCTTGTTGATCTTTGCATCTCCTTCTGTGCCTAGCACATAGTAGACATTTTATAATGGTTATTGAGTTGAATTAGAATGCTGCATTGTGATCTGTCTCTGCAGTGCCTACATGAAACTTTCTCCCACTAAGGTTCTTACCCAAATTAGAAATAGCATAAGGAGAGAAAATGTTAAGTCAAAAAACATAAAAAAACCCAAATCCTCCAATACCATTGTGGAAATGAGTTATTTTTATGGGGGAGGGGGTGGAGAGGGGAAAATAAATACCAAATGGCTGACTGGAAAAACATCACATGATTAAGAGTTTTATAAAGAAGGGAAAAAAAATGTGTTTTCCTCTAGTGGCTCCTGGGTGGAATAAAATTATTTGTGAAAAAGTGTTTCATAATTTGAATGATGGTAATACTTGGTTCATTTATCCTTGTTATTGAGCATGAAAAAATGCTCAAGGTCGAAATGAGTAGCTTATATTTAGTGATCAAAGCCCCATTGACCCCATTGATTTCAAACCTGGTATTAATAGTAAAAAAATACCTAAATACAATTTTCTTGGTGGGATTTTGTATTCTGGCACTTGACGAGCCTAAGGAGACATTATTTGGCCTGACTTGGTATATTTTAGATGTGCTATAATGTGCAGACAATTTCTGAATGGCTGTCCTTTGTCTACTACCACCATTGAGTATTTCTGAAGGCTGGAATAATATCATTAAAGATCCAGACACAAATAGATTGGATTAAAAAATAAATTACTTGCTTCTGATCTTTTAAGAGAACAAATGGTTTGTGTATAAACAGCTCCAACTCCATCTGGAATCTCTTGACTTTTTCGACCTTGTACAGTCTCATTTCAAGAAGGGGTGGGCAGAAAGCTGCACACATTTCACTGGTCGGGGGCTTTCTCCAAGTAACAAACAATAGGCAAATCTTGACACAGGAATAAGCATTTAAGAAACACAGAGATGGGAGTAGGCTTGAGAGTTGAACAACATTTAAAAGAGTAGAGAAAGTTAGTAAATCATGCCAAACTTTTAAATTAGCTGGTTTGTGGAATGACTTATTGAAGACCATGATTTAAAACCACACACCAGAAAGCAAGATAATATCTGCAAGTGAGTATTTCCTAAACTGTGGCTAATTATAGGTAGTCACTGAATGATGTACCCCTTTGACTCATGAAGTCAGCAGTTTAGTGTTTAACTCGGACACACTGATGACAGCTGCTTGGTTTCCATTGGCATTATATAGCTCTGTCTAGATATTTTCCCTGTATTTTCTATAGTCAGGTAGCACTTTTGCTCAAAGTCAAGATTAAGATTTCTCTAATGATCAACTAGATCTGTGCCCTCACTGATGTGGGTACCCCTTCCCATGATGTTGATGCCAGCCCTTCCAGGCCTGCATGTTCTGTGTGACTTATCCATATTCTCCTGTAAATCCAGCACAGGGGATCTACCCCCGGTGCTTGGCACCTTCCCCTCATTCTCTTGGATTATGTGACCACCAATTAAACATGTGGATTGTCCATTAGTTATTTCTTCCTCTTGTTGTGTGACTGGCCCTTCTTTTTTTTCTGACCTACATTTCTGTGATGACACCCTTGACACTATTTCCCATTAGGCAAATATTTATATTGCCCAATTTAAGCTTCCACTTAACTCCTAACCTGATGCCTCTTCTTATCATGGAGGTAACCTTGGGTTCTTGAAGGCTACACTGGCGGAGCACAAAGTCAAACTCTTCCCAAGTTTGAATGAATTCAGGTATGGGCCCAACAATACATTTGTATGCCCATCATCTGAGAACCAGCCTAGCTAAGAAAAGGATGGAAAGGGCACCAGTGAATGACTTATTTTTCCGACCACAGCAGTTCATAATGATCATCAGTTAAGGAAGAGAGGTTGCTGTCTGCATTGGTGGAAAGTCATTCTTCTTGATGAAACTTTGAGATGTTGAAGAAGTGTCTCATTATAGATGTTAGCAGTAAGATTACCTAGTTTGGGATTTTAGTTCTAGCTGTTACTAGCTACACTTTTTCTCATGTACAGAACTAATAATGTCATTACTTTGCTCAAAACCTTATACCAGTTTTCTATTGCTGACCAAAAAAATTGAAAATCCTTTTGCCTGACATTTAAAAGCCCTTCACAATTTGGCACCAGCCTGCATTTCAGCTTTATTTCATACTACTGTACTGTCGTCGACATGCTCTGCTAGTGTTCCTTTGTACCTCTTTGCTGTCTGCAAAAATTCTACTCACCCAAAGGAGAGTAGGATCGTAGCTCTTTGTGGCATCATGGGGTCATTAAATCCACCGCCAGCATTTTTCTGATGAGGAAACTGAGACTCAGGTGAGATGGCTTTTCCAAGGTCACACAGTAAGTTAGGGGTAGCATTGGGACTAGATAAAGCGCAGCTCCAATATTCCATGAAATTTTCTGTGATTTTCCCCAGTCAAATGTTAAGCACAATAAATGTTTATTGAATTGATTTAATTATTCAAGCAACAAGAATTTATTAAGTGTGTTGAGGTAATTTATTAATGTGCTAAACACTGGGATTTTAATATGAATAACTGTGCCCATTGAGTAATTACAGAACAGTGAGAGGTAGGTTTGGAAAAGAGCATTTCTATAACTTTCAGTAACTATATCCATTCAACAGATGCAATTGTTTTCCTGTACCTTTAAGGTATATTTATTTCTCTTTTAGGCTTCTTCAGTCATTAATTGTTTTTCCTTCCAGGAAGGCTTTTGATGCTGCTTGCCTTCTTACCCTCAGCTCTCACTTTGATTGATTTTACTGAGGTCCTTCTTTTGGGAACCTCTCCATTTGAGATGGACTAATGGTAAGGGACTTAAGTCTTCAATGGCCTCCTTCTATCTGACTCATTTCTCATATGCTTTTAGTTGGTTTCTAAGTACCTGTTTCATTTAACAAGTGCTTTGTAAGTTGTGTTTGGGCTACAGGGGCTTGTCTTCATCAGTTTTCGTTCTGCCTCTCATTCGTCTCTCTCCCCCACCCCGCAGGTATCTTTGCTTCCATGCCTCACCTCCTATAAGGAAGCCTTTAAACCAGAGGTTCCCAAACTTATTTGGCCTACTGCCCTGTTTTTTTGGGGAAAATTACTTAGTGCCCCCTTGAAATCTACTTTCTTTAACCTGTTAGTGGTTTTCTTTTTTGAAATTTGCATCATTTCAAAAAAAATATAAAATATTTTTTAAAAAATGATGCATCTTAAATTTAATAATTTATTGTAAATTTGTGGAGTTTTTCCTGCATTGATATTTTAGTGATGCAATATTATGTTATGTAACTGTATAGTATTGTATGCATGCTGGACTTTCCAACAATGCAACATGATCACCTGCCAATACTTGCTTGTTAAGACCTGTCAGCAAACTTGGACCACTGATGGATTATAACTTGCATTTTATGTGTTTATTTGGAAAATAATGTAATTGCTACTACTTTAACACTTACATAACAGATAAAACATGTACGAATGGTTTTTCAAAATTTTCTTACCTTCTTTATGCTTCAAGCACTGCCCTCTTATTTTTTATTCAATACCCCACAATTGCAATGGAGGCTATTACCGCCCCCCAGGGGGTGCTATCACCCACTTTGGGAACCTTTACAAGTTTTTAAACTGAAAGGGTAATACCTGGCACAGTCTTCTTTCCTGGGTCTCCTTTGAAGAGTTCATTTTTCTCTTTTCCTCTGGGCCCTCTATGGTCTTCATCTCAATCCCAGTGGCCTTTTAAGTCTTTCCCTTCCCTTCCTTTCTTGTTCTGAGTCTGCAACTCTGTGCCTACATAATAAAAAAGCTCTAGTTTCAAATCAACCCTCAGAAATGAACTAGATGTGTGACCCTGTGGGAAATCACTAAAATTCTCTCAGCCTTAATTTTCTCATCTTGAAAATGAAGATAACGTATCTGTATAGTACTTCCCTCTCTGGGTTTCTGGAAGACTGAGATAATATATGTAAAAGTGTTTTGGAAACCTTAAAATTCTGTATGAACACCAGCTATCATTAATATTAAACCTCTCTGAGCCTCCGTTTCCCCATCTTGAAAATAGGAATAATACTATCTGTAGAATCTGTCACATAGGGCTGTGGTGAAGCTCAAATGAGATAATATATGTGCGAAAGGCTTTGCAAACCTGAAAGCACTATACAACCTGTCCCGAAAGTCTTGGTGCCATTTTAAGCTTGAGCACCTTAAATAAATAAAGTTTTAATAGCTTAAAATGGCAGTAAGACTTTGGAGACTCCTATATAAATATCATCATCATCTTCATCTTCTTCATCATCATCATCTTCATCTTCATTATCCTGTTCTCATCTTTTTTTTCAAATTAGCCCCAGTCGAAATGGTCATGGGGCAAGTCCCTATCCTGCTTTTATGGTTATTTTACACTTAATATTCCGCAGACTATTGCACGAGTGCATCAAATAACTTTTTTAATGCAATAAAAGTGTTGTGATGTAAACTGATCTTCTAAGATAGCACTTAAAAACTTTTTTTTCAGACAACCCTAGCAGCAGTGAGGATGGTGGGGATAATACACCATTTATCTTCATCTCTAAGGTCTGTCAGCCTGCTCCTGTGTGGTTTCGATTTCTTCTACTAGGTATCTCTAATTTGAAAGCTTTTCACTCCACGTAGTTCAGAGAGTATTTATTTTTAGCAACATCTATTTAAAAAAAATCAACAACCCAGAATACTGTTCTTAAATCTTGGGCAATTGTGGGTAGCAGTTGTATCTCCGGGGGCAGCTAGGTGGCAAAATGGATAGAAGACCTGAATTCAAATGTGACCTCAGAGACTTACTGGGTGTGTAACCATGGGCAAGTTATTTAAACCTCTTTGCCTCAGTACTTCATCTGTAAAATGAGCTGGAGGAGGAAAGAGCAAACCACTCCAGTATCTTTGCCAAGAAAACCCTAAATGTGGTTGTGAAGAGCCAGACATGACTAAAATGACTTAATACAAGTTGTGCTCTGATAATCCTTCAGTTCCAGGACATTTTTCTTGTTGAATTCTCAAGGAGATTTTGAAGTCTGTATTTATTTATTGAACAGATATTTTTCATCAATCGGTCTACAAAAGGTGGTGAGCTTTTAATGTCTAGCTACCAGCTCATGCTTTGCTGATGCTTTCTTCTGCAAATTATTTTATTTATTTAGCATATATCTTATACAAGATTTTTATGTATATATATATATGTATATATACATACTTATATATGTACACATTGTGTCCTCTAATAGATGTAAGCTTCTGGCAGGTGTTCATCTTAGAGCAAAAGACTTGGGCTGGTTGTACTCACCTTTTCAAGGATGGAGTTGTTCCAACAAAAATTTGTGAATTTCTCTCAACTTCTCCTATGCTTGTAGACATACTATGTCCTCCTAGTAACAGAGACAAACATAAATTTAAAATACAACAGAGAGCTGAATCTCTGCCTTAGTGTTAGGAATATTCCCAACCAGGGGCTCTAGATCATCAGGATTTTACTACCATCTTTTTGTTTGATATAAATTCGCTATTGCAGCAGAGGAAGGGATTGCCTGGACTTTGAGGGGACATGTTGCTATGTAAAAAAAAAAGCTAATTGTTGCAACAGGGTGAGATCGATTCAATCTCTAGAGACATGGGGATCCAGACAAAACTCACAACCTGAACAATCCCTGCCTTCAGGGAGTTTAGTTATACTAGAATGGATACACATAATTACGCAAATATAAAACCTTTTTAAGATGGTTATTGTTCAGCTGTGTCTGACTCTTGATGACCCCATTTGGGGTTTTCTTGGCAAAGATCCTAGAGTAGTTTGCCATTTCCCTCTCCAACTCATTTTACAGATGAGGAAACTGAGGCAAACAGGGTTAAGTCACTTGCCCAGGTTGCATAACCAGTAGACTCTTTCTGACTCTAGGCTTGGCCTTCTATCCACTTCACCACCTAGCTGCTCATTTTTTTTTCAAGAGGGAGAGACCACTAATAAGTTGGAGGGCAAGAAACAATCTTCTGTAGGAGATAGCACTTGGAAGAAATTAGTAATCCTACCAGGTGGAAGGGAGAAGGTAAGGTACTCCGTAGAAGAGACCTCTTACACAAAGGCTTATGAGCGGAAGGCAGATTGTAGTATATAGGGAAGAGTAGCAGGCCAGTTTGCTTAGAACAGAGGGTATATGAAATCAGCTTGGAGAGGCAGGTGGAAGCTAGAATGCATAAAGCTTTAAATGCCAGGATGAGGACTTTGTATTTTATCTTAGAGGAATTATTAGGGAGCCACTGAAGATTCATTTGTTATAAAATTCACTGTTACCTCTGGTCTTATTATGGAGATCATTCTGTTGATTCTGGCTTTGAAATAGTCAGCCTGGCCTACAATTATATAATATATGCTTGTAATGTAAATTTTGGTAGAACATTTTGTTGTTGCCGCTGTTGCCATCGCACATCACCATAGTTGATACTGAACAAATTTGATTATATTTGTATTCAAATATCCCTAACAAGGGAAACGCAAGGATTAATCATTCAGGAAGAACAGGAGCAACCCTCCCCATGTGTTTTAACAAGCTCCCCCACTGATAAATAGAACTAATAGGTATAATTTTCAACTACAAAGACAAAAAAGTCATCCATTGTGTCTAAGAATTTCTGCAGTGCTCTGGGCAAGTTACAGCTGGATCATCGTGAGGAGTTCTATCTTTTCCGGCAAATGACTCATAAAACTATTACTTCGATGAAGCTTTTCAGTGAACTTAATCAATTAAAAGGATTTTCAGTATTTCCTCCCCAAATTAGGTTATACCAAATATAATTTTTAAAGCAATTTTCAAATGAAAAGAAAAAGAGAGAAAATGAAAACATTCTACCACCAAGCCCTCAAATCCCCTATAGTACATTATACACATTTCTCTCTCTAGCCTCCAAGCAATCTTTTTTAGATTGATGGAAGCAGCTTTGGAGCTCTAAAGCTGACAAATTTACTTATCATTCATGATAATCACTCCTGCTGCTGTGGGGAAAAAGTTTTAAGTACCTAAGCATTTGGGGATTACATTATGACATCCTAAAGAAGTCAGAAAATAGCTTATATGAATGATAAAACAACACAAGTCAGGAATCTGAATCAGATAATCATAATATTCTCTTTTAAAATAAAGTACCTTCTCAAGTTGCGTAGTGCGTTTCATCTCAAACTGGGAAAACATATTAAACATTTGTGACTTCCTAGTTTTATTTCAACATTTCAAGTTGGGTTACTACCCTGGTTCTTATGCTATTGATTTCATATAGAATTTTTAGTTTTAAAAGTCTATCAAATGACATTATGAAAAGTACATGTTGCAATTCACCTTCCAAGAAATATGTTATATTGACATGAAGAGTGAACTGAGAATAGGGAAGAAAAACACAGGAATACATACATACATACATATACAGATATAGATGTAGATATGTAAATAGATATTCCCTGTGTTCTCCAGTCTCACAGGAGTCGAAGTCCTTTCACATAAGTAAAACATCTATCTCCTTTTGGTTTTCTCTTCACAACTGCCCTAAAATTGACTTAGAACAACATGGTTAACATTCCTAGAATAAGCCATTTTTATTTTCAATATTTAGCTTTTGTGTGTAGGGTGATGATAAACAGCAAGCCTTTCCTCTCTTAATTCTAGTGCCTTCCTTGTTAATTGTTTCCCATTTATCTGGTATGTAGCTTGTTGATTCTTATTTTCTTGTTATCTCCCCTATTACATCAAAAGCTCCTTGAGAGGACTGACTTGCTTCTTTTTGTATGTCTAGTGCTTAGTACAGTACCTGGCGCATAGTAAGTGCTTAATAAATGTTTGTTGACTGACTGAATTCTTCTTCATCTATAAAAAGAGGATAATCATTAACCTACTGTCCGAGCTGATAGAAAAGTATATTGTGATAGACTATAAACTCCTCAGGGACAGGGACAGTTTTTGTCTTTGTAACCCTAATGCTTAAAACAGTGTCTGACACAAAGTGAGCATGTAAATGCTTGTTTAATTGAATTAAGTTGAATTAAATATTGGAATGTCTTGAACTTGCCAAGTAAAATAAGTACTTATGTGATAGTATACAAATTAAAATGATTAACATTTATTTTTTGAAGTTTTCACGGGAATTTTCAGAGAGCTGAGATAGCTATCTTGCTTGAAGACTGGAGGAGAAAAGCGTGTAAGAGTTTGTCTGAGAGTTGTTATTAGTATTAGGTAGAAAAGTTCCGCCGTTGAGCTGGTGCAGAAGGAAACGGTAGGAATCTCACTCCTTCTCTGGCCTCCATTCTTGGAACATGGCTGTCATCAATCTTCTACACCAATGTGAACTACTTCCCTAGTCACCACCCTTAGCTTCATCCCTATAGAGGAATCTCTCTGAGCATATTTGGAGATCAATGGACCACAGGACTGTGTAACCACCACAAACACTGTCCTCTCCCTCATCAATTAGGCACTATTTTAAGATAGGGAAAAAAAGAACAGGTCCATGCTTTCTCTACTTTGGGAAGCTTATAAAATATAACAATTGATAAGACTTTCATCAGATCCTCCAGCAAGATCCTGGCAAAATTGAGACATAGCATCTCTCTCTTCCCCTCTTCCCCTTTCTCTCCCTCCTCTTGTTTTTCCTCTCCCTCTTTCTCCCTTATATCTCTCTGTCTCTCTTCCTCTTTTCCTCTCCCTCTCTCCCCCCTCTCTGCTTTCCTTTGTCTCTTCTCTCCCATAACATGCTTCATTGTATCTCTCTTCTTTCTCTTGAAACCTCAGGATAATGAAACACACAAACCAGAAGCAGTTATGATCAATCAAAACTTAATCTCAGCATTCAAAACTAATTAAACAATACAAATATAACTTTGAAAAACCGAGATAAGCTTTGGAATAGGAACTCATTCTTCCTGGCAAGCGGAAGAGCAAATGGAGGGATAGAGGGGAAGGGTGCAATGTCACCATTGTCCTTCTAGGCAAACTCCAACAGCTACAACCTCTCAATCCAGCCCCAGGTGACATTCTCATGATTTAGCTCCTGATTGTGGTAGCAAATGCAGCCGTGGCTCCTTTGCTCTCCATCCCTCACACTTGCTCGCCAGAATCCACCCGCTTTGGAGAAACCTTGCTACTCTTACTCAAGTCTCTGTCCCCAGCAGATTTCTCCTCTTCCCTGTCCGAGATGAAGAAAGAGCATACCGTGTCTTCTGAGAACAGTAACTGGTTCCTTGGTTCCAGGGGCATGAGCACACTGGCACTGGGAATTTCATTCTGGTCAGCAGAAACTGAACGCCAATGAAGTCCTACATGTGTATAAAACTAAACGGAAGATATTTGAGGCTTGGATGGTGGGGGCTTTTTTCTTTACTTTCCATTTTGAAATGATAAGAATGCTCTTGATAACCCAATTTGGAGGAACTTCAGTGAAGATTTTTGGGTTGGCTAAATTCATGGAAAACCTTCATAGACATCTGGCATTCACCCTTTACTCACTCCTCTCAGAATTTTTAGCTTAGCTTTCTGTTATTTCCTATTTGGCGCCTATCCGGATACATCCAGGTGTTAACACCTTCCCTACTATCAGTTTATTTAGTATTTATTTATCCGTAAACATGTAGAAAATAAGCTTCTTAGGGGCAAGGACAAATTTGATTTCGCCTTTGTGTTCCCAGTGCTTTGAATTTAGCAATGTTTGCTGAATTGAATTGTTGAATTGGATAAATTCAGCTCTGCTCTTTATATGAATTCCTTGTCAACATTTTCAGAGTACTTTAGAAAATAAACTCTCCTACCCTAGAAGTTTTTAAGAACAATGAAAAGTTGGAACAGCAAACTTGACAGTGAAATTGTCATCTTCTTCTGGAGAATAGTCGTAGATCACTAGTAATTGGGTTAGAGCCAGGGATTTGTTGGAGCCAGCTAGAGTCTATGGTTAAATTTTCAGTGTGAGCAATTTATACCTTGGAAATCAAAATGTTACAAAGCAGGGCTTGATTTCTTGTTTTGTTGATTGTCTAGGCTTAAGAAAGTGATGGAGAAGATCTTAATGATGTAGATTAAACTTTAAAATGTGTCATGGTACATTTTTTGAGAGCTGGTTGTTAAATATTTATCAGTACACCCCTGGTAGAACATAATTCAAAGGAAACCAAAGGTATAGGTTAAATCTCAGGATCCGTGAGAGAGTAATTTAATTTGGTCAGGCAGAACTGTTTACCTTTGTGAAGACTATATTTTTTTTTTGAAAATCATGAACTAAAAAATAAACAAATATGAGCATTTTCACATATAAAAAAGGCCAGAAAATGATGATTGTACATGAAACTGAGAATCAATTAAATATGACTCATGCCTTTGAATGTATGTTCAACCTAACTTGATAGTGCCAACATTGCTCTGCTTCTCTGAACGTCCTCTTGCTCTCTTCCATGTACAGTATTTTTAAATGCTCCATTTGCTTTATCTTCTTTTCTCCCCTTTTTTCATCATTTTTATTCTTTTCATTCTCTCTCTCTGCCCCACCCCCAACAGACACATATAAAAGCCCTCCCTTGTAACAAATGTACAGTAAAACAAAATACATTTGTGTTATAATGGTTGTGTCTGCAATACGTGTCCCATTCTGCAACTAGGCCACCATTTCCCTCTCTAGAGGTGGGAGGAATGCTTTCTCATCATCTTCTGGGGTAGTGACTCATGCTTTCATTGATCATTTTTCTTAAGTCTTTCAAAGTTGTTTTCCTTTACAATATTATGACCATTGTAGAAATAGTTTTGGTTTCACTCATTTCACTCTGCACTATTCATTCAAGTCTTCCCAGGTTTCTCTGAATTTGCCCCTTTTGTAATTTCTTATGTCTCAATAATATTCTATTAAATTCATAAAGCCATAACTTATTCAGCCATTTTCATTTATTGGGCATCCAATTTCTTTCCAGTTCTATGCTACCACAAAAATGGTTGCTGTAAATATATGTGTACATGAATCCTTTCCCTCTTTCTTTGATCTTTTTTTTTTGTGGCATATGCTTAGTAATAATATCACTGATTCAAAGGGCATAACAGTTTAGCAACTCTTGGGCTATAGCTCCAAATTGCTTTCCAGATTTTTTGGACTATTTTATATTTCCACCAACAGTGCATTAATGAGTCTCTTGTCCTATAGGCCCAGCCAACAATTGGAATTTTCCTTCTTATGGTCATCTTTGTCAATCTGACGTGGGTGTAGCCTGAGGTAAAATACTTCAGAGTAGCTTTATTTTGTATTATTTTTATTATTAGTGGTTTGAGTCATATTTTTATGTGGTTGTTGATAGCTTAGATTTCTTCTCTCGAGAATTTCATGCTTGTATTTCTTGGCCATTGGCTACTGGAAAAAGTCTCTTGTTCATTTATATTTGTATATATGAGCATTTTCTTGGATATTAGACCTTTATTTTTAAATTAAAATTTTAAATTAACAAATCTGTTTTCTCTTCCTCTTACTTCCCACTCCATCAGAAGAAAAGAAAAGAAAAATGTTTCCTTGTAATAAATATGCATAGTTAAGAAAACTAAGTCTTTCACTGATTGTGTTTTTTTTTAAAGCAAACGACAACCCTCTCATTTTAACCCTGAACCTACCATCTCTATGTAAAGAGATGGGCAGCATGTTTCATCACTGGTTCTCTAGAATTATGGACAGCTATTGCATTAATCAGAATTATTTAGAGCTTCCAAAGTTATTTGTTTTTAGAGTGTTCTTCTTATTGTATAAATTGTTCTGTTTCTGCTCATTTCATTCTTCATCAGTCTATAAAATTTCTGAAAATTATGCATATTTATACTGATGTTTTAGTATAAATTTTTCTTCTGGTTCCATTCACTTCATTCTGTATCAGTTTATACAAGCCTGCTCATGTCTCTTTGAAATCGTCTATTTCCTCATTTCTTATAGTGCAGTAGTTTTATATTCATTACATTTCCTCATTTCTTATAGAACAGCAATATCACAATCATATTTCATTATATTCATATACCACAATTTGTTTAGCCATTCTCCAATTGATTGTCATTCCCTTGGTTTCTAGGGGTGTGTGTTTTGCCATCACAAAAAAGAGCCGCTATAAACATTTTTATACATTTATCAGAAGAATGTGCCACAAAATTTGTTTATGTTTGTAAAATGACTTTTTGATTTTGTATAATCAGACTTAATTCATTGTATCCACTGTGGTCCTTTTCATACTTTTTTTGTTTAAGAACTCTTTCCCTAAGCATAGTGGTATAAGATATCTCCTTGTCTTCTCCAATTATTTTTCTATGATATAACCTTTTCCGTCTAGGTTGGGTTTTCATTTGGAGGTTAGTGTGGCATATATCATGAAATATTGATTTTGGCCTAATTTCTCTCAAGTTGCTTTCTGATTTTCCTAACAGATTCTTGACCTTTTATTCCTGCAGATGAGTTTTTATAGAACGTCGTCTAGCTCTACAAAGTAAACTTTTTGTGTTTTGATTAGTAAGACACTCAATCTGTAAATTAATGTAAGTAATGTTGTTATTTTTATCATATTATTATATCCCAACCATGGGCCATAAATTCTTTTTCTATTATTTAAGTCTCCCTTATTTACATAGTGTTTTTTTCATTTAATTCCTATGTATACACTGGCAAATAGACTTCCAAATATTTTATGCTTTCTATAGTTATTTTGAATAGAATTTCTTTTTCCATATTATGTATACATAATTTTTTTGCTAAAGTTCACTGTAATGTCTCAAAAAGCTGATGCTTTTGGAGTGTTTGTCTTACATTCGATGACTTTACTGAAGAAACCATCATATCATCAGCAAAATGAGATAATTTTGTTTCTTCTTCACCTATGCTTTAATCCCTCAATTTCTTTTACCTTTCATATTATTATGGCTAGTATTTCTAAAACTATATCTAATAACTGTGGTGACAATGATCATCCTTGCTTTATCTCTGATCTTACTAGAAAGATCTCTAGTATTTCTCTCTTGCAGATGATTCTTTTTCGTTTTTGATTGATACTATTTGCCTTATTAAAGCAAAGCATTGATATTATTTCATTATCCTTGGTTCCTTTAAGTATAATGTAGTTACCAAGCTTATTTCTTTTAGTTTTTACTGTTCTGTATCTGCAATCATAACTACTACCCTCATTTAAAAAAAAATTTTGCCCAATAAATTCTACTCCCATTCTTCATTTTAACTGTGTGAATATTTGTTTCTTTTAAACAAGATGTTGTTGGATTTTGATTTCTAATCCATCTTGCTCCCTTCCTCAATTTCATATGTGAGTTCATCGCTGAAACAATTGGAAATCCTATATTTCCTTCTGTTATATACTCTTTGGGAAAAGTCTAGAAAAACATGAAGGAAGACTGATGGAATTGTTGGATCGGCTAGTAGAAAATGGCCCAAAGTTTCCAGTCAACAAGGGCTGGTTTTGTAGAATGTCTATCAAGTATATGGACAAGAGCCTGATGTCTCTCCCTGGGACTTAGGAAACTTATCCTTGTTTCTTTTTTTCCAAAACAAAGTCATTTAACAAAATGGAACAGTAATAAAAATTGCAGCAAAATATTTACCCCACAACATTGGTGCATACTCTCTCATAGAATGTCAGTTAGAAAAATTGATACATATTGGAAACAGTTGTGGAGGGGCACACACTATGAAACTCATATGATGAGGGCTCACATATAGAGGGAAAACTCATGTCTCTGATGTTTCAAGGCTGCTGGTACGTTCTGGTGAGGTCATTGTATTGCATCCCCTCCTCTAGTCTCAATGGCTGCTGCTTGGCATTGTTCATTGGTCCATCCACATTGAGGCTACTCTTCCAGTAAACTTCCAATGGCTTTTTCTCTTGTGTTTCTCCTTCATTTTTGAAGAGGACCGTTAGATGAGGCAGATGATGACATGACTTGCAGTTGACTTTGATTTGAGTGAGGAAGGGCTGTGCAAGGTCACCAGTCTCACTTTCTCCTCCAAAGCCATCTGGGTCCAGTGGCCTGATATTCATCAGGATGACTGGAAATGGCCCAGGATGCAGTGGGAGACCCTGGCCCTTTTAGGGTAAGGTCTTTTCAGATTCTTACTTTGAGTGAGGTAAGACCCATTCAGTGAACAGGCCTCTTTAAGAAGTGAGTCAAGGGATAAATTTTTAATAATAAAAAAAATCAAACTGGGAGAGGAAGACCCTCAGGGTTGCTGGCCAAAAGAGAAACAATTACTATTTACATTCATTCTGAGCCAGGAGGGCCCAAAAAATAGCCATTAAGTAGTGCTTGTGCGGGGACCTATTATTGTCCAATCTACTAGCTCCAGAGTGAGATGGGTATAAAGGTTTGGTCTTTGAGAAAGAAATCTAGCCAGTAAACCCCAAGTTAACTAGGAAGTTTTCGGCCATCAAAATTTACCTTTCTTTGGAGAGGCAGAGGCAGAGCAGAGGTGACAGGCTGAGTTACCCAAGTGGCTGGATCCCTGTTCAGGCTACTCACAGGTTGTGTTTGCCCTTCATTCTTGAAGAAGACCATGACATCAGGGAGATGATGACATGACTTGCTGTTGACTTTGATTTGAATGAGGGAGGACTGTGCAAGGTCACCAGATAATAATGGAAAGGGAAAGACATTGAACTAAACCAAGCTTGGGAGACAAGGTTGCTATCTTCCACTTGCCTAGTGACATTCCTCCTTTTATTATGTATTTCAAGCCAAAAAGGCTTTTCTAGACTTTGAATCCATCCTTACAAAAGAGACTAAGTCTCTGTGTGTGTGTATGTATAAATACATACTCGTACAGACATATACACACATGTGTGTAATATATATCTTTATGCAATATGTATGTATAGATATTACATGCACATAAATGAATATATCTATAGCTTTCCATTTATCTATCTACCCATCTCTTTAAGCTTTCTTGGTGAGATTAGGTTAATTGTTCCTATGTGCATTAGTCTTAAGTGTTTTAACTAGCCAGCTTTCCCTTGGCCTTCTGCTCCTCTCCCAATCCTAGCCACTGCCATCCTATCAGTAGAGTAATTCACGAAGAAATTGATTTCCCTATGGACAGCAGTGCTAAAAAGCAATATATTAAGAGTTAGTTGGCTTTTTTTTTATAAGTCTATCTCCACCACTGACTCCTATCACCTTGGGAAAGTCCCGTTAACTTTCTCAACCTCACTTTTCTCATTGTAAAGTGGGGGTTGATTGACAAGATATCTAAAGGAGAGGAAGATATCAAAGGCAGGGGAAAAATTTAGATTTTATTAATATAAAAATAGGTAACTAATATATACCATTGACTACTACTATTTATTTTAAAAAAATATGAGTATAGCATAGAAGCTAGAGACAACTACTGCACAATAAAAAATTATACAAAATCCTATATTTATATGTATATATAAATATGTAAATTTATGAGTATAGTATAGAAGCTAGAGATAACTGATATATATTGTATATGTGTATGTGTATATATACATATATAAAATTTATGAGTATAGCATAGAAGCTAGAGATAATTGATATGTATTATATATGTGTATATATGCACATATACATATATATATGTATAATTTATGAGTATGTCATAGAAGCTAGACACAACTCAGAGGATCTCAGGGATTATCCACCTTATGGTTATATACCAGGTTTATTTCTGGGGAAGCCTAACTTCACAGTAGAGTACTCCTCTCCTCACGATTCTCATATTCATTATCTCATCACTCCCCCTACAACCATTCCAGGAGCAATTGTACTTTTGATTCTAGTCTAAAGTTCCCCACTCCCCAAAAGAACAGAGTAAAAAATGGCATGTAATGTACAAACATGAATCAGGTGTGGAATAGATCTATCATTTCCGCACAGAAAGGGGGGACGCTAAGCACAAAGGAATTGTAGCATTATTACAGAATGATCAGAACAGAATCCACTATTACTGCTAACACGATCAATTGAGACTGATTTTCAAGCCTCATTGGGACATGAAATAGTCTTTTCAAGGCTACTATTTAACCATTTCACATTTCACTTTTACTGATCATAGGCCAATCTCAGTATTCTTTCTGGTGATCTCTTTCTCTGTGACGCCACCCTTCACACAAATCGTTACTTAGACATTCTCTCCTGCAATGGTTGAACTTTCTGGTGACAACATTTCCCCCTGATTTCCACTGATGTTCCTTGGGATGCTGTCGCAACTGCCTTGCTCCGGGGAGATGCTACCATTTTGACCATCAGCCTCTAGGCCTTCCAAATTTTCACAAGACCCAGTACCAAAGGAAAGAAAACAAAAGAAAAAAAAAAGGGAGGCAAACCCATTGCAGGCACTGACTTGCCTGCCCAAGACATGTTCCATGGCTTGTTTCTGGGTGAGGGTAAGAGCACTGATCCTCCCTACCCCAGACTCTTGACATCGCAGAGAATCTTACTCTTTGAAGCCAGAGAAAGAGGGCTAGGTGATTTATGCTTATTTCTTGAAAGTCTATTTACACTGTTGTGTTTAAGCATTTACTTTGTTTCTTCAGCTGAAAAGGGAATAAAGATGTTAACCAAACTGCGTTGCTAATCTGTGTATGTTATTGTCTGTTACTATTTGAATATTCCATTGAAAGGAACAATTAAGAGTAAGTTGGAGAGCAAAGAAAGATTTAAAACTAGTAATTTTTCTGTGGAATTAGATCTTCATCTGAGGGCTCAGAGCTAGAAAATAGTTATTGATTCATTTTTACAACTACCTAAGGAAAGGAGAATGCTTTTTCCAGGGTTTCTCTAGGCAAATGAGTCAGCAGCAGTGACTGGGATAGCATTGAAGTACTTATTTATCCATCATTTTATGAGATTTATTTGGAAGGAAAATCATACCATCGAGGGGTGGAGTCTGACAGAAAGTCACACCTGGAAGGAACAATCCAGAGGTAGAGGAATATGGATGATTGAAACATACCTGCCTGCTCACCAGCTTAGCATGTTACAATACCACTACCACATATAAAATGCTGGAATTTGATTAAAACAATGAGGCAGACAGGTGCCATGGAAAGAGTAATGTACTTGAGATCGCGAGACCTGAGTGGGAATCCTATCTCCAACTCTTATGGTTTCTCGATAGGAAAAGTTGCTTATCCTCTCTGAGCCTTGTCTATAAAATGAGGATAATGATGTTTGCATTAGCCATCTCCTAGGGCTGTTATGAGGAAAGCACATTATAAGCTTTAAAAAATCCATAGAAATATGGACTGTGATTATTTGCTCATGGATAACTGGCTCCAAATTTTTGCTATTCTGTAAATTTTTTTTTTATTGCCAAAGGTAATCTATGAATTAAAAAAAAATGAACAAAGCAAAATCTGACTTCTCTTCCACCTCCCCTCTTTACCCAGCCTCAGCAAAATCTGTAGTAGGCAGTTTAGAATTTTTTGATCTGTCTGTAGTATAGTTTGGTTTGGGAAATACCTCACTAGATGTTTGCTAAAAGTCCCTTCTAGTCCTAATGTAATTATGCCTGTGACTATTGAGCAATCTTTTAGATATTGCTTAAGGAATTAAGGTTTTTATATAAGCAATCATCCCATAAATCTCCGTTGTCATTAAGACGAAGTAGTTGGAATCGTGTTTATTCTCCATTCTAAGCTGCTTTTCTGTGACTTTTTCCTTTAAGACTGCCCTTAATATTAACTTTAACCTGGTTTCACCCAAATACAGTTCTTTTTACGTTTATTTATATTTATTTATTTGATGGAGGGAATGATGAAAACAGACATTATTATTGGTCCAAGCCCATTTCCTCCAGAAGTTTCAATAACACCATAACCAGATTTTTTTTTTTCTTGAACCAAAAGCAGTTGGAGGTAGCCTGGGAAAAAGAGTGGCCCAAACTTAGTCCAAAAGGTTTTGGGAAGGAACCCTAGTCACTAAGGGGTGGGAGAGAAGCACCACAGTGATAAGATCTTGAGGGCAGCAGTTGGGCAGTGTGGGCCACTGGAGGATTTGGAGGGAAGGTTTGGGAACTGTAGTTAGGAAGCATGCCACCATGGAAGTTAGGTCCCTGTTATAAAGTTCCAATCATCCCACCTTTGGTATAGCTCTGAGTTCTAGCATGAATAAACAAAGGATTGTGCATTGTACAGTGGAATGAGCACTGGTCTGGGAATCAGAGGACCTTGAATCTCACTTACCTGTTTAATCTCAGTCAAGATACAAATTTACTTATCTGAGAAATGAAGAAAATAAGACTTGTAGGTTACTATTTTCATCCTCCCTCATTACTCATCCTTACCCCAAATCATCCTAATTCATGTTTCTTACATACAAAAATGAGTTTTTATTGTTGATAATAACAATAATAGTAACAAATATAATCTGATGTGTCCGGCAGATCTCGATTTAGTGATTGAGTAGAACAAAGTATTCTGAAAGCGTAGTTAGTTATGATGAAAACAGTACAACTTCAATTTCTCCAAAACAGCTCAGCAGAAGCACCTGAACTGTGAATTATTTTCCCAAGAATCCTCTTGTCTGACTTTATCCAAGCCTCTTTCATGGGATGAATTATTAGCACAAACACAAATCTGTTAAAACAGACCTTCGTTTGAATTAATTCATCTCCAGACTGAAGAAATAATCTTAACATCCATCACAGAGTAATGAGAATAATAGTTTAAAATGAATTTTAAAGTAATTGCTTAATTTCTACCTGCTAATTAATAATACACGGCCCCTGCCTCAGTAAGGTCTCCTCAAAATTGCCATAAAATCGGTCCACATTGTTAAGCAAGGTTTTGTTATGTTTGTTCTTGACAGCGCGTTGGGGGCCAGGACTCCTTTTGCCACTCTTGGGAAATTTATGTCCTCTCCTGACATCTGCTCCCACCTTCCTTTTATAAACAAGTAAGCAAATCAACTTTTAAAAACAAATGCTACACCTCTTCCATCGGTAAATTATCTTTTCTATCTCTTAGCAACCCACCACCTCCTTCACTGACCTTTCCTCCCCTTTCTATTTGAAGCTATCCTATTTGTTGTGGCCTATACAATTTCTCTCCATCTTAGCTGTTGCTTCATTTGTCAGTCTTACCCTCTCCCAAAGTTTCTCTATAATCTTTGCTTCCTAACCTATGTATTTTATTTTATTTATTTTACTGTTCCTGGTTTTATGCCTCCTTCCTCACTCACCCTTGCTCTGAAGTTATCCTGTTTCATACTTCTTATGCATCTGCATTCATTTTTCTGCTCACAAATATTTGGTGCAGAGTCCTAAACCAGCTGGACTTTTAACATTGGTAGTTTCTCTTTTATGTTCCTCTCTACCCTAAGACTCTGCCATATTTAATTTTGGCTAAATCTTTCTGCATTCAGGAAGGTGTCATAGTATTGACCTCCTTTCCAGATTACAATAAATTCCCTCTACCAGTGCAGATTGACAGCTCTTGGGTAACAATAAAGCGTGGGGCAGGGAACCTGGGGTCTCAAGGCCACATGTGTCCCTAGGTCCTCAAGCACCTTTATTAAATCTCCTTAATAAAAGGTTTTTTTTCTGTAAAACAGACTCAGTAACCTGCACCCGAGGACCTAGAAGGCCACATGTGGCCTCAAAACTGCAGGTTTCCCACCCCTGGTTGAGAGAATGCCTTCAGGAGCTAGGAGGTTACCGGAGCTGGCCAGGGTCACCAAGGCAGTATTTTGAGGAGGGACTGGTCTGTCTTTCTCAGAATTAGCCAGTTACCAAATACGGAGAGGCAGTTTTATGGAGTGAAAAGAGAAGACCTGAGTTGGAATCCTACCTCTATAACTTATTAGCCACATGACCTTGGGCAAGTTATTTAAATGCTCTGCCTCATCTCTAAAATGGGAATAATGATGTTTATTTTCTCTCTCTAACAGGATTGCTGTTAGACGGAAGTGTGTAAAATGTTTTCCTTTCAGTTCCACAAATATTTATTCAGTGAAGACAGTGAGGCATGATGGAAGAGCCCCAGATTTAGAGTCCAAAGAGCCAGTTCAAATCTTGGCTCTGCTCCTTCTTTCCTGTGTGACCTTGGACAAGCTGCTTGACTTCTTGAACGAGGTCATATTTATCAAGCACTTTAGCACAGGGCCTGGCATACAGTAGGCACTTAGTAAATGTTTATTCCCCTTCTCTATGCTTTAGGTTTCTCATCTATAAAAATAAGAGAATTTGGAATGAAATGAACTCTGAGGTTGCTTCCAGCTCTAAATCTGTGATGGCGTGGGTGGGTCAAGCACTGTGCTAGTCATAAGGAGAAAACCAATAGCCCTTGTTCTCAAGGAGTTTGCAGTTTTCTGGAGGAGGATGCAACAGGTAACCCAGATAAAGAAATGCAAGGTTCATAAAAAAATAATATAAATATCATTTCTTGGGGGAAGAGCCTTAAACAACTCGGCAAATACCCTTTTGATGATCCTGAAGTACGCTGTGATTGTGAGCGAATGAATGTGGTCAGTGTCTGAGAAGGAGCCACGGTTTACAAACGGGAAACATCAGCAGGATTGGGGGACAGGTCTAAAATCAAATTAGTGTAAATTGAATGGGACTGGCCATCTGTAAGAGTAATATGGCCCCAGTAATAGTTTGTGAATAGCTTGTTGCTGAAGAGACTAGATTGCTCCTCAAACTTAATTAAGGGAGTAAGAGATCTCCCAAATCCCAATGTGGAGACAACAACTTCAATAAAATCAGTGGAAGCTGAACTCTAATCCTATGGGATTTTTTTTTAAATGCAAACAGAAAGTTGGTGGTTTGTCTGAAGTATGAAAAAAAAGAGGGCTGATGACTAGGAATAATACTTTTTTCCATGCTTATACTGCAGAGAGAAGAGCTATATCTGGTAGATATGAGAATTCTGTCTCCAGAAAGGTGTGCACGATGGTGTCATAGGACTCATTCTCCAGACTCTACCAGCCTAGGTAAAATATCCCATAAGACCATTTAACTCCCCTTGCTCTAATTACACGTTCACTAAACAACCTTATGATTTTTACTATTATTATTTATTTATAACATATAGTCATTGGTGTGCCATTGGTATCCATATACTATATCTATATCCATATCCATATTTAGTGGTCTCTAAAGAGGGATCTGTTTCCCCAAGGGGTCTTTGGATGACCCATGAAGTATGTGACATACCAGTAGGAGAGTGGGACATGTGCTCCTATGAGCTCATAAATGTTTAGCAAATATCTTTCCAAAGTAAATAAAATAAATGTATATACAACATACATTTAAGCTTAATCTGTGTTATTATTTTCTATCACTTTCTTGAGTCTAGAAATCAACATAACAAATTTAGCCCTGATTCATAGTGATCCTCGATTTCTTAGATGTAAATACTCACACTCAAAATTAAACAGTCAGCTCTTTTGCAGTTGGAGCTGGCTCTGGCACACCCCTGGGCTCAAGTCATGCACTGAGGGATAGCTAATCATAGAACTTGTTTCAAACACAACTCTACTACTGCCTTCATGCAACAGTCACCAACACCACCTTCTCTGTGTAAGTTTCTAACTTCCTTTCTGCTCCAGGAAGAAGGATTGTATCCTTACTCTATCACTACAGAAAGTTTCCTCTGTCCCCCAGTATACCACACACTGACCTGGATTGTCTCAGCAGGCACTCCTTGGCTGGTTCAGATATCCAGGACAATAGATGGTAAAGTTCTTCTCACTTGGACTATTGTAATAACCTTCTAATTGATCTCCCTGCCTCAAGTCTCCCCCTTCTACAATCCATCCTCCACACAGCTGTTGAAATCATATTCTTAGAGCACATTTCTAACCTGTCCCTCCCCTTTTCAGTATAAGTCAATGGACCCCTGTTGCCTCTAGGATAAAATATTGACTTCTCCATTTGGCATGTGAAACCATTTACAACCTGGGCCCAAATCATTTTTATTATGCAATATTCTTTTTCCTGAACATTAGGGCCTAGCCAGAGTGGCTATTTCACTTGTTCATAAACGCTATTTCATCTCTATCTCTATCTCTATCTCTATCTCTATCTCTATCTCTATCTCTATCTCTATCTCTAATCTCTATCTTTTCATTGGCCATTTCCCATGCCTAGAATGCAAACCAGCTCCAACTCTTAGAATCCCTTGTTTCCTTCAAGACTCAGCTCAAGCACCACTTTCTACACAAGAACTTTCCTCATCCCCTAGATCCTTAGACTCTCCCCCCCGCAAATTACCTTCTATTTATTTTGCATCTATTCTCTATGTACTTATCTCTCCAATAGAATGTAAGCTCCTTATAGGTTTCATTTTTGTCTTTGTATCCTGGTACCTAGTAAGTCATGGGCACATAATACATAATAAATGTGATTGAATGATCCATTGTAGGAAGGAATGTACAAATCAGAGGATTTGAGAAATTTGCCTACTCGGTTTTGATATTTACAAACATCTGAATTCCCAAGCTGTGGAGAGGAGGATACCCTTTGAACCCAGTTGAACAACCTGTCTGCCACATTCTGAGCCCTATAGGAGCTTTTTGAGGACTGAAAAATAGAAAGGACTTCAAATCTCTGCAGTAGCAGAGGAGTGAGTAGCCTTTACCACAAGAGTTCCCCACATCAATGCTTTATCATTATTGCCTTCTAGGTTTGTGTCCACTCTTTTCCCAGATGCTGTGTATTTTTTTCAAAGTACACACCCCAGATTTATGAAGGAAATCTTTTATAGGTCCCATTCTTACTATACCATCTTAGTAATGTCTTTGCCTTGAGCTAAATGATTCCGCTGGATGACTGTCATTGGGAAACATGCTGATGGAGGCTTGTGAACTACAGTTTTAGGACTAACCAATCATGTGGTACTTCTAGAACCTAGAGGTAATTGCCCCTTTGGGGATGCACCCTGTCATGTGAGTACAAAGTTAGGAGAGGATCCCTAGTGGAGTACCAAATATATTTGTGTCAGTTCTTTATATATCTTCAAACCCCACTATGCTCATGACTCTCAGGACTTTTACACCTTTCCCAGACAGATTCTTTCCTATCCAACCTTGCCCTCCACCCCTTTTATGTATTGTCTTCACTTCATTAGAATATAAGTTACTTGAGGGTAGAAACAGATTTCTTTTACTTTCATTTGTATTCCCAGCTCCTTACCTAACGCCTGGAGCATAGTAAGCTCTTTTATTTTCCTTTGGAGAGGCAACTGAGGTTAAGTGACTTGCTGAGGGTACACAGTGTCATGGTAGGCTCTTAATGAATGCTTTATCTAATCTTGTTTAACAGACAAAAGACAAAATTTTTATAGTGAGTGGGAAAGTAAATTGCTTCTTAAAGGAAACATGCTATGAAAATGGACATTTAGAAATAATTCCATCAGGATGTGATTTTTGTTGCTGAAAACAGTGTAAGCTCATATTTGTGCACTTAAAAAACTTGAAAGCAGAATATTCTAATCTGCTTAAAAATCTTCCAAATCTATATTGTCAGTGGGTTTTTAACCCATTCATTAAAAATGGAACATTTTTGTATTAATTTTCAAAGATAACTAATTGATATCAGAGAAGATGGAAATTTATTAGCCAGATTTCAGTTAAAACCTCCACATAATTGATGAATTAAACAGAAAAATGACTGCTATGACTTAAGAACAGCCAATGATACATTTCTTCCATTTGGAGCTATTTTTGTGAGTTATCCTTTTCTGTTACTATAGCCATCAAAATCAAATATTGAAATTAGGATATATGTAGTGGGGCTCTGCTCAATTTCTTTTATTTATGGGATCTATGATCAAAAGTTTGGGGCACATTGACTTATTTAGTCCATAAAGACTACCTCTACACAAGTTCAGTTAAAAACCTAATTAAAAAGCATATACTTTTGCCTCTTGTCTATGCACCTGGGTATATCTAATGAAGCATCTTTCACAACACCAGGAACCTATAAAGTAGTGTTATCTTTATTCCCTGATAGAAGCATTATAATTATGTACTAGGGTATTGTGAAATTAACATGGACCAGTATATTACTGTTAAAAATATCTCTTAATAAACCCACATAAATCATCAGCATTTCTGTATATTACTAACAAAGCCCAACAGCAAGAGATATAGAAATTCCATTTAAAGTTACTGTAGACATTACAAAATATTTGGGAGTCTACCTGCCAATACAAACCCAGGAACTATATGAACGCAATTACAAAACATTTTTCACACAAATAAAGTCAGATCTAAATAATTGAAAAAAAATCAGTTGCTTATGGTTAGGGCGAGCTAATGTAATAAAAATGACAATTTTATCTAAATTAATTTGCTTATTCGGTGCCATGCTAATCAAACTACCAAAAATTATTTTATAGAGCTAGGAAAAATACCAACAACATTCATCTGGAAGAAAAAAAGGTCCAGAATATTAAGGGAATTCATGAAAAGAAATTGAAGGCGGCCTAAGCCATACTGGATCTTAAATTGTATTATAAAGCAGCACTCATCAAAACTACTTGATACTAGCTAAGAAATAAAGTGGTGGATCAGTGGGATAGATTAGGTACACAAGACAAAGTAGTCAGTGACCATAGTAATCTAGTTTGACAAACCCAAAGATCCAAGCTTCTGAGACAAAAAAAATCACTGACAAAAATTGCTGGGAAAATTGTCAAGGTATAGACTAACATCTCACGCCACATACTGCCATACCGGCAAAATGCATTCATGATTTAGACGTAAATGATGATATCATAAGTAAATTAGGGGATCATGGAAAATTTTACCTGTCGGATCTGTAGATAACACAAGAACTTATGACTAAGCAAGAGATAGAGAGAATGATAGGATATAAAATGGGTAATTTTGATTACATTAAATGTAAAAGTTTTTGCACAAACTAAACCAATGCAATTAAGATTAGAAGGAAAACAGAAAACTGGGGATTTTTTGTTTTACAAGTTTCGCTGATAAAGTCCTCATTCCTCCAATTCCTAACAAACTGAGTCAACTTTAAAACAATGTAAGTCATTCCCCAATTGATAAATGGTCAAAAGATATAAACAGACAGTTTTTACAAGAAGAAATCAATACTGTCTATAGTTATATAAAAATGTTTTTAATCACTATTGATGACAGAAATGTAAATTAAAACAACTCTGAGGTTCCATCTCACACCTATCAGATTGATTAATATAATAAAAAAGGAAAATGGCAAATGTTGGCAGGGAAGAATGGGGACACTAATGCACTGTTGGTGGCGTTGTGAACTGGTTCAACCATTCTGGAGAGTAATTTGGAAGTCGGCCTAAAGGGCTATAAAACTATGCATACTCTTTGACCCAGCAATACCACTATTAGGTCTGTATCCCAAAGAAATCAAAGGAAAAGGAAAAGGACTTATACATATAAAAATATTGATAGCAGTTCTTTTTGTGGTGGCAAAGAATTGGGAATTGAGGTCATGCCCATCAACTGGGAATGGCTGAACAAGTTGTGGTATATGATCTTGATAGAGTGCTATTATGCTGTAAGGAACGATGAGCAGGATGATTTCGGAAAAACCTAGAAAAACTTATATGGACTGTTGCAAAGTGAAGTGAGAACATTGTTCACATTAGGAGCAATATTGTACAATGATCAACTGTGAATGACTTAGCTCTTCTCATAGTACAATGACCCCAAGGCAATTATGAAGAACTTATGATGAAAAATGTAATCTCCCTCCAGTAGAAGAACTGCTGGAGTCTGAATACAGATTGATACATACTTTTTTACCTTATTTTTCTTGTTTTGGGGGGGAAGTCTGCATTTTCTTTTGCAACATGGCTAATATGGAAATGTTTTGCAACTGTATGTGTATAACCTATATCAAATTGCCTTCTATTTATTTTGTGTCTATTCTCTACGTACTAATCCATGTACAGCACAAAGTATATACACATACGTATACATACATACCTACATCCAGATTTTGCTACTCACCCCCCAAAATAAAATCCCAAACAAACCTAAAAGCCATATATATATTTGGTACTTTATTGGAGCTATGATTTCACTGGTATGGTTATTTCCTCTACTGAAACACACTGCAGCCCCATCCCTTCCATCTTATACTGTCATATTCTTGTTGACATTTCCTCCTAATCCTCCATGTTTTGTCCTCCATGGAAAAGTCCACATTTTCCCCTAAATCCATCCAATATGCCTAGAACCTTTTTGCTTCTAGCATTTGGGTCTTATCAATATATGACCCTGATTTCTATCTATTCTCTCCCAGTTCTTGCTCTATTATCAACCTACCTCATTATATATTGCTTAGCATTTTGTTGAACAATTATCCTTTCCACATTGTGGGGTTAGAGGCGTGGTACCCCCACAATCTGGAAAATCCACATAAAAATGTTTGGCCCTCCCATTGTACCTGAGAAGAAATTTTCTTGCTTTGAGGATTTTCTTCTCTTTTTTCTTGATTTTACACAGATATCACGCATATATGCACATATATACGCATATTTTATTCATTTCTGAGTTTCTAAACTTTTTCTATGTTGTCTGCTGGCCTTCTTGTGTCATCTACTGCTTCCACAGAACTCTCCCAAAATTCCCATTTGATTTCTTGTGCTGACCCATGATATGTATGCCAAAAATGCAATGGGGAAAGTCGCATTGTGGAAGGAATAACTGTAGTTCAATTGTGAAAGATAATAATTACCTTAAGCAAAGTTCTGTGCTTTCTGGAGAAGTCTTTTTTTTTTATGAAAATATTTTCCTTAGAAATTAGTGGTGATATTTTGAAAAGTAAAGATTTACTTTAAAGAATTCAGTCAATAAACATTAGCAACTATTGTATGCAAGATACAAGATATAAAGAAGAAGATGAACCAGTCCTTTATCTTCCCCATTCTACTGGGGAAATGCAACTTGCATAGAGATAAGTAATTAATCAGTCGATAAGCATTTATTAAGTGCCTACTATGTTTCAGACATTATGTTAAGTACAGTGGATACAAAAACAGGGAAAGACAGTCTCTGCCCTTAAGAAGCTCACAATCTAATGGGGAGACAATAAGCAAAAAATATGTACAAGCAAGCTATGAACAGGATAAATAGGAAATAATTAACGGAGGGAAGACACTAGAATTAAGAGGGGTTGGGAAAGACTTCCAATAGAAGTTGGAATTTTAGCTGGGACTTGAAGGAATCCAGGGAAGCCAGGAGGTAGCCATAAGAAGAGAGGGTGTTCTAGGCATGGGGACAGCCAGAGAAAATGCCAGGAGCTGAAAGATGGAGTGTCTTGTTCATTGAACAATAAAGAGGGCAGTGTTATTGGATCAAAAAGTATGTGGTGGTTGTGGGGGGAGGGGGGAGTGAGGTAGAAGAACACTGGAAAGGTTGGGGTTGGGGCTAGGTTACAAAGGGATTTGAATGCCTAAAGAAAATTTAATATTGGATCCTGGAGGTGATAGGGAGCCATAGGAGTTTAGTGAGTAGGAGGAGGTGGGTGACATGGTCAGATCTGTGTGTTAGGAAAATGACTTTGGTGGTAGCTCAGTGGAAGATGGCTTGGAGTTGAGAGAAACCTAAGGAATGTACACCTACCAGCAGGCTATTGCAATAGTGCAGACATGGGGTGATAAGGGTCTGCACCAATGTGGTGGCACTAGCAGAGGAGAAGGGGGGTACAGATGAGAGATAATCTTGTATTTCAAAGGCGAAATCACTAAGCCTTGGCAACAGATTGGATATAAGGTCTGGGGGACAGTGTTGCAACATTGCAAGAGTTGGGGACTAGGGGGATGGTGGTACCCTGCCAGTAATAGGGAAGTTTGGAATTAGGGAGTCTTTGGGGGAAAAGGACGCATTCAGTTTTGGACATGTTAAGTTTAAGATGTTTATTGGATATCCAGTTTGAAATGTCTAAAAAGCAATTGGAGATGCCACACTAGAGGTCAGCAAAGAAGTTAGGGTAGGATAGGTAGAGTTGAGAATCTTCAGTATAAAGATGATAATTAAATCCATGAGAGCTGATGAAATCACCAAGTGAAGTAGCATAGAAGAAGAGAAGAGACCAGGATAGAGCCCTGTGAAATACCTACAACTAGTGGGCCTGACCTGGATGAGGAACCAGCAAAGGAGACTGAGAAGGAGTAGTCTGATAGGTAGGAGGAGAACCAGGAAAGAGTGTGGTTCCAAAAATCTAGAAAGAAGAGAAGGAAAAAAGGTTAATTAATATAATCAAAGGTGGCAAAGAGGCTGAGAAGAATAAGGACTGAGAAACAGCCAATTAGGAGATCCTTGGTAACTTAGGATAGAGCAGTTTTAGTGAAAAGATGGCGTCAGAAGCTGGATTGCAATGGGTTAAGAAGAGAGCGAGAGGAGAGGAAGTGGAAGAATCTATTATAAACAGCCTTCTCAAGGAGGCTAGCCACAAAGGGCACAAGAGATATGGCTTGACAGAGTGAATGAAAGGATCAAGTGAGGGCTTTTTTTGAGAATGGAGGACACATGGGCATGTTTATAGATCGTAGGAAAGGAACTGGTAAAGAGGGAGAAATTGAAAATAAGCAATAGATGGGAGATGGCAGAGGGGACAATCTTTTGGAGGAGATAGGATGGAAGGGGATCACTTGAGTAGGTATTGGGGTTAGCCTTGGTAAGGAGAAAGGTTTTCTGTTTGTATGAGTCAGGGGTGAAGGAGGAGAGAGTGGCAGAGGGCACTTGCATGATATGAGATGAGGAAGAGGAGAGAAGAGGGCACTCCTGGTGAATGGCATCATTTTTTTTGCTGTAAAATATGAGGCAGGATTCTCATCTGAGAGAGTAGGGACAGGGGGAAGCCAGGGGACATTTGAGGAGGAATAAAAAGGTGAGGAAAAGTTGCTGCAGAGAGAAGGATAGTGAGTCGATAAGGCAGCCGGTGTTGAAGGATTTCCTAGCAGCCCTAGAGGGTCCAATTGACGTTGTGTAACATAAATTTGTAGTGGACTTGGTCCATACAGTTGTGTGTTTTTCTCTCTCTTTGCTCCCCAGTACATCTATGGGAATGAAGACAATGGATGGTAGGAGTAATCCAAGACTGAGGCTTGAGAGGACACAATTGGGGAAATTGGGGGCAGGGGGTGGGGCGGTTAGTTAGTGTATTAGTTGAACTAATCTACCAGAGAGTCAAGACAGGAAAAAAAAAAGAGTGACTAGTGCAGGGGTGATGGCCCTGGGAAAAAAAACTGAGGGTTTGAGGCATTGGAGATCACAGTGTGAATGAAGAGCAAGCTTTGTTAGTGGAAAACCAATAGATTATGATCAGGTAAGGAGACTTCAGAAATGAATAGAAGGCAATAGAAGGAAGAAGACAACACTAACGCACTCACTGAAGGTAAGCTTTGAAGGAAATTGAGGAATCTAAAAGGTGAAGGGGAATCCAGCCTGTGGACAAACATAGGGATGTAGAGTTGAGTTCTCCAGTAAGAGCCTGAAGATATTCATTCCCCCAGTGACAGCATGCCGCTAGTTCAAATCAACTTTTCCCACTGATGTGTCTCTCATCTCTTTGCTTTTCTAGAGGCTGTCCCTCATACCTGAAGTAGGCTCCTTCCTCATCTTGGCCTGGTAGATTCCCTAACTCACTTCACTTGTGCAATGACCAGTCATGATTCCAGAGTCCCAGTGATGAAACATTTTGCCCATTCGTGATGGAGAGGTGATGAGACTGAAACAGGCTTTTGGCACACAGCAAGACTTTACTTACTGATAATACTTCAACTATCTTAGATGAGGGCCTGAGACTCCTAAGGTGAGTGCCTTGCCTATAGGATCATAAAAAACTCATTAAGAACTTTGTTTTGTAACTCTCTAACATGCTCATTCCACAAGATCGTGTGTAATAGTTACTGGATGTTTCATGCCCCGCACTTCTACTAGTTTTGAAAATCCTTGAGAGCAAAGACCATGTCTTGTCTAAACGTTTTATCACCTAGTTACCAAACAGTGTTTGCCTAGTGCTCTTTACAAAGGAAATACTTAATAAATGTTTGTTTTTGGTACTTAAATATTTCCTTACGATGGTAGCCTATATGGATTTCTGTTTTTTTTTTTTAAGTTTCTGTAAGGCTGACTTCAAATCTGACTTTCATGCACTAAGTGAGTTTGCCATTGGACACAACCCATTCTTTTAATATCTGCAATAGCTAGTTAGTCTGTCCTAAAGAGGTGTTTTTGGTTTTTTGTTTTGTTTTTTTCCCACTTTGTTTTAAACTATGGTAGCAATAGCTCTCCAAGGCTGGCTCAATGGATTAATCTCCAAAGTGGAAATGATGAACAAACATGAAGATGGGAAAAACGGCCTCAGAAAGCCACATCCAAGGGAACTCAACAAGTCAGCACATGAAGGAACTTTTCTGGACTTATTTCTGGTCTCTGAGGTTTGGAGCAGACCTTTCTTTAAAACCATGTCTGTTATAATTGTTCTTCCTCCATGAACTATACCCAGGCTCCTTTCTAAGGCAAACTTGGAAGAAAATTACATAGAGAAAACCTTGAATTTACCTATATTATTCATATACATTATTCTACCCTTCTTGTATTTTCATATTTATTTCTGAATGCCCAAACTACTCAATTTAAGATGAAGGTAAGTGACCTTGCTAAAGGAAATGGATTACTTATTACTCTCATGAGGGTTTTGATCCTGATACAAATATTTAAGCAATACCAAGGACTTCTAAAATTGGTTATTTCATTACCAAACAAAACCCAAAACAAAACAAAAGCTTATAATTTTGTTTGTCAGAGGGATGACAAGACTTCAGCAAGGTAGTACCAGGACTAGGAGATCTATCTACTCCTGTGGATGACTACATCAAATGAAGTAGGATATAGCTATGCAAACTTTGAAAGCGGTAGCAAGGTACAGCCTTCATTAAAGCTAGCTGAAAAGAGAACACATCTGACTCATTGAATTCTGTATATTTTTGTGCTTTTGTGTGTCCAAAGAGCCAGGCAGGACTGAAAGTGAGTAAACCACAAATGTGCCAGGCACTGTGTTATGAATATTATCTCATTTGGTGCTCACAACAATCCTGGGAGGTATGTGCTATTTTTAATCCCCATTTTACAGTTGAAGAAACTGAGGCATAGCAGTGAAGTGACTTGCCCAAGGTAACACAGCTTCCAAATGTCTAAGGCCAGATTTGAACTCAGGTCTTCCTGACTCTAAGCCTGGCACTCTACCCACTGTGCCACCTAGGTACTCTGCATTTAGTAAGCACTTAATAAATGTTTTACAAAAAGGTCAAATGGACAAGAAACATTCTGAAGAAGACCCTTAAAGGACTGAGGTAGTCCTAGCTAGGATTTGTAAATGGGAATGAAGCTCTTCTCAATTGAGTGCCTGTTGAAGGGGCCAGATGGACAGGCAGCTTGTGATACCATTGTCAGAGGAACCAGTATGTTTTTTCCTCTTCCTGATTTGTTGCATTGCCAGTGAGAAAGACAGTGAAACTTCCAGACCATGGAATAACCTCATCATATGTTATTCTGCTTAAGGAGAACCAGGCTCCTTTAGTGACCAAACCCCAGTGAGACAGCCATTCTTTGCCAGCAGAAATAACTCTGTTAAAAGCCATCCTTCTTTAGTAGGTGCACCTTTATGGAGCCGGCCAGAAGGAAAAGTAATTGAATTTAATAAAAGCAGTTCTCAATATAAAGCCACAGGGAAATATGTTTAACTTCAAAGTCCAGGCTCTTGGTTCCTAAATGTAATTAATAGTTTAGCTGTTTCTTCTATCAAATCTCTATTTGATGGTGAATTAAATGGATTCCCTAGCATTTACTCACATTTTATAGCCCCATAAATTCTCAATTGATAGGTACGGATAGATTGATAAGTGCCTCAAAAATGACATTCATTTATGCCCTTAAAGTTGGTCCAGCTGCTGCTCCTTACCCAGCCAGTTTAAAAGTCCCATAAGGAAGGCTTTTAAAAGAGTTGTCAAAGGTGAGATGCGTAGGAAACCCATGTGGAGACTCTGCCTGTCCCTCCGTCTCCCTCTCCTTGGATGCCAACAAAAAGATTTACAGAGAAAAACAAAGATTCGCAACCAAGTCAAGAGAGAGAATACTTTTATTTCCCAGTGCCACTGTTTGAATATGCCAAGCATCTGAAGAACGGATGTGTCCTCATCATTGGCTGAATCCCCAGGCACTTTGTTGTAGGTGGAAAGGACATTCAAGGGGCCTGGGTTCTAATCTCAATTCTTCCATCACCTGCCTTTGTTATAGGCCTGTAGGATGGAATGCTGGAAGAGACCATAGAGATGAACTAATCTAACTCCCTTGGGATAAATGTGAAAACTGGAACCCAGGCAGGTCAAGCAATGGCCCGAGTCCTCCCAGGTCACACAGACCTCATAAGTATCGAAGTTGAGATTTGAACCCATATCCTCTGACTCCAAACCTGTCACTCTTTGCATTATACCCCCTCTGCCTCCCTGAAATGGGTAGATCCTTTAAGCTTAGTTAAGTCAACTTTAGTCTGCTGAACCGTAGTTTCCACATCTGCACTATGGAGAGAATAATACTTGTGGTGCTTGATAGGGCATCAGTCAGAAGGAAATGAGTTCAAATTCAGTCTGAGACACTTACTATTTGTGTAACTCTGGGCAAGTCACTTAACCTCTGTCTGTTTACCTCAGTTTCCTTATCTGTAAAAGGAGGATATTAATAGCATCTACCTCCCAGGGTTATTATGAGGATTGAAAGAGATATTATAAAGCATCTAGCACAGTGCCTGGCACACAGTGTGACATAAGTGTTAATTACTATTATTATTTAACAGAGTAGTTATGAAGAAAGTACTGTGTAAGCTTTTTTTTTTAATCGACTCATCTTTCAGCCATATGTTGGAGTAGTTATTAGCAGTATGCTCACTAATAAAAACATAGATGGTTTGAAGTATCAAATACTAACCCTCATCAAGGTGTTACTAGCTCTAACGAAGCAGATTAAAAAATTTAGGATATAAAATTTGAAGTCTCTACCCAATACGTATGGTCCAGCAAGTGATATGCTTGCCTCGAATGTTTCCTGCTTTGAGTAATGCATATTGACCTATATTTGGTGAGCTCTCTGTTTTGTGTCCCTACGGAATTTTTGTTTTAAACCAGCTCATTCATACATCTAGACATTCCACAGCAACCGTCATAACCTATGTAAGTACACAGGGAAAAAAGTATTTTTCAGAATTCTTTAGCATTCTATCTAAAGAGGGAAAATGAATGTGAGAGGGAGAAAAGGTATTACAAAAGCCAAAATGTAGGAAACCCTTTGTCTGTTTCTCTACAAAGTCAAGTACATCTGTGAAATGATGACACTGAAAGGAGGAGCTCGTTGAAATAACATCAACATGTACCAAGCAATGACAGGCAATTTCTGGAGTAAGTAGAGTGGAAATTTCAGAGTCAAGAAGGTCTGAGTTCAAATTCTCGTTTGGACACTCACTAACTATGTGACCCTGGTTAAGTCACTTTCCCTCTCTCGGCTCCAGTTTCCTCTTCTGCAAAGTAAAGATAATAATGTCATCTGTCTCACAGGGTTGTAGTGAAGATTAAATAAAATGATGCATGTAAAGAGCTTTGCAAACTTTAAGGCACTATATAATGTCATCATTATAACTTTGAACTTCAGATTAAATGTCATATGTCTTTAGTTTGACAAAACCAGGTTTCAGTGAAAATTAGAAAATTGTGGTTATTTAGAAAGTAGGCCCCACTTTGGGGCACTTACGTTTGAAAAAGCCTCCTCAGGAAAATTATAGGTAAGTACTTGAAGACTATAAAACTGTATCTAGTGAGTTCCTCAGTCATTTAACAGAAATACAAGAGTAAATGGACTTCGTTTTCAAATTTTAAAAAGTTCAAGGATCAACTTTGCCAAAGTCACTTTTATCTATTCTTCCTTCTGTCTTCTTCTCTCTAGGTTTCTATGACCCACCTCTTTAATCTGCAGTTTAAGTTTTGGCTGCCCTTCATTCTTTCCTTTTAAAGCATTTGGATTAGACCAAGCTACCCAAGTGGAAGGCCTAGGCAAGTCACTTAACCCTGTTTGCCTCAGTTTCCTCCTCTATAAAATGAGCTGGAGAAGAAAATGACAAACTGCTCTAGTATCTTTGCTAAGGAAACCCTAAATGGGGCCACAGAGAGTTGGACAGAATTGAAAGACAACTGAACAACAGCAAATGGACATTTATTTATTCATTTGTTTATTTTTGTTTGTTTATTTATTTATTTAGTTACATTTTTGAGTTCCAAGTTGTCTCACTGCTTCCCAGACCCACATTAGAAAAGGCCAACATTTGGTATAGATCCATATGTGAAACCATACAATACATATTTCCAGATATCAGTTCTTTCTATAGAGGTGGATAGCATTTTCCTCTGTAAAGTCCTTCATAATTGGTATAAATGACCATATTACTCAGAATAGCTTAGTCAATCACAGTTAATCTTCCAACAATATTGCTGTTACTGTATACAGTGTTCTCTTAGTTCTGGACATTTCGCCCTGCATTACTTCATTCAAGCCTTTCCATGTTTTCCTAAAACCAACCTGCTCTTCATTTCTTAGAGCACAGTAGTATTTCATCACAATCATATACTACAACCTATCCAGCCGTTCCTCAATTGATGGGCATCCCCTCAATTTCTAGTCCTTTGCCACCATAAAGACAGCTGCTATAAAAATACTTTAAAACATATAGGTTCTTTACCTTTTTCTCTGATCACCTTGGGGAACAGAGCTGATAGTAGTATTGCTTGGTCAAAGGGTAGGCATGGTTTTGTAGCCCTTTGGGCCTACTTCCAAATTGCTCTCCAGAAAGGTGGGACCAATTCACAGCTCTACGAACAGTGTGTTAGTGTCCCTATTCTTCCACATGCCTTCCAACATTTGTCATTTTCCTTTTTTGTTAGATCAATCAATCGGATAGGTGTGAGGTGGTACCTCAGAGTTGTTTTAATTTACATTTCTGTCTTCGACAGTTATTTAGAACATTTTTTCACATGACATAGCTTTGATTTCTTCTTCTGCGAACTAATATTTATATCCTTTGACCATTTATCAATTGGGGAATGACTCATATTCTTATAAGTTTGACTCAGCTCTCTATATATTTGAGATATAAAACCTTTATCTGAGAAACTGGCTATAATTTTTTTCTCCAGATTTTCTGCTTTCCTTCTAATCTTGGCTACATTGGTTTTATTTGTACAAAATCTTTTTAATTTAATGTAATCAAAAATATCCATTTTACATCCACAATGCTCTCTATCTCTTGTTTATTTTTAAATCCTTCTCTTATCCATAGGTCAGATGGGTAATATGTTCCATGCTCCTCTAATTTACTTAGGATATCTCCCTTTATGTCTAGATCGTATATCTATTTTGACCTTAGCTTGGTAAATAGCGTACGATATTGATATATATACCTAGTTTCTGCCAGACTGCTTTCTAGTTTTCCCAGCAATTTTTTTTTTTTACCAAATAGTGAGTTCTTACTCCCAAAGCTTAGATCTTTACATTTGTCAAACATGAAGTTACTATAGTAATTTACTACTATGCATTATATACCTACTTTATTCCCACTAAACTGTATTTTTTTAAAGATATATTTGTGTCCTGGTCCTTTTGGAATATGTCAGCAACTTTCTTTGATAGAACTTCATCAAGCAACTTCATTGGGCGAGCACGGCTTCAGATAACTTAGCCCTAGGGACAAAGGGAATCCTAAGCTGCATTCCAAGCTAGGAGTCAGAAGTGGAGAAAAACCAGGACCCCTAGAGAGAATCATTCTTGGGGATGAAGTGAGGGTTTCTGGTTCCCTACTCTCCAATTAGCCGTGTTATTTTGAAGTGGAGTTACTTAATTGTAGGCAACCTACCTTTATTCAAGAGAGACTTTGATTCCTACCAAGAGAGGAAGCAGGGGGTTGGGGCCCAGAGGCTGACCCCTCTGCTCATCTCAGAAAGAGGGACTACTAGACTAGAATTATATCTATCTGCTCTCTTAAATATTCTTCTTCTAGGAGATGTAATTTTTGGTTTCAAGCTAAACTCCTGATCACAATTTCATAATGGGGAAGGGGAACCCCAAGTTGTATATCCAAGACTTGACCCCTTTCCCACCAGATGCTAGTTCTATAGGGAACACACATAGTAAATAGTAAAGAAACCTATTCATTCAGTTGAAAGTATATATGAAAAAATAATATATGTATATATATATAAAAGAAAATATGGTATCTCAGTGAGAGAGAGACAGAGAAAGACAGAGAGAGGGACAGAGAGAGAGAGAGTCCCTAGATTTCACCCAAGTACATATATGAAAAAAATTATATATATACATACACACACACACACACACTCATATATATATATATGAGGAAATACGGTACCTCAGTGAGAGAGAGACAGAGAAAGACAGAGAGAGTCCTAGATCTCATCCAAGGGGAAAATCCCTGAAGTCTCCACTATAGCAACCTGGGAAGGGGGGGACATGATCAAAGTTCTGCTTGTCACCTTTTTCCCCACAGATTTTCCCTCTTTGTTGGAATCCCTCACGTCTTCTCTCTTGACACTGGAAGCCAGAAGACAATCTGAAGAGCCCAGATCTCTCTTTTCTTCCCTCTTACTAATTCTGCCCCTCCTGTCACAAGGCAATCTCCGCCAACGAGGAAGGAGTCCCATAGCAGTGGTCTTTGGGACCATTTGGCTTACATCTGTATACTTTTTATGTTCTGAATTTCCTTTGATCCAGTAACAAAATAAGCACATTCTGTTACTTGTAGATAGAAACTGGGCTAAAGTGGATCATGCTTGGTAGTACAGCACAGCTACAGAGAATTTTCACATCCTGTCACTTGATCCTCATCGTGACCCTATGGTGCAAACAGCACAAGAATTCTTATTGCCATTTTGCAGATGGCAAAACTGAGAGTTCGAGAGGTTAAATGACTTTCCCAAAGTTACAATTAGTTGTGGTGGAGCCAGGACTGATGCCAGGTCTTCTGACTCCTTGTTTTGTGTTTATCCCATCATACGTCATTGTCATATACTGTTCCCTGAAGATGATCTTTGATTTCTTACCTCTGTGTCCTGGCTCACATCAGTTCTTTCACCTGGAATGTCTTCTCTACCCTACCCCATCATTTTCATCTATTAACATTCCCAACCATCCTTCAAGCCCACTTCCGATGGCCCTTCTTCCATCTAGACCATTCTAATTGTGAGGGTTGGATTCCCCAAAGAGGATCATTTTCTTTGGAAACATTTAAAAGGCATTTGGTCTGAGATCAGATCTCCAGTACAGGAAAGATCTAACTTGAAAGGGCCTCTTGAAGGCCTCTTCCGATTCTGTTATCCTTTGCTGAAAGCAATGGATGATGGCTCAGGCGAATTTCCTTTTAAAAACTATAACCACGGTGGGGGCCATCTCCAGTTGTCCTGATCTGTATCTTGCCACTGGATCCAGATTGCTCCGGAGGAGAGAGTGAGGCTGGTGACTTTGCACCATTAAATCCAATTCACTTGCAAGTCATGGCATCATCTTCTTGATGTCACGGTCCTCTTCGAGAACAAAGGACAAACGACAACGACAATTTGTTTCCTCTGGCTTCAAGGGATCTCTTTCTGGTTCTGCCGTCTCCTAACACTTTATAACTGTTTTTTTTTTTTTTTGGTACTTGATATTTTCTTTCCCTTGTTAGATTATTAGCACTCTAAGGGTAAAAACTGTCACACTTGCCCTTCTATCTGGCTCAGTACTGAAAGCAATATTCTGTGCAGCAGATGCTTAAATGTTTACTGAATCAAAGGGTAAACATTGTTATGTTTTTCAAGTGTAAGAAAATGGTTTCCTCACCTGGGTATTGTTGGAGGCTGACTGAAAAGGGCCATAATGAGAAATGTCTAGGAGTCATGCCATGCTTAAGTCAACATTCATTCACATGCAGGATACAACAGAAATAGGCGGAGTCCTGGCTATGAAGAAGTTTGTCATTTCAAGGGTCCCAAGATAAATAGACAATAAATCATTTGAAGATGATTTAAAGCCTCTGAGTCACACACAAGTACAGTATTCGGTCTGTCACGTAATCCATTTTATTAAGTACAGACAGAGTGAACTCTCCCAATTTAATTTTAAAACAATTTAATCTTTTATTCATTTTAATTAGATATTTGGTTAGAAACCCAAAACTTAACATTGATACAAACAACCCAGTTTTCTTAGTTACTTTTTTACCTTCAGTTTAGTTGATTTCAACACATGAAGTATCTGAGCACCTTTAGAGTCCCTCTTTCCAAGTCCCAGTCAAGATTCTTCTTTAATTCATTCTCATTTACTTTTCTTCATGGGATCAAAGTTAGTGTTGTCTTCATTCTTCTGGAAGGTTGAGATTCATTAGAGGCAGATTTTTAGAGAATGTGAATCTGGACCTAGACCTTGAAAAAAATATAGGCTTTGGGGTTGGCAGCTAGGAGGAAAAGAGCATCCCCATGAGTTTGGGTTAGGGGGAAAAGGTGACTAAAGACAAAGAAAAGAAATCCTCCCTGAAGCAATTCTCAATCCTGAAATGACTCAGAAGTCTTTTCTAGGTACTGTCTATTATATGTCATGCTGGGAAGAAAATGAAGAATACCCGGTCTAACCTGGAACACAAAAGAATGCAATGGAAATAGTGATTCCAGAGACAGTCCTCTTGTGTCTCACCCAGCAAAGCTGAGTTCTTTCATCACTTTCACTGGAGATGGTATACATCGTGCAACTCTTCAGACTAACTTCTATACTTTATGCAACTTTTCAGACTAACTTTTTTTTTCCTTAGCAGGAAGCATCATTCTTTACGATGTCTTGAGACTTTTAAAGTCGGTGTTAAACAAGTTCAAACATTTAACAGTGCATTAAGCAACAGTCCAGGTGTGAGCTTTTCTCCCCGAAATGCCTGTGAGCTAGTTGGTGGAACCATCCAACTCTGAAATAAGCAAACTGCAGTTCTAGCCTCTTTTTCTTGGCTAGAGAGAGACTACCACGTACAACTACTACCTTCAATCAAGCTACTTCCAAATTTTCCCTGGTGTAAGGGAAGAAGGCCAAAGAAGATGGTACCGGCTACCAGCAATTTTATAGCACATTTAAAGGAAATACAGATAGCCCATGGGGGAGAATTTGGTTCACTAACAGTACAGTGTGTTGAGAAAGTAGACCTCTATATAGGTAATTTAAAGAGCTGTGTAAATAAATTTATTTACCCATCAGATAAGTTTGGTCTTTGTCTCTTCGGATAAACATTAGGGGTTAAGGAGCTAAAATAAAGTCATTGTAGAAGAAGTTGGGTAAGATCATTACTTTCCCTACAATGTGAAAATGATCACAGTGGGAGGAGAAGCGAACAGACTCATAGATTTAGAACAGCTTAGGTAACCTTAGAGGTCATCCATTCCAGGAGTTCTTCACCCAGGGTCCATGAACCTGTTTAACATTTTAATAACTGTATTTCAAAATAATTGGTTTCTTTTATAACCCTATTATTTAATTTTTATCCTATGCATTTAAAAATTACTGAGCTAAGTAACCCTGGGCAAGTCTCTTAACCTCTTTTTGCCTTAGTTTCCTCATCTGTAAAATGGGGAAAATTATAGCCTTTACATGCCACGGTTGTTATGAGGGTCAAATGAGATAGCCTATAATAAAATGCTTTGTAAACCTTAAAGTACTATATAAATGCTAGTTATTATTATTATAATTATTAATTATTAGCTTCACTAGACTGCTTGTCCATGACACAGAAGAACCTCTGATCTGGATAAATTACTTCATTTTACAGATGTGGAAACTAAAACCTAGAGAAATTAAATACTTTGATCAAGATTACATTGGTAATAAGAGGTAGGGCCAGGCTTTGGACCCAGACCTACGGGAGAGATAGTTGATCCTATATTGCACTGAATTTTGTAGGAATTGACATGTGAACAGCCTGAACTTAAATGAAACTTTGCATTAGCAATGGCACAGATAAGTTTGTTTTTATGGAGTGAATTCCTCTTTCTCTAAATTTCCATTCACCTCCCAGTAAGTTTTTGTCTGACAATTTTTTTGCATATCATATATGCCATTAAAATAACCAAAAACCTATTTTCAAGAAAATTCAGCTCTTGAGACCTACCTCTCCCACCTACACACTCAGCCTCTAATTCCTTCCTCTGAGACCCCAGTGACATGCTAACTAATAAAGGAAGATTCAGACCCACTCTAGGTCGGAGTTATAGGTAGTTGAACCCTTCAGAGTGTCGGATATGTACACCTCCTTGGAAGTTAGCAGAGTACAACCTTTCAGCCATTGTTGGAAGGACTTGATCAGGCAAAGAGGAGGAAAGGTTTTTTTTTTTCCCTGAAGGTTCTTGAAGACAAACAAGGAATCCTGGGAGAACTGGGTTCTGGTTATCTAGAAGTTATGAGTTACCATAATAACCACTGAAATATGGGGTTTTAGAGCGATTGGCCCCAGGTTGAAAATAACCATCGTAGAGTTTGCTGGCTCGGGCAACCTAAGTTGCTGTATTGCTTACATTTTTGTTGATTCTTGCATTTATACTCCCCTCCTTTAAAATTTTAGAGACTCTAATAAGAAGGGATTTTACATAAGTCCTGTGGGGCAGGTATTACAATTTCCAGGTTGGAAAAAAAAAGTGATTCATTGCGAAGATCATAAAACACTGGGTTGGGTTCCTGAAGAAGGTTGCAAAATCTTTACTAGAGAGCCTTAAAAATAGGTTTGGATGGAGAGACAGCCTTATTTGGTGGTGAGAGATCAGATTAAAATACCTACACTTTGAGTTCCTTGCCAACAATGTTTCTATGGTGAGAATGAGACATGGGGTTTGAGATGCTGTTGATAACAGGATTCAGAAGCAAAGTAGGTGAGAACAGGGACACCCAAGGCTCAGAAACTAGATACTGAGTAGCCATGGAAGAGAAAGTGATCCAAGGAATTCTGGTAGTGGGTGCTAAGAAGAAGGGTAGGTAAGAGGGCAGTGGGCATCAGAAGATCCTGGTCATAGGCCAGATCCAGGTACGTAGGAAGTCACTGTCAGGACAGTCCAATGGTAGGAAGTAGGTAAGTATTTCTATAGGCAAATGGATTGGGAAATTTGGCTATAAGCAAGGAAGCTTAGAGAGGTGGTTTTCAACATGAGGAACATCTTGTACCCAGAATTAAAGGGGATAGACTCACTGCAGGGCTGTAATCCCTGGGGGTTGGATGAAAATAATAATGATAATAATATTTCTAAAGCTCTTTAAGGTTTACAAAGCTCTTTACATATATTATCTCATTTAATCTTCATAAGAAGCCTGTGAAGTAGATACTACTGTAATTCCCATTTTTCAGATAAGGACACTGAAGCTTAGGGAGTTTAATGAATTGCCTAGAATCATACTGTTAAGTAAGTGACTGAGACTGGATTTGAACTTGGATCCTCTTGACGGAGTGCAGCTCTACAGACACTACACTACCTAGAGAAAGAAAAGTCCATAATCCCAGCATATCTAGTATAACAGGACTGGGTTGGATATGGGAATTTAGTTGTTAAGATAGGGTACAAAGCAGGGGGCTTGGTCTCAAAGAAAAAAGACAAGATCCCAATCTCTTTTGATCAGGACACCAATTCAGGGCGGGACGAACAGTAAGGAAAATTTGATACTGAATCCCAGAGCTATGAATCCCCCTTGTCTAGGAGCTAGATGTCTCCAGGTTCTTATTGATCTCCTTGGCCCTTCACATATATGGCCTTGTATCTTAGTTATTTATCCTAGTTATTTGAGATTGATTAAGCAACCTTATTAGATTTTCACCTTCTTGAGCGCAGGACTGTATTTCTTACTTCATCTTTGCATCTTCAACATATAGTATAGAGTACATAACATTGCACATAATAGGAGCTAAGCATGTGTTGGATTTATGTGTTGCAATGACTGAGACAGGAATAGATCTATGGGGTCTGCTAGTATCAGTCAGAAGGATGGAAAATAAGTCACAGCTCCTTGTCAATGACATTGATGAATTCTGGCTACCCCCTTGACCAGACTGATCATCCTTGGACTGTGTGTTCCAGTTTTAAATAAATTGGTATCCTGGGTTTTTATTGTTATTGCTTTTTTGTTTTTTGTTTTTGATTTTTTACAATTAACAAAGCCTAGGAAGGAATCAGGAAAGGGGAGTCCTTCCCAAACATCAACAAAACAAACCCAAGTGACAAAAGCATGTGTGTGTGTACCTAACCAACTTATGTCATAATAGACACCTTTCCAGGAGTGCAGGTATTACCTCTCAGTGCTCAGCAGAGCACATATCATCCTTACATGGCTTGTAAAGTCTCAGTCTTGTTAATCTAGAAGCCTGTACAGATGGACTAACTGAAGCTTTAGTCATTATACTTAATTGGACGACTAGCCCTCTGAGCTGTCTATAAACTGTGTTCACAGTGAGGTAATTAATAACGCCACTTCCTTTTGGGAGACATATCATTAGCCATTATTTCTAGAAACATGACATTGATGTCTTTATTCGGAGAGGTAATTGCAGGTTTCTGAAAAGAGTGTATGGTTTACCCAACAATTCCCCACAAATGACATCATCTCTGAAAAGTAAAACCCACAAAATCTGTCATTTCGAATTCATAGATGGGATTATGTTCCTTGGTGGTAAAAGAACACTTGAAGGAGGAAAAAAAAATAATAATAATGAAGTATTTTGGTACAGAAACAAGTGAGGCAATGAAGATAAGGCTTGTTTTTAAAATGTTAATATTACGTTAGCAGGACTGGCTGAGTTGATGCTTGTTGGAATTAGTACAAGATGGCAAACAAGGTAGGGAGAAACATTTTATAGCTGCCTTTTGATAGTATTTTTCTGAGCATATCTTTCAGAAGGCTCAAAGGCTAGTTAGATGTGAGCATTGACCTGTGCAAACACAGAAACACAAACCCAGTTCCCTAGCTGAAAAAGGAAGGTGGAGAAATGACACAGTCATTTGTCATTCTCTGCAGGGAGAATCAAAAGAGAATTTTGGAATGGTTTTCATTGCAGAATTTAGGTGAAGTTTTGTCTGCAAAGTCTTCTTCCTGATAAAAACTATGAAACTTAAAATCAGTTGCTTTTTTCAAGATTTGAGATCAGAAACTGGGGTTAATAACAATATATCCTATTGTTCTAATGCTTTAAGGAATGTGAAGTGCTTTGCATGAAGGATTTGGTTTGAGTTGCCCAACAGTTGTTTTTTTTGGGGGGGGACGCAGGGAGAGTAGAAATGTAATATTTTTATAACCATTTTTCAGAAGAGGAAACTAACTCTCTGGGAGAGTGGTATAAAAGAGAATCAAAGTGGACTAAAGTGGAAAGGGTGCTGAATTTGGTGTCTGAGGACCTATATTCAAATTCTAATCAGCTACTTCATAATGATAATAGCAAATAGCACTTACCATGTGCCCAGCATGAACCCTGAGGGAGCGAGGGCTAACTTTGCCCACCAGGGGTCCTCATTTGGGCTTAGGCAGGTGACTTCACCTAGCAGGTGCCTGAGGGGTTTTGGGAGGGTAACTTTCCCCAGCAGGGGATCTGAGGTGGGCTTAGGGTGGTGAATTTGCCCAGCGGAAGGTCTGAGGGGGGTGTGGGCCAACTTTGCCCAGCAAGGGACCCTAGGGGAGCTTAGGGGATGTGCCAAGTGCTTTACAAATATCATCTTGTTTGATCCTCCTCACTACAACCCTGGGAGATAGGTATTGTTATTGTCCTCATTTTACAGATGAGGAAACTGAGGTAAAAAGGTTAAATGACCTGCCCAGGGTCAAACAGCTAGTGTCTGAGGCTGGATTTGAACCTATCCGGATTCTAGACTGCGCTCTATCCACTGGGCTGCCTTGCCACCTCTATGATATAAGACAAGTCACTAAACTTTTCTGAGCTTCAGTCTCCTTATCTCTAAAGTGAGGACGTTTGGCTAGATGACCCTGTCAGGTCATTTTCTGCTCTAACTCCTACCCTCCTGTGCCTTGCCCAAACCCAGATGTTCAGACTTTATGGCCTGTGCTTTTCCCATTCCAGATATATAAGGCGTGTTTATCTGGATCGTGCTCTTTACTGGTTCAAAATTCATACTTGCCTTTTCAGAATTTGAGAAAGGACGTCTTACCAGACTAAAGCAAGGTAATACTTGTTTACCTTAAATGCTAGGTACCTACCTAGCTTGCTTCTGTCCTTTTTCCAAAATCATTTGTTCAAGTGTGTTCTTCCAATGCAGATTCTCCTTATCAGTGGAATGCATAACTGGGCACTGAGCTCCATTTTCACAGAGGGAAAGAAGCTTTTGTTGGACCTTCTGACTTGCCCTTCTTCCTTTGACCTAGGCTGGGGTGGGGAACGTGGGGCCTTAAGGCCATATGTGGCCTTCTAGGTCCTTGGGTGTGGCCTTTTGACTGAATCCAAGTTTTACTGAACAAATCCTCATATTAAGGGGATTTGTTCTTCATTAAGGGATTTGTTCTGTGAAGTTTGGATTCAGCCAAAGGGCTGTACTTGAGGACCTAGAAGGCCACATGTGGCTTTGAGGCTGTAGGTTCCCCACTCCTGATAGGGTCTTTTGATTATTTCCAAGTTATCTGAAGATTGATGTGCACGAAAGTCTGGAATAACTACAGAACTTTGGTTTTCCATGTTTGAGTTAGTTTCTCAGACAGAAACACTTCCTAGTGTTGGAAAATGACTATGAAAAGGTATTGACAAGACTGACTTTGCTTTTGCCCATGCAGAGAAGGGGGGAAATGAGAAGACTTTTCATTAAACTGTTCTAATCAGAAATGGATTTGAGTTAAAGGAAATATGATTTAAATTTCTGAAGGAAAGGTGCTGAAAGAAAATATTCCTCTTTCACATGTTAACTTAAAATAAATTATGGACCACAGGCCTGATCTTCAGAATACCTGCATAAGCATCCTTAGAAGATTAATGTTCGAAAAGGCATCCAACTTTTCCCATTCCTTGTATGTGTCCAATGGGCACCTTAATTTTATATTCTGGTGCTTGGGAACCTAGAGAGAGCTTCTGGGTTTTGAAAAGCACTGTCTTATAAAATCTTTGGTCACTGTCCTTAGGTGTGCTGTGTCTTCTTTTTGTGTTGTCTGTGTGGCTTTTTTTTTAACCTGGTAGGGAAATCAAATTGTGTTTTAATTTGAATGTTATTTGTATACTAATATTTATCTTCAGATGTGGTAGTTAAGTATATATAAAGCTATTACAGAAAATGGCTTCTCTTGAAGATATACATTCCATACATAATTATTCACAAGAATTAGAATGCCCAGAATTAATTTTTTTTAAGGTTAAGAAACTTAAGTGAGGCAGGCTTGCTATAACAGAAGGCTCAAGCAGAGGTCTCAGGAGTCCTGGATCCTGCTATGAAATAGCTGTATTTCTACTTTGTACCTGCAACCCTGCTTTGTTTCTACTCCATGGGACAAGACTTCCCACCGGGGACTAGCTCATCACTTCTAAGATGACCATGATGCTGCTTACTCAAGCCTTGATTGACACCACCTCCCACAGCCTCCTCTCCTCTCTGATTGGAGGACTGGAGGGTGGAGTACCAGACTCCTCCCAATGCCATCCTTTATAGAGGGCAGAAACCAGACTCTCAGCTCCCTCCACTTTGTATCTGTTGCCCCTCCAGTTTCCATTCCACAGCACACTCCCCTGCTCTCCTACCCCCTTTTGTTTGTTGTCTCCCATTTTGGATTGGAAGCTCCTTGAGGGCAGGGACTTTCTTTTTATTAATTTTTTTCCCCAGTACTTAGCCCAGTGCTTGTCACACAAGCTTCGTGTTTACTGGATTATATTGTATTACCTTATCATAAGACTGGTGTATCAAGGGTCCTGAGGGATCAGCTTGTCAACTCCTTTGTTGTATTGGTGAGGAAACGAGCCCAGAGGGATGTGAAATGACTTTCTTAATGTCTCACAAGTGATAAATTGTATAGCTGGGCCTTGGCCCTTGGCACCCAAGTCTAAATCTTGTTCTGTTTCAACTGTAGCACAATACTTTTAGACAAATCATTTCACTTTCCTGGGTCTCTCTAGATTTCCTCATCTATAAAATGTCAAATCTTCTTTCCATAAACATTCCATCATTATGTTACAGGTCTTCATTGTCTTATCCTTAGGTAGTTCTAAAGCATACTCACACAATCCTAATATATGTAGGGGAGAGGAGAGAGTGAGAAAGGAAATGGGTAGAGTGAAAATGGTACAGGAAGGAGAAGGGAGAAGTATCTGTTTATTTTTTTTCTAATTCAGTAAAATAATTTTTGCCAATTTAATTGGGATGACCTTGAATATATAAATTGGCTTAGATAAAATTGTCATTTTTATTATTTGAATCAAAATTTAAGGCATTATTTGATCAAATGCTGGTCTAATATCCCAAAATGTTCTATGTACAATATAGGGATGCTTTCTATAAGTTTTTTCACTTAAATAAACAAATGTCCAGGAAGCGTATCAAGATGTTTCTTGTCTTTCCTTTCCTGCCTTGGTGAGACTGATAAAATCAGAAACTCCTCTCTTCTTTGGATTTTCAAGTAGAAAAAGAGACTAAATTTAGACATGGCTGCCTTTCCCCTGGCCCACTGAACCCGAACCACGTGGTTATAGGTTGTAGGAACAAGAGGACCATTGTCCTCTTCATTAATCAAATCCGTTCAGCCAGGTAAATCTTTAAACAAGATGAATGGGTCACATTTTAAAAAGTAAAATAATTCACTAGAATTTAGATGTGTTTCTCTTTAATTAGTTTGATGAGCACCAAGTTTGAGGGCTTGTCAAACACATAGTATTAACCCTGTGATACTGACCTAGGGAAAGAAGTCTAGGAGAGGCAGAGTTGAGGCAGGGGAAATTAGCTGAATAAGAGACCTTTTTTGCAAAACCTTTTCTCCAGATGAAAAGAATCATTACCACAATGATACTTCTAATTATACTGTCATTAGGATACTCCTCCAGTTTTCTGTGGTGCATGAAGCCTGGCTTTTGGATACAGAGATGCAGTTGTCAGTGAGTAGCTTTAACCCTTTCATTCAATAGTGAAATTCATATGGTCCATGGAGATCCCAAGAACTGAATGGTTTGGAAAACCATTTATTTTGGTTTTTCTTTTGCAGTGTACATAATAGGCAAAAAGAAAAAAAAAATCCTATGGAACAATTGGGTAATGAAAACAGCCCCATTACTGCAGGCGCTCCAGGCTCACAAGCCATTGCTAAGTTTAGGCAATTCACAGTCTGATCCTATAAAGTTTACTATATTATAGAGCCAAACACCATCAAAAAAAAAAAACAAACAAAAAACACCCAAATCCTCAGTATTCCCAGGGCCCTTGTGTATTTACAACCTAGTAGTGCCACAGTAGAATTGGAGGCTTGGGATATCTCCCAATAAAACCCCAACTCTTTCTTTAATATGCTTCTTTTCCATGTAAAGGAAGGGGATTTCCTTAGGTGTGTGTCCTTGAAATTTTTGTTTTCCCCTTCTTGATTCCACCATTTGTATTATAAATGGAACTCTTTAGGTGTGTGTCCTTGAAATTTTTGTTTTCCCCTTCTTGATTCCACCATTTGTATTATAAATGGAACGCTTAGTCATTTTCCAGCTTCTCATATACAGGGGCTTGATCAACTAAATCAGTTTCCATTGATTCCTGTTTGCAAATAGGAACTGAGTGTGCCATTACTTAAACAGACCTGATGGTAATTAGAGAGTTTATCAGCACCTTGGATTTGGAGATAGACATCATCTAGCCTAAGCCCCTCATTTTGGAGATCAAGAAACAGAGCCTGCCCTCTTCTCCCCCCAACCCCCCTCCCCCAAAAAAAGATTAATGACTTTACCTAGATCATAGTAGGTAGTGGGTTGCAGAGCTGGGGTTTGAATTCAGGTTCCTTGACTCCACACCTTACCACACTCCCATGGAGTCCTCCACATCTTGCCATATTGCTTCTCTCTTTGGTCTTGCCATCTTCTCAGGTACTTTCCTAATAAGAAGACTTTTGCATATTGGCAATATATTCCTAGGAATGAAGTTGCTCAGATTCTCTGAACTTTTTCAGGACTGTAACTATTCTTTGGGACAATAGATAAGGAAGAATTTGGGATTATGGGAACAAAACTAACCCATTCCACAAAGAGGCTTGAAGTAGTTTCGAATTTCCTAATTATTTGATTGTTTATGGAGGTTTTATGGAATATATATATATAGACATACACACGCATATATATGAAAATATATGAACAGTGATTTGAACTGCTTAAAACAAAGATTCTATACATAACAAATATTCTCATTTGATGACTAATTACTTTGGATAGAAAACAGCCATGAATGATAGTCATATAAATTGTGAATGCTTCTATTGAGCTTAAATTTTGCATTTAGATGAATGGGTTTTTAAAGAAGTCTAAAGAATAGTAGTATTTAAAGGATCTCAGTTATCCCACTAACAAATATCTATTAAGGACCAACTGTAATAGGTGCTAACAACATCGAAGTAAAATTTCTTTTTGGGATAATTAAATTGAGGATTGGTTTTTGTTCTGTTTTGTTTGATCAATTTCTTCAAGTTTATTCATTCTTTTTGATAACCTTGATTTTTCCACTGAGAAAATGTTACTTCTGATAGGAATGATAGGTAGGAGCTTGTTGGTAGACCTGGAACACAACTATAGACAACAGAAATAAGAACAATAAGCCATAGTTATCGTTCATTTCATTTAACACTTATTGAATACCTGTTTGTCACAGTGACTAGAGATCTGGCCAGGGAGACCTGAGTTCAACTCTAACTCTGACACACCTGCCTGGGTGACCCTGGGTAAGTCACAAATACTCAACACTCTGGACAATTTTCTAAGACCTTATGGCAGAGAAGGTGCCAACCTATATTGATAGAGTTTTCTTACCTGGAAATTCCATATATAAATGAAATCACAGGTCCAATCCCCTAGGAATACTGATAATGCCTTACGTATGTAAAATGCTTTATATTTCACAAAGCATTCTTTTATAGCTCCGTGTGTTTGGCAGTATAACTGCTATCTCCATTTTTACAGGTGAGGGGATTGATGTCTAGACAGGGTCAGTGACTTGCCCAGGGCTTCTTGACTAACTCATAAATGAATGAGCTGGAGCACGGACTTCTCACTTTGTTGCCAAATATTGTGACGGATGATGTAGAGGGTAGTAATAATGGTAACTACGATTTATGTAGCACTTTAATTAACGTGTACGAAATGCTTTTTTTATGAAGAAGTCCAAATTCTTATTTTATTTTTTTTTTTGCAGGGGGGAAAGCAGGGCAATTGGGGTTAAGTGACTTGCCCAAGGTCACACAGCTGGTGAGTGTGTCAAGTGTCTGAGGCTGGAATTGAACTCAGGTCCTCCTGACTTCAGGGCCAGTTCTCTACTCACCACACCATCTAGTTGCCCCTAAAATGCTTTCTTTAAAACATCTCTATGAAACAAGTGTTATCATTCCAAAATTTATAGATGAAGAAACTGAGGCCCAGAATGTTTAAGTGACTTGCCCACTGAGCTAGTAATCCCTACCCTCAGGAAACTTACTGTTTAATGGGCAGGTTAGGACATATACACAAAGAACCTTGCATGATTCTAAGACCACCAAGAGAAGTGTGGAGTGCATTAATTCACAGGAGGAAGATTTTTTTTTTTGATTAGAGAAGCCAAGGAAAGTTTCAGGAAGGAGATGAAATTTGAGTCAGGCTTTGAAGGATATGAGCTGAGCATTGAGTGAAAGGAATGATTTCTGATCCCTACAGTCTTGGGACTTGGGTCAGCTTCTTTTGACTTTTTTCCCCCACTACATGGAGTAGTGGATAGAATACAATAGCCCCATTTGTATTCGGGAAGACTTGAGTTTGAATTATGCTTCAGATATTTGTTAGCAGGGTGACTGATCATGGGTGCTTGGTTCCTTTCAGTCTGTTTCCTTAACTGTGAAATGCGAATAATTGAGCATACCTACCTTGTAGGATTATTGTGGAGGATCAGGTGCTTTGCAAACCTTGAAGCACTAGCTATGTGTCATCCATTGTTATTAATGTACAAAGTTCATGGTTTAAGAAGGTGACATTCTGATGTCCAATGATTGTCAACTGCATATGATGGTAAAAAGCCACAAGTTAATTTTTGTAGCTTATACAATGATTACATTACATTTTGATGAATTTTCATGAAAATTGACAGTCTTTGTTGGATCACCTTTTGTAAGAGCTCTGTAAGAGAGATATAATTTAAAAGTTTAAATGAAAATAAGTTATTTTCGGAAACATTTGAATAATCTAATGCTCAAATTATGTGAAGTCTCCTTTTGTGCCATATTGTCCCCCAAAAGAAGTTTTCAACTCATTTTCTGTAGGTCTGAAATTTACTTTAGGTATATAATTAGAGACCTAAAACGTATGGCTGCTCGCTGAAAACTATATCTTGGAGCTCTTTTGCAGTACAAGTTAATTAACTGGATTTAGATATTTGCAAGATGATATATTTAATGGGATTACTGCTCATATAATGTTCTCAGTGACTGATTTGCAATCTAAGCTCGAGGAACAGAATACTGAATTTCCAGCTCTTTGAGAGTTAATGTTGTGTTAAAGAAAAGTACAATTTGAACCCCATTGTTCGTGAATAGCTGAGTTATTTGAGTGAAATGGAGCCCGGCCCTACAAGGGCCGCGTCAGGCAGATGCATGAGCAGGAGTGCGCAGAGCATTACATTCCAGCAACTGCTCAAGGTAGATATACCCACACCTGAACTCCTCATAAGTTCAAGGCAATTGTGTGTCTCGTCAAAATATAATGGCCCATTATTCACAGTCTGTCTCCCAAGTGGGATCAATTAGATGCTTTTGCTCCACAGGCTTCAAGATAAACACCCATGTTAGAATTGGTTGAAGATGAAAATGAAGTCACATATAACCATTCCACATCCCCAGGCCCAGCCATTGTGAGGATTTAATGTTCTAAATCCGACTTTCAATGCATGCATTCAAAATATTTGTGATTATTTTAACTAGGTGGAGTGGAAAGGAAAGTAATAATTTGCTCTCAAGGAAGAAAAATAGTAGCTTGGGAATTGTCAGCCTTCCAAAAAATAATTGCCAATTGGAACCTATCTTTTTCTTTTTTTCTTTTTTCCCCTTTAAAAAAAAAGGCAAATACATTTCTACCCATCAGTCTCGTTATAATGCTATCATTTCAGTCACAGAGCAGGATGTCTCTAATGAATATAATTTAAATCTTTCTAATCAGAGAATTACTTGTAAAATGGCATTTGAATCAAAATATTGAAATTTATTAAATGTATCAATATTAGCTCAGTCAAATAGCCATCTTGGAAAAAGTTATATTCGCCCTTAGTTGGAAGACTGTGTAATGTATTTTAGACCGAGTTTCTAATTTTTCATTGGAGCTCAGTGAATTCTTTGCTTTTAACCTACATGAATAAAATGTTAGTAACCTATAGCTATAAGCAGCTCCTTCTCTTCTTCTATAACACCATTTTATTTCAGTGCTGTCAAAAAGGATAATGACATAAATGGAAGCATGCATATGTATATGCATACTTACATACAGGTACACACATGTATATGCACTAACAGGCATGCACACATATGGAAACATACATTTATATGTACATGTATACTGACATATAGGTACATACGTGCATGTATGTATCTATGATGTGATATGCAGATTTTTTCCCTTTTCCTATATAAAAATAAATTGTCTTAGACATTAAATTTTGAAAGTGAACCATGAAGCTACAGTGCCCATAATGCTGAATAAGACAAATGCAGATAAATCCTAGAAAGAGTCAGAGAGTAGACAGTATTCTGGCTCCTTCCTAGGGTTCTTGTGGAGAAAATTCTAGAACAGCAGTTCTCAAACTTTTGGTCTCTGGATCCCTTGACAATCTTAAAAATTATTAAGGATTCTCCCTCCCTCCCCCCGCCAAGAGCTTTGTATTGGAAATTAAAACATTTTAATGTTATTATGAAACTAGTTTTGATCTTACAGACTCCCTGAAAGAGTAACGGGAATCTCTAGGGGTCATGGGCCACACTTTGAAAGCCACTGCTCCAGATGATTCATGAGAACAATACAGAAAAGAATCATGCAAGGCAAAAAGATGTGGATGGGTTGAAGTTACACTGATGAATGGAAATGACCATATTGATGAGATCTCAGATACTTGGGAATATTGAAGAGACATCGTGGTGCACACAAGGAGAGAACATTGGAAATCAAGATGACCTGGACTTGAGTCCCATTTCTGACACTTAGTAGCTGTGTGACCTTGGCCAAGTGACTTATATGCTCTGATTTCCTGTTTCTCCATCTGGAAAATGAAAAGGTCATACCTTTGAAGGACCTTCTATTTCTATATCTATGATCTCATGTCTAAAGTATTAGAAAAAATGTTTTTATTCAATGGGAATATTTATGATCATTCTTTTTCTTTGGTTAACTTTTCTAAGAGATGGAGATCCATCTAAATGAAGTGGTTTGCTTAAACATCACTTAGGGAGTTTGTGGCAGAACTGAGGCAAGAACCCTGTTCTCTTTCTGGTCCAGCGTTTTTTCCACTTTGCGGTGATGCCTCAGGCTTTCCCTTGCCCTTAAGCGGGTCCAGCAAATGTACAAACCAGTTGGTTTCTATACAACGTGCATATATGTCATTATTTACATTGCTTTAGTTTCTGCTCATGGTATTATTTCCTGCTGTCAAAAGACATGCATGCAGACTTGTTACATTCAGAATGCCAAGTCCCCCTTCTAAGAACAGTACTCTGATGTAAAAGAAATTTAAAGAGAAAAAAAATTGAAATAATTGATTTTATATTGCCCAAGGAGCCAAAGAAGACAAGAAAAAGTGTGTTATTTTATAGCCCTTCATGGTTAACTATGCAGTACTAGATATAATAACAGAATGTGAAGTCAAATTAGACTGCAAGTGTACAACGCTTATCATCCAATTACCCAGCTCGACCTGTCTATTGACTTGTGCCAGCCCACTATTAAAAGGAACTAGGGGGCAGGAGGTTAGTTTTCTATAGAGATATAACAAAGTCAAGGACAGAAGAATGCGTGGTAGAATTTATGATTCGCATTCCTGATCCTTTCAGGCTGCCTTTTAGCCTCAGAGTTTAAACCTAATGACCCAGCAGATGTGTGACTTTTGGCAAGTTTTCTAGCACACATCGTCAGTAGGTATTCATTCTAAAAAAGTAGATTAAAAAAACCACTGCCTTGATTATACTATAAGCTTCCTGAGGACAAGTAACACATCTTATTTATTTTGTATGTCTCCTTAAACTTGTTAGCACAGTGTCCATGGACTGCGAGGTGCTTCAGTGGATAGAGTGCCAGGCCTGGAGTCAGCAGGACCTGAGTTCAAATTCAGCCTCAGACATCTACTAGGTATGTGGACCTGGGCAAGCTATTCTCTCTGTGCCTCAGTTTCTTCATCTGTAAAATGAGGGACTTGGACTTACTGATCTTCAAGGGCTCTTCCAGGTCTAAATCCGTGATCTTATGACTTGGTTAGGCCCATAGATTCATGTTTTTCTTCTTTAGAAATATTCTTTCTTCTGATCAGAATCTAATGGCTCTGACCTAGAAATACTTTATATCTGTGCCCAAAAGTTATGGGAGTTTTCCATATTCTAGACTCATATCCCAAACCCACACCCAGAACTCAATTGCTAATTTCATAGAGGCAAGAATGGGGTTCTAAACTTTGATTGTTTGTAGCTATGGCATACAGTACAATAGCCTTCTTAAAAGACTTGGCCTTAAAAAAAGCAACTTTGAAAAAGTTCCACAGCCATCCGATGCCTCAGAATTGTGGTTAAATGTCTTGTATTCAAGACTTTTAGTGAAATAAAATACATAGTAATTTTAAAGCATGCAAGAATGTTATGATGTATATGATTTTCATGTTATGGAGAGAAGCTGCCCTAGAATATAACATAACACCTTGATTATCATAGATATTAGAG
>CM053624.1:71589421-71640071 GCA_028646595.1 Phalanger gymnotis
CATCCAGGCTCTCCTGGGCTGGAGCCCTGCTTCCCTCTGCCACTTTGTGGGTTCTGCAGCTCTAGAATTGGTTCAGAGCCATTTTTTTATAGGTTTTTGGAGAGACTTGGTGGGGAGCTCACGCCAGTCACTGCTTTCCAGCTGCCATCTTGGCTCCGCCCCCCCATTCTATTTTTTAAGGAATTATTTTCTTCAGTGAGCTTTTGTATATCTTTTTCCATTTGGCCTATTATGGTTTTTAAGGAGTTCTTTCTTCAGTTCTACTTCTTCTATAATAAGCAAGTTCTTTCTTCAGAATTTTAATGTCTCTTTTGCTGTTTCTAGTTTTTAAGGTGTTATTTTTGTGCTTCTTTCACCAAGTTTTTAATACTCTTTTCATAATTATTTTGCCTCACCCTCATTTCCTTTTCCGATTTTTCCTCTACTATTCTTATGTCTTTCTTTAACACTTCCAGAATTCTTGTTGGGCTTAGGTACACTTTGGATGATTCTTTGAGGCTTTGCTTATAGCTGCTTTCATCTTATGGCCTTCTAAGTTTATGTTTGCTCTTCCCTGCCACTGTAGTAAGAGTTTTATGATCAAGTATTTTTTTTTCTTTCTGTTTGCTCATTTTCCCAGTCTATTTTTTGACTTTGAATTTTATTTTAAAGTTGGGCTCTGTTTACGTCAGGGTGAGGAGGCACTATCCCAAGCTTTAGGCTTTTTCATACTTCTATTTTCAGAGGTAGTTCTGGGCGTCTGCAAGTTTTCAATGCTTTCAAGATGGTATGATCTGAGGAGGGGTATGGTTACTGTTCTCTTGGTCTGTGCTCTGCTTTACCCAGGAAGTACTCCCTTGTAGCCACATGCACAAGTACTCTTTTGGGCCCTGGAACTGTGACCAGGTCTCCTCCTCTTCTGCAGGCCCAAGCATTAGTGGTCCTCTCTGCCTTGGAACTGCAAACAGGTCCCCTGTTCACCTGTGACCTACCACAAGCCCTCCTCTCCACCCTGGAAATATGACCCAGAATGGCAGTGTTTATAGAGTTGTCAATCAGCACCAGCTACACCCAGTGCCAGCAAAAGGTCTCCTGTAATTTCTTTCTGACCTGTTGTCTGACCCCCTTACCATCTCTGGGCTGAGAGCTCTTGAAGCTGTTGCAGCTGCTGTTGTATGTGCCTCTAAGGATCATTGCTGGCATTGCTGGCACATGAGCTCCAGGCTGGCCCCTACCCTGGTGTCATAGGACTTTCCTGCCAACCTCCTAAATTTTCTTAGGCTGGAAAAATGTCTCACCTCAACCTTTTGTTGTCTACCACTCCGAAATTTGATTTGAGGCGTTAAAGTTGTTTGAAGGAGAATGTTGGGAGAGTTGTGCTTGGTTGCTGCTTCTACTCCACCATCTTGGCTCCCAAGGCTTTGTTATTTAGTGAATTCCTTGTACATTCACATCAATATCTTTAGATAATTCCTCCTCAGAATTAGCACAGTGCCTGGAACGCAGTAGGTGCTTAATAAATATTTGTTCCCCACTGTCCCCCTTCCTAGTGAGAATTAAAAAGATGGAGAGAGATAGACCAGAAAATAGTAAAATTGGACAGATTTAGAATTAATTCAATGACTAGGCTCTAAGACTAATTATTAATGGTTTGTGTCAACTTTGATAGTTTTCGGTGAATTATTAAGGTGCTTGTGCCTGGCCTTGTGCTTTAAAACATCTTTATTGATGATTTGGATAAAGATATAGATGGCAAAGATTATTCAACTTTTAGACGATACAAATCTGGAAGTTATAGTGAATTTACTGGATTTCAGAGTCATGATTAAAAAATATCTTCCCAGACTAAATCTGTTGCCTTCTGTCATTGGATCGTAAATTCCTTGAAGGTTTTGCTTATATTTGTATCCCTAGGCATTACAGTGCCTGGCATATAGTAAGCAATTAATAAATGCTTGTGGGCTAACTGGCTTGATCCCAGGAGTGAGAACTGGGAGCAACATATGGAAATTAATCAAGGGACAAATTTAGGAATTTTTTCCTAACAATTAGAGCTATTCAGAACTGGAATGAGCTACTGTGGAATGTAATAGGTAACCTTTAATAGTGATATTCAAGAAGAAGGTGGAAGGCTACTTTCTACACATATTACAGAAGGGATTTTTGCTTGAGTATGGTTTGGGTTAGATCCCTTCTGAGACCTCTTGTAACTCTGAGAATCTTTGATTCCGTATATTGATTATACAGAATTTTAAAGAACCTTAAAAGAAAGAAAAAATTAGTTAATCATTTTGAAGAATAGTTTTCCTTTCTAATCCCACCTACATATCCAGATCTGTAAGCAAAATAAGTAATATGTAGGATTTTATCTTGTTGTAGTTTAAGACTTCAGTGAGTTGTTAATGTCTGATCAAAGTCTTTACTACCTCCAATGGTAAAGCGCCAAGCTAAGTATGTAGCGGGTTTGATGCGATGATCACCCTAATAGACAGAGAATGGAGTGGGATTCTCCATATTTCCAACATCGGTGACAGCAGAATGTCATTTTCTGAGGTATTTGATCATCTTACCTTGAAATACTCATGATTGATTTAAGCAAAAAGACCACCATGATGGTAATGAAACTGAGGAGGACCAAAAAACACAGAGCAGAAACAAACATCATCCCCAGGCCAATTTCTTAGAGCCAGGGGAAGAGAGAGGGAACAGCGGAAGGTTACTTCTTCCTTTCTCACTGGTTTAGTTCATGATGGTTTTGCTGTAGGTAAACTGAGATTTTTTTCCCTCTGGGTGCAACAGATAAGAATTCCCAAAAACAGCATAGCAGAAAGCATAGAAAAGAGCAGCTGAAAAGGGGAGTAAATGGCTCAGACTTACCAGTTTTAAAGAGGCAGATAGCTAATCAAAGGAGACTACTCTAACTCATGTGGTAAGGTGCACAGAAGCTCCATGGTGGGCAATCTGAACATGCTCCAAAGATCCCTGAAGAGCACTTCCATGTTAGGAGAACTGGGCATGCCCAGCAAAGCCAGGGTTATAATAATCATAGTTTATGTGCCAACATCTGTAGTGGAAGATGAACTAGCAAAGAAATTATTAGAGCTTGAGGAAATCCTCCAAACCAAATTAATGAATAGGTGATCAAGTGGTGACTTGACTGCTAAGTGGTTTAGTGGATAGAGCATGGGGCTTGGAATCAGAAACACCAGAGTTTAAATTTTGCCTTGGGCATTTACTAGTTGTGCAAACTTGGGCTACTTACTTAACTTCTTTATTTCAGTTTTCTCATCTGTAAAATGGGAATGATAATAGTTCTTACCTCGCAGGGTGGTTGTAAAGATCAGATGAGATTACATAGTCAAAGCACTTTTCAAACCTTAAAGCCCAATATAAAAGCTAACTTTTATTATTATTATTATTTAAATGAGAAGATGAGCACATAGGAGGATAAGGAATAATATGTTGCCAATATAAGTTAGAATTAAGAAATGAGAAAGGCCAAAGGTTTGTAGCTAATTCAAAGCTTCATGTCTATATATTATGAATATTTTCTTCATGAAGAGATACTGAGAGTGCTAGACATTCTAGGCACTGAGTAAAATCCCCAAATCACCCAACTAAAGGAATCCATTCTTGACAAGAAAGCCATTTTTTACATTGTGTGATTTGAGCAGTGAAAACTTTGTATAACTTTGTATTTGCTTGTAGAATTATAGGATGTTGAACTGGAAAGGATCTTAGGTATCATTGTGTCTGCCCACTTCACTTTGTAGTGGTAGTAATATTAATAAAATACCCACTGTATAGACCATTCTAGTCTGATTACGCTAAGTATAGCAATACCCTATAGGCACTGGATCGGTGATAAATAAACTCCCTAGATATGTATTTTTTATAATCTCACATCCATCAACGAGATTGTAAAGCAAGGGTTGATAGTCTTTGGTATCATAGATCTTTTTGACAATCTATCAAAGCTTGTGGAACACTTCTCAGAATGTCTTTGAATGTGTAAAATCAAATACATTACAAAGGAAAGCAAATTATATTGAAATAAAGCTATCATAATATTTTTAAAAATTCATAGACCTTAGGTAAAGAATCCTTGGCATAGAGAAAAGCTTAGGCAGAAAGGGAAATCTCCTTCCATGTGGTTTATTGTGTCTGGAAATGTTCACTGTAAGGATGGACTTATTGTCTGCCATCCATCTTTGCTTCTTAATGCAGATAATTTATCTCTGGAAGAACTTAATTCATCTCGGACTTGTTTTCTTACCAATGGTTACCAAGTGAGATTGAACTGACCTCTGAGACACGGAACCTGGATACTGGTCCAGGCCTGCCACAGACTAGCTATGTGATCTTGAGCAAGTCACAAATTCTCTCTATCTCAGTTTCCCCTTTTGTGTAATGAGGGGGTTTAACTCCATAGTCTTTAAGCTTCCTTCCAGCTCGAACATTATATGATATTAATGAAATGAATAAGATTAAAACGGTACCGAGTTAATTCTCTGAATAAATACAAGGGTGAAATTTATTCAGCTCTAAATAGAAAAGATTATCTAGGAATAAGAGAAATCCTGAATGATATTAAAGAAAGATGGATTCAGGTATGTGTCCCTTAGCAACAACATACATATGCTTGCCAGTTGGAGGAGTGATCTTTGGGTTGGCAACATAGAATTGTTAGGAGGTATAAATTTATGTTTCACCATTGTGAGTGGTGTTGTAGCACCTCATGTAAGGTACAATATGTGCTTTCTGCTGTTTTGGAAGGGAGATGCTGTAAGGCAGAAATATTTGATGGTAAACATATTTTGCTCTGAACCTTATTTTACATCCATGTAGAATGAAAGCGAAAGCCTACCTAAGAACAGTAAGAAACCTGTTTAATCACAGCTACAGGATTAAGGGTGGAGGATGTTGAGGGGGCGTTTTATAAAAAATATTTTATGAAAGTTTTAATTACACACATAAAATCATAAAATGCTCAGTAATTACAGCATATTGATTCTATTTTTCTGGAAAAGCTAAAACTATTTCATTATACACAGAATCAATAAACATAATTAAAATATGAGCTCATGAAAACAGTAATTAAATGTACTTAACAGCTTTTGTGGCTTTCCCCCATATGGTTACTGTGGGAGTGTGAATCTGGCGGGCTAGATAAATGTAACAAAATAAAGTAAAACCCTAGGAAAAGATTACTGTCGTATCATAAGCAAATACACTAAAGCCCAGCTCCACCACAAGGCCCACTAAATCACAAAGTTGACAAAAGGAGTTATATTTACAATTATTACACAATTTGGCTGTTTTCTATGTATATGTGGATTAATGCTATCATGGTCTGGATTCTGAGGGATGCTCAAAATAGAGCCCTCTATTTTTAATTTGCCAGTTGTTTGTGTTGGGTTACTTCATTCCTAACTCTTTGAGGAAAGCATCTTGAGGCCAGGAACGTGACCTTCTTGGATTCAGTACAAATAAACAAACATGTATTAAGCACCTGCAATTTAGCAATTGTGCTAGGCTAAAAGCACTGATAAGTTATTATTGTTAAAAACAAATTCTTCCAGTATTTAGCATGCTTAGTAGAAATTTAACGTGTTTAAAAATTTAAGTTCCTTATGGGCAGGCATGTTTTCAGTCTTTGAACTCGCATCCCTAGAGTGTAGTACAGTGGTTAGCACTGTGTCCTGAGCACCACCACAGTGTCTGACTCACAGAAGGTGCTTAATATAGGATTATTGACTGATTTATTAGTTAGCTTTCTAGGGTAAGCCATGTAAAAGTGTGGTTTTTGGCTTTTGTCAAAATATCACAGAAATTTACATGATAATTTTGTTGTATGTTTGAAAGGAATAGCAAATTGTGCATAGTATATCTGCGGTTTCACGTACAATCATCTTTTGTATTGTATTGTGCTATGGAAATGCTTGTTTTGTTCTATAAATTAAAAATAAAAGTTAATAATAATTTAAAATAATATCGCTGAATCACGAGAGGTAAGAAAAGTTCCTAGAAAGGAGGGAAGGGGAGAAAATGGAAATAATTAGCAGTCTTTTTCGCATAGCTCCAGAGAGGTAGTTTCAGGCACTCATTTTGATCCATTTGGTAATATTAATAAAATACTCGCTGTATATAGCATACTATTCTAGGAACTATGGAGGATACAGTTGTGAAAAAGACACAATTTCCACCCTCATGGAGGGTACATTGGCACCATATCAACGGCTCCATAAGAAGGACAGAAAAATGAGATGTATACAAATATTAAGAAAAGTAAAAATCTGCAAGTGTGATAACTTATGTACAAAGTGCTCTGGAAGTTCATGGGAAGGAGAATGTTAGTTACAGCTGTGGGGATCATGGGTGGCTTAATGGAGGAGATATCATTTGCTTTGGAAATAAAGGAGGTAGAAGTGGAAAAAAGAAGTGGGGAGAGGATCATCCAGGAGTAAAGAGCAGCATAAGCAAAAGTCAGAAGGTGGGAAATGATGTGGTATAACTTGGAGGAACAGCAAGTGATCCAATTTGGTTATAGGGAAGAATTTTTATAGGGGTAAGCAGTGGTAGATAAAGCTGGACAGGTAGGTTGTGGTCAGATTGAGGATGCTAGGCAGAAAGACTCGGACTTTATAAAATAGCCCATGGGGAGTTAATGGAAGTTTTAGTGAAGAGATCACACGCTCATAGCTATGCTTTAGGAAGAGTAACCTGGCAAAAGAATGAATGGTGTTTCTTAAGGGGCAAGTCTCAGCAGAGAGACAGCTGAATACTCTTAAAGTGGTTTAGGTTAGAAGTAATGAGGGTCTAAACAAGGGCGGTGGCAGTGGTGGAAATGCTAATGAAAGAGATGAATGCAAGTTATGAAATAGAAATAATAGCATCGAACAAATGATTAGATATAGGGGACTTAAAAAGGTAAGGAGAAAAGGTAAGGTAGAAAACGGTAAGGAGACAAGGGACACAGAGGGGAAGGAGACTTAGGGACTCTTCTCATCTGAAATACTGATGTTTACACGTTTCTCTTCCCCCTTCCTTTCCTCAGGTATCTCACCTAAGCCAGTTCTAACCCGAATGGGCGGCCTGAGTTCTTCATAGCTACAACTGCTACCTCCTCAGTTAGGGTACCATCTCTTGCATTGCAGGTTAGCCTAAGAATCCATCTTTTTGATCTGAATTCTCTGAGTTCCGTCACTTTTTGCACTTGGAATATGTTTTGGAAATGAGGTGCCCAACCATTGGATGTAGCTGGTATGGTACTATACCAAAATATTATTCGGTGCGTTAACTGGGCTTCGAGCCCGTATACGTGGAATGTCTCTAGAATACATTGCCTCTTATGAACGAATAATCTCTAAAGCTGAAGACAGACTAAATATCTATGGAAATTAAAAAGGAAGACTAAGAGGGAAGATATGTATTAAAAAAATAAACTCTAAAATTTTTTGATTATTTTGGACTTGGACACAGATGGGAGTTACTCCAGTGCCAAAAAAATTCACTGAAAAGCACCAGCTGTGGGATATAGAAAATTCAAGAGAGTCACACATTGCAATCCATGAAAAGAACTGTATTGACGAGAAAAAAAAGTTTTACAGATCAGTTAATTTCTCAGTGAATCAGCCAGCCAGATGAAAAAGCTAAGAGTGCATCTGCAGACTTACTGTGTAAGTATTAATATTCATGCTCCAGCTCTTAGGAAAGCTGCTTCTTCTGAATCCCTAACAGCCACCTACATGTGTGATAGGAGAAGCACACCTCTTCTGTTTAGGAAGGAATTTGAATAATGGAACTTTAGATTCCCAGAATGATTGCATTTGGAAGAACTCTCAGAGTTCAAAATAGTGGCCCCTATGAAATATAAAGCTACATGACCCTCTTCACATTTATCCACAATTGGGAGTTTGGAAGAGAAGACAGTAGATTGTTTCTTTCTTTAAAAAAAATGTTAGAATTTATGTATCAGTTTAAGTGTTTCAAAGTGTGTTACATATATTATCTCATTTGATCCTAACAACAACACAATGAGGCAGGTGTTATTATTATCCTAATTTTTACAGATGAGGAAACCGAGGCTGATCTGAGAGTTAAGTGATTTGTCCATAATCACATAGCTAATAAGTGTCTGATGAGGCATGATCTGCACTCAGGTCTTGACTCCAAGGACAGTGTACCCCCTAGCAGCTTCAAGCGCTCCTAGCACAACGCTGTATATACACTGGCGTTAAATGAATGAACTCCATCCCTCACTGCTTTATTTACCCTTAGTTTGGTAAAGTATCAATAACATGAGATCTTTCCCTTGCAACCATCACATACACACAACACCAGGCTCAAAGATGCTGTGGAATCCAGGAGACCCATAAAAGAAGGTCCATCTCTCCACCAGAGAGGTCCTCATTACCAAAGGATGATGGGTGATTTCTGAATTTTTGTTTGGAGGTGCAGAATTAAAACTTATTGCCATTCCATCCACCATGACCTGAAGCTGATAGAATTAGTCGGTATAGTTTAGAGAGGTAGGGTAGTGGTGGTGGTGGTCATGGGAGAATTTAGACTAGTCTACAGTTCTAAATTCTCTACACTTCTAATTACAACATGCTCTGAACATAATTACGATAGTATTTATGTGTAATTAAATCATAAAATGATCTTAGTCTTAAACGGTGTGATCCATATGTCTTAAAACACTTGCTATATTAGTTTTATTCTTCTCAAAGAATCATATTTGAAAGTTTAAAAACCAGTTTCTGTTGGAAGACTGATTGCCCTTCGTGTTGGAAAAGAACCAAGAGAAGTTTACCAGGTTTAGCTTCTCCTGGAGATTTGCATTCAGTTCATATGAGAGCATTGCCACTAAGGGAATGAAGTGAATGATTAATGCCTAGTTTATTTGGAATTGCAACATTGTTCTCAAACACTCCCTGGGACCGAGGGTGCCTCTGTTCAGTTCCAGGCAACGCTACTTAGTACAATTTTCACTAACCCCCAGGGAATAAACCACCATCATAATTGGAATATAGTATAAGTTGACACCCTGAAGCTACATCTGTATCTACCTTTCAGAGGCGAGGAGAGAGCTCAGTCGTTTTCCTGGGAAGTCACAGATGCATATGAATGAAAGCTGGGCTTGTCAGAAAAACCCAAGTTTGAATCTTGCCTCTGACACATTGGCTCTCTGATCTTCTGTCAGCCTCTCTGAGGCTCAGTTTCCTCATGTGAAAATGGGAATAAAAATATCTGTGATATCTCCTAAATAGGGTTGTCATGAGGCTCATACGAATAATGTCTATAAAGTTCTTTGGAAGCGCTATATACATGTTGGTTGTTTTTTAAAAAAATAATGATAGATTTAGAACTGGAAGTGATCTTAGAGGCAGAGTCTCACTCCCTCATCTTATAAAAGTAGAAACTCGGTCCCAGAGAAATTAAATGACTCAGTGAATGGCATAGAGCTACTAAATATCTGAGGAAAGAACAAAACCCTGATCTTGCTGATTGAATTCAGTGCTCTATTTCGTACCATGGCTGCCTCTAGTCATGTGAATTTATTTAGAGAAGGAAAGGGATTTATCCTAGCAATTCAAGACTAACTCTTGCCACCAGAAATTACAGAAGGTTTATCCTCAAGGAGCTCAGATTTATAGGTCAATGAAGATTGTGCAAGAAAACAGTAGAAACTGGGCAACAAATCCCAAATATGCAAAAATAAATACATACATACATACATACATACATAAATAAATAAATAAATAAATAAATAAATTAGCGCCTACTAAAGGAATTCCTAACAAGCTACTACCTGGTGGCTAGAATTAGCAACTGGTCGTTAACAAGCAAGAAGCTTGCTATCTTTCTTCAACAAAAAGAAGGCAGATTCCCGTATTATAGACATAGATTTCAAAACATTCTTGAAAATTCAGCAAATAGATTGTACTGAAACCAGGGTATTATCACAGAAAAAAAAATTTGTCTACATAGCATTGATTCATAAAGAATTTCAGAACAATATTTTGAATAGATTGCACTATACTAAATACTCAAAATCGCTAAGGTACATGGAATGAAGAGTTTTTAAAACATAGACAATTAGCAGAAGAAATCAAAACCAATGGGAGAATATAATAAAATACAAATAATCCCTGTTGTCTTGTCTGCTATAATAGTTATCTGGAAGATACTTTCAGTAAGCCTATAAAAGATGAGCTTGCAGGTCAATAATTTTATTCCTATACAAAAGTAGTGATTTTATTAATATATACAATAGTCTACAGAACATGAAATATAAAAGAATAACACCAAAATAGAGACCCATCTCAGAAAAATCCCTTTGTCTGAATTCTATTGAAATAAAATCTGAAGGGTGAGAAAATAAGTTAACTGCATAACATAATTATAATAATTGTTCAGCCTTCTGTTGTTGTGCAGTCATATCCAACTCTTCATGAGTCTATTTGGGGTTTTCTGAGCAAACAAAGGTGTGATCTCCCGATCACATCAATTTATTGAGCAATGCACGGCAACTATCCAACAAACTGGGACCAATGCTCCTCAGCTTAGGCCTGGACCCCGAATAAATGGGGAGGCAGACTTTAATACATTAAAAACAACTAGTCAAATGAGACCAGTTAATTAAAAGGAAACAATACAATATTAAGTAATCTGATTTCTAATTGGAGGAAAGATTAGGGACTTCTCAAGTTGGGAGAGGAGAGAGGAGAGTCTAGAGGTGTAATTCCTGAAAAAGAGGTGTCCCACTCATCCTAAGAGTCTATGAATGATCAAATGAACATGAAAATAGTAAGTGAATGAGCAGAACAGGGCTAGTTTTCGGATAAGACATACCGATTCCTCGAGATGTACAATTGTAGGGCTACTCTTCACATCGATCTTAGGGTCTAACTGTGTTTCTGATGAGGATCTCTGAACAGCGGGTAGAGGTAGTTCGTCTTCCCAGCCACCCAGTGCTAGGTTCAGACAATATAATAAGGTTTTATTCTAGTTTCCTCACCTGAATAAAGTTTTTCTCATAATGCAGAAGATTGGACCCATCACTACTTGCTGCTCCAATCCCCTCAATTTCCCCACATGTATGGGGAAAACATATAGAAACAGAAGATGAAATTAAGAATTCAAGGAGAAACTCATAGTTCAGTTTGGCTAGAATACAGAATGAATGAAATAAGGTTGAAAAGGGAGGGTGGAACTGAATTTGAACAACCTAGACACCAGGCTGAAAAGATTGTATTTTATTCTGGGGGACATTGTGAGTCACTGAAGAGAAGGAGAATGTCTTGGTTGGGCCTGTGGTTGGCCTACAGTTGAGTGGTGGATTGACTGGAGAGAAGATAGATTGGATGGATGGAGGCTAAATAGGAGTGAATATAAGACATATCATAAAGGTAGAACGGACAAGACTTGGCAACTAATTTAATTGGGAGAGGAAGGTATAACATGAAGGCAGAATTCATGATTTCAAAAAAAAATCATAAATATGACTGAATGGTTCAGAATCGCAGGATATAAGGAATTCTCTAAGTAGAAGGCAGAGGAATTAAAGCATTTATTCAAGCTCCAAAGTAGCAGACCCATGGACCAATGTCCCCAATTCGATATCCTGGCCAAAAGCTTCCAGGCCCAATAAGTCCACCTCACGATAGTAACCAGGAGGTTACAGAAAAACATTATGGCAGTAAGTCAAATCATATTTGTGCTTCCCCCCAATGCTAGGTCCCTCCAGTAAGAAGATTACCCACTGGCCTCAAGCCCTTGCTCAGCGCTCTCCAGTCTGCAGGAGGGTCAGTCCTGCTCTCAGCAGCTCCTGCTGCTTCAGCTTCTTCTGCTTCGACTTCTGCTGCTGCTGTATCCACCTCTTCTGCTGCTCCTCCTTCTCCTGCCTCTACCATGTCTTAATCTCCAAGCTGTGTTCTCTCTTTTTATATAGTCATTAGACATCATCCAGTCTACTAGAATGTCATCTGAGAGACAGGAACTTAGGAGACTACTATTGGCTCTGGTCTTAGCAACTCCCCTTAGGACCATCAGGGCTTCACGCCCACATCAGCTTAGCACCTAGTAGATAGGGGTTTGGGGCCCACCTTGGACTGAAGATATAATCAGACCTCCCTTCATTGGCCCCACCTGGGCCCCACCTGAAGCCTATTCAAATGGAGGGCGGGATCTTCTCATTTACTGATTGCCTTAACAGAAGGAAAGGTCAAGGGAGGGGGAGAGGTTATGAGTCAGGGTGATTGGAAGTAGATTCCCTTAGTAAAAATAGGAGAGTCTGGGGATATGTTTGGGCGATTAGGGGAAAAGATTAAGAAGTTCCATTTTATTTCATTTATAGAATATATTTCTAATCTATTTCTACTATCTTTTTCAAAAGGCATTTAGGGTGGGGAGTATTTTCTGTAGAAACTCTTAAATTAAACTCGTGATGCTAATCTGATTTGCCTCTGCATTTTTATAGACTTTTACTTCATACACAATAGTCCAAAGGCTATGAAAAGCAAATGAAAATTTTCATGAATACCTACTATGGCTTTCTACTATAATAATTTATATATTGCTAAGACTCACTTGTTGAAAATACTTATTTATTTCCATTATATTTTCTTTTCCTTTTTTCTGGCTTGGTCTAATTCCTTATCACCATTTAATTTATGAAACACCTATTGGTGAGGCCTCCATTGACCTTTCACATTTTTTGCTACCAGTAATTAATGGGCATCTAAGCTTTTTTTTAAGCATGAGGTTTTTGCTGCCTAAGAGGATACAGAAATATTTGAATTAAGCAAGCTAGGTACATCAGCTTCCATTTAAATTGTTGTTCAAATGCTGATATGACAGTGCACAGAATTTGGAATGTTTTCAAGGAATTGGAGGATAATTAATTTAAGAAAGTTCTAGTTAGCGTTTTTTAAAAAATACAAACTAAAATTTCACTAATGTTAAATTGCTTTCCTCACTTCTCCTACTGTGTTGGCAAAAATATAGTTTCCAGCATAGCCTTGCCTGAATGCTTTGAGTGAATTTTAACAGTTACAAAGCTAAAATAGAGACATTACAGAGAGAAAAAATATTTTTGGCTAAGAGTAAATGAATGGTCAAATGAAATTGAGAAAAATCCAAGAAAGTTGTTTAAGAGGTTCAGGAGCTCCAAAGAAGGCCTCAATCCGCCTGACATGGAAAACAGTGATGGAGAAGAGAGGAAGTGAGTTAAATGGGAGACATTAAAGAAGCAAATACAAGAAGTGGCTAATAGGATGTAAAACAAGAGGCTGATCTTCCTACCACACTTAGTGGTCCAGGGGGATGACATCCAGATGGAAAAAAAAATGTAGCTTGAAATGCCAAAATTACGACCTAGGTGCATATGAATACAGTATATGTCTATGCAAGCATTGGACAAGATGACCTCTAGATTCCTTCTGATTCTAAGATTCTATGGCAGGGATAGGGAACCTGTGCCCCTGAGGCCACATGTGGTCCTCTAGGTCCTCAAATGTGGCCCTTTGACTGAATCCAAACTTCACAGAGCAAGATATTCTTCAGATGTTCTATGATAAGGCTTTTTTTTTAAGTCCTAAAGGAATAAGAACGTTATAAAAGTTGTGCTGATAAGACTACTACTCTACACAGCCAAAGGAGCTGTGTATTTTGTAAAGTAGAAAGGGAAAGCCTTCTTCATCGGTAGCAAATTCACTTATATAGAAAGGGGCTAAGATGAATTACTAATCATTTACCTTATTTTTATTTTAAATGGACAAAAACTAAGTAATATAGCTCTTGAGAGGCAAATGAAATCCTGTGAAGAGAGAGGCCTTGATTTGGGGTCAGAAGCTTTTTCCTCACATATTGACTCTGGTACTAGATCTATGAGTCCAAGTCTTGCCATCTCTAAGAAAGGGATTATGCATAACATCTTATGTGATTCTTGGAAGAAAGTGCTTATGCAATCTTAAAATGGAATTCAGCATAAGAGATAGCAGGAATGACATATTAAGAAGAAAATTTGCTAAATGTCTTTTCCTGCCATTGGCAGTATATTTAAAAAAACTTATATTAGTTGCTGACATTTCTGAATATACGTCTTCACTGGTGCTGGAATTCTCAAAAGGAATTCATGCTTGTGGGTTTCAAAAGTAGAAGGAAATTGGAGATCTACATGAACACAAATGTGGGGGTAATTTTCGGTCTGAATATGTTGAATAACTGGAATATTTTGGATCCAAGATGATTAAAAGGCTATGACCAGTAGAGATAGCCAAGAACAGTTTAGAAACTCGACAGGAGTTAAAGAATCACCCAATCCATGATGTAAACTTTCGGACCTGTGTCCCCACAAATTTAGGGTGTCAAAGAACAGTCCTATTTTTTAACATGCTAATTGGTTATATATAAAGACTTACTCACAGATAGCACATTTTTAATTCCCACAATTTCTCTGTTGTGTTTATAACGTCTGCTGCAACAAAAGTTTATTTTTATTAAATCTTTCTCTCCATAAAGAAAAATCAACAAAGCATTATTGTGTTTCTTAAATACGACTGAACTCATCTTATTAGTAAAAAGTGAAGAAGGATGTGTCATATTATTAGAAATGACATGATGTATATATAGCCATATGTTTTCAAAGGGTTTTCTGTCAGTGTTAATCAAAACTCTTCAAAATTTATGAACCTACTGAGCAGCATGTCAAACATATGGGAAATATCTCTCCTTCAGAATCGAGAATTTGAATTAATAATAAACACTGCCTAGTGAACCTAAATGAACGAGACACATTAATGTTAAAATCCAAGAAAAAGGGAAAATTGCATTGGAAGAAAATAATCTTCCGTGAATAGATCTCATTTTAATTTTTTAGCACATATTCCAACAGTTCCATCATTCTATTCTGTCTTCCTTCTTTGTTGCATGCATATAGTCACGACAGAGACAAATGCAATCGATCATTCCTCCTAGGAACGTTCTAAAATGCCAGACTATCAATATTTGTACTTCCTTAGTGTTTTATGGTTTTGTGGTGGTGGTAGTGATTGTTTTGCCAGGCAATTGAGGTTAAGTGACTTGCCCAGGATCACACAGCTGGGAAGTGTCAAATGTCTGAGGCCAAATTTGAACTCAGGTCCTCCTGACTCCAATGCCAGTGTTCTATCCACTGAATCACCTAGCTGTCCTTTTCTTAGTGTTTTATGAAAAACAATTAGAAAAATTGATTTTGAGATGGAATAAAGTCCTTCTGGAGTTAGGAAAAAATAAGTTTCCTACCATTTACACATGAAAATGTGTCCCAACTTTGGGACATAGCTTACCTTTAAAAGTACCCTCCTCCTAAGATGGCATATCATCAATGTATATTGTGATGTAATGACATTTTAAGCACTTCACCAAATTAGTGGGAATTTTATTTTTAAGAGTTATAGTGTTCATTTTATGATTGATACCTGCCCTTGTACACAGAAGTAGTTTATTAAGGTCTAAGAATATAGGAATACTCTTGTTAAATTAGAGGAAATTGAATTAATTATACTTGGTAAGGCTGTATCACGGCTAGATGGATGATTGTCCACTTTGGGTCCTTGCAAAAGTACCTTAAGTATGAATTTTGATGGTATTTTGATCAGGGCATTAAGTCTAAGATCAACCAGGTCATGCTTTATTACAAGCCGAATACATATTATTGGTTTGGGAATTACCACTAGCAACATACATCATGGCAGGTCTCTCAATTAGTACATAAATTTCATGGAGTGTCTTACAGGGCTCAAATGACTTGCTCATTGTTACATAGCTGATAAGTGTCAAGACAGTATTTGAACCTATGTTTCCCTGACTTCATTTAGTATTCTATCTAGTATATCACAATGCTTCTTTCAAACTGAAGATGAGCTAATATACTTTGTTATTGACAAAAACACCAACTTGATGCTCCTCAGATGTATTAAAATGAATATGTTGTACTCAATAATGTAAATTATTTGGGGAAAAAGACTAATATTTTGACAAGAACTTCTAGGGAAAAGTTGGGTGGAAAATCTATTTAGGTCAACATCTTACACATACAACATGATAAGCTTAAAATGGATATGAAACCCACATTAAAAGGTATCACAATTTAAAACAAATTAGAAGAGAGTGCAATTAGCTGCCTTTCATAAGTATAACTAGGGGAGAATTCTAAACTAAAAAAGGGACAGGAGATCATAGGAGACGAAACTGACAATTTTGACTATATAAAATTAAAAGGCTTCTGCACAAACAAATAAATGAAGATAGAATTGAAAAAAAGATATTAAAAGTATTACATCATGTATTACCAATAAAGGTCTAATATGCAAAAATAAGGAATAGACATAAATATGTAACATCAGAAACCTCAAGCATATAATCAGTCCAAGAATGTGAATCAGCAGTTTTCAAAGAAGAAAAAAAACTATAAATGACTATATGTAAACATGCTCCAAATTACTCGTAACAAGAGAAATGCAGATTAAAACAACACTGAGGCTTTCTCTCATACCTTGGAAATTGGTGAAGATGACTAAAAAATAGTAACAGTCAATTAGAAAATATTGTGGGAAGATAGGCACAATATTATACTTTTGGTAGAGCTGTGAAGTGGTCCAGCTGTGCTGGATGTCAATTGGAAATTATTTTTTAAAAAAATTACTGAAGTCTCCATACCCTTTGACCTGGCTATCCAACAACTGGACATATATGCCCAAATAACTAAAAGTACCTTAGTAAGCACTTAACAAGTGCTTATTGTAGATTATAACATTGATACCATCAAAAAACTGAAGACAAAGTCCATTGATAAGGGAATGGTTGAAAAAACTAAAGTATATAAATGTAACAGAACATTATTATGCAGTAAGAAATATTGAACATGAGGAATTCAGTGAAAAGTGGCAGGCAATTATGAAATGAAGCTGAGCAAAATAAAAAGAACTAAGAATATACACAATGACTACAACAGTGCAAATGGAAAAAAATCACTAAAAAGAAGTTGAACTCTGAGTGACTTAAAAACCAATGGAGGCCTCAGAAAAGATACCAAAACATTCATTCCCCTTCAAGTCAAAGAAGTAGGAGACTACTAGGACAAAGAGCATTTACATCTTCAGATGGGGTCAGTGTATAAGATGTTTGCTTAGTGGGTCATTTTGAAATGATGACAATGTAAAGATAGAAGACATCAAAAAACATTAAAAAAATAAAAGTATGATCTGTGATATTCAGAGAAATGATGCTTCCTATATTCCTTTAAGATTCAAACAATAATAAAGATGATCACCAATTTTAGTTACCAGAATCTGAAAAGAACATGGAGAAACTGGAGAATTCAGAAAAGAGAAGCCAGAATGATTAAAGGAATAAGATAAGAGTCTAGTGAAGAGAAGTCAAAGGAATTGGGATCATTTAACTAAGAGAAGAGAAGGCTAAGACTTATTTAGGTGGGACAGTTTTGCTTTCAGATATGTAAAAGGTTTTATGAAAAGGAATTTTGATTAGTTGTTCTCCATACTAACAGAATACCAAAACAAAGGGAAGTCTAATGTGAATTATATTGCAACTTGTTTCCCTGTATACATAATTAGCCAAGTAAACATGTGCTTTCCAAAGCTAATGTGATAATTATTTGACAAGGAATAAGATAGTGAGATCAGGTCTATATGACAGAAACAACTAAGAATGTTTGTCCTACAGTAATGAATACTTCAGATGGACATGATAATAGTCTTCTAGTGTTTGAAAGGTTGTCATCTCCCCAAACTACAAGAAATTAGATTTGTTTCATTTGACACAATGGAGCAGAACTAAGACTAGTGGGTGGCAGTTATGGAGAGACAGGCTTCAACTAAACATAAAGAGATACTTCCTAATAATGAGAATCACTCCACAATAAAGTAGGCTACTTCTGAAAGGCAGAGAGTTTCTGTAGAGTTGATGTGATTATAGGTTTTCTCCACCTATTTAATAGGCCTCAGGTGGAGCTAGTTAAGGGAAGCTTGATTAGGGGAGGCTTGTTTGTGCAGGAGGGAGAAAGAGAGGGAGAGAGAGAGAGAGAGAGAGACAGAGACAGAGAGAGAGAGAGAGAGAGAGAGAGAGAGAAAACGAACTGCAAAGTCTCTTAGAACTGTGGGAAGAGAGGACATAGGCAAGCAGACAGCTAGCATTTGTGAGTGAGTGTTTATGGGAAGGCTCCAGCAGAGGGGAAAGTTATGGAATGGCTTGGCTCCCTGCTGTGATATTGTGTTTTAATTTCCTTGCTGTTATACTGAAGTGGATTTACTGGTTATGGGATACAATTGTTGCTATATCTAATTGGAATTATTGGTTTTGGGACTTGATCCTCTGGTGTCTGCATAAATATTTTACTTCTTTTGCCTTCTATATGGAGAGTCTCTTATATTCTGCGATACTGAACTATAAAGGCATGTTCATGGTCACCATCGATGTCATGAATCTAACCTTACTGATAACATAACAGATGGTTTTGAAGCAAGACCTTAGAAATGTCATATAAAATATTTATTATTCATATAGGGATTTGACAAGATAACCCATAAGATCACTTTCATTTTTAAATTCCCTTTCCATTTCGACCCCCAGACTTAGTAGTTCTAAAATCTCCCAGATTCTGCTTAGCACTCCTTTATAAAGTCTCTCTTTCCTAGGTTCCTTCTGTTTTCCTGGACAGAAGCCCTTGTTAGGAGCTTCCTGATTTCAAGTTTATAGTTTTTTTTTAAAAGAGGTGAAAACTTTATTGCCTTGGGTGGTTGAAATAAAAAGTTAGCAATGACATCTTCTGTTGGTGTCTATCCAAAACTATATTATTAAGGCTGGATACCATTGGAGGTTATAGAGTCTTCAGCTTTGGAGATGATAAGGTAGAGAATAAAAAAAATGAGTCTTGGAGAATTTAGGCATCTATTTGCCTTAAGATTGGGTTTTAGACCTAATGTTCTTTCTAGGTCTCTTCTCACTGTTGGATCTGGTGATTTAAGGATGAAACGCTGGCTAAATCTAAGGTAGCATAGTGCTCAGGACTAGAAGGGTCCTAGCCCTGTTGCACTCTAGCCTGGTCAGACCAAATGTGGAGTACCGTTTTCAGTTCAGAACAGTTCAGGAAGGCCATTGATAAGAGGAGGTCAGCCAGAGTGGTAAAGAGCCTCAGTTTCATGACATATGAGTATAGATTGAAGGAATTGGAAATATTTAATCTGGAGAAGACAAGGGAAGGCTTGGCAGAGAGGAGCATGACAACTTTCTTTAAGTATATATGTAGAGGGTTGTGGTATGAAAGGGAGAATAGACTTGTTTTGCTTGGCCCAAGAGGGAAGATAGTAAGAGCAATGGACAGAAGTGGCAAAAAGTCAAATTTAGGCTTAATGCCAGGATAAAATTCCCAACAACTAGTTATCTAAAAGTGAAATAGGCTGTCCCAAGAGCTGTCTCCTCATTTAAGCTCTTCAAGCAAAGGCTTGTTGACTGCTTGTTGAGTATGTGGTGGAGAAAGTTCTTGTTTAGGTACATATAAGTTAGAGTACATGGCCTCTGATGGCTGATGAGCAGTTAGTTTGATATTATTTGATGAGATATACTATGTATGCAGCCCTTACATTTACTATTAGCTTGCTTGCTGTTTTTTCAGTTGTACATTATGGCTCTGTCATTTTGTTTCTCAGCAGCTCATAGAACTTACCTAAGCATAGAGCTGCTTTTGAAATCGGCTGCTGTGGGGAATAGGTTCTCTAATCCTTTATGAAGAAAACGGGGTTTCCTTTATTCCTTTTAGCCAAATTCAATTATAATTATACACCTGACCTACTCTGCCTTCTTTCTCAAGCTTTGTGACTGACGTGGCAATAATTTGTGTGAATCAAGAAGCTATTAGTTTTTTTTTAATTTATGTATTTATAAGGAACAAGAGTGAGGAATCTTTGTTTCTTTATCCCTCATGAGGCCTTATAGTCCTGAGAAATAGTCAAACATGTTATTTTCTTTCTGCTCTTGAACCAGTCCTGAATCCAGTTCCTTTCATTGGTATTGGTTGAAAAGAAGTTTAATAGAGCGGGCATATTCTAACAAGGGACACTCCTCCCTGCACCTGGTCCTTTCTTCTCTTAAAGACTGGTTACAAAGAACCAAGTATAAGGAGGAGAATTCTTAGGGTTCCCCTCCTCCCCATTCCCTCAACCTTTGGAATTTTCTGACACCATTGGTTATGCCATATGATAGCCTATAAAAGTCCTATTCCAATTGAGAATTTTCCCTCAACTTGGGAATCCACATCCACCTACAAACATTCTGATGATAAAAAATACCAGGCCTATCTGGGTTGGCCAGTGATTTTTTATTTATGTATTTATTTTTGGCTCTGCAATATGCATCTTTTCTTGTAGTCTTGTCTGAGAATGTCTTAAAGAGCAAGAATAACGAATCGTTGTTTTGTTTTATCCCTCATGAGACCTTATAGTCCTGAGACCATGAGTAAAACCAGCTCATATGTCCATAATGCTATGATGATAATAATGATGATATTAATAATGGCTGGCATTTGTGTAGTGCTTTACAAGTGTTGTCTCATTATGTCATCACCGCTCTAAGAGGCAGGTGCTTTTTTGTCCCCATTTTACAGATGAAGAAACTGAGGCAGGCATAAGTTAAGTAACTTGCCCAATGTAATGCAGCCAGCAAGTGTTTGAGGTAGGGGTTGAACTCAAGTTGAAGATTTACCTTGTGAGGCAAGCATTGCAATTCCATTCAGTAAACATTTATTAAGTACTTACAACATACAAGTATCTGTGGTAGACACTGGGGATTCCCAATGGTTAAACAGTGTAGTCTTTGCCTTCAAGGGGCTTACAGTCTAATAGAGTGTCAGGATATGTGCTCAAACAAATAGGATACAAGGGAGAATGTGACAGGGGCAAAAGAGAGGTCCATAGGGTGTTCTAAGAAAATAGAAGGAGCTAGTGATCATGTCCAGCTGGAGTTTGGGGCTGCAAAGGGCCAAAAGGATGAATGAAATGAGCTTGAAGGAAGATTTTAATGGATAGAATTGAGGAGACAGAACAGCCATAACTAATGCACAGAAACAGAAGAATGAAGGAAGAAATTGGAGCACAAGGAATAACCCAATTTGGCTAGAGCATAGAGTGTATGAAGGGAAATAGAGAAAAATCAAGATAGACAAATAGTTTTGAGCCAGATTGTGGAAAACCTTAAATAGCTGGCCAAGTATTTTATATTTTGCCCTACAGGTTGCAGGAGCTGAAGTTTGTAGGAAAGATCATGATGTGGTTGGACCCATGCAGTAGGAAGATTACCTTGAAAGCTATGTGTATTATTTTTATTTTACACATGGGGAAACCAAGGTTCCAAGGAATTAGATGACCCAGCTATGATCACACAGTTAAAATCCCAACTAAACTTCAAATACAGGTTTCTTTTTGTCACCCCATGCTGCTTTGATGCATATATTCAAATGTCTATTTTAGCTAATAAGGAAAGAGTATCATTCTCCTGTCAAGAGACATCTCCAAAAGAGAAAAAAGATAATACAATTCCAGGTTTGTGGCATAAGAAAGGGCAATTAAGAGCAGATTGGAGCAAAATTCCCAAAGACTTTCAATACAATTCATATTGTTGATAGAAAAATCATTATACAAATGTCCTTGGAACTGAGAAGTAGGAAATTAAAGAATGCCCTATATATTTCTTATGTCTAAAATTTCCTTATCCCATTTTACATCCCGGGAAGAACTTACTATCCTCAAATTCTATATTACCAAATTGTAAAGATTAAATGAATTCTTCTGGATTTTATTATATATATTATTTAAAATTTGTAGGAGTAATGATAATATATACTTTAATATTTCAGTATATCCATAATCTCATCAACATGATGCGGATGGCAATATACCCATGCCTTCTGATCCTAAGCAATTCTTGTCCATGTTCCCTCCTAAATCCTTCAGAGATCTTCCCAATATACTGGAAATCTCCTCTAGGTTTTAAAATATTGTATGGCTATCGTCACAAGATCAGGTTTATAATATGTTATCCCAGTCTCTTAGTACATGGACAGCCCATTTGGTTTTCTACTTGTACATTTCTTGGTTATCTTTTATGCTGTTTTTAAAAAATGGAAGCCATCCTTAGTAATATGTCATGACCTAGTTACACCTATCACAAGACTCTTTTCTCAGATGAGTCACCTGAAATTTTGATTCTTCAGAGGTTGTAGTATATTATGATTTGTACTCAAATAATAGTATTGAAAAAAAATCAGGATTAGAAGGTAAGTTTTTGAATCAAAGAGCAACTTGAGATCATAGAACAGGCTATGCAATTTTCTTAATCTTATTTGAATCATCCTTTTCCTTCTATTAAATCCTTGGCCTGGTTCATTGGCCATTGGCAGGGTCTGTCCAAGACATACATGAACTAAGAGGCTAATCGATGGGTTGCCCATTCGACTGAATGTCATAGCCTCATAGGAATTCTTTATTCCATGAGTTTTTCCTGTGTGAACAATCTTTTTTGAATAGTCAAAGATCTTAAGGAGGAGGTTCTGTAGTATTCTGGTACTTGATAAGAGAGCATAATGTCATCTATAAACAAGAGCCCCTGAAGAACCTCACTATTTCTTTTCCATCTGGACTCTGGAAAGGGCAGCTTCCATGACAATGGCAAGTGCCTTTGTTGCACTTAGATGTGTCTGGTTGGTGCCTTGCTTGATACCGATGATCAGTGAATAAAGTTATCTTTGTGATTATATCTCTCAAGGAAGCTTTTATGATTTTAACATGCAAGGAGCATACTAGTTTGGAAGAGAACCCTTTTGCTCTATTGAATCATGTTTTTTATACAATTCTTTTCAATAAAAATAAATATAGTGGGATGAACTCATGGATCTCATAATATCTGTACCTTTAATTTAATTGGAACTCTGAGGATATGATCTGCTATTGAAAATTGTTTACACAAATCTACCTGTTTCTCATATTTTCATCAAGGATACCCTTAATATATGTATAGATCATTTTAATAAATATTTTATGGCACTGATAAATTAGGGTTGCTTGATATTGACTTTCTCTAACTCTTTTTGGAATAATATCATCTGTATTCTTTCCTAGGCATGTGCTAACTTCTCTTTTATATATATTGAAAATGGATCCCTCAGTACTTTCAATTCTAAGACCGCAGTAACTGATCACTTTAAATGTCTTATTTTTTAATTACATGTAAAAATTTTTAACATTCATTTTCATGAATTGTGAATGATCACACATATGTCCTTACATGATTACCTGAGGAAATCCTACTCTACCAATAATTAAGAATCCATTCCTTTTTTCTTCAATATTTTTCTAATTACGTGTAAAAATAATTTTCAACATGAAAATTTTACATTTAACATTAACATTTTTTAAATTTTGAGGCTAAATTCTTTCATTCCTTCCCTTCCCTCTCCCCTCATTAAGGCAAGCAATTTGATATAAGTTATGTATGTGCAGTCATGCAAAACATATTTCCTAATATATTAGTCATGTTGTGAAAGAAAACATAGACCATAAAAACCACAAGAACAATAAAGTTTAAAAACGTATGCTTTGACTGACAAATCTTGGAGAGAATGTGGAAAAAATGAGACGCGAATGCACCACTAGTAGAGTTGTGAACTGATCCAACTGTTCTGGAGAGTAATTTGGAACTATGCCCAAAGGGCAATCAAACTGTGCCTACTCTTTGACCTACCGATACCACTACTAGGTCTAGATCCCAAAAAGATCAAAGGAAAAAGAAAGAACTCATATGTATAAAAATATTTATAGCAGATCTTTTTGTGGTGGCAGGGAATTGGACATTGAGGGCATGCCTCTCAATTTAGAAATGGTTGAACAAGTTGTGGTATATGATTGTGATGGAATATTATTGTGCTATAAGAAATGATGACCAAGATGCTCTCAGAAAAACCTGGAAAGATTTTCATGAACTGATGCAAAGTGAAGTGAATAGAACCAGAAGAACATAATACACAGTAACAGCAATATTATGCAGTGATCAACTGTGAATAACCTAGCTATTCTCAAGACAATTCCAAAGGACCTATGATAAATAATGCTATCCACTTCTAGAGGAAAAAACTGATGAAATCTGAATGTCAGTCATTTACCTTTTCTGTCATCTTAGCCAATCTGATAGATGTGAGGCAGTACTTCAAAGTTTTTTTAATTTGTTTAATTTGGGCTTAACTTACCTGTGATTGTGCAAAAATTGAATGTCAAAGACATGATTTGAATTCTGGTCTTATTGATTAAAATTTAGTGTTTTAGTCTACAAGTCATGATGAGGATTCAAAACTGGTTAAATGATTGTACGCAAAAAACAATCTTTTGTGGCTTAATAGCAATTTGGAGAGAACTCTAGTGGTCCATCCCAGGGATTTATCCTTTGATCTTTGCAGTCAGTATTTTTACCAAGGTTTTAAATTAAACCTATGAAGTTCTAATGCTTGTTAAGTTTTCAGACTATATTAATATTAGTTGGCAAGTTAAAGGAAAGACAGCTTCCCATCTAAACAGGATAGAGTGATAGGACAACTTTAATAACATGGCATTTAACCAGAATAAATGTAAAGTTCTACACTTGAGGTAAAAAACAAATCAATTTCACAAGTGCTAGTTATAGGAGGTATGGCTATAAAACCTAGGCTACATTTAGAGAGAAATTGTGTCCCAAATAATTTATATACTCTGCTGTTCTCTGCTCAGAAAATACCGTACTATGTTCACTTCTGGGTATCACATTTAAGAATGAGAGAGGTAAGTTGGTCTGTATCTGGGAGAAGGAAATCAAGATTATGAGAGGACATAAGACCATGTTACATGAAAGTCAGTTGAGGGAAATTGGATGTTTAGCCTAGAGATGAGAAAGCTTAGAGGGAAGGGGATAGGTGTCTTAAATACTTGAAGGATAGTCATTTTGGGAAGATATTAAACTTTTTCTGCTTGTTCCTGTAGGACAAAATTAAGAGCAATAGTTGAAAGTGCAGACTCGATATGAGGATAAATTTCCACACCATGACAGCTATCTTAAGGTGGAAGAGCTTCTTTGGGAGTTTGTAGGTCTTTCCTATTAGACTTCTTCAGACAAACATTTGCTGCTAAGGAGAGTCTCAGTTGGGTTCCCTCTTCAGGGTTCAGTTCCAGTCCCACCTATTCCAGGAGGCCTTTCTGAGCCCTTCAAGCTGCCAATTCATCCTCCTGCCCCCACTAAGCATCTTCCATCTACTTGCTCTATATCTCGTATGTACTCTGTACTTATGGAGAACACTTTGTGGGTCTCCTGTATTATAATGTAAGTTTGCTGAGGACAGGGCCTATGTTTTTGCTTTTCTTTGAATGCCTATCATCCAGAACAGTATATGGCACAAAATAATCACTGAAAAGCTTGTTGACTTGACTTGAGGTACAGTGTGGATTAGATCACCTCTCTAGCCCCTTCACACTCTCAGATTATGCAACTCTCTGCTCTCTTTCCCAAATATTCTTCCAAACTAACCTGGAAAAATCATAAAACAAAACCAAACCCAACCCACATCTTCTCTTTGTATAGGCTCATTCAGGGTTTTACTTCATTGAAGAGGATAACTTTCCTCTTGATTCTCTTTGTATATATTATAGATGACCTTTCTGAAAGACTAATGCCCTTTCATGGCACAAGTTATAAAAGCTTAACATTATTTGAATGCCAACCAGGCTATCTGCGTTAACAATCAGACCCACAGTCCCGAAGAGCAGGAAAATGTTGATTTTGACCTCAGTAGAAATCAGATCTGCTCAACACAGCGATGATGATAGCAAACATATGGAATTGATTAAATGAATAAATAACCCTACTTAGTTTTGCATAAAAATATGTGGTACCCAGGTCAAAGATAATCCCTAATTTTTCTATGCATAATAGATTCTAAAGTGTAAACATCACCAGTAGCCGGAACCAAACTAGATGCTTTAAGTCAACAGTCAAAGGTGTGATTGTAAACTCAGAAATATTGATAATGTTTGTGAATATCACAAGACTAAATTATGCTAAGGATCCACAGCAGTTATGAGTTCCTGCTCTATCTGAAATTTCAGTATCCAGGCTCTTCTATGTCAGAATTCTGACCACATTACCTCCCCCCTCCCTCTAAGATTTGATGTCTTTTTTTCCCTTATTATCTACAATGATAGAATAATACCAAATAATCTGATAGAAAATAAAGACCTAAATACAGTGACAGGCGAGCACTCAACTTATTTTTCTTTTCAATGGCTCTAGATGTTAGAAAAATATTTATTTTCTTCTCACAATATTTTCCTCTCCTTTCCATAGTAACAATGAGGATGATGGTAATGCTAAATTATATTTATGGTTATAAAGTGCTTTATGATTATAAAGCTCTTTACAGTACTCTCACAGTTACCGAAGAATTAAAATTAAGCGTCCCCCAGAGTGCAGTGAAGAGACACATGGTAGAGGCAAATAGACTGAGGCATATTTCCAACGAAGAATTGCATACCAGAAGCGATACTAACAATGTCCTCTAATATGCACACAACTGAAATGTGATATGGGCCAATAATAAAGCGATGGTGAGGGAAGGTCAGCTTGTGGGCTTCACTGAGTACCAACATGTAAAAGTATCCAAAAGAAGTTCCCCAGCATGTTGTGTGAACCACTGTTGAGGACTTACAGGAGAACAAGGGCAAAAATCACACAGGGGAATCGGGAATTCAAAGTCTTAAAAATGAATGTTAAAAACTATTTTTACATATAACTGAGGAAAAATAAAATACTCAATAAATTTTTAAAAAACATGAGTCACACAGACTTGGAATGAGTTGTCAGGGGTAGTTTTGGAAGGAGTACCTACATCAATGAAATCATAGATGCACTAAAATATCTCATTTGAACCTCAAAACAATCTTGTGCTAAAGGCAGTCTGGTATTATTGTCTTCATTTGATAGATAAGAAATCCGAAGCTCAGATGGGGAAGTGATTTGCCCAATACCATCCACTGAATAAATATCAGAGCTAGGTCTTTCATCAAAAGGCTTAATAGCCTTTCTATAACACTTCTCTTCTCAAGAGCATGAGTTTCATTTGCTTTTATGGGTTCTTTTTTGTTTTTACAAAAAAAAAATTACTGGACTTGACTTCTGATTTCATCTGTATGGGGAATTCCCACTGAAGAAGCTGCCTCCACCAAAGTAAATTACTGACTACAATGCAATTTAATCTTAAAGAGTTGCATAGTGCGCTGAGACAAGTGTCCTACCTAGCTTTACACAGAATGAGACTTGAACCCAGGTCTGACTCCAAAATCAGCTTTCTCTCTTACGTCATGCCGCATCTTGTAGAAAGAAATAGAATTAGTGCTCAGGTTATGCTAATAAAATTAGGTGTCGGGGTGAAAAGGGGAAGACTGTAGGTGCAAGTGTTGCTGTTTTGACTACTTCTGTGGAATGATATTCTTCTCATATCTCCCTATTGCCAAATAACCTTGAAGTGGAGGAATTGGTTACTATTCCATGGGAGGTTGGTGGTATTTAGGAGCATGGGAAAGTAGGCATGCGTATTTGACATCTTTTAGAAGCCAGCCAGATGCTTCAATTGTGGGAATATGGAAGGAGAAGTGGTGAGTACATGTTTCTTATTTGCATTTCAGTGTGAGAGCAAACAATGCATACTTAGGAATATAGAAACTGGGAATCCACTCTACTACAGTGACCCTAGAGACTGGGAACCCACTATACCAGAGTAAACCATGAGAACAGAGTGTATGGAGTTAAGTAAGAAGAATAGAAGTCTTTGGTGCTGTGGGAGTTTTCTGTGAACCTCTTTCACTTGTATGGTTGTTGTGATGTGGGTAGATGTGAACCCAGAATTAAGGCTTGTGGACTGGTTGCCAGAACTCTCCAGGAAATGTGTGCCCACACGGGGTGAGTGCTATTGAGAACTGTAAGATCAGACTCTGTCTAGAATGATGTGTCAGAGTTGAGGGCAACTGAGCTTGCCTTTGATGTTCCATTTCCAAAAATAAGTCACTTAGGGGGCACTGGGCAACCTAACAGATACACTGTCGATGCTCTGAAGGAGGCTTCTCTTCCCTGTCACCTTGGATGGGTTTGGCAGAATGGTTCAGAGCCTGGGAAAGTCAGCTCTGGAAGGTGCCACACTCAGTGATAAACTCTTGGCACAACGATATTACTGAGTGCCGGTCACATTTACTGATTTCCCAATGCTGGTTACCCTAGAAGAGTCAATGAATGGATATCTTCATTTTTCAGGGGAAGTAGAAGGAAAAGTTAGCTATTCCAGGAGCATTGTCAGTGTACCTTAAGGAGCCATATACACTTAAATCAGGTACGAGTAGCCTTGATGATTGGAAATCTAGAAGGGGCTGCACTTGACTGGCCAATGCCTTTAATAGGGGAAGACAACTCATTGCTTGGGAACTAATGGAGCAGGTGCTCTTAACTTGGGGTGCACAGATTCATGGACAGATATCAAGAGGGGAGAGAATCTGTGAACTTAAATAGGAAAAAACACACACATATGTATATCTTTATTTTTACTAATCTTTGGTTTCCATTTTAATATTATGTATTTTATTTTATTCATTTAAACTCAGTCTGAGAAGGGATCCCTAGGCTTCAATAGACTACCAAGAGGGTCCGTGACACAAAACAAGGTTAAAGATGTTTATACTAGAGCTCTGAGGCAGCTATTCATTGCATGTTTTGGTTCATCTTATAGGATACAGGATGGCATGACTTCCACACTAAGTATTAGGCATTGTGCAAGACCTCTGCCTGATTACCTGAAGGGAGTTAGCCAGTTGGGAGTCATCTGAGGCTGGGAGAAGGCAATCTTAGTGCGATCTTTAAGAAAGGTTTCACTGAAGAGCATCAAGTCTGCTTAGCAGAGGACCTTACTTTAGACAACATGCTAAGTCACAGTGTACGTGATTTCCAGCTGTGATTGACTTGAATACTAAATGAAGGAGCAATGGAATCCCGAGCCCATACAACTGTGGGGCAACTGTTGAAAGCAGACTTCCTTGGGTCAGTCAACAAGTCTTAATTAAACACTTACTTGTGCTAAGTTTGGGGGATACAAAGAAAGGCAAAAAACCTTTATCCTTGCTCTTAGCTCACATTCTAATATGAGTAGACAACATGTGAATAACTATGTATATAAATTGGATATAGGCTATATATGAGGGTAACCTCAGAGGGAAGGAACTAAGGGGGCCAGCAGGAATTAGCAGGAAAAACTCTACAAAAGGCTGAATTTTAGGTGATACTTGAAAGAAGTTGGGCAAGTCAAGAGTCAGAGGCGAGGAAGAAGAACATTCCAAGAATGGAGAACGGTCAGAGCAAAGCCACGGAGACAGGAGATGGGGTGCTTGTTGTGTGTGAAGAATGCCAAATGAGTGAGGCTAGATAGATCATGGGAGGGATCACGGAGGAAGTCTAGAGCAAGAGGACCGGAAAGGAAGAAAAGAGTCATGTTGTAAAGGGCTTTAAATGTCAAAAAGAAGATTTTGATTCTGGAGGTAATAGGGAGACAGTGGACTTCATTGAGAAAGGGAGTAGGTGATTTGCCACTTTGACACCTGAGTAGAGTTCGGCTTGGCGTGGGCAGATAGTTGAGGCAGGGAGACCAATTAGAAGGCTACTGTGATATGTGCTACTCGATGGCTTCTGCTTTCAGAAAGGAAAGCTGGCCAGTCTGGATCATTGATGTCAATGGTCCTGGATTCAGGATGCAAAAGAGTAGCCTTTTTTGGTCAAAAGAAAGCGTAACTCATTGGAGTTTACTCTTAAGGCCTCATTTCCCTATGGTGCTATATTAAATCAACCTGAGCCCATGTTTTCCATGCTGAGTCTGGGGCACCTGGCCCAATAGTGCAGACAATAATGCACACCTTGATGAAAGATGTAGGCAGTGTCCTTCCCTGAGATCAGGCAAGGAGGGGGTGTATTTTGGATTTCACCTATGATGCCACCACAGTAGTAGCAGCTTAAGTTCAAAGTCATCTGAGAGGCTGCAAATCAGCCAAGATGAGGTCCAGGTATAGCTTACCAACATCTTTCCTGCCATCAGAGGGAATTCTGAGAAACCTTATATCTGTGGGTATGTATGAAAGAAATCCTAGTGGGTTGGACCTTTATAATCAGATCTCAAACTCACATGGAGAGGGAGAGATTATGGTTAGGATATTAGAACACAAGAAAGCTAGGGGGGAAAACATACAAATTTTGTATCTTATAAGGGAAAATTCCTTCCCCCATGCTCTCAATGTTGTGAGGGTGACTGGAAAGAGAATGAATAATTTCAATTCTGTGGGGATATTTAGGATAATCGGAAAGTAGACAGAATGTTGGTAAATGTGGCATTGGGTTGGCTTGAAGCTGGGTGCTGTGAGGGTACAAGGAGAAGAGAGGTGATGGTGAGTCTTTATTTTGGGTTTTCATTTCTGTGTGAAAGCAGAGTGAATATAGGAGATTGTGGACTTCAGGAACTTTTAACACTCGAGGGCAGGGCTTTCTAGGGAAGCTCCTTCCTTAGAGGCAATCATGAGGTGAGGGGCCGTGCACATGGAAATGAGGCTTCCCGTCTAATTACCAGCATTTCACACACAGTAACTCCCAGAAGTGAGTGAGCAGCGATGAGATCTACACCAGATTCTAAGTACTGTAGCAAGTCTGAACTATGGGCACCTGAACTCTCCACAGGGTTTGTGCTTCCAAATGAGAGTGCCCTAGTGGACACTGGGCAGCCCAGCACTGGGTCATTACTATAGCCACCATTTTATTATGCATGTAAAGGTCAAAGTAAAATACAGCAGTATCCTTTCTAAAGTTGTAGAAATAAACTTTGAATATCAGCCAAAATATTGAAAGGAGATTTTTTTAAAGCAAGGTAACGATCTGAGGATTGTAAATTTTGGGTTAGAAAGAGTTACCATGGACACATCTTAGATACTAAGGTCTGTTACAAAATGTATTTTGCATGATCGTACATTCCCAGTTGGGTTTCATTTATTTATTTTTCCTTATTGTATGTTCCATCTTTTATATGTTAAAACAAGTCCACTCTAATTTGCCATCATATTCTATGTAGGTTCCTCTGGCAATAGTTCTCCAGCTCAGTTATAGCACATGATTTTTTCTTAGATCTGTATCTTAGATCTTGGATCTATATAGAGCCCTTAGTATGGTTCTCTCTATCTCCTTGCTGTTTGATTGATTTAAGTAGCAATTGTTATTGAGCAGCCTTCATTTTCAAAGAGGACCAACGACATCATGGGGTGATGTCTTGACTCGGGGGGCAAATTGGATTTAATTGAGTCAGAGTTGTACAAAGATGTCAGCCTCACTCTCTCTTCCTGAGCCATCAAAAGTCCGGTAGCAAGGCAGAAATCAAGATGACTGGCAGTGGGCTGGGATGCAGTGGATGATCTTGGTGTCTTTGATGTCTGACCAAGCTCTAAGCACTCTACAGTGCCTGCTTCAGCTGCCTTCATGGCCATTGGAACAAATTTATCCTTGTCAGACCATACGTCTGGGGGAAGTCTTCCTATGCTTAGCTAGACATCCCCTTAACTCGCTGACAGGTTCCAGCCTATTACTTACCCTCAACTTGATCTAGCTTGTCTGCTGAGACGGTTTTACTGGGTTGTGGCCTCTATGCATGCTACAGCTCCTGAGAGGCACAGGTGAGAGTTAGGTGACAGGTGGACACCAACGTTGGATGAGTAGCCCTGAAAAGGGCTCACCAAGCCCTCGCACCAGACATCCTAGTCCTCTCTGGACACTCTATAGACCCCCAAGTGTCAAATAGCTAATCTAGAACTGTGTGATAGAGGGTGCCCCCTTCTAATTTGTGAACCCAAGTTTGGCATTGTCATAAAATGTTTTGTTTTGTTTTAAAGGGAATCTTTCTAGGTTATTATTCTTTTCTGGTTCTAAAATTGTTAACAAAATTTAGATATAAATTTGTGAGTCCTTGTATGTGGAATAAAAGTATTAATACAATTAATGTTTAATAATACCTATGGTACATTGGAAAAGCACTGGATTTGGAGTCAGAAGGCCCAGATTCAAATTCCAATCCTTCTGCTTGCTGTCTGCCCTTGGATCCTCTCCAGACCCCAGTGCTCTTGTGTGTGCCACGAAGGAGCACTACTATGATCACAGGTTTATAGAATTAGAATTGGAAGAAACTTTAGAGGTAACGAGTGGAATGGACTAGGTGGCTTCTAAAGTCCCTTTCCCTTCTAAATCTATGACCCTATGATGTTGTCAATATATGGGGATGAAAGGTGTGCCCACATTGATGATCTCAGTGATGCACCAAAATATCAAGACAATGCTTGGATGTTTCTACAGATAGTCCTTAATAGATACATTTTGAATACCTACTATGTACAAGGCCCTATGTTAGGCACTCTATAGAAATCAAGGAATATGAGACTTAACTTGATCTCAAAGGAAACACAAAAATAGTTGGTGAAAAAATATTGACAAGTAAAAAATGATAACTTGTGATATAAGAGAAAAAACAATGGCAGCATTGAGTATAATTAGGACAGAAAATTCACAAAAGAGGTAAAACTTATGTAAGGCTCCAAACGAAGGGAAGGATTTTCAGACAGATGGACAAGGCCTGGTATTATAGGTTGGGGATGGAAAGGAAAGAAATTGTATGAGTAAATTTATAGCATCAGCAATGTACATGGTGTGGTCTCAAACTAGTGAATAGACCTGTCTCGCTTTCATGGTGTAAAGTTTCACATAAAGAGGACTTCTGGGTTATATAACCAACAATATGAAATATTAGACTTTTTATGATCTCACAATCTCTCAAAGCATGCCAAAATAAGAATTATGCATAAGAGGTAAAGCAATCCCAGTTATCTCAATAGTCAAAGGCAGAGGCATCAAACTCTTACAAGTATCCAGAAAAACTCCTGAGTACATCCTGAGCTAGAATAAAATGTAATTGGAAAATATTTAACAAAATATGATACAACACAGGTAATGTCAATTTGTGGTTTTCTAAGCTCATTTGTAGCCTGTAGGTTTCTATTTAAGTTTGACATTACTGGTCTAAGACACCAAGAACACTAATGAGGTAACAACCCAGTGAACCAGCAGCAGAGAAGACTAATCCTAATCCCTAACATGGTTCTTTAGCCTCCACTCCATCACCAAGTGCCATACTCTGGAAGGAATACACAATCTCTGGCACTTATGCAGCATTTCTCTTGCTGCAGCTGCAGCTTCTGCCAACATTTTCCTTTGCTTCACCCTCACCTTATGGCTCAACCAGATTCCTAAGGAACAGAGGGAGCTGGGGCACCTAAATGTGATCCATTGTATCCATATGTATCCATGTTGGGGGATTAGTAGTGGGGGAGGCACTCTAGGCCTGAAGGAAGGAACTGGCATTAAACTGAGGCCATTCTGTCCCCTTGAAAACACTTGGGGCAGAGACCAAGGCATGTGAAAAGTAAATTTCTAGTGTAGCTTTGAGAGGAATGCGGGAGCCAGCTCCTACTGATTTGGCTCATGAGAGCCAGTTGTTAAATTTTTAGAAAGAGCATTTATACCCCCTAAATAGGCAAATGCTAAAAATCAGGGCTACATTTATTGCTTTGTTGATTGTATGACAAAACATTAATAATGCAGATGAAACTTTAAAAGTATGTGTAGGTACCTCTCTCCCCTCCCCACCCCAGATCCAGTTATTAAACATTTATCAGCATGCTCCTGCTCCTAGGTTTAGCGCTCAGAAAAATCACCGTCAAGGGGGAAGGAGCCAGAAAGTGAGTGATAGAGGAATATGAAAGAGGGAAAACAACAACAACAACAATACTAAAATTGCCAAAGAATGAGAGAGAGAGAGAGAGAGAGAAATTAAACCTTGAGCACAAACAACAGGGAAGATATTAATAACAGAAGGGAATATGGTCACCATATCATTGAAACAAATCCAAACATCCCTGAATAAATATTAGAAAATAAAGAAAAACGAATCAATAATTGATAAAGCAGAGGATATATGGATCCCCAAGGGAACATAGAACTGCAACAGCATGTTCCCAAATAGTTGGCGTCATAAATAAGAGCTGTGAAAGTAGACTTTTTGGCCTGTTCAACAGAAATAAGCAGCTGAATAGAGAGAAAACTAAAAACAAACCCATGGTGGCAAATCTCACTCAAGAAACAAAAGGGAAGGCAACTGCTTGGGAATGCAAGTGCAAAGAGAGGAAGGACAATTTGGAAGATGAAACATAAAAAGCAAGCAAAACATAACTTATCTAGAGAACAGGATTTGTAGATACAATGTAAGTATGATAGATCTTCCAGAGAGACACAGCAAAAAAACCAAAACGACACCCCCCAAGCTCCCAAAACAACAAAAAATCCCAAACAAACAAAACACCTAAACACCATAATGCAAGAAATAATACAAGAACAGTGCCTATGATAGCTTTATGTACAGTGTTAGCTGGAAGGTAAGTTTGGGTTAGATCTAGGGGGCTTTGAATGTCAGCCTGAGGAATTTGGACTTTACCATTAGGCAATCGGGAGCCATGGAAGGTTCTTAAGGGGAGAGCTGGCTGGTTGAAAACAGTGGTAACTTTAAGTCTCTCCACTCTAAGTGAATTGGTAGATTGTGTCTGTAGGGTTTTCAACTTAATAGTCTGTTTATTTAACTGTCCTCATTAGAGGCTCTTAGCACATCAAAGGATACTAAAAAATCTACTGGCTAACTTTGGGAACAAAAAAGCAAACACAAGCACAATATATTACTTTGCCAGCTGAATAAATACCACTTTGTTATGCTAATAGCCCCTAAGGAAGACAGCAGCCCTTAAACAAACTTACTTGATTACAGAATTGTAATCTGCACAGGTAGAATCTACTAACTGCAACTCATTGTTCGGTGTTGAGTGAATACAATCCACATTTTTTTTTTGTCTCTTGTCTCTGTGTTTCTATTTCAACAAATATTTATTGAGTACCTACTATGTGCAATGCATAGTAGACTCCAGAGAAGATACTAAGAAGCGAGGCATCCTGAGGGAGTTTACTTTCTTTGTCAACTTGCAGGCCCCTTAGCCATCCTCAACAAAAGCAAAATTTTCAAGGGACAGACGAAGTAACTACTATTGTAGAATGAGAATGCTTAAACCTAACCTTTCCTTCCCTCAGCTTCAGCCAGAACAATAGATCTAAAGAAAGAGGAAGATTGATATGACTCATGACTGAAGAGTCCTTCCCATCATAGATTTATTATTAACTATCAGGGACCTTCAAGGTCACCCAATGAACCCATCTCCCAATGACCAAATCAGCAAGAGTTTAAGTGCCTACCATAGGCCAGGCATTTACAAAGAAAGGCAAACACACACACACACACACAAAATCCCTGCCCCATACCAATGAGGGAGATGACACATAAATACATAAACACCTGCAAAATATACACAGAGTAAAAAGATATCCCACCCAACTCAGAGCCCCGATTCAAAACTTTTCAGCCTGGCAGGAAATTCCAGAGCTTGTATTTCACTGAAGGAGCCTTTGAGAATCATTGAACTTTAATGGGCTAAGAGAAGCAACATAGAATAGTGGAAAGAGGACTATATTTGGAGTCAGAAGACCTCAGTCTGAATTAATTCTGGCTCTGCTACTAAGACCCTGTTTGACAGTGAGCAAGGTCTGACATCGTGCTTCTCCTGCCATGGTATTCTCATCTATAAAAAGAGGCTGTTGAAGAAGATGATTTGTAAGGCCCCGTTTAGGGATCAGGAAAGGCTTTAGGAAGGAGACGGTTTCTGGTTGGGCCATGAATTAGATAAGTAGAAAAAAGGAGACATTCAAGGAAGAGGGAACAATGTGAACAGAAACATAGAGAAAGGAAAGTGTGGGCCATGGTAAACACTCCAACCTGTTTGGGTCATGAAAGGAATAGTGAGAAAGGTCTGGAAATCAAGGTTTGGACCAAACTGTATAGGGTGTTGGATGCCATGTTAAAGAGTTTAAGTTTTTGTCGGAGGTGGGGGAGATATTAAAAGTTCAGGTGGCACAGGGGATAGAGCACTGGGCCTGAATGCAGTGAGACTTGCATTCAAATCCAACCTCCAACACTTACTAGCTGTGTGACCCTGGACAAGTCACTTAGCCCTGTTTGCCTCAGTTTCCTCATGTGTAAAATGAGCTAGAGAAGGAAATGGCAAACTACGCCAGTATCTTTGCCAAGAAAACCCTCACAAAGATGGGTTCACAAAGCGTCAGACACAACTAAAAATGACTGCAAAATAACAACAAAAAGTAGAAAGGCATGTTGTTTAGGAAAGTCAATCTGGAATCTGTAATAAAGTGGTTGGAAAAAAGGGAGAGGTGGGAGGCAAGGTTCTTTGAGGTGGAAGGTGGGGAGAGAAAACCTACTGCAGTTCAAGGTCTGAGTAGGGCAGAAGAAGCTCAGGTGTATTAAAACAAGGCTATCCCTGGGAGATCTTCAAGAAGAGGGCATATGGGATGAGAGATCTACCATGATGCGCCTTCCAGAGCTCGCAAAACACAGACACAAAGCCTTGAGGGCAATGCACGTTCTGCGTGGGCAGATGCTTATTGAACAGGATGGAAAGTGGATCCAGAGGCATCACAGATATAGACGCATAAGTAAGAGTATGTGTCCAAAGAGGCTCTGTACAGACACAGAGGTGGGCATAACCCAAACATATGAGCAGATAGTCTACGTGGTAGACATAGACATATATTTCATTTTTTTCTTTTTTAAAGCCACATTTCAAAGATTGAAAGGCAAAGACCTCCTTGGAGATAAAATTCCAGATGAGGAGGAAATTGAGAGGGAAATCCATCTGAAGTACTGTAGGGTATCAGATATAACATAACAAGGACACTGGTATTCTCTGCAAAAAATACTAGAACATCTGTTACATTCAGTATAGCAACGACACAAAAAAATTACTCTCTAGTGAGGAAAATCTACTAATCGATCATTGTGGGGTTTCTGGCCTATTTAAAGGAAACTGCCAAAAGAGCAGGACCAGTACATGATGAAAGTAATATTCGCTTCTGTATGAAGTTATGCCAACTTCTAGGGCTCACTAACTCAGAATTCTCACGCTTGGCACAGTTACACAATGACTCCTAAATTATTCCCACCAGCTTCTAGACAAACCGACAGCCAGTCAGATTCATTAGTCTTTTTAAATGTTTTTAGTATAAACATTCTTCTACTAATTAGTGTGATCTGATTGGTAATCACAAAACACATTGTCAAATCAGTTTCCCTCCATTCATTTTAATGCATGCCTATACCAGTTCAGATGAAAAGACTTTAGTTTAATCTGGGTAGATATTAAGAAATAAACAGCTGGGATGTGAAAGTCATAATAAGTATTTGGTCTCCAGATTGGGCCAGTCTAATTGATGGAGAAGTTTTTTGAAAAATTTTCTATATGCAGTTCATGTATGCAAACTCTGATATGCTAAGTAAAATAAACCCCTGTTCTGGTTAAATCTTTAAAAAAAATAGCACAGTGCCATACATTGTGGACTTGATTTCCTTATATGAAAAATAAAGCAAGGTAAGGAAAGGCGACAGGTATTTATTAAGCAAATACTATGTGCCAGGCATTGTGCTAGGGTTACAGATTCAATAAGCCACCACCACCACCCAGTTCCTGCTCTCAAGGAATTTAGATTCTAATGGAGTAGGACAACACCCAAAAGAGAATAACCAAGGGGACAGTGAGAAAGGAAAGTCCCGGGCACGAGGGCATGATTTTGAGGTCCAGAAGCCAAGAACAGGCTGGGAAAGGAAGCTGGTGCCCTCTACAAAATGGAGGCAAAAGGAGAAACTGACCAATGGGAAAAAGAGGGTCTGGGCGATGGAGGTGATGTTACAGGGTGATAATGCCTAAGGGAAGGTTAGAATAAGAGGGTTTAATTCGATATCTGAGGGCTGGTTTTACCAGAAATCTTGCAGTTTGAAATCCAATATAAAAATTCTGTGATAACATATTCAGAATTGGGATGGTGAGTGCTGCAGGTTGGCTGAGCTTGAGTGGAGAGCATTGAGTGGAATAGGCAGGGATATGATTGAGGTTAGAATCAGCTCAGTAATGAGGAAGTCAGTCTGTGGAAGCAAAGGAGATCTGCAGAAAAACTGCTAACAATGACAGCAACAACAGAAATCCAGAAATTTTAACTAGGGAATTGACACGTTAGCCCCCAACTAATCCCCAGTGACATAAGTGGTCAAAGAACGCGAACAAACAATTTTCATTCAGGGATTCTATGGGGAAGTTTCAAGAGCTGGTTAAATGCAGATAGGAAGATATTTTCATAGTCTAGGTACAGAAATGGAATTCTAGGCCCCCCCAAACCCTGCTTTATATCATACAAGCATGTTCTTGACTCACTGACACCCTTATGGATAGCTACTAGGCTATACTGCCACTTTAAAAATTTTAATGTAATAAACTACAGGTTCATTTTAAACTATTACTCATTCCTAATTAAGTATCCAATTAAGAAACATCAGAACATAATCATAGCAAGTCTATATTTACATAGTGCTTTCAAGTTGCAGAACACTTACTTTACATATATTATCTCATTTGAACCAGTAGAATATAAACTCCTTGAGGGCATGGCACTGGTCTTTGTAGCCCCAGTACCTGGTAGAGTGCCTTACACACAGTAGGTGCTTAATCCTTATTTATTGAATTGAATTTAAACTTTGTAACAATTCTGCGAGATTGACACTGATAAGTGTTATTATCTCTGTATTGAGGAAACTAAGAGTTAGCCAGAGAAGTGAAGGGCCTTGATGGAGGAGGTACAGCTAGTAAGTGAAGGAGCCAGGAGCCAAGATTTCCCAGACCTTCTGCCTTCAAGCTTAGGGTGCCCCTCAACATCTTGAGAACTGTTGTTCACCAAATGTACATTCCTCTGAACTTAAGATTTGGCTCAAAAATGTTGTAACACATACTAAAACCTATTTGAAAGTATATTAAATTCCAAGACCCTGGCAATGAGAAGGGGTAATATAGACTTTCCACGTTCTAAAGCTGAGCATTCTGCTTCCAAACACAGTTATTGGACTTTGTCAATAATGCAATGACTTTTCTTTAAACACAAGCCTATGCATTGCCTTTTCATGCTTTACATTTGTGGGGGTATTCAGTATATTTTTATTAGAACAAATAACCCCAAAGTGGAAAAAAAACAATTTTCAGCTCTGAATATTTTCTTTGGGATTTCTTTTTACTTCTTTGTCTTTGGACGATATTACTAGCCCTTAGTTGTTGAATGAGCATTGTCTCAGACAAACTGAGATTTGGCAAAGACCTTAATTGAGAAAGACCATGGTCACCCACTGCATCCTGGGCCATGGCCAGTTGTCTTGATTTTCGTCTTGCTACTAGACTCCAGTGACTCTGAGGAAAGAGTGAGGCTGATGAATCTGAGCAGCTCTGCCTCACTTAAATCCAGTTGCCTTGCAAATCAAGACATCATCCTCCAGAACAAAGATCCACCACCACCACCGGGAATCTTCCCACTCATTAAGGCTCAGAACTTCCCCCAAAGTCATCTTTGATCTTCTCCGCCTTTCTCAACCAGCCACGTGCTTAGTCCTGTTCATTCTGCCTCCATCCTTGCTGGCCACCATTGCTGGCTTCTTGTTTTCTGTTTCCACTGAAACCCTCCCAGCACAGGGCTTCATCCCCTCTGTATTCTAGCTTACAAACTATCTAATACTACTAATAATTTCTCCCTATTTCTGGTTTCTTCCACCTCTAGCATATCCCAAACAATTTAATACTACTAATGGTTTCTCCCTATTTCTAGTTTCTTCTAACTCTAATATATCCTGAGCTTCTTAGAGCATTGAACATTAAAGGCTCTTAAAAAGTGTTTGAATTGAATACTTTGTCAAACCCCAGACAGACTAATTTACCTAATGTACCTTTGTGATCCTATTATTTTTCTACTCAGAATGATTCTGTGGCTCCCCATTGCTTGCTAATCAAATAAAATCTAAACTTTTTGTTTCAAAATTCTAGCTACAATCTGACTCTAACTGATCTTTCTAACCCTGTTTCGGATTTCTATATTCTAGTCAATTTGGTCTGCTGACAATTTTTACTCATATCATCCTCTACTGAAACAAATCATCTCAATATCACTTCTCAGCAAACACTCTGCCCATTAATAGCCTACAAAAAATTTCCTTCAAGGCGCCCCCTCTATGAAGCCATCCAAGATTTCCCTGGCTGGAATTGGTCTCCCCATCATCAAATTTCTCATTACACTTTGTTTAAACATTCTTTTTGTCCTTATCTTATTCATCCTTATATTAAGGACCTATGGATAGGAAATTCCCTCCACCAACACCGATTGCAACCGTTGATGACTTAGTGGTTGTCTAAGGCCCTTATGGTTAAATGCCTTGGTCTGTCTTGTATAGTTAGTATCACAGACAGAGCGGACAGCTAGACAGCATAATGGGTAGAGTGCCAGATCTGGAGACGGGAAGAACTGAGTTCAAATCTGACCTCAGACACTTACTAGCTGTTTCCTTCAGTTTCCTCATCTGTAAAATGAGCTGGAGAAGGAAATGGCAAACCATTCCAGCATCTCTGCCAAGAAAACCCCAAATGGAGTCACAAAGAGACATAAGGGACTAATGTGACTCTGGAATTTAAACCCAGGTCTTTTAGATTCCAAGCTTGGCATTCTAACCTTTCCCCTGCAGTGCTTCTTATCCTAACCAAGCAGGCAGCTACATGTACTAGCTGTATAATCCTGGGCAAGTCATTTAACCTCTGCTTGCCTCAGTTTCTTCGCTTATAAAATGGGGATAATAACATTATTTACCTGGCAGGATTATTGCGAGAATCAAAGGAAATGGTAGTCATAATGCACTTAGCCCACTGAGTGCCTAGCACACAATAGGCACTATACAAATGCTCATTCCCTTCCTCTGACGTCTCAATTTATATTATAGTTATTCATATTTTTTGTCTTAGCTTCTACCAAGCTACGGATTCTCTAATGGCAGGGACGGTGGTTTTTGCTTTTCATCTTTGTATTTCCCAAAGTGCCTTGTGCATAGAAATTACTTAATAAAAGTTCTTTGAATGAAATGAATTGCGTCAAGAATGGCAAGAAGTTCCTCGCCATAGTTTTCTACAATATCCTAAAGCTGAATTTCTTCAGTTTTGCATCAGAATATGAGTTCTGCTGACAATGCATTGCTTACCCCAGAAGAGAAAAATATTCATAAAATGAATCTTATTTGTGTTGAGCTCCTTCAAGGAGACAACCATACTCATCACCTCCATTTCCTCCCCTCTCCCATTCCCCTCCACTCCTGTCTCAATTCTTTATAATCTTTACTGAAACCTCTCAAAGGTTACCAATGTCTTCCCTTACTAAAACCATTACTTTTTTCTGAGTCTTCCTTCTTGAAACTGTTGATTTTAGCATTGGTGACCACCTCAGTACCTTCATTCCTCTTGTTTTCTGGGTCACTACCTTTTGGATAGTTCAGTTCTGTCTAGTGCCCTCTTCTCTCTGTCTCTGTCTCTCTGTCTCTGTTTCTCTCTGTCTCTGTCTCTCTCTTTCCTGTTTTCTCTTCCAAAGAGAATGCTATTGGAAATGGAAGGGACGGAAAAAAAGGTTAGTAGGAAGTTGAAATCCAAGATAATTGAGAAGAAAGAATACAACAATTAGCCTCCCTAAATGACTTCTTGCCAGCAGGTCCCCAAAATACCAACAACATATAGGATTTGATGGGAATGGAGCAGGGCCTTAACATATAAGCTTAGGGCACCCTTTCCTCTTGGAAAAGTGGCTGACCAGCAAAGTGGTTTTGACCAAAAAAATGTCATTTCCCTGAGACTAGCAATATTTGGGGATGCAGAAAGATAGAATTCTAGTTTGATACCCATCTCTTTGAGGAGAGCAAAATGGCCAGCCTCAGGACATCTGCTCTTGCTACTCTCTAGACATGAATCAACGTCTCCCACAAAGAGGAGCAGGCAAGATTCCTGAAATATCTATCAAAACCTCCAAAACCCATATGGACATACACAACATTGAAGTGTGTAACACTCATGCACTATGATTACACTATTCTTCAGGCAGCATTAGGAACCAGTAGTCTAGTAGAAGTACCATGTTTTGAACATAGTTTAGAATTGTTAATTATATGCGGCTTATTAATTATTCTTTATTTCTCCCATAAGGAACAAATTTATATCTAGTGCCTTCTCCCAAAATACTCAAAATGCTTCATTGACATATCATTCAGAGTAGCAAGGGGAGCTTTGGTGATCAGTTGAGGTATTCTACACTTGCGCCTACTCGATTAATAATTCAGGTGTCTGGAGTGCTGGTTTGGCTCTTCCAATATTATGAAATCAAAATGAGCTCATTGTCCAAACTGGCATGTCATGTCTCTATTGAGGTGGCTTAAATATTTATTGGTAGTTCTATTAAACCAGTTGAAAAATTGCACTTCCCACGTCCCTGTCTCATTTGGGAAATAGGTCTGGATGAGAGTGCCGCCGCTCCCCCCCGCCCCCAAGCAGTGATAAGTAACTGGGAAAATTCTCTTTCTCTTCCAAGAAGTTTGAGGTTTTGGAAGAAAAATCCTGGAGTGTGTTAAATATGCAATTATGTTATTACAGAAAACAAACATGGGGCTGACGTGAGAGAAATATTCTACTATAGTATCATAGTCTACTGCTGAAAGATCACCACTTCCCCCTCCTCCTCCCCTCTCTGCCATACAATTGGAAGGGCAATGCTTCTGTTTTCATATATATTATATAATATATATTTATGTTTTATAAGCCTTTGGTAAATATGACATTATTTCAAATAATTTAATATACACTGGGTGTTAAAAATAGATTAGACTCCCCATTCTGTTCGTCATCATCACACTTAATGCAACTATTATGGCAACATTATGGATGGACCTGAATATTGTGTGTGTGTGTGTGTGTGTGTATGTGTATGCTTAAGTTGAAAATGAAAAAGAATGCCCAGAGAAAACATAGCATGAAAGTTCAAAAGCTTTATTTATTAGGTTTAATAAGCATCAGTACTTGGCCTACTCGGTATTCCAGATGACATATTTTCCCTGATAAACTTGTACATTTTCCAGAAGGAGCAAACTCAACATATTTCTCAGCCATCCTCATGATCCAAATTCACTAGGCCTTGCTTGGATGAACTGGGTCTCCCTTGCTTTATGGTTTTCCCATCTACAAGGAGAGTGAAAAGAAAAGCATGTATCAAAAAAAGGTTTTAGTAACACCACCCTTACAGTTCTACTTACCATAAATAACTTCTCCCTACCATAAATAAAAGTGTGCCCAAAAGTAATGTGACAAAATAGAAAGAAGACTGGGAGACTGAAGGTGTGGATTCTAGTCCTAGCTAGCTATGTGACCTTGGGCAATTCATTTGAATTTTTGGTGCCTTGGTTTCTAAATCTGATTCAATAATAGATATTCAATAATATTTGTTAAGTGCCTACTATGTGCTAAGCACTGTGCTAAGATACTTTAAATTGAAATTTCTATGAATAGAAATATAATTAATGTCGAATGAATGGATGAATGAATGGGGGAATCATATAACTCATTTCAACTGCTTATTCAAAAATACAAAACAGACCATGGACACCTTCAATTGGTGGTAACGTTTTTCTTAGACTTAGCACATTTCTATGAGATCCTAACTCAATACAGATGGACAACAGACAGGATAAGTCTCTATCACTCATTACATATGCCTGGTGATCAAAGGTTTTTAACTAGATATTTTTTCTCATTGGCTGTTTGCATTAGATATGCAAATCTTCTCTCTTGCTAAGACATTTCTGAACATATTTGCAAGGCTATTGATGTCCATTACTTCACTTAAATATAGATTAGAAATACTGACAAATATTTTCATCCAAAGAGTTTGATCATTTTCAGATTATTCTCAATACTAGTCATTAACCTTACTCACTACCCTTCTGTAGAACTTTCAAACAGAGTTCTTTGAAAACATAAAGTTTCATAAATATGTACTAAATAACCTTAAAGCCCTTTATGAATAATTATGAGTTTTTAAGTTTTTGTGAATCTGCATATTAATTCTGGGCCATAAATAAAACATGAAGTAAAAATCCAGCATGTTGAATATCGGGGGATAGAGGAAGAAAAGAAGGGATAATTATCAGTTTAATGTGGGCACATACTTAACCTAAAAGATTTTCTTAAAAATTGATGACATCCTAAGTGTATATACTATAAGAGGATGCTTTAATTTAAATTGGAGAAAAAGATTTTATATTTGAGTTACTGCCATTTTGCAAGCTCTAGGCTATAGGTGATTGTGAGAAATTTTATTTGTTAGGGAATTGGTTTCTCTCATTTATTTAAATGCTTCTCCTCCCGCACATATGTATTATGGATCTATGACCATGTAATTCCCAGATTGGGATTTGATCTTTCAAAAACTACATAAAGAGACTACTCCTGACTCAATTGACTATATTTTGCTTTTCACTAGCAAGTATGGACATAAAGGACAAGAGGAAACATCGCTGGTACCAAAACAATTTCATTTTATTTGTCTCTGGAGTGCTCCAGGATGAAGAGTGTATGAATAGTGGCATCAAAGGTGAAGTTGTGTGGTCCCCATGGATACCTACTGTACATCATAATTTATAGCAGCTCTACTCCAATCCCTAGGCCCCAAGCTCCTTACATTTAAACACAGCATTTCACAGAGTGAAATGGGATGATGAATGACACGCTCTCTCAACGGTCATGGCATGGCAACTTCTGAATGAAACCTACATAACAAGGGCACTGAAGGTGTTTGACAATCTACTCTGCACAATGGCATGTGTGGAATTAGAATGGAAGGCAGGAGAAAAGGGGCTTGGTTATGAATGTTTCCCCACAGGCCAAAAAGAGAGCCAGCTAGGTTTGTAAATGTCATCTGAGAAAATATCAAGTTTCGCCATGCATGTTTTATAACATACCTGACTTTGTGCTTGGGGCTAACTTGTCTCTGAAATACCTTTTTTTTTTTTTTTGAAAATCATCTATCATGGGATCCCTGCACAATCTTTATCAGTGTATCTGGCCTTCAAAAGAACAAAAAGTACAAATGACATTAAGTGTGGTTAAGGCACTGTGCTGGGCTTGGAACATATCAAACATATTTTGAGAGCTCAGAAAATGGTTGAGTTATAATAATTGCAATATTAATACCTTATACAATTTCAACCCTGCTGCTTCATGTGGTGTGGAGGTGACCCTTGGTTGTTGTCCTTTGTTCTTGAAGAAGACCAAAATGACACCACTATGCTAGAGTCAAGATTCAGTGTGTCCAACTGTGGTTGATCAGGCCAATATGAGCTTGGAATGCTCTACCTCAGGTCGGGCACAAATAGTCCGTGTGAACATTTGGGGTAGATACTCCAAACTTGTTCGTCCTGCGTTTCCTTTGAACTGTTTCAATTCTGCTTTTCTCATAGAGCACAGCACCTTCTCTGATGTGGGCACACCATGCTGAGTGGTCCTATGCCAATGTCTCCCATGTCACACAATCAGTTCCAAAGTTCTTGACAGTGTCCTTATATTGCTTCTTCTGAACGCTTGCCCCGTGCGAGTTCTCCATAAAATAGTCTTTTTGGCAAGCAGGCATTTTGCATTTGAACAATGTGACTGGCCCATTAGAGTTGCACTCTGAAGCAGAGTTTGAATGCTTGGCAGTTTAGTTTGAGTAAGGACCTCGGTGATTGGTACCTTATCCTGTCCGGTGATCTTCAGAATCTTCCTAAGACAATTCAAATGGCAGCAATTCAGTTTCCTGACATGGCTCTGGTAGACTGTCCAGGTTTCATAGGCCAATGAGGCCTATGAAATGACCTAATGACCAATGAGGTCAGCACAGTGGCTCTGTAGACCTTCAGTTTGGTAATCAGTCTAATAACTCTTTTCTTCCATGCTTTCCTTCGGAGACTCCCAAACACTGAGCTAGCTGTGGCAATGCACGCGTCAACCTTATTATCAATGCGTACATCTCTGGAAAGTACACTACCAAGGGAAGTGAACTTATCCGCAGCATTCAGAACTTCTCCATTTGCTCTAACTAATGGTTCCGCATTTGGATGATGTGGTGGTGGCTGATGCAGCACCTGTGTTTTCTTGGTGTTAATTGTTAGGCCAAAATTAGCACAAGCAGCAGAGAATTGATCCATACTTTGCTGCATGTCAGCTTCAGAGGCTGCACCGAGTGCACAATCATCTGCAAACAGAAAATCATGCACCAACACTCTCTCCAGTTTGGTCTTGGCTTATAGCCTTTTCAAGTTGAAGAATTTACCAGTAGCGTGGCAGCTGACTTTGATGTTGTGTTCATCCTCATTGAAAGCATTTGATAATATGGCAGAAAAAATCATGCTAAAAAATACGGGGCAAACATACAGTCTTGTTTCACTCCATTGGTGACTGGGAAGGCATGAGAGCATTGTTCGTTATCTAGAACCTGGGCAAGCATGCCATCATGAAATTGATGTACGATACTGATGAACTTCTCCAGGCAACCAAATTTTGACATTTTCCATAAGCCCTCATGACTAACAGTATCAAAGGTCTTGGTCAGCTCTACAAATGTTGTGTAGAGACCATTGTTATGCTCCTGGCATTTCTCTAGGAGTTGTCAGGCAGCAGACAGCATACAGACTGTTCCTCAGCCCTTTCTGAAGTCACACTGGCTTTCAGGTAGATGACCATCTTCTAGGTGAAGGATCAGCCCATTAACGAGGATGCTGGCAAGAATCTTGCCAGCAATGACTAAGAGGGAGAGAGACAACCCCCCCCCCCACCCTGTGATTGTCACAGGACAGTCTATTTCCTTTACCTTTATAGAGCTAGACAATGGAGACATCCTTGAACTCCTGGGAGATAACCTCCTCTTGCCATGTAACCTGGAAAATTTCAGTCAGCTTTTGTATGAGCAATGGACCCCCTACCTTGTAAACCTCAGCTGGAATAAAATCAGCACCAGCTGCTTTGCCACATGAAAGGAGCCTAATGGCATTCAAAGCCTCTTCTTCAGTTGGAGCTTCAGCTAGGGAGGGATTGACTTCAACCTGAAGTAAATGGTCAATGGCTTCAGCATTGGTTGACCCTAGACTCTGCTGGCTATGCCAGCAGGATTCAAGTTCTGGCAAGTGCTACCATGCTGGAAAGGCTTCAACTATGTTCCCAGTAACAGATGTCCTTTTTCAAGGAGTAGTCTGGCTAAGTATTATGAGACCAGGAGGCTAACTTCTAGGAGAGGAATTCTTTGGCTTTGGAAATCCATGATACAAACAAAAATAAAGAATAGCCCCTAGTGTACTGCATCTACTTTCTGTTTCTGCAGTGACCATTGGAGAGCAGCAGAAAAGGAAGCAGAGTGCTAAGGACAAAGAGTTTTTGGCTACCCATAAACCATAACTATTGGCAAATGTGAGCTCCTTGACCAGTGAACTGAACACTAGAGTATACTAGGGCAACTGAATCATATTTTTTTTCTACAGACAGGGATATTATGGTTAAGGGGGGGGTCACACCTTTGAATAATTTTACAGAGGAAAATGGTAGAAGCTTTTGAGCAGTATCACCTGAGAAAACAGAGAGAAGAAATGGTAGAAAAAATATGTTCACAGAAAGTTTGGCACAAGACCCAATTAAGCCAATGCATCTGTGGATCACTTAAAGAACATGTAAGGGTGAAACTTAAGATAATCACTTCAACATTCGTTGAAAAATTTAGTAAGAATGCATTAAGCAGGATAGTATATTGTGCAAGGTACTGGGTGAAAGAATTAAGACTCAGTCCTGGATCTCATGGACTTATAGAGTAGGGATGATAAGACACAGCAAAGTATAATGTTCATTAGAATGTTACAAATGCATAAGAGTACAAAGTGCCTGGGGATTAGATGTAGAAGAGATAACATCTATGGAAAGATATCAGTGAATATATGCAGATAGCATGTAAGTCGATCTTTGAAGGCTGTATAGGATATCAAGAGATAAATGTGGGAGGTGTATTCCAGGTATGACAAATATGAGCAAAGGAACAGAAATCCAAAAGTCCTAGATGTATTTAGGGAATAGTGATTAGTCTGAGTATGATTAGAGCATGAGAATGAGAGGGAACAGTATGAAGTGAGGCTAGAGAGGTGATTTGGAGCCATATTTTGTATGGCTTTGAATGCCAAGTAAAAGTATTTGACTATTATTTTGTTGGAAAATGGGGAGTGATATGATCAAATCAGGACAAAATCTCACCCAGAGTCACACAATAATTTATAAATAGAAAAGGTACTAGAACCTAGGTTCATAGGATTTAAGCTACAGGGAAATGCAGATATTTTATAGTCAAATACCATTTTAAAGAGGAGTAAACTGAGATTAAGTGGTTTATGCAAAATCATCCAACTAGTGAGTGGCAAACAGAATTCAAAACCTATATCCTCTGACTCCAAATCCAGCATTCTTTTCTTTTTATCACATTGGTCCAGAATTAACGTGGTCTGGGTAAGGCAACATCATGGCACCTGAACTATCACTCTCTCCTGTCTCTCTCTCTCAGCTGATTCACTTACCTCAACTTGCCCTCATACTGGTAAGTCTAGGGGTTTTCCCATATTGTGGGTGTATGGCCACAAACATGACTACATAGCTATAACCCAAACTCTCTCAGGGACCTGGGGGTGGCGGTGGAGGGATTGGAATCACACCTCTTATTTACCGCTATACCTTCTGAGCCCCCATCAGTCTGCTTCTCATTTAAACAATTTATCATAATGACACTATTGGCTCTTAAACACGAACCATTTACTAAACAATAAAAACAAGAATATTTAAAACAATTACTTAGTACAAATCAAAAACAGGAAAAAAATCAAAATATAATATAAACCATAATACAATATAATAATATAAGCCATAAACCTGGGTCACACTTTCTTACCACTGCATACAGTGTCTATTAGAAGAGTAAGCACAGACTTATAGAAACCTAGAAGAGAGGCACATGAGCCTATATCTTTGGGATGACTTTCTACTCTGAGTACCAGCCCTTGATGCCCTTTGGCTCCTCAAACAACAGCCTAAACTAGTAGGCAAAACCTTCGTTTCTGCTACCTTGTCTCCTTTTAAGCCTCACAGATCCTCAGTGGACAAAGTCATCTCTCTGCTACTCTCGAACCACTGAAGCAGTTTCAAATTATTTTAGCACCTAACTACTCTTGGTAGGATGCTCACGGAGCGTTAAGCTATTATTCTCTTAAACTAGACAACTTCCAATTTCTTTATATTTGTTCTGAGGCTCTGAAGAGTTTTCCCTCGAAAATTATAGATTGTGACAGGGCCACCCTTTCTCCAGTAATATCTTCAAATAAAAGGGCATTATATTTTCTCCAATCAGCTTTTAGAAAAGCAATGCCTCAACTCCAAAAGGCTCATGTTGGAAAATGTTATCCATATCCAGAGAAAGACCTATGGAGTCTGGATGCAGATCAAAACATACTATTTGTTCTCTCTCTCTCTCTCTCTCTCTCTCTCTCTCTCTCTCTCTCTTTCTCTGTTTCTTCTTTCTTGTGGTTCATCCCATTGGTTCTAATTCTTCTTTACAACATGACTAATGTAAAAATATGTTTAATATAAATGTATATGTAGAGCCTATATCAGATTGCATGCCATCTTGGGAAGGGGGAAGAGGAGGGAGGCAAAGAAAATTTAAAACTCCAAAGCTTGTGGAACTGAATGTTGAAAATTAAGAATAAATTAATTTTTTTAAAAAAGAAAGAAAAATAATGTCTCTTCTCCAATAAGGGAAAGAGAATAAGCATTTATGTGGAGCTTAGTATGTGTCAGGCCCTGTGCTAAGCACTTTTACAAATTCTACCTCATTTGATGCTTAAATAACCCTGGGAGATAGGTGTCATTAATATCCCCATATTATAGTTGGGGACACTGAGGCAAATAGAGTTTAAGTGACTTATCCAGGATCACAAAGCTAGTAAGCATCTGAGGCTGGATTTGAACTCAGGTTTTCGTGACTCTAGACTCTGTGCTCTATCCACTGTGCCACCTAGCTGTCTCCAATAGGCACACCTCACAACAAAGTCTATCTTTCCTCCTATGTTTCTTCCTCTCAAACCAAAGTGGATAGTAAAGGGAAATACAGTAATACCACTGAAAAGTTTCGCCTCTCTCAGGATATATATGATCTAAGGTGCCAATACTGTCTTTCTTTATCCTATCAGCTTTCAGAGAAGCAATGTTTCAGATCAGTACAGAAGTTAAACTAGAGAAACCAGCTGGATTGTTTTAAGAAAATTAGAAAATCATTTGTGACTTTTATAGAGATTGCACATAAATATTCCTTCATTCATTCATCTATTCATTCATTCAATAAACATTTATTGATGCCTGCCACATGCAGGCCA
>CM053624.1:71640571-71681261 GCA_028646595.1 Phalanger gymnotis
AAGACCAAGAGGGGGGAGCATCCAGGAGAAGATGGTCAACAGTGTCCAAACTGCAGAGAGGTCAATTATCCCACAGGATAAGGACTGAGAAGAGGCAATTAGATTTGATAATCAATTGATCATTGGTAATTTTGTAGCGAATAGCTTTAGTTAAATGATGAGGTTGGAAGCCAGAACACAGAGGATTTAGAAGAGTTTCTATTAGTGGTCATCTTTTCTGAAAAGAGTATTGTTGCAGAGTTTAGTCGTAGAGTATAAAAGAGTATATAGTTGCACTCTTGCTTCCACTCAGCTCTAACTGGTGGACCTAGGAACACTCAATCTCTCAAACTCAAAAGTTTGCCTACAAGCTGGAAATGTCCATCTCTGATTCAATGGCCATTCTACTTTGTCACAGCACCTAGTCATGAGGCAGAGGGAAGCACTATGGGAATATGCATGTCTATTAGCATGGGGCTCAAATCCCTTTGGGAGCAAAAACATATGTACCAATGGGCTCATCTCTGTTACATGTAAAATGGGCATAATAACACTCATAGTTACCTGATCCCCATCACTTTCTCTTCAGAGCAAGGGGACACTATGGGTATGAAGCACTATATATAATGGAAATTTGGTATATTGATTAGTTTTTGATGAACTGTTTTTTTTTCCTTTGTTATAAAAGATGGCACTCCAAAAGGAGAAAGAGATATATTGGAAATACAGGTGATGTAATGCTAAAAAAATCAATAAATTTACTTTTAAAATAAAAAAGACTTTTTTAAAAAAAGAAACTTTTAAAATACAAAAAGAACTTCTCCATATGTCTACCTCATAAAGTTATGAAACCTAAGTGAGATGATGTGTATAAAGTATTTCACAACATTAAAATGATATCCAATGAAAGCCCTATTTAAATTGTAAACTATGACGATTATTCAGGAAAAGTTTAAAATCAAGGAAATTAATTCATTAGAATATTATTTATTGAAGTTAATACCAATCACATTAGTAACTTGTATTGCAAATTCTGCTTGCCCCATTTCAGGCAACCAACAGAGCTTTCTCAAGAGGAAAATTATTAAGGAGTTCTTCTCACTGTTAGGTTCTGGGCTGAATTCTGGGTCATCTCTGAAGGTATTAAAAATCTATGAACATCATATAGATGATTATGAGGAATTCAGAGAAATGTGGGAAGACTTATGAACAGAGCGAAGTAAATGTCATAAAGAGAACGATATTCACAACCAGAATGATGTAAATGAAAGCAGCACTAAACGACAGTTGAACTCAGGTTTATCGCAATGACCAAACATTGTTCCAGAAAACTGATGTTGGTGATCCCCACCTTCTTTGTAGAAAGGCGAGGGACTCTAGGGGTGGAGTGAGGAATATTCTGTCCAATACAGTAGCTGTGTCAGTCATTCTATACACATTTCTGTTCATCAGTTCTTTCTCTGGATGCAGATAGCATCTTCCTTCATATGTCCTTTGTAGTTAATTTGGGTATTTATATCAGTCACAATGACTTATTTGCTCAAAACTGCTCTTAAAGCAATATTGCTGTTATTATAGACAATATTGTCTTGGTTCTAGAACCCATGTCTATTTGAGTTATGAGGAAATTCTGGAACATTCCTTAGAGCCCTCTCTAATGCCAACTTTTTAGGGCTAGTTTTATAATATGCAATGGGTATATTTCTGAGGTATTTTAAAACACAAATTTAGAAGAGATGCTGCACAAAGCGATGGAGTTATTAGTAAATTAGAAAATTTAATGGATCTAGAAGAAAAGTCCAAAATTGGGGAGCATTGCAAGTTTCATGATTTATACTATAATTTCATTATTTTGGATTTAGTTAGTGCCTCCCTTCCAGAGATTCATAGTTTTTGTACATTCTTACTTTGAATAATCTGTGAAGTATGCAAATATCACTAATATTGTCCTCATTTTAATGACAATTCACTGTCCATCATCAATTGATCGAAATAGATATTTTAAATTTCCTATATATGTCATAGGATTGTAGGATTTTTGGTTTAGAAGGAAATTTAGAGATCATCTCTTCCAACTAATTTATTTTCTAGATAAGGATATAGAGGAGAAGCAACTTATGCAGGGTACCAAGTGGGAGAGCTGGGATTTGAACCTACGTTTTTTGAGCCCAAATGCCATGCTATTTTTTCCTTAGTTCAGGCTCACATAGTTCTAAGAGTGAAAGTAGCATAGGGTAATAAAAAGAGCACAGAATCAGAAAGCAGGGGAGTTAGGTTCTGATCTTCAATTTGTTGCCAAAGAAGCTTTGGACAAATCACTCATACCCTTGAGGTATCAGTTTCCACACTGGTAAAATTATGGAATTGGACTAGAAGGTCTCAAAGTGCACTCCTGATCATATGTTATCTATATTTCATATTAAATACCCTTGTTATCCTAAATAGAACCTGACCATATATGAAAAGTTTATAAATGAGATAACAAGTGGGCTACAGTGGAGAGATCTCAGGAAATCTCGGTTCTAGTCTTGAACCTGCTTCTCCTATCTGTAACCTTGTAACAAGGCACTTAATTTTGCAAATTCAATTCAACAACTGTTTATCAAGTGCCTGCTGTGGGTAAGCCATTGTACTTAAACCTTCTGAGCCTCAGTTTCCACCTCTGTAAAATGAAGAAGCTGGCCAAGATGATTCCTCAAGCCCTTTCTAGCTTTAAAGAGTATTGTTTCTTGAGGAAAGACTTCAGAAGCTTGGAAGAAATGAGAGAAAAAGATAGTAGGGGAGGAAGGAGAGAGGAAGAAATGTTGGGGTTATAGGAGGAAGCCCATAGCCCATTCAGGACGTCAAGCTCCCAGCAATTGACTGATAGATTCTGAGAGCTCCCCTAGCAATCAAGCCTCTTATTAAAGCCAAGCAAAGGTTCAAGGGAGACCCATTGGAAGTGGAGGCTTCCTGGCAGTGGCAGCAACAGCAGTGACAGCCAGAACTGGGGGTGGGGTGGGGAGTTTTTCCCCCCTTCATCTGCCTGTGACATCAATCAGAAAGGGCCAGCTTTTGAGCTGAGAAAGAGAGGGTGGGGGAGAAATAAGCAGAAGTAATTTATTCGGGATCTTTGAGAGGATAATAGCCAATTATTTGTTTATAACACTGGTTAAATTTTCATTAGGCAGATTAATGGAATATCATGTACTGTCAACATTGGACTGAGGGGTGGTCTGTAAGAGATAAACGGGCAAACAGGCGCTATGTCTCTCTGAGTAAATTAGTTTTTGCTTTCCTGTTTTTCATATGAAAATGAAAAGGTGGCCAAGGTGGTACATTTTAAAACAGGTCTCAAGATGGGCCAAATCTGTTAACTATGAAAGCTGCTCCCGTCATAAATACATTATAATAACAGCATCAGGCCTATAATTTTGATTTCATGAAAGTCTAGGATAATGTCGATTTTTAACCTGCTCTCTTAATGCATACTTCCTCTTGCTGAAGTTCAACGTGGCTTGTGGTGAGGTGAAAGCGTATTACTTTGGGGGGCCTGATTTGGCTGTGTAATGTGTTCAGTATTACAGCTGGTAAGTGCTAGAGGCTCGCCGCTCTTTCTTGTGCATCTTGGTATCATTGTTTTGTGGATGCTAGGAGCAGCTTTCTCTGAGTAGTGACTCTATTATCCCAAGCACACCCACCTCCCAAGCCCACAGGAGCAGTTTCTTGTTCCATTCTGGAAGCACACAAGGAGACATGTTTCATAACAAAGGAAGGTCATTGGAGCATGAGATGTGAAATGGTCATAAACATTTAGACTATGGATTTTTAAGATATTAAGCCCCCAATCTTTGCCTGTTGGAATGTTAGTTATGCTTCAAGATTCAACTCAATACTATTGGACTTGGAAGCAGGACATCCTGGGTTGAAATCCCACCTCTGACACTTAATATAGTGCTCCATGGAATGTGACCAAATGCTCTGTGAGCCTCAGTTTTGTCATTTGTAAAAGTGAGGATAATATCTTTAACCTTACAGGATCGTGAGTTTCAAATGTGATAACTTAGCCAAAGTACATGGTGAATTGTACTATTCTATCAATGGCAGTCATTATCTTTGTCATGATTTTCATTTCCCTCTCCTGACTTTTCATACTTCCTCTAATACTTTGTATCTCTCTTATGCACTTATCATGATCTATGTCATTTTTCTGATACGAGGTTGTGTATTGTATTTCCCTTCTAGATGAAGTCATGGATCATATCTTTTTCATCTCTGTATCTCCCCTAGCGCTAAGCACATAGTAGGTATTTAATGAAAATGTATTGAATTGAAACGGCCACAGTATAAGCAAAATTATTAGCAAACTGGGGAAAAAAAACCCACAACCAAAGCCCCAAACCCTAAAGGGGCCTTGTGATCATATCACTACTTTGTAGTTAAGAACTCAATTTACAATTAGAAAACTTTTTAAATTTTAATTATCTTTATATTCAAATTTCCAATTAGAGCTAAGCACTACCTTTTAAAGATTTTATTGCTTGAGAAGGCAAATGAGAACATCTTTTTCACATATAAGTAAATATACATATATGTAAACATATATACATACAAATACATACATATATGTGATTACATGTATATATACATAAATACATACACAAATGATTATATAAATATATACATATATGATTATATAAATGCATATATGAGTGTGTATATGTACACATAAACACATATGATTCTACTATGGGGCTATAGGATAAAAACGAAATGAGATCTGTTCTTTTTGTAAAATGCCAAAGTATTTAGGGAAAAGGTCTAGTAAAGTTTCTTACAAAGGCAAGGACACAAATATATTGTGCTTCAAACCACTTTGGGTCACTTTTACTCATTTCCTTTTAAGGATCTTAGTACTCCCAAAATACTGACCATGATATGAGTACCCTATCTCCGTAAGTTAGTTATTCATGCTAAGATGTGAATGAGGCTCATCTTCCAAAAGAGACATTTGTATTATTAAAAAGGACTTCTTTCACTCAAATGAATTTTCTAATTGAAGAAATGTGAAGGAAAGGATATCCTTGAGCAGGGAATCTTTCACAAACTTCTTACCTACTCTGGGCCACTCTCTTTATTCTTCCTGCCCACTTCCTCATCTTGAGTCCAACAGGGAATAAAATATATAGAATCATTATTTCATCTCTATGCCATCCACTGCAATCCACCTTCTCACTTTTACTTTTTTAATCCATTGTCTCATTCAAGCCTAAAACCTGTCTGTAGTTAGTATTAGGATTTCTGTACCCATTTTGTAGATGTTACTAACACTCAGGAACATAACTATTAAGAGACAGGTCCAAGGCTTGAATACAGATCTTTAGACTTCAAATCTGTTGTCCTTTCCATGACACCACACTGGCTCTCAGGCAGGCGAGCTTTATCCTGAATTCTGTAGCAATAAATGTTGTTCCAGGGGCCAAGGGTATAAAGAAATACTGTACTTTCCTAATTCCAAATATGAATGATGTCCCCTGGGTTACAGCAATCTTGTAGTGAATATGATTCACATTCTTTTGATGGTTTATACCCCATCTAATTATCAAATCCTGAAGTCAGAAAACTTCTAATGCAAACCATTTTTATGGCCGTAATGAGATCTAAGGCAAACGTAACCACGAGTGGCCTGAAACTTCATAGTGATGCTCAATCAGGATCTGATATATCCTAGAAAAGTGATATCTCACTATTGATACTTTTCTCTGCAGCAGCACAAATGAGAGACAGGCCCAAGTGATTTAGAGACCTTAGGAGCAGCGAAAAGGCCGTGCCCACATTCTTACATCATACGAAAGTTCGGATTCTCATATATTCAACGAACGTTTTCCTGTGGCCATCTTAATGGAAACCCTATGAAAGTCTTCTGCCAGATCGGGGTATTAAAGAAGCGCATCCTTTTGGAGAACCACATAGAAATGTTGTTTTCAAGAAAATTCAGGAACTGATAACACTGCAGCATCTGTCTGTAAACTTTTGTGCCCTATGGGCTACATTGCCCCAAGTTGAAACCATATGAAGCTGTATTGTGCTTTGAATTGATCCCATCCTCACTCAACTGATTCCTGGGACCTCTGGATTTCCCTTTGAAGCTCCCAAGATCAGTCTTTTGGCATCCAGACCAGACAGAAGGATGCACTCAAGGATCTCTGTTCTTAAGGAGAGAATGAGATATTGACACAAAGGCCACTTGAAATGAGTTATTTCATAACTACTTAATAGCATCTCTGCTATTAATCATTAAATTAATTAATTATTAAATTTCTACTCAAGATTTGGAATCTTACTTTGGTTCCCTGCGATTGTTGGAGATGCTTTTAGTGGCTGATGGTGTTGCCCCTTCTCTGATGCAAGGTTGATTCTGTACTTTGTAACCCTGTCCCTTATCCTCATACTGTTGTCAGCATCCTGGTCCAGTCACTTCCTTCTGTATAGCTTTGCAGTGGGATTTGAAATTGTGGCTCAGATTGTCCTTCAAGTGTTTCTCTCCCCCATTCTGTTTGCAGCTGCCCTGTTTCAGATCCTGCACAACAGATGTATGAGGATCCTCTTGTTTCCATTCTGGGCACTCGTCCAACCCAACAGAACTCATTTGTCCTAAGTATTGCTTAAGTGTTATTGAACTGGCTGTATTTTAAGACCTTGCCACTGATGAGTTTGTGTTTAACTGGTTGACAAACACTTACTGGGCACTGATGTTGTGCAAAATGTGGCAGGGAACCATTTGGGAGATACAAAGAAATGTAGTGTGTACCCTACCCTCAAAGAGCTTATAGTCTAGTTACAGCGACACTACACACTCTCTTAGAAAGGTGAGTGATTGTGCGAGACACTGTCTCATGTGGCAAATGAGTGGTACACAGTAAGTGTTGCAGGAGATCAGAAGAGGTAGACGTAACCACGGGTAACTGGGCTCAGAAAAGGTTTCACAGAAGAGGCTGAGCTAGAGACGAGCCTTGAATGTGAAGGGAGTAGAGGAGGAGGGAAGATTCATAACTAAACTGGTGGAAAGAAAGGAGGCAGGGGATAATGGGAGGAGTGCTGGATTTGGAGGCAGAGGACCTGGGTGCCAGCCTGGCTCTGCTACATATTGCTCATGTGACATCGGGCAACGCACAATCTCTCTGGGCCTCAGTTTCCCAGCCTATAAAAGGGGAGGCTTGGACTAGATGGCTTCCGAGGTCCCCTTCCAGCTCTAAATCTGATCTATAAAGTTGCTCAAGAAATCCAATGTGTTTCGTATCTGTAGAAGCACCTAGTTTTTATATACAAATTTCACTACTTTCACTCTGCCAGCTGTGTGTAATAATAGCTAACAGCCTGCATTTCTATATGGCTTAAGGTTTACAAAGTGCTTCGCAAATATTATCTCATTATATTCTCACAATCCTTGGGAAGTAAATGCTATTATTACCCCCATTTTACAGATAAAGAAACTGAGGCTGAGAAATGTTTAGTGACTTGCCCAGGATCACAAAGCTGGTAGGTATCTGAGGCTGGATTTGAACACAAGACTTCCTGACTCCAGATCCAGCACTCTATCCATTGTATCACCTACCAACATATGCCACTACACATCCTTAGGTGATTTGTGGGCACCTTCTGTGTGTTCTGGATTTTGTTGCCACAGTGGTACCACACCCAACCACACCTACTCACATTCTCAAGGACTCCAGTCTAGAAATAAACATTGACAATGATCTCCAGCTTCAAAATCCCATTAACCCAATTGGCTTTTTATGGATTTTCCCAATGTTAGAATGTTAGAAGCTCTCAACTTTATTGAAACTGGACTTGACTCACCCATAAAACATCATCTTTTCTATGTTTTCTATGTATTCTGGTATGCTTTGAGAATTCTCATTATCATACAGAAACTCCTATATGAATGAATGATCCCTGATGGCATTTATAGACTTAGTAAAATTCTCCAAAGAGCTGTAAGCAAATCCTGACATCAGCTTCTATGTCTCTTATGGGGTCTTTGTGCCTGACTGAGGCTCAACCCTTTGAATAACCTGGGATCTGAAACTTGCCCCTGTGACAGTTCTTTGGTGAAATGTCTCGTGGTGCCCTGCACCAAATGGAATTTTCAACATTGACCTGACTAATCATCATCTTTCTCTTCATCCTGTGCTCTGTTATTGACTACAATTTTTTTTAAATCAATTAATGATGATTTTCTCTTTCAGCTCATCATGTTCCCATCCACAACGACGAGAGACAGAAAGAAGAAGATAATAGTGTCTCAATAGAGGATTAAGAGTGGGGAGGGGTATTGATTAAGGAGGACAAGGGAGGGTAGAGGTAAAAACCATTTAAGCACTTACTGTATGCTAAGCACATTATAAATATTATTTTGTTTGATCCTCACAATGACACCACGAGATGGGTACTATTCTGATCCTCATTTTATAGTTGAGGAAACTATGGAGGACAGAGTTTAAGCGACTTGCCCAGAATCACACAACTAATCAGCGTCTGAAGCTGAATTTGAACTCAGGTGTTCCTGATTCTAATCCCAGCGCTCTATTCACTGTACCAACTAATTGAGAAGGAGGCACAGATAACTGGAAGGGAGAGTGAGGGGAGAAATTCAGCTTCCATAATTTTCTAAGCATACTATGCTTTCATTACTCCTTTCATTACTGAAAAGTCACACAGTGGATGAGAACACTTTAGGACCAATCATTAGAAGACAACTTGTAAATTCATGGGCTTTTTAGATCTGGAAGGGACCATAGAGATCATTTAGTCCAATCCTTCATTTTACAGATGAAGAAATTCAATGAAGCTGAGGCACAGGAATGTGAAATACGTAAGGCTGTTAAGTAGTGGGGTCAGCATGTGGTCCCAGGTCTCATAATGGCGACTCCAATGCTTTTTCCAGTCCATTATCCTGCCTCCACAGTAGTCATGTGAAGAAGAGGGATTTGCTTTATCTTGCTTGGTCCCAGAAGACAGAACCAGCACCGGTGGAAACAAATTATAGGGAGAAAGACTTCAGCTGAGTAGAAGGAAGAACTTCCTAGCAATTATAGGTGTACGACAATGGGAAGAGTGGTGAGTTTCCAAGTTGGAAGGCTACTTGTAGGGGGTAATTTAAGCTCTAAGGAGAGGTAAAATTAAATAGCCTCTACATTCCCTCTCAGTTCTGAGAGTCTGATTCTCTAGGTGATAAGCCAGATGGAAATCAAAGAGAACAGTTACCAATTCCTCAATGTAATTTATAGAAAGACAAAAGGCTAGTGTCTGAGTTGAACTATCCTACAAATATATTCTTATGTGAAAACTGGAGTCAAGCTGTCTTGGTTCATAAGCCAGGAAATGCATCCTGAAAATATTTCAAAAGAGAGAGGATGAATCCCAGAAAGCCCAGTCCTTCTAGTGGTCTCAACCCCCATAGGTGATGTCATGGAGATGATAATCTCCAAATTGCCTCTAATCCTATAATGGCTTCCAAACCACATATTACACCACACATGACAGCCCAATTACTAATACCCCCATCCTCTACCCCATTTCCATGTATGCAAAGGATGGGTAACTTTACATCCCTGTAACTCACTAAACATGCAACAGCCAATTAGATGGCAACTTCTGGTGTGGGACAAGGAAAACAACCATTCTTATCACATTCCGAAAGAAACCATAACCAAATAGCCATAACAAAAGCTGAACTTTATCCAAAGCCTACTTGTAATCTAGCAGTGCTGAGCACAGCCAATGCGGTGTCTAGGACCCCCCAGTTGTTCTTTCATCAATGAGAGCCTTTGTGGTTTCTTCAAGCCTCCAGGCTAAGAGGATCCAGAGAAGGCCGATTCCACATCTTAGACTCTCTTTTTCTACGTCCTTGGAGTCCAAGGATTCCAAAATGAGACAAGGACAGACATTCTGGGGAAAGCTTTCCCAGTGCAGGGAGTCAGTGCAAAAAGCATGTAGAATTTAGCATCTGGTACTGTTAATAATCACTTATGGAATCATTGATGTTTTTAGAACTGGAAGGGGATTTTAGCGATCATTTAGACCAACTCCCTCACTATATGGTTAAGGAAACTTCATATAAGAACAAAGGACTCACTGCAAGTTCATACAGCTAAGGTGGTGGTAGTGCAAAGAGTATAATCCCAGTCTCCTGAGTCCCATTTTCCTCCTCACTTCATGATGCGGTCAGGAGTAGTCATTACAGTAAATACAAAAGGGAAGACTTTGAGAGAGGCCAGTCAGGTAAACTAATGAACAAAAAGGAAAGGAAATAATCTCTAATGGAGCAAGAAATAAAATTCTATGGGCTCCATAAGTCAATGAGGTCAATGTTTTATCCATAAAGATGGATTAGCTTAAAATTGATCAATTGCCTAAGAAAAATCTCTCAAATTCTGCCCACCCCCCAAATGTATTCTAATCTGTATTCATGTTTTCTTTGGAGGTCATAGGGAAAAGGAGTAGAATGGGGATAGATCTGTGATTTCACAAGTGTGAAATTCCCAGGGGAGGAAATGCTTTCTACCAAAGCAGACTGGTAGTTTCTCCACCACTTAGAGTCTTAGAGAGTTGCCTAGAGCACAGAGAGACTTTCCCAGGATCACACAGGCACAGTATCAGAAGTGAGGCTTGAACTCAAGTCTTTTGGAGGCCAGCTACACTGCCACCATAATCTTAACCTTTCTTGTAAACCTTAAAACCAATCCAGTTTTGTTTACATTCTGTCTGCCTACCCCAACCTCCAAACCAGTCTTGGACATCTATGCCTATTTCTCCAACATTCTTGCCATGTTTATCTCAAATTTAATTCAGTTCGATCCAGTAAACCTTCAATGAATTTCTATTAAATGTGCCAGGCATTGATCTAGGCTGAGGGATACAAGGACAAAACAAAACCAAATCACCACCAACAACAAAACCAAACCCCCAAACTCCAACAAATGGTCCCTTTCCACATGGAGCTCGCATACTCCTGGAGGGCATGGGGTTAGATGAGGTACACATATGTAGATAACTAAATACAATTGCTGTGCATTATAGATGCAAAGTAACTTCAGAAGGGCACTCACAATTAGGAGAATAAGGAAAGTTCCCATTACTTGAACTCAACCTTGAAGAATTTTTAAAGGCAAAGGTGATGAGAGATTACTATTCTAGGGGTTAGGGATAAACTTTTGCTCATTGAGGTGGGTGGGTATGTGAGGAGGAAGTAATGTACAATCTAGCAGGAAAGAGAGGTTAGAGCTAGATTGTGTTTTATATCCCAAACAGATGAGTTTATATTTTATCTTAGAGGCCTAGTAATGCCGTTAGCCTTTTACTTTAGGAACTTCAGTTAGACAACTGTGTGGAGGATGAATTGGAGGGGAAAGAAGCTGGAAATAGAGAGACCAGTTAGGAGGCCCCTGCAGGGTCTAGGTGAGAGGTAATGAAGGCCTGTAGAGTGGATGTAGAGTAAGTGGAGGAAAAGGAAAGGAGGTGAGAAATCCCCTCCTTCCCATTCTTCCTCCACCCTCTGTCCTCTGGATCCTCAGCTGACTTTGCCCTACCAGGACTTCTCTAACATTGCACCTCCTAAAGGATTTCTTGAATGTGGAAATACTACTTTCCCGCCTACTTTTTTGGCCTCTTAACTTTGAGTGTCTGACTTATACTGCTTGTTAAGGTCATTCTGTCATCATCAGTTTGACTCTTGCCCCAAACATATTTTCCAGTGTTGGTATTTTTTGGCATATTGTTTATTAGCCCACAAAATCCTCAGTATCTTCTATTGAGGATAAATAAGAAATGTTTCAATAGCAAATGAAAAATTTATCATATTTTATGTGTAGGCATCAGAATTCTGAGAGGATTGCTGTAACTGAAATGAACACCTGATTCGTGCCTTGTATAGATAAAATGATAAAGGACTATTAAAGAAATGAATGATCACACAAGTGTCCCTAGACTATTCCTTGAGGAATACTACTCTACCAATAATCAAGAATCCATTTCTTGTTTCAAATATTTTATTTTTTCCAATTTCATATAAAAATAATTTTTAACATTCATTTTGAACATTTTAGAGTTCTAAATTCTTCCTCTCTTCCGCTGTCCCCTCATTGAGAAGGCAAGCAATTTGACATGTTATATGTGTACAGTCATGCAAAATATATTTCCATATTAGTCATATTGTAAAAGAAAACAGATCAAAAAAACAAAATCCCAAGAAAAATAAATTTAAAAAAATATGCTTTGATCCACATTGAGACTTTATCAGTTTTTTTCCTCTGGAGATGGATAGAATTATTCATCGTAAGTCCTTTAGAATTGTCTTAAATCATTGTATTACTGGGAATAGCTAAGTCATTCACAATTGACCATAGTACAATATTGCTGTTACTGTGTATAATGTTCTCCTGGTTCATTTCACTTTGCATCAGTTCATGTAAGTCTTTCCAGGTTCTTCTGAAAGCATCCTGCTTGTCATTTCTTGCAGCACAATAATATTCCATATTAATTATATACCACAACTTGTTCAGCCATTCCCTAATTGATGGGCAGCCCTTTAATGTCCAATTCTTTGCCACAACAAAAAGAGCTGCTATAAATATTTTTGTACAAATAGATCCTTTTCCTTTTTTTTGCAAAAAGCTCTTTGGGATACAAACCTAATAGTAGTATTGCTAGGTCAAAGGGTATGCACAATTTTATAACCCTTTGGAAATAGTTTCAAATTACTCTCTAGAATGATTAGATCGGTTCACAACTCCACTATTAGTGTTTTAGGGTTACAATTTTCTCACATCCCCTCCAATATTTGTTATTTTCCTTTTCTGTCACATTAGCCAATCTGATAGGTGTGAGGTGATATTTTAATTTGCATTTCTCTAATCAATAGTGATTTAGAGCATTTTTTTGTATGACTATTGACAGCTTTGATTTCTTCTTCTGAAAACTGCCTGTTCATATTGTTTGACCATTTATCAATTGAGTAAATGACTTTTATTCTTATAAATTTGAATTGGTTCCATATATTTGAGAAATGAGGCCTTTATTGGAGAAACTTGCTGTAATTTTTTATAGTTATGATTACTAACTGCATATTTCACTCCATCTTATTTCCCCATTTATCCTTCTCTCTCTCCTTTTACTCTGTCCCTCCTCAAAAGTATTTTGCTTCTGACCACCAACTGCCCTAATCTGCCCTCCCTTCTATCAGCTGCTCCTCTTCTCTTCCTCCTTTTCCATCCTACTTCCCTGTAGGGTCAGTTAGATTTCCATTCCCAACTGAACATGTATGTTATTCCCTCTTTGAGCCAGTTCTGATGAGAGTACGTTTCAAGTGTTATCTACCACTCCCTACCCGATCTTTCTCGCCACTATATAAGCTCTTTTGTACTTCTTTTATTGAAATAATTTATCCCATTCTACCTCTTCTTTCCCCCTTCTTCCACTGCATCCTTCTTTCTCACCTCTTAATTTTATTTTTTTATGATAATCTTCCCATAATAGTCAACTCACATCTGTGGCCTCTGTCTATGTACCTTCTAACTGCTCTAATGATGATAAAGTTCTTAGGAGTTGTATCATCTTTCCATGTAGGAATGCAAACAATTTAATCTTATTGAATCCCTTAAGATTTCTCTTTCCTGTTCGCCTATTTGTGCTTCTCTTGAGTCTTGTATTTGGAAGTCAAATTTTCTGTTCAGCTCCGGTCTTTTCATCAGGAATACTTAAAAGTCCTCTATGTCATTAAATGTCTATTTTTTTTCTTCCTGAAGGATTATACTCAGTTTTGCTGGGTAGATGATTCTTGGTAACTTTAGCTCCTTCCCCCTTCAGAATATCATATTCCAAACCTCCAATCCTTTAATGTAGAAGTTGCTAAATCTTGTGTTATCCTGACTATGGCTCCATAATACTTAAATTGTTTCTTTCTGGGTGCTTGCAATATTTTCTCATTAACCTGGGAACTCTGGAATTTGGCCATAATATTCCTGGGAGTTTTCACTTTGGGATCTCTTTCAGGAGGTGATTGGTAGATTCTTGCAATTTCTATTTTACCTTCTGCTTCTAGGATGTCAGAGAAGTTTGTCTGGATAATTTCTTGAAAGATGATGTCAAGACTATTTTTTAAATAATGGCTTTCAGATAGCCCAATAATTCTTAAATTATTTCTCCTCAATCTATTTTCCAGGTTAGTTGTTTTTCCAATGAGATATTTCACATTTATTTTGTTTTTTAATTCTTTTGATCTTGTTTTATTGTTTTTTAAGGCCTCACAGAGTCATTAGTTTCCACTTGCCTAATTCTAATTTTTAAGGAATTATTTTCTTCAGTAAGTTTTTGTACTTCCTTTTTCACTTAACTAATTCTACTTTTTAAGTGAATATTTGTACACCCTATTCTATGTGGCCAATTCTGCTTCTTAAAGAATTATTCTCATCAGTGGATTTTTGTGTCTCATTTTACTATTTGGCTTATTCTGTTTTTTAAAGTGTTATTTTCTTCAGTATTTTTGTGCCTTCTTTACCAAGCTGTTTACTCTTTTTAAAAAAATATATATATTTTGCATCTCTCTCATTTCTTTTCCCAATTTTTCCTCTGCCTCTCTTATTTGATTTTGAAAGCCTTTTTGAGCCCTTACAGGAATTCTTTTTGGGCCTGAGGCCAATTCACATTTTTCTTGTCTTCTTCTGAGTTTGTCTTTTGATATTCCCTGTCACCATAGTAACTTTCTAGAGTCAGGTTTTTTTTTTTTTGCTGTTGTTTTTGTTTGCTCATTTTCCAGCCTATTTCATGACTTTTAACTTTAAGTTAAAGTTAGGCTTTTTTCTTGACGTGGAGGGGTCACTGTCCCGAGCTTCAGGTTTTTTGCACAGCTGTCTTCAGAGCTAGTTCTGAGGTTTATAAATTTTCAGTTCTTCCAAGGTGGTATGATCTAAGGAGAGGTGTGTTCATTGCTCTCCTGGCTTGTGCTCGGGTCTGTGAGTTACCATAAGCACTCGTTTCTGCCCTGGATCTGTAACTAGGGTCCCCATTCCCCTACTGCCACATGCTCTAGTGTGTTAGTGCTCCTCTTTGCCCTGGGACTGTGACCCAGTACCACATATGAGCAATGCAACTGAGTCTTGCACTGAGTTCCAGCAAAGGATCCCCTCATCTCTTTCTGACTGGTTGTCCATCCTCCTTACTATTTGTGGGCTGAGAGATCCAGAACCCCCTGCTGCTAATTTGATCATCCCCAAGGCCTGCCCTGGCACAACATACACTGGACAGTGCTGGACTATGCTCTACTCTGACCCCAGTGAGACAGCCCTTTCTTGCCTGCCTTAGTTATCCTGGGCTGGAAAATTGTTTCACCCTATCCCTTTGTTGCTTCTGCTACTCCAGAATCCATTTTGAGGCATTGTTTTAAAGTATTTTGGAGGGAAGTTTGGGAGGGCTTAAGTGAGTCCCTGCCTTTACTCCACCATCTTGGCTCTGCCTACTCCCCTTCCCCCAAATGCTTTTCTATTTTACTATTTCTAACACAAATTTGGTTAATACAAAATTTCTCAAAAATAATACCTGGAATTTAAATGTCTCTTTAAAGTTTACAAAGCACTATATATATGTATGTATGTATATATAGATATATAGATATATGTATATATATGCATATATATGTATATATATGCATATATATGTGTGTGTGTATGTATGTATATGTATATGTATATGTATTACCTCATTTGAACTTTATAACAACTCTGAAAGATAGATACTAAAGGTATTATTATCCCAATTTTTTCACTGAGGAAATAGACTTCGAGAGTTGCTTATAGTCATATAACCAGTATGTGTCAGGAGTTAGATTTGAATCCAGGTCATCTGGCTAACACTCTGGCCACTATATTATGTTGCTTTTCTCTCTATAGGCTCTTAATTTAAAGAAATCTAATGGAAATGTGACATTTAGGAAGCTTATTCTAGCAGGATAATACTTCTACTTGTATGCCTTTAACTGAATAATGGAATCTTATTTGTTTTGTGGAAGATAGTATGTCCCCCATACTTTCCTCCCACCCAGACCCTAGTGCATGCAATGTGTATACCACAGTGTGGTCCATGCATTAAGATGCAAGTATCTCCTACCCCTTTGAAATAGGGAATAAAGAACAAAGAAAAAATGTTGGAGCACAGCAAAGTTTCCAAGTCACATGATGTCAAAGGGAAATTTTTTTTTCTGAACGTAAAGGATATACTCTCTAACAGACCAAGTAATCCAGTGAGGTCAGTGTTAATACCTAAAGATGGATGAGCATAGAACTGATCAGCTGCTAAAGAAATCTCTCCCAAATTTCCATTCATCATTCAAATGTAATATGAAAATACACATTGGCATCTTTTCCCGCCAATATAAAAAAATATCCCCCAGCAAAAATGATTGCTCTAAACCTTAAGTAATCTCTAGCCATAGTCCATGTTTCTGAGGCACTTTATTTTTATCCACACTGTCTACACATCCATCTCCCCACAGATATCTACGGTCAGAACATTAACTAGCAATTTTGGTGCCCAGGGCAAGCAGCATGAATTGTGCCTCAGATAAGGAATATAAATCACACCCGAGGCAAGCAACATGCAATCCACCTTTCAATCAAATATACATAAAATTCATGATGCAAAAATCATACAAGATTTTTTAAAAAAAAGACAAATTCAGTGGACCAGAAAGGAGAATTAGTGTAATAGTGCCTCTATGCTGCTAAAAATGCTTTCATTTTCCCGCATCCTGTGGCAAGGCCCTGATCACTTTTCTCTAGTTATAGTTCTTCTATAGTTTCCCATTCTTTCACTACCCAGTCTTCTATTAATTATCATTTCCATATTCCCTCCGAAAAATATTATATTTATAATAAGAACTCTGGGACATGGCAAAAGCTCGATATGCCAGATCTAGATCATCCTAGATCAGGGAAATCATGCTCTGAGTGATGAAAATATTCTAGCTATATCTCAAGATACACTCATTCATTCACCATTAGTCATCTATATATGGTATATACGATACTTCACCATTAGCCAGAATATTTGATTAACCACAACACCCAACCATGCGGGATAACAGAATTGATTGTACTTTGGTTCCCACTGCAACCAGGATCTGAATGCATTAACTTATTGCTATCTATATACCTCTCAAATGAATTGAAACCACTTGTTCTTTCCCAACTAAACACCATGACTTCTCCTCCAAAAGAAAGAAAGTCAGGGACAGAATTCTCAAATGATGACCAGGTTTTAGGATCTTTAATACATTGAATACACCCACTAGGGAGAAGTGTGGTGGGCATTGTCTATGAATGAGAGGCTCTGTTCTTTGCCTTTCATGAGCTGAAGACTTCCAGCAAACTTTTGGGAGTATAAAAATAGATTTCAACTAAGGATAGATGTGAATCCAGATGGATGTGGTTGGGATTGGGAAGAACATCTTGAACTATTTTTCAAATATTTCGGTTTCGGCAAAAACCAAAACATGTTTTGCCAATCACTTTCCCTTAATTTAAAAACCCATGGATTTCAAAGGAAATTTAATCTGAATGTTTCTACTTCATTTACTCTCTTCTCTTTAAAATGTTCTCTTTGCAAGACTGAAATGATGTCCTAGAAACCTAAAGGACGCTTTTTCTTTTAAGGAACAGGTTATATTTTGCCAAAAAATGTAGCAACGCTTTCCCATAAAACCCCACAAACCCTAGATGTTAAAACTAAAAAGGAAAAAAAATCAAATTTGTCCTAAAATTTGAATCCAGGAAGAAAAGTTGGCTTCTAAAATGGGCAACATGCTTTTTTAAGAATCAAAGTGTCCAGTGAATATAGATAAATTTAAGTAGAATTAGACTTGGTAAATATCACTCAAATAACAAAAGCAGTTCAATGACATGTAATATCTCATGTTTATATCACACGCTGTAGTTTATAAATTTTTTTCCTCCAAAATGTCTATGAGGTAGATAGGGTAAGATTTACTTGCCCCCATTTTATAGATGATGAAATTGAGACTGAGAGTTTTTAAGTGGCTTGCCTATCATTTTAAAGCTAGTATGTGGCAGAGATAGGACTCCAAACCCAAATCTTCTGACTCCAATACCAGTACTCTTTCTATTTATTATACTGTGCTGTCTTTTTATGATTAGTTCATAGTCATAGAATCTCAGAGTTGGAAAGAACTTCAGAGGCCATCTAGTCTAACCTACAACTGAACAAAAATTCCACTCTGAATTATTGAAAATGAATGAAAAGGCATTTATTACAAACTTACTACGTAATAAGCATGTCATTGTCCTAAGCACTGGAGATACAAATGTGAGAAAGTCCCTGCTTTCAAGGAGCTTACACACTAAGAGGAAGCTACAGCACATATACAGAGGAATAGGGACTAGGGAAGGGTATTTTGATCTGACTAGTCACAAAGATTGTGAGTAGAGCCATTGGATTATTGACTATCACACCATAGAATAACAATGGCGACACTGATTAGTTACTATTTCGAGACCAAAAAGTGGGAAATGGGGAAAGAACATATATGTATTTGATAGATCAATATTGTCTGCACTAGGGAGGCCCTGGTTTCTTGGCAGATGGTTGGATGAGATGAAGCAAGGTCATGATATAGCTAGATATAGCGGATTACATGAGTTTTTGCTCAGTCATCCACCAATCACACAGCGCAACCTCAGGGAAATTTGCCAAATGACACCCCCAATGGAATATAACTTAGGGAAAATAATCCCTATTTGATTTAAAAAGAACTGTGAGGAAAACTAGAAAAACAGTAGGGTAGAAATCAAGCTTAGACAAACATCTTGTGTCATAGTCTACAATAAATTTTGTATACATATATATTATACATATAACTCAAAATGGATATTACATACACAGACACATGACCAAAAGCCATTCACTAATAGATAAGAGGTCAAAGGATATGAACAAATAATTCTCCAAAGAATTACAAACAACTATATGAAAGAATGTTTCAAATCACTAATAACAAGAAAAATGCAAGCCAAAACAACCATAATATTTCATCTCACAGCCAGCAAAGGTAACAAAAGATTGGAAAAGTCAATGTTGAAAGGACTTAGGAAGATTAATGTGCTGATTTTAGAGCCATGAATCAGTATAACCATTATGGAAAGTAATTTGGAATTATGTAAATAAAGTCACTGGGGCAGCTAGTTGGCACAGTGGAGAGCATGCCCAGCCTAGAGTCAGGAATACCTGAGTTCAAATTTGGCTTTAGACACTTACTAGTTGTATGACCCTGGGTAAGTCACTTAATTCTGTTTGGCTCAGTTTCCTCAACTGCAAAATGAGTTAGAGAAGGAAATGGCAAACCAATCTAGTATCTCTGCCAGGAAAATCCCAAATGAAGTCACAAAGAGTTGGACATGACTGAAATGACTCAACAACAAAAACAACAAATAAAGTCACTAAAATGGTCATACCCTTTGATCCAGAGATTCAACTGCTAGGCATATGTTCTAAGGAGGTCATTAATGAGAAGAAAGGTCCATATACACAAAAAGATTTATAGCAGCACTTTTTATAGCATCAAAGGACTATAAACAAAGCAGATTCCCAAATTACGGTACATCAATTACTGTCCTGTAAAAATTATAAATGTGATGGATACAGAGAAGCATGGAAAGACTGATGTAAACTGATGCAGAATGAAGTCAGCAGAATCAATGAAACAACACAGGCAATGGTTACAATAATCTAAATGGGGAGAACAACCATCACAAAACAATAAAAAAGATTGTTGCAAAATTACAAAAAAACAAGTATGACTCCAAAGAAGATATATAGGAAGAAATCCCATTCTGTACTACCACAGAGCTGAGAGCTCCACAGGTATTGAACATTGTATATGTTTTCAGATTTTTTTTTTGCAGTATTAGTAAGTTTTGTTGATTTTTTTCTCTTTCTTTTAAAAAAGTTCTTCATTATATGGAATCCCTCTCTGTGGGGGAAGGACATATACTGGGCAAATTTTTGTAATGTAAAAACAAAATGAATAATTTATTTTAAAATGGCTGCTCCAGTTTCTGGAGACCACAAGGACCCAATCACCTTTTTAAAATAGCTCATTCCACGTGTGGATACTTCTAATTATTAAAGAGTTTTTCAATGAAACCTAAATCTGCGTCTTGGCAACTCACCCATTGGTCCTAGTTTTGCCCACTGGGGCCAGGCCTAACAAGTATCATTCTTCTTCTACATAGCGGCCCTTCAAATATTTGAAAATAGCTTTCATATTCCCCTCTAAGTCTTTTACCCACTACAAACATACCCAGTGACATCAACAATTCTTTCGACTCCATAGGGACCTTAGAGGGTGTCGGGTCCAAATCCTTCATTTTACAGAAGAGGACACTGAGACTCAGAGAGGTTCAGAGGCTTGCCCAGGATCACACAGCTAAGTCCCTTGAGGGCAGGGGCTGTTTTTCTACTCCCATCACCTAGTATGGTGTCTTATACACTCTACAGATGCTTAATAAATCCTTTTCGAATGAATGAATAAAATGATTCTAATAGATGGCATGTTTTCCAGGCATCTCACCACATTGCTCTTCCTCTCTTAATGCACCTGAGGATGGCATTTAACATTTTGGAGCTGCCACAAGATGGAGGTGGCTGATTTTGAGCTTACTATTCATTAAACTTTAAGACTCTTTTTTCCCACACAAATTGTTTATTCCTCCATTATTCTGCACTTAAGAAGTTGATTTTTTTGCACCCACTTTATACTTATTGCTATTAACATCATTTTAGATTCAGCACTTGAGTCTAACCTATTATGATCTTTCTGGATCCTTACTTTCTCTTCCAATGTGTTATGTATACTTCTCCACTTCGTGTTTCATGTACAACTGACAAATAGGCTTCCTCCAGGTCACTGAACACAATTTCAGCTAATGAACATTCACTATATATTTATTAAATATCCACTCTGTGCCAGGTGCTGTGCTAAGTACTAGAGCAATGGCAAATATCTCTAATAATTCACAAGAAATCTCCTTCAAAGCTGACATCGGCCCACCAATGACCACTCTTTTCATGGAGTTATTCAACCATTTTCAAATATAACTAACTGTAGTATCATGCAACCCACAACGCTCCATCTTTTTCATGATGAGAGCATGAGAGCCTTGTAAAACTTATCAATGACATCTAGATATTCTTTGCTTAAAGCATTCCCTTGATTTATCAATCAGATTACTTTACCAAAAAAGGAAATGGGTTAATCTGCTATAACTTGCCCTTAATGAAGTCATGCTGGCTTTTAGAGATCATATTTTACATTTCTAATTGCTCATGAAGCATTTAGGTTTTGATGGCTCAGAATGAGTGTAAATTGCAATTGTTTTCTATTCTGGCCAGAAACTTGAAGAGTCTTCCCCTCCTAAACTGATATTTTCATGATGGTAAATTAGGCCATCTTTTGTCTCAATTCTTACTTGGCCCTCATTCATTAAAAGGGTGTTGCCTCAGACAAATTGAGGTCTGGGAAAGACCTTAATTTAGAAAGGCCAAGGTCATCCATTGCATCCCAGTTGTCTTGACTGATGCCTTGACTTTGATGACTCTGGAAGAGAGAATGAGGCCGATGACTTTGTGTAGCCCTGCCTTGATTAAAATGAATTCACATGCAAGTCAAGATATCACCCTCTTGATGTCATTGGTCCTCTTTCAGAATGAAGGACAAAGAACAATATATTCTAGAATTTTGTTAAGAACTGATGTCAAAACATTAACTTGTGATTTTTGGACTCTATCTGCTTTCTTTTCTTGAAAATTCAGACCTTTTTCTTTCTTTAACTCTATGGCAACTCTTCTTCTTTCTGTATCCTTTCAAAGATCATTGACAGGGCTCAGTAATCAGTTAAGAACTACCAGTTCTTATATGATTCTAGAATTTAATTCATTTGAGCTTAATGGAGGACAGTAAGGTGTCCAATTGGGAGATCTATGTACACAATTTTCTCCCTCTTCTTCTCTTTTCAATTTAAATCTTTCTAGACCATATTTAAAATGATGTTTTTATTAGCTTTTGTTGGTAAAAGATAATAGCCTATTCATTATTTTTAGGAGCTATGGTCCAGAAATCCGAATTTGAGACACCAGCATTTTGGTTACTAAAATACATCTTTCTCTTCTGAACACCTACTTTCAATGAGCATTAGTGATGAAAACACTGTGCCTCTAAGGTCTTTAGGGTTTGGAAACAATCGAGTGGAGTGAAGAGTTTATTAAAGATTACTTTATTCTTAGCAATGCTTCCTAGGTTTTTTCTGGTAGTATTATTAGTAATTACATGAATCACCGCTCTCCTTCTCTCTCTGTCTCTTTCTGTCGGCACTTCCCGTAGAGGGGCGGCCATCTCTTCGCCAGCGCCATGCCCGCCCTCAGACCCCTCATGAAGCCTAAAATCGTCAAGAAGAGGACCAAGAAGTTCATCCGGCATATGTCAAGATCAAGGGAAACTGGAGTAAACCAAGGGGCATTGACAACAGGGTGCGAAGACGATTCAAGGGCCAGACCTTGATGCCCAGTATTGGTTATGGAAGCAATAAGAAGACAAAACACATGCTACCGAGCGGATTCAGGAAGTTTTTGGTGCACAACGTCAAAGAGCTCGAGGTGCTCCCGATGTGCAACAAATCTTACTGTGCTGAGATCACTCACAATGTATCCTCTAAGAATCTGAAAGTTATTGTTGAGAGAGCAAACAGCTCAGCTTGCCATCAAGATCACCAATCCAAATGCTAGACTGAGGAGTGAAGAAAATGAGTAAAGAGCTTTGCACATTTTTATTTGTGTTAAATAAACACTTGAAATACTAAAAAAAAAATCACATGAATCACCAAGAGTGGTCACCATGTTTGATAAGTCTTGGTAACCTCTCTGAATTATCCTAAATACCCTCTAGAAAGATGGCAGATGTCTCTATTGCCTAATGTCAACAAATGGTTGCATCAATAGTATCCCCTTTAGAGGTAGTAACTCAGCAACCACAACTACTAAACTTGTTTCCCATTGACCAATTGATAGAATGATGTCTCACTTGGTGATACCTTTAGAGCAACATCATCATTTCTTGGAGCAGAAGCATCTTATTCTTCCTGAGATCAAGGAAAAAGATTTGGAGCTGGAAGCAAACTTAGAAGCCATGGAGTCTAACCACCTTGTTTTATAGATGAGGAAACTGAAGCCCAGAACAATTAAGTGACTTTCTCAGAGTGACATAGCTAATAAGTTTCTGTTGTAGGATTCTTCCTAAGGCCAAATCTAACACTGTCCGCCGAGCCACTTAGATGCCCTTCTACAGGAAGAGCTTTGTATCTATTATTTAGCTCTAATTGTTCAGTAAGTCCTATTAGCTTGCCTTTTCTGTATAATTTTCATTCCCTTTCCAACATCCTTACATAGTTTAGGATTCTCTCTTGCCTCTTCACATTCTTATTATTTTTTTCTGTCCTAAAACGTTGCTTCCGTCCTTTCTTTTTTTAGTGGGAAGGAGAATAGAGTCGCTTTATTTTTCATGACTACAATTAAATACAAATAAAAGTATTTTGAGGATTAAAATGGAATTGCAAATTTGATTTTTAAACTGACTTGTATTAGGTACAATACAACTTGGCCAAAGTGTGTGTGTGTGTGTGTGTGTGTGTGTGTGTGCGTAAAGCATCTAAAAGGTGATTTCTTATATCAAATGGATTTATCAGTTATAATCGTTTGAAGGCATCGATAAGGCATCAATCAATAAGTTAGATTTCCTTGAAAATGCTGAGAATTATTTTCTTTCTTTCTTTCTTTCTTTCTTTCTTTCTTTCTTTCTTTCTTTCTTTCTTTCTTTCTTTCCTTCCTTCTTTCTTTCTTTCTTTTTTTAATAAAAACAATCTGAGAAATCTTGGGCAGGATTGAAGCCGAGGGGATATTTTGGTGGGTTGCCTCATAGTAGGGTCCAGGACAAGATCAAGGTGAGCCCCGCTCTATCATAGTCTAACTGCCTGTCTCACACTAACTTCAATCAAATACATAAAAATAATTAACACGGTATGTTTTTGGCCTTTCTACCATTCTCTCTAACCTACGACTATCAAATCCTTCTTATGTAACTTCCTCCAAAAGACCTACTACCCTAATCCCTAGCAGGGATTCCTAACTTTTTTATGTTATGAACTCTCCAAGTGATGCATATGGACCCCTTCTCAGAGGTGTTTTTAAATGCATAAACAAAATGCATAAGATTACTAGGGAAACCAACTATGTTGAAATTATTAGATATAATTGTATACACATATTAGTTTGCAGACCCCAGGTTAAGAACCTCTGCCCTGGTCCATTATGACTATGTGGACAAACCCTATTCCCTTAATGACCCAACTCCATATTTTCATCTCAGTCCTATGCTTCCCCTGATCATTTATTTCTTTGCCCATCCCTTCCTTACAACAAGCTTTCTGGAATGTCTCCTCTATCATTAACTGATTTGTTTCCTTTGCAAATCTTTCTAGTCACATTGCTTCCACCTCTCTGCCCTAATCACATATAGTTTTCCTATGAGACTCCTGTATCACTGATACTCTCTTGAGGACAAGTTGATTTTTTGCTCATTCCCCAAGACTCACAGGGCTAAGAGGTAGAGTCCTTGTAGCCCTTTTTCTCTCTCTCCTGACACTTCCAGATCCTTATTCTGCCTCCATGATACATCAGATCCTCCTTCTCTGTTTCCATTCTTTCAAAGAACATTTCATTCCACCTTTCCCCACTCTATATTTCTTATTCACCTTTTGAAAGGATTGAGATGAAATTTATAGACAATCTGTCATTTGATATGTTTCCATTGGCTTGATAATCCCACCACTGGCACTTATCTGATGTTTCCATAATACCTCGGGATCATCAACCTTACAAGCATAAATTGGGGGAGTGATAGGTACACAGCAGTTAATTTGTAAAAGACTTAGTGGGGTATGGGTTCCAAAACTGATATGAGTCAACAGAATGTCAAGCATGGAAAAAAACCCGAAAAAACAAAAAATAAAACTCCATGTGTAATAATAGGTTACATTACCAGGAATGGCTTCAGTTGTGTCCAACTCCTCATGACCCCCCCCCCCCCGGGGTTTTCTTGGCAGAGGTACTGGAGTGACTTGCCATTTCATTCTCCAGCTTATTTTATAGAAGACAAACTAAACAGGGTTAAGTGACTTGCTCAAGGTCCTAGTGTCTGAGGCCAAATTTGAACTCAGGAAGATAAGTCTTCCTGACTCCAGACCAAGTGCTTTATCCGTGGTGCCACCTAGCTGCCCTAAAGCAGTACGTTGTTGTTCAGTGGATATTAGAATGTAAGCTTTTGAGAGCAGGGACTGTTTTTGTTTTTGTGCTTTTATTTGTTTTATTACATTTGTATTCCTAGTGCTTAGCTCAGTATCTGGCCCATAGTAAAGGCTTAATAATGCTTATTGATTGACAGGTGGGTAATAATCCCAACTGTGCTGTGTGCTGATCTGATCATATCTAGGAATATTTGTTTAGTTTTAGGTGCCACACTTTTTACTGATAAGCTTCAGAGAATTCAGAAGAGGGCAATAAGAATGGCAAAAGGCCTCAGGTTTATGACATATGAGAGTAAGCTAAATGGGCCTGGAGAAGAGAAGACTTGGATTGAGGGGGAAGGCAGGGAACATGACAATTGTCTTTAAGTATCTGAAAGCCTGTCTTGTAGAAAAAGTAATTTGACATGTTTTCTTTGGTATCAGAACAATGGTTCTTTTTGGTAATTAGTAGGATTGGGTTTAAATTGCAAAGAGACAGACTTCTACCAAAGGAGGAGCTATGATTTCCCTTACTGGGGGTCTTCAAGCAAAGGCTAGATGACCACGTATTTGGTGTCCGGTAGAGGAGCTTCTTGGGGAAGGAAGGTAGCAGTTGGTCTCAAAAATCTTTTCTAGCTTTGAGATTTTATTGTTGTTATTGTGGTTTCTTTTCCCCCACATCTTATATCCTTGGCCTTTATTCAAATCACTTTACTATATTAATTACACTCTAGGAAAAACATGGGACACTTAGGAAGTGATTCAATTGTCGAAGCATTTGGTGAATAAAATTCTTTTGGTGCATTGAAGATATGAGGTCAACACTTTTATTTCCAATACTCTATGTAACACTAGTAGTACCACCCAAGAGTTATTCATTTATCTCTGAACACCCAAGTTACTATCAAGTGAAAATTTACCTATGGAAAAAAGATGAAATCAATGTTTCTGGGCTCATTAGTTGGATATATTAATAAGAATAGCTAACATTTACATAGTGCTTTAAGTTGGCAAAGTGGTTTATGATTATTATCTCATTTGATACAAAAACCCTGGTGCTATTATGAGCCCCATTTTACAGATGAGGAAACAGGCAGACATTGTTTAAGTGCCCAGGTAAGTATCTGAGGCCAGTTTTGAACTCAGGTTTTATGATTCCAGGGCCAAAACTTTATTGCACTGAGTCACCTAGTTAGGTGACTCCTTTTTTCTTTCTTCTTCTCTCTTCCTTATTTCTCTTTTGCCCAATTATATGGCATTAACAATATTGAAAATGCCATCCTTTTAAAATAGTTTAAATATCATTTTCATTGTTCTTTAGAATATTATGTCAATAGAAATAATCAGGCAAACTCCTTTTGAACTATGCTACATTGAGAGAAAACACCCATTCAGGGAAACCCCTCCCCACAACAAATAATTTATTTACATAATAATATTAAACTAAAGTCTACATTTTATGGCTCTTCCAGCATTTATAAAAACGATGTCCACAAAAGAACAATATGGTGTAACAGAGAGAACATTGGATTTATAATTAGAAGACCTTGATTTCAAATATTGACTGTGCTGCTCACTCACTGGATGACTTTGGGTAATGACACTTAACCTTGCTGGTCCTCAGTTTCCTCATGAGTAAAATAAGCATTCTAGGAACAAAATGAGGGGTATATTGTATAAACACAACTCTATCACTTATGTGATAAGAAAGTACAGAGAAACATGGAAGAGGCTAACGGGGCAAACAAGAATTCACAGATGATTACAAATCTGCTCCCAAATGAATATCACCAAATACATTGAAAAAAACTTAACTGAAAATAGATTTTCTTTCAGCAATCAATACATATCTGTCTTTAAACCAGTAGTAAATGACTTCTAAATGCTCTCCCATCCTATTACCTTTCCATTAACTTGCCTCCCAAACAAAGATTTTGAGAACCACACGTTTCTAATTATACAAAGTAAAGGTTGATGAATGATTCATACAACTAATCTAAACTTGGTCCAGGTTAAAATAATACTGTGTAATAACTTGTATTTATATAACACACAAAGCCACATTTCCTTGGAACTCAAAGCACTTTCCAGATAGTATCTGATCTTCCCTCCTAACCTCCATCTGGTAAAGGTGGCATTGTCTCTAGATAAAGAGAGAGAGAGAGAGAGAGAGAGAGAGAGAGAGAGAGACAGAGAGAGAGAGACAGAGAGAGAGACAGAGAGAGAGACAGAGAGAGAGAGACTGATGTAGGTCATACAGAGAGGCAGAGACGAATCCAGGGATCTCCAAACTATACATGGAATCAAGTAGCCCATTGAAGTTTGAAAACTCATCCAGTGGAGATCAAATTATGGGGAAAACTCTTAAGTTTGAATGTTTGTATCATATTTTGTAGTGACCATGCCACTCTATTCCCTTTGACCTCATAACTTTCAAGAAGGAATGGAAATGCTTAAGCATAGATTTAGGTTTGGGGTAAGGAAAAATTTACCAACAATTAGAGCTACCCCAAAGCATTATGTGCTGCCATAGAAAGCAGAGGGAGTGAGAAATGCTATAACATCAGACCATACCTGTAATCCATCCAACTTGAGATTCCATCTTTGATAGAACCATGGATGAATGAATTGTGCGAAGACATGGCTGTTTTCTTGGTCTTGCCCTCCTTAAGGCTATATTGGATTTTATCTTTGTATCCCCAATTCCTAGCACAGAGCTGATATATAATAAAAAAGTATATTGAATTGAATTGAACCTCAGAAGATTCTAGTTTTTCTTTATTATTCGTTAGGTTGCCTAGGCCTTTAAAAACTACTTGTTCTCACCAAAGCACCTCTTGGAGTGACCCATCTCTATAAGTTTACTACACAAAGGTTGAAGAAGTAAGTGGAATAAAACTAGAAGGACTAGAAAGACTTTCTCTACCTCTGTCCTTCTGTTTCTGTCTCTCTCTGTCTCTGTCTTTCTGTCTCTTTGTCTCTCTGTCTCTGTCTCTGGATAGAGTGCCTGGCCTGGAGTCAGGAAGACTCTTTTTCCTGAGTTCAAATCTAGCTTCAGACACTTGTTCCCTGTGTCACCCTGGGCAAGTCACTTCACCCTGTTTGCCTTTGTTTCCTCATCTGTAAAATGACCCAGAAGAGGAAATGGCAAAGTACTCCAGTATCTCTGCCAAGAAAACCCCAAATGGGGTCACAAAGAGTTAGACACCACTGGAAAGTGACTGAACAACAATACATATGTCTTGTTTGCATGTAGTAATTTACATATTGTCTCCCCCATTAAAATGTGAGCTTCCTGAGGGCAAGGACCATGTTTTTGTCTTCCTTTGTATGACCAGTTGAGTATAATGCACATCCTTAGTGCTTAGTAAATGTTTGTTGAATGAGTGATGATTAGTAATAAAGTTGAATTGTTAAAAGCTGCTGAGGGAAAGGCTGGAAGCGTAGTGAAAAGACAACATGGTGAATTCACATTAGAACCAGGAGCTATAGGTCCTAGTCATGACTCCATCACTGAATAGCTGTGTGACTTTGGGCAAGTCACTCCCACTCTGTAAGCTCCATGTTCCCGATCTGTAAAATGAGAGAGTTGAATTAATCTCAGAATAGGTGTCTTCCTTGTCAGGTGTTCGATAATGCTCTGATTAGATTTAGAAATAAAAATGACTGCCATGGACATTTTCATAGGTAACTTAGAGAAGAGCAGGCCTTTTCATTTTCTTGTGACCATTCTTGAATGAATTTTGGATGAGCTTTTAATGCGATCTATTGTATAACAGAAAGCACATGTGGTATCTATATGTATTGTTTGGATATATTTTCGCTAGTTATGTCCACCATATGTGATATACTGGCATAAATAAGTCTGGCTTAATGAATATATTTGCCCTCTAGTGGTTTAATAGTTCGGTGCAGGATGTAAATGCACCCAGTAATGACCGCTATTACACATCCTAGTCAGTAAATTGAAAGAGAAGTAGTTGGATTCGAGAGGGTAAGTGTTACGAGTTAAACCCCCCAAAACAGAATATTTTTAAATGACGAATTCAAGGTGCTTCTTGATGTTCTAATATCCCATCATATGCAACACAGATCTAGTGATCTTTCTAGCTGTTTGGATTCAATGGAAGTGCCAAGAATTGAATAGCAGCAACATATGGCATCTTGTGATTTTTGTCGAAAATGGTAGAGCTGAATGATTTTTCAATAAGTCAACAAAAATTTTTTGACAAAAGTATTGATTGTGCAACAAATTCAGAGAAAACAAGTGGAGCCTTAAGTAAGGGCTAAGCATAGGGATTACACTCGTGATTTCACTGTTACAGAGACTTCAGTAGTAAGGAAATTCTCTCAACCAAGGCAGATTGGCACCTTCTCTGCAAGAAAGTCTTAGAGAGTTACTTAGAGCACTTAGAGGTTAAATGGTTTGTTCATGGCCACACAGTAAATATATCAGAAGCAGGACATGAACCAAGGCTGGCCCACTAGCCAAACAAATTAAACTAGAAGGCATCTGGATGATGTGAGATAAGGAGGGGAGGAGAAGAGGGAACTCTCAGGGAATGACCTCAATTTTTTCAGTAAAATGTAAGGCAAGTTTCTTAGCTGAGAGAATGGGGGGTGGAGGAGCCATGGAAAATTTGAGGTGGGATGAAAAGGTTTGGAAATGCCATTGCAGAAAACAGGATAGTGAGTTAATTAGGGAATGTCAAAGGATTGCCTTGCAGTATTGAGGACCCAGCTGAGGTGATGTATCATAAATTTGTAGGAGACCCAGTCAGCATGGCTTTGTTATTTTCTCCAGCTTGGTTCAGCAGCACACGTGTATGAGTAAAGCCAAGCTGGTGGTGGGGGAAGTTCAATAATATGAAAAGGGAGTAAGGGACTCAGAAAAGGACAGTATGAAGAGAGTAAGAGAGAGCTGCCTTTGTGTTGGGACTTGGGCTTTACATCATTAGTTGCTTACCCTGTCTTCCCAAGTCCTGTCTTCCCCTTACATGACATTCAGTATACAAGTGATAGATTCTGATTCTTAGGACTAATAATGACATTTTCTCATCTGCTAAAAAAAATACCGAAACCCAAACAAACAAAAAAAAACCCCACTGCCCATAAAATAAATTCTTGAACTCTTCAATTTGACACTCAAAACTTTACCTCTGTATATGACTTTGCCCTACTTAACTCACCCTCACACATGGTATACTTGAGTGAAACTAGACTGTTCACTGTTCTCCAAACAGACTTTCTTAGCTTCACATCTTTGCCCCAATAGAATTTTAGTTCCATGAGGGTAAGGATTGTTTGCTTTTGTTTTATCCTTAGCATAGTACCAGTCACATAGCAGGTGCTTAATAATGCTTCTTGAATTTAATAGTATTGTTCCCTGTGCTTGGGCTGTCCTCCCTGCCAAATCTCTACCTGTTAAAATAGTAACCAGTCTTCTAGATTCAGCTAAAACTTCAACTCTACCATGAAGCCTTCTCTAAATCTGCCAGTAACTCAGAAGTGTTCTTTCCCTTCTATAAATGGCCATATATATTTTATGGCCATATGTTTTATTTTTAAATAGTTATTTATGTGCACACCATATACCCCTCAGTTCAAATCTCAGCTTTAACACCCTAGCCATGAGATCTTAAACGGGTCATATCACTTAAAATGGGTACAATAATATTTGTACTATATATCTTACAGGGTGGTTGTGAGAAAAGTGCCTTGCAAACCTCAAAGTATTGCATAAATGTGAATTATTATTAATTGTAATAATTTATTATCATTATAGTCAATCTTCAAAGACTTTTCCTTCTTTTCACCTTCTCAACCTGAAATATGACTGCTAAAAGCCTAAAGCAATTTGAATATTTTTACCCAGTTGACTTAGGAAAGATTTTTTGAGTATTTAAGAGAGAAAATTTAGGAGAATTGGGGTGCTCTATCAGCTCTTGAAAGAGTGATGCATGCTCCCCAGGGCAAAGGATACCCTTCCCAGGTATCTTAAGGAATAAGGACTTTGATTTGTGGTCATCATATGTGAAACTGGTACTGGTGAGTGGGTTGCTCTTGGAGCCAGAATAGAGCAATGACATTGTTCCTTGGGCAAAACTTTGTGAGGCCAGGGTCACCAAGGATTGAAATAAAGGAGAATAAACTCTATGACAGGTCCCTAGTTTGGCATGGCATCACTAAAGTTATGGAAGAGGGAGAACTGAATCTCCATTAGACTGGGGCATTCTGGAAGGCATTGCCTTTGCCACTGCAAAGATAAATAAATGACAAAGATAAATGTAAAGACAAATAATAAAAATAAAAATAATTACTAGCACTTATATGGTGCTCTAAGGTTGGCAAAGCACCTTACATTTATTATCTGGTTTGGTCCTCACAACAACCCTTTGAGGTAGGTGGTATTATTATCACTGTTTTACATATGAAGAAACTGAGGCTGAGAAAGGTGAACATGGCACCTGAAGAAAGAGTAAGCCTCAAGAGCAGGTTTTAATGCCAACTGCCAAGCGTGGCTCAGTGCTGCCATGGGAGCCACACTGTCAGCCTTGCACAAAGTAGTTGTTTAATAAATTGTCTTTGGTTGGAGAGAAAGAGAAAAATACATGTTATTGGGAGAGAAAGGGCCAAGAAAGAGAGATTGAGGAAAGAAGTGAGTCCTTCGCTTTTTTCCCTATATCCTCATTTTCACCCTCACCCCCTCCACAACCTGCTTTCTTGTGCTTCGCAGAAACTCAGGGTTGACTGTACATGACATCTCTGGCTGCTAAGTGTGGTCTCCACTGTGATGAATTAAACAATTTGATTTTTTCCTCCTCTAAAGCCTGTGATTAACATCACTGTGGAGATGTAATAGTTGTTGCATTTTGTGGAGATCGGGAACAATGACACTTGTTAAGAGATGATTAGCACACAAAACAATGATAGCAGCAGATGGAACAAAGCATTGATGTCTAATTTTATTTTTAAGCTCATCTGATTTTTTTTTCTGTGATGTGTTTTAAAAATAATCCTTGAATTTGGGAAGCTTCTCATATTATTTACAATACACAGAACTCCCACATAAAGGACCCTGAGCCGACTCTTGTTATCTGAACATCAAGGCAGAATTTTTAGCACTATTTTCCCAAGAAAGGAGATGATTCTGGATTCGGAATGTGTCACATTTGCAATCACTTTGAGCATTTCACACACAGCACAAAAGGTTCCCAATGTAGTTATTGCCTCTCATCATCCATTATGCTTGACACAATTCCCAAACAAATCTTGCTACCAAACAATCACTCCCAATTAGAGGTTTTCATAAGTTATTTGCAAAATAAATAAGTAAGCCACAAACCATATCAAATGAAAGTAAGTGAACGCCGAGTCACTAGTCCATTGTATCATGTTTGATGATATCTGTGATAGGATGCAGGCACCTGAAATGCAGAAATCGTGACTATAAACGATTTATCAATTGGTAAGGCTAGGCATCATCCTCTTTCTTCTTAAGCAGATGTTTTAAATAACATCAATTTAATGAGTTCTTTGCATCTTTTTGAAGGGTACTTAGTGGTGAGTAATTGCTGCCTTTCTAACAGAGAGATATTAAGAGACTATGGGAGGCAATGCGGTCTAATGGGGGAACAGTACTGGCCTGGGAGTTGAGGAGCAAGTCAGTCCAAGCTGCAAACTCACTTGTGATCCAGAAACAAATCACTTCTTTCTGGGACTCAGTTATCTCCTCTGTACTTTTGGTTCTATATTATATCTAAGATCCATTCTAACTTTGATGGTCTATGAGTCAGTTAATCAATATTCCTACTATACAAAGGATTCAAATTGTTTCGGTATTAAATAAGTTAGAGGCAGCCACAATGTATCCAGCAGACAGGGGACCTTGGATTCAGGAAGATTAGGATTCAAGTCCCACTTCTGACTCATAATAAATGTGTGACCCTGCATAAGTCATGAACCTTTTGGTGCTTCAGGCCAGTGGTATCAAAATCAAATAGAAGCAGGGGCTACTAAACAGTACATAAAGATCCCTGTGGGCTGTATATTGACTGAGAAAACCACTAATTAACATTATGTATGTTGTATTTTATTTTTACTTATTTTGTTAAATATTTCCAGATACAACATTTTAATGTGGTTCTAGTGCTCCAGAGAGGGGCAACTAGGTGGTATAGTGGATAGAGTGTTAGATCTAGAGCACCTGAGTACAAATATAACCTCAAACACCAGCTGTGTGACCCTGGGCAAGTCGCTTAACCCTGTTTCCCTCAGTTCCTCATCTATGTAATGAAATGGAAAAGGAAATGGCAAACCACTCCAGTATCTCTACCACAAAAACCGTGAATGGGGTCACACAAAGTCAGACACAACTGAAAATGATTGAACAGTGTTCACCACACACTCCACTCCCACCCCATGGGTCTATGGGTGCTTGACACTTCTGCTTTAGGCACCTCCCCAAGACAATAAGTTTGAGGGAAAGCACTTACCCTCTTGGTAAATGGAACTTCCTCTGGGAGTCCCCTTTTTAAATGAAATCGTAGGTCCAATCCCTATCCCTGAGTTTTTCAAGGACATACCAAGCATGTGTGGGCACAAGGAGGAATGGACCTTTGCATTTTCAATCATTCAAGTCACTGGCAGCCTGATTACTCACTATAGCCTCAGAACGGGTCTCACAGCTTTCCCACCTCTGAACAAAGCCAACAGTTCTCTTTGCCTGCAATGTTTCTCTTTCATCAATACCTTTGCCGGCTGACACCCATCTTATCCATGAAGGGTCAGTTCAAATCCCACCCCCTCCACATAGCCTTTCTCTATTCCCCCATATCTCCTTCATCTGATCTTATAGCATCATGTCATACTGATCTCAAGTAAACAGCCCAAATAGAAATTATGATTGTCCACTTCCATAGGCCTAGAAGGTGCAAATTTTTGAACTGAATGTTTATAGATGCTGGGACATCGCTTAAACACTCACCTTGAAAATTAAATCCCTGATATCAGCTTATACTTTTTTCTTTCTCCCAAAGCAGAGAATTGTTATTAAATGGAGAGAAACAAAAACAAAAGGAAGGAAATAAAGCTGATTAATTGAAGATTGTCTTCAGGGTCTTGTTTTTTTTGATGCCATGTTAATACTAATAATAGCTCACATCTATCTAGTGCTTTAAAGTTTGCAAAGCATTTTATATACATTATCTCATTATGATGGTTTGATTTCATGGGCATAGGTGGTATACAAATTTGAGTTATATGTTGTATTGGGTTTGTGAGTTTGAACATATTTTGGAACCAGCTTGTTATAGTATTTAGACTTAGACCAGGAGCCTGAAGCTCTGGTCTCAGGGAACTCATTACATAACTGAGGCTGTTTTGCAGCCAATCGCAAGAGAGATTTACTTTCCATCTGAGTATAATTTGAGTTTTGTCATGGAAATTGTATGAGTACCATGCAGTACAGTTCCAAATGTTTGACTTTGTAGTAAAAAAAAAAAGTAGCAACAGAAAGTAAACATGTGGGTCTCTTAGGAAAAACTTCAGATCCTCAAAGTATTCAGAACATTTGAACTAGGAGCAAATGATAGTATCTTGGTCTTGGATTCTTCATGTGCCCTCCATGTTCCCTCTTCTATCCCCGAATGAAGAGAACGAAGAAAGAAAGCTGGCCCTTCTCCATAGGGGAATATTGTCACATCAGAGAACAGAGAATATAAGCATACATTCCACGCTGATGATGCTTTAAATGAACTAGGCTCAAGCCTTGCCTCTGAGACACACTAACCGTGTAATCATGGACGTTGGAGAGACAGAGACAGAGACAGAGAGAGAGGGAAGGAGAGAGGAGAGGAGAAAAGATGAGAAGAGAAGCATACCTATAGGTACATATACATACATATACCCAGATATATAGATAGATATATAGATATACATATGTGTACACTCATGCATATACATGTAGATATTATATACATGCATATGTGGAAATAAACATACACATACCCACACATATACAATGTGTAAATACAGACCCCCGAATCCAAACTTCTCTCATGCTCCAGGAGACTATGTTTCTAACATCAGCTACTGGTCTAATGTCAGTGATAGATAGAGCAATTTCTGAGCTGGGGCTCTTGAGTCATTCTCTAGGCAAAGATTACTAAAAAAAAACTTTTATGCATCCTGTTATAAAGTGACACACTCTGTAGACTGACATTGACATGCATTAGCAGAGAGACCCAATCAGGTGCCTTCCTTTGCCAATTCAGCACAAAGAGAAGGATCTAAGCATTATCGTAACAGCACCATTCTTGTTGCTAAAGGCTATAGTTGTATGTTAGCACTTTCATAATAAACCTATTTTCAGGGGCTTATAATTCAACCGTAAAAATCTGCTCCATGCTCAAACTTGGCAGAATAGAATCTCAGACTCAGACACTCAGGATTTTCCCCCTTTCTTTTAAAATAAAATGTAAAGACATGTTTTGGATGGGTTTAAATTTATAGGAGTGCCCTCTACTCTCCCCACTCCTACCCCCACTCCCAACTCAAATGAGGGATTTGAATAGCTATTTTTCTTCCATGGCATAGAGAGGCACCTAATCGAGTCCTGCATGGAGCTGTTTCTTCTGGGTCAACTGAAATGTTATCAAGTCAGAGAAAAAGTCAAACAGCAATCTGAAGTAAATTAGAGAACATTAGACAATAATTAGATGGAAATTATGGCATCATTTATTCATCAAGTCAGCGCTAAAAATTTGACTGTTCTAGATCCACCTAAAATACTTAGCTATTTGAGACACCTTTGGGAGTGGGTGAGGAAATAATGGGATTGATTCTTCCCAGAGGTTGTTTGCAAGTTGCAATGATCTTTTGAGTTTTAAACGCTATAACAGAGGTTATGGGCTTAAAGGACACAAATTAACTCTTTTAATTGAAGGGCGGGAGTTGTTGAAAAAAAAATTAAAATCACTCCAACCAGAGGGATTATGAGCCCAACCCAGAAATTTCACAGCATCAGTCAAGAAGTCTAGTCATGAAGACTGGAAGTCAAATCCTCCTTCAGACTCTTGCTAGCTTTGTGATCCTGAGCAAGTCACTTAACCTCTCTGTGCTTCAGTTTCCTCATCTGTAAAATGGATAGCACCTGCCTCCTATGGCTGTTGTGAGCACCAAATGAGATATCTTATGTAAAATGCTCTTTGGGTGCAGAAATGAGGGAGAATCAACTGCCTCCTGAAACAGTTCATTCTACTTTTTAATCTTTCTAGCTCTAATGATGATGATGATAGCAAATACTATTACTATTTATCCTATGACGTACTGTCATAGGATATGATGTCATAGGATTAATATCATGGGATATTAAATGCTCACTACTGCCAGACACATGCTAAGTACTGAGGCTACAAATATGAAAATGAAAGGTAGTCCCTGCTCTCAATCTGGTGGGAGAAGACAACATACAAAAGAAATCTGAAGAGAAGAGTAGAACGGAGAAGGGATCTGGCCCTGGGGGTGTGGCGGAGAAGTCAAAGAACTAGTAATAAGGAATATCATGCTTACACCACCCATTTCTCCAAGTTTGGCCCTTTGGAGATTTGTCTCCAATTTGATTTGATATAGAACTTGATTGTTCACGATCGTTTACATATTGTTTTGCCTGGAGAATGGGGACCATTTTTGCCTTTCTGTATATTCCCAGAGTTTAGCACAATGCCTGGCACATAGTAAACATTTAAAATTTCTTGATCAACTGACTGGATGCCAGAAGGACAAGCCTAATTCCTTTTCCCCTATCAGCCCTTCAGATACTTGAGGATAGCAATTAACACTGCCCTAGAATCTTCTCCAATTGGTTCTTCGAATCAATCTTCACATGATATGATTTCAAGACCCCTTGCTAACATGAAAACCTTCTTCTGGATGTTATTTAAAATATTAAAGTCCTTCCTAAAAATGCAACACCCATAACTGAATACAATATCCTTGTTGTGATCAGGGCAGATTATAAAACACTTCCTTAGTTTTGGACACTATGCCCCTCAATGCAACCTAATATTGCATTACCTTTTTTGACCTCTATATCACATTTTTTATTAATATTGACCTTACTGTCCACTAAAATGTCCAATTCTTTTTCATCCATATGATTATCTAGCCATGCCTACCTCTTCTAGTATTTGTGAAATTCACTTTTTGAACCCGTGTTGATTTTGCATTCATCTCTTAGGACTTTCATGTTTATCAAATTCAGCACAATGTTTTAACCTGTCGAGATCTTTATAGATCTGGACTCTGTCATCTAACACAACTAGCTTTTCATCTCGGTTTTCTGTCATCTGCAAATGTAGTAAGTATGCCATTCTCTACTTTTGTCTGAGTGACTGTTAAAAATGTTAAATAACTTAGGGTCAAGGACACATTCTTGGGCCACTCCACTAGAGAGCCTCTTTCAGGCTGACACCAAAACATTAACAACTAATATTTGCATCTAGATATTTAACCAGTTCTCAACCCTCTTACCTATTATTATCTAGTCCCCATCTCTCCATCTTTGCCAAAAAACCATGAGAGACTTCTTGCTTTAAATGTAGATAAACTGCATCTGTAGAATTCCTCTGGTCTGCCAGTTTAGTGAGCCTGTCAAAAAGTAAATAAGGTTAATTTGGCATGACCTCTTCTTAATGAAGTCTTGCTGACTCTTTGTGACCACCACTTCCTTTTTTAAAAGCTCACTAAGCATTACTTTAATAATTTATTCTAGAATTTTGGCAAGTATCAGATGCATAGGGCTTGATCCATAGGGTTATTTAAAAAAACCAAATTTTATTGATGCCTTTTGTTTTATATCACAGTAAACTGAAAAGATAATTACCTTTCCTTCTGCCAAATGATCCCTCTGTTATAAAAGGAAAACAGGTGAGCAAAACTAATTGATAAAGGGAGCATCTGAGAGTATAAACAATATTCCACATTCATAGTCCTCTACCTTTCTACCAAAAAGAAAGAGATATTTTAGTGCACTTCTCTGGGGTCAAAATTAGTCATAATAATTTCTGAGTATTCAACTTTAGTTTTCTTTTCATTGACATTATGTTTTGCTTTTTAAAAATAAATTTACCAACTTATTTCTGTAAGAATTGATAATCTGTTCCTCCCACTGCCACCCTACCCCAACTGAGCAAAGTTTTTAAATAATGAAAAATAAAACCCTCATTACAAACGTGTTTAGCCTAGCAAAACAAAACCCCACAATAGCCATGCTCAAAAGTGTATATTTCTTTCTGAATTTTAAGTCCATCATTTCTCTGGCAAGAGGTGACTGGTGTGTTACATCTTCAATTTTTTGGACTCATAGTTTATCATTGCCATGATCAGACTTCTCAGGTCTTTCAAAGTTATTTTTCTATGCATTCATTTTTGTCACTGCATAATTTTTCCCCCAGAGCTGCTTGTTTTGTTCTGCATAAGTTCATAGAGGTCTTCCTAACTTCCTTTGAAACATTTCAACTGAGTTAAAACCAGATATTATAATTTGTTTAGACATCTCCTACTAGGAAAATACCCCTTTAGTTCCAATTTTGGCTGCTACAACATTAGCTACTATATTTTTATGCTACAGATCCTTTTCCTCTCTCTCTCTTTCTGATCTCTTTGGGTTATAGGTCTAGTAGTGGTATAGGTGGGTCAAAGGGTATTCACGGTTTAAGAACTTTTGTAGCATAGTTCCAAATTTCTTCCCATAATGGCTAGAACAATTCACAGCTCTACCAACAGTACACTCTTGTGTCCATTTTCCTGTAGCCTCTCCAACATCTGTTATTTTCCTCTTTTGCTATCTTTGCCAGTCTAATTGGTATGAAGAACATCGAAGTTGTTTTAATTTGCATTTCTTTAATTATTAGTTATTTAGAGCATGGTTTTATTTGTTGATAGCTATTCATATGTTTTGACCATTTATTGTTTGGAGAATGATTCTTAATTATGTACATTGTAGTCATTGTAGAATAGGCGTTTAATAAATGTTTGTTGATTCTCCTGGTTCTGTTTATATCAGTCTACACCAGTGGTGGGGAACCTGTGGCCTCAAGGCCATATGTGGCCTTCTAGGTCCTCAAGTGTGGCCCTTTGAATCCAATCTTCACGGAACAAATCGCCTTCATAAAAGGATTTGTTCTGTAGAACTTGGACTCAGTCAAAAGGCCATCCCCAAGGACCTAGAAGGCCACATTGTAGCCCTGAAGCTGCAGGTTTCCCACCCCTAATCTAGATCATTTCATGTAAATTTTCCTATGTCTCTCAGAATTCCTTATTATCCTTACTTTTAGCAGCACAATAATATCCCATTATATTCATGTAATTCATTCAATCAAACCCTAATGGATGGGCACCCACTTTGTTTCCATTTTAATATTACCACAAAAATGCCACAATGAATATTATAGTTTTTATTAACCTATTTAGGGTATATTTATTGACATCTAGTTTGTAGATTCTATTCTCTTTCCTTTTTTTGAAAATTAGGAATTTGTTCTTCTTTACTCCTGTAAGCTCTGCCTCACTTAAATTCAACTCACATGAAAACCAAGACATCATAATTGTGACGTCATCGGTCCTTTTTCAGAATGAAGGATGAAAACATCATCTTTTTTGTTCTCCATAATCTTTCAGAGATCACAGACAATGGCTCGTCCATCTCATCATTCAAACAATCAGCCAGCACTTAGTAAGTACTTGACTAGATTACGATGTAACAGGCACTATGCTTAACATTGAGGGTATGAAGAAAAACTCAAAATATCTCCTATCCTTAAGGAACTTACATTCTAATGAGGGAGCCAAAATGTACAGAAATAGTTATATACACAATATCTACAGAGCAGTTATAAAGTAGCTTTAGAGGTGAAAACACTAGCGGCTAGGGGCTGGGGCAGGAGAGACCTACAGAAGGTGGTTTTTGAGGTGTGTCTTGAAGGAAGCCAGGAGTTCTAAGAAGACATGAGGAAGGCAAACGCTCCAGGCATGGGGACAGCCAAGGTGCAGAGATGGGACTGGGATTGTCATATGTGAGAAATGGAAAGTGGGCTAATATGGCTGGACTACGGAGCATGGTGGGGGGGAGTCACATGTATGACAACTGGAAAGATGGGGGGAGGCCAGGTTGTGAAGAGCTTTAAATGCTCAAGAGCCAATTAAACAATGTACACGTATAATGCTAAAGGTCACAGGGAGGCACTAGATTTTATTGAGTAGATAGTGATGACATGGTCAGACCTAAAGTTTAGGAAAATGATTTTTGGCAATTATATAAAAGATAGATTAGC
>CM053624.1:71681761-71730302 GCA_028646595.1 Phalanger gymnotis
AGAGACAGAACAAGAATCCAGATTCTTGATTTCTCTACTCACTATGCTCTTGGGCTGTATGCCACTAAATGTCCATTGGAAGTCGAGTATGATCCTGGCTTAATGCTTCCTGGGAAAACGTCTGTTTCAGACACAAATAAATTCTAAAAACAGACCATTGTCTGCTATTGATATACAGCTACAGTTACCTGTAGGCATTTATGCATGTTAAGAGAGTATCATCAGCGTGCTGACAGTATACAAGATGTGGTCAGTCATGTCCAACTCTTTGTGACCCTGTATGGGGTTTTCTTGGCAAAGATACTGGAGTGGTCTGCCATTTCCTTCTCCAACTCATTTTACAGAGAAAGTAACTGAGACAAACAGGATTAAGTGACTTGCCCAGGGTCACAGAGCTAGTAAGTGTCTGAGGTCAGATTTGAACTCAGGTCTTCATGATTCTAGGCCCAGCACTCTAACCCCTGTACCACCTACCTATCTCTTGCCCATTGGGTAGACGGTCTAAAGGTGGCTGATACTGCCTGCTTGGCTGCAGAGACATGGTGAAACCACACTGTACCAAGACACGGATTTTATTTTTCCTTGTGAGTCATCATATTTGGGGTGTGACAAAAAGTCCCTCAAAGCAAAATTATATCATCTTCTCACACTTGCTGCTGGCTCACACTGACACAATCCACATGTTGTTATGTGGGGTGCTTGGCTTGTGAAAAAGCCTGACGCGTCATTGAAATGGAGATCCTAGCAACCAAAAACTTCACCCTGGCTTTTTCCCATCTGATCTCCTCATCTCATGTTTAGGGAGCTCAATATCCCACTACTACCAAGCTCTATGCCCACTGTCATCTTTTTATCAGAATAAAACTAGTTAATCTCATAAAAACCAGGTCAAATGCGCTGGGGATTATAGCTATTAATAAGGATAACACTAGCATTTATATAGCACTTCAAGGTTTGCAAAATGTTTTATAAATATTATCTTATTTTAGGCTCACAAGAACCCTGAGAGTTAGGTACATTTTACAGATAGAGAAACTGAGGCACTGAGAGATTAAGTGACTTGCCTAGGGCCACATAGCTAGTAATTGTCTGAGATTGGATTAGAACTCAGATCTTTCTGACTCTAGGTCTCCTTTATCTACTGTGCCACACTCACTATAACTAATTTACCAAAGTCTTATTTTTCATCGCATCTCTACTTTAAAAAAAACATTTTCTCAACCATAACTGAGGGATGAGGATGAACATATATAATAAAAAGGCCACGTGATGTAGTAGAAAGAGCAATGTATTTGTGTCTGTAAATGAACAAACCACTTGCACAGGGTATGGAGCACAGCAGGACTTGGCCTCAGGAAGACCTGAGTTCAAATCCTATCTCAGGTACTTAGTTGTATGACCCAAGAGAGTCACTTGATTTTTTTCAGCCTCAGTTTCCTCATTTGTGAAACATGCCTAACAATCATACCAACCTCAGAAACCTTAAAAGAAATGGTAGTCATCATTCTCAGTTTGAAGACCTCGGCTCAGATGCTGGCTCAGCTTTTATAAGTTCTAAGGTCCTTCACCTATAAGGCGAGACACCTCTCCAGGCAACAGTTTCTTCATCCATAGGGGTGGCCAGATGACTTCTTAATTTCTTGTTTAGCTTTAAATTCTATGAGATTTGTAACAAAGATCCTCTGTTTGGAAAAGTTAGTGGATCTCCCTTCCCCAACTCTTCTTGGGCTCCTGGCTGCAGAATGAGAATACTGACCCAGAGTAGGTACCCAAAAAGAGGAACCCAGTTTCTTATACCTTTTTTCTTTTCCCCATTCTTTTCCTTCTCTGCCTTCTCAACATGGAGTTCCCAGACTGTTGTCCAGAGGTACCATCAGCCTGGTTCTGTAGAACCACACAGTAAGACCCAATAGAAGAGAGTATAGAGTCAAAAAGTTTTGAACACAGAATTCCCTAGGTGTGCCTAGGTAGGTGGTGCAAAGGATAGAGTGCTGGGCCTGGAGTCAGAAAAACTCATCTTCCCGAGTTCAAATCCAGCCTCATACATTTTCTAGCTGTGTGACCCTTGGCAAGCCACTTAAAACTGTTTACCTCAGTTTCCTGATCTATAAAATGAGCTGGAAATGGCAAACCACTCCAGTATTTTTTTGCCAAGAAAATCTCAAATGAGGTCAAGAAGAGTTGGACACCACTGAAAAATGACTAAATGACAAAATTAACAACAGGCATGACTAATGCTTTATAGTCCGACAGTATGCAGACTACAAATTCTGCTGATGTGGCTTAGCCAAAGTACAAAATAGTCGAGAAATACTTATCAAGTGCCTACTATATGACACTACTGTGTTTAGCCCTGAGGAAAGAAAGGAAGAAAGAAAGAAAGAAAGAAAGAAAGAAAGAAAGAAAGAAAGAAAGAAAGAAAGAAAGAAAGAAAGAAAGAAAGAGAGGAAGGAAGGAAGGAAGGGAAGAAAGAGAGGAAGGAAGGAAGGGAAGAAAGAGAGGAAGGAAGGAAGGAAGGAAGGAAGGAAGGAAGGAAGGAAGGAAGGAAGGAAGGAAGGAAGGAAGGAAGTCCCTGCTATCAAGGAGCTTATAATCTAATGTGGGAAAATAATGCAAAAAAGGAAGGTGAAAAGGGATAGGAGAAAGCGGGCCACCAAAGGATACCCATCAAGGAGGCATGATGCTCACGGAGACAAAACCAAGCAGAAGAGCTGATAGGAAAGGAATGAGCCTTCTATAAAGGAGTGCTTTGGGAGGAGTTTCTTGCTCAGCCCTCCAATTAGAGGGGAGAGACAGCTGAGGTTGCTGAGGTGTTGAGTATGATGGCTGGATTTGTGTCTATGATGATGATATTTTAGGGGATGAGCTTATCCTGGGGGAGACACAGCTGATAGAAAATGAATAGTTCAGCTGGAAGGTTCTGTTGATGTTCTTCAGTTGTTTCTGACTCTTCGTGACCCAATTTGGGGTTTTCTTGGCCAAGAACTGGAGTGGTTTGCCATTTTCTTCTCCAGCTTATTTTATAGATGAGGACACTGACACAAGCAGGGTTAAGTGACTTGCCCAGGGGCACACAGCTAGCAAGTGTCTAGGGCTGGATTTAAACTCAAGAAGAGGAGTCATCCTGACTCCAGGCATGACGCTCTATCCACTATGCCACCTAGCTGAGTGCTGAGTCCTCTGTAAAAGAAATCTCCAGGAGGTATTTATTATTCTGCCCCCCAGCCCACCTATCAGAAAAGGGAGGTAAAACGAATTGAATTGCTCAGTCTATACACAACTAGATACCTCCAATCTCCAAGTGTTGTTTTTCCTTCTGTTGCTTTAGCTTATTTACAGAAATAAAGTCAGCTAGCTGGAATGTAGATAGAGCATTAGGTCTGAAGTCAGGCTGACCTGAGTTCAAATCCTGCCTCAGATACTGACTAACTGTGTGACCCTGGGCAAGTCAATAAACCAATGTCTGCCTCAATTTCCTCATCTGTTACATGGTGATAAGAATTGAACCTATCTTCTAGGGTTGTTGCGAGGCTCAAATGAAACAGCATTTGTAAAGTGCTTTGCAAATCTTAAAACATTGTACAGATGGTAGCTATTACTACTAAGAGTACTAAAGACAAGAGAGCCTTATTATGCTTTTAATTCATAATAATGAACCTATAGAAGAGAAAGGAATTCAAAGCATGCAGTGGAACTCCCTTTGGTAGAAAAGGCATTTCTCAGCAGGCTGTAATCCCCCTATCTCCATCATGTCTCAGAAACCTCTTCATCCTGTAAGATCTCTTCAGCCCTGGAATTTATACTTGGTAACTGCTCTGCCCGTGTCCTTTCCCTCTGATTGGACGGCTCCTCTCAGAACCTTCGTTTGCCCAGGCCTCATTTCTTCCCGCACTTCACTCCAGACTTCTCCATCAACCCTCCTTCCTCCACCAGGTCACTTTCCAATTGTATTTGTATTCCCAGTGCCTAACAAAAGACCAGGCACACAGTAAGCACTTAATAAATCCGTGTTAACTGACTGAATGTAAAATACTGGCGGTCTTAGAGAAATTCCAGAAATGGAAATGTCACCAGATAAGTGATGAAAGAGTTGAATTGTCATTCTACCTTGGCATGAATTGATTTAATTCAATTCAGGACATTGTTGTATACCAACATTTTGTAAGGGGCCTGGGCTAAGTGCTAGAGGAGATAGAAACTAGGTCCGCCTGTCTCCATAGAGTTTACAGTCTAATAGAAGAGATGTCGTACTTGCAGCTAGGGTAGGCTGCTGATAGAATGATGGGCCCGAGTCACATGTACCTGAGTTTAAATCTGACCTCAGATGCTGATGAATTGTGTGACCCTGGGTAAAGTCCCTTAACTCCTGCTGGCCTCGGTTTCCTCATCTGTAAAATGTAGATAATGATAGCACCTACTTCCCAGGATTGTTCTGAGGATCAAAGGAGATGACATTTGTGAGGTACTTAGCATACTGTTTGGCACATAGTAGGTGTTGTACAAATATTAGCTGAATAAAACATAAATAAATAAAAATCCTCATGTGAAATAGGACATAAGAGATGGATGAGAGGCAAAAGGGAAAGGCTGTCTGTGGTTCAAGGAAAGAAAGATGATTTATGGCCAGGAAATCGAGGAAAACGTACTGATGGAGACAGCGAGTGTCCAGAGCCTTGGGGTACGATCATCGGCGGAAATGGTGGATGGAGGGGGCCAAGCACGCCAGGCATGGAGGCCTAGACTGACCAAAGGCACTGAAGGAGAAAAAGAGAGAATGTGTCTGGGGGACGTTAGGTGAAGTTTGCCTGGCTCATGAATGGTGCAGAAAGGGAGACTCCTTAGTTACAGCAATAATAGTTAGCATTTGTACAACGCTTTCAAGTCAGTCAAGTTCTTTACATACATTAGCCCATGTGACCCTCTTAATCACCCTTTGGTATAAGTCCTCCTATTATGCTCATTTCGCAAAAGATGACACAGAGGCCCAGGATCACCCAGTTCCTTTAGTTTATTTAAAATCTTTATATAAATGAGTCTCCTTCATTTATTTTCAGGTTGCTTTCTAATTCGATGTTACTTCCACCCAGGGCCAGGATAGCTGCATTTGTGATCCTTAACTAGGGTTGGAAAATTGATCTCCATGTGTGAATAAATGAATGAATGAACGAATGAATGAATGAATGAAATTAATGAAAGGAAAGCATGTATCCTTGGCACATTTGAACTTTCACTATCACAGGTACAACTTGATTTATCACAGAATAAATATTTATCTTCAGTGGAAAGTAAAGGCATTACAAATATGTATGTTTATAAAAAAAATTAATTTGCTGTCCACAGCCCTGAATTTTGCACCCTAGAAGGCTGCCTCCTTTGCCTACTCAGTCACACTTTGCTTCTACCTTTGTTATGTTATACCCTCCCCCCCACCCCACTTACTTTGAGGAGCTGATTCAACACCTGAAGTGGGACAGAATTCTCTCCTCAATTATTTCAGCACCCTGGCACCAGCTCGTGAATGCCCGGGACAAGTCAAGTGAGACCAAAGACAATGGACTAGCAGGAAAAGCAGGTGAGTCATTCACCTTGCAGACTCATTGTAGGAGAAGAAAGGGGAGTAATGGCATGGCAGCACAGGTAAAGGCCCTATGGGAGGTGGGAAAGGGAGACCTCTGAGAGATTTAAAATGACAAAGCTGAGAAATAGGAAAGGAGAGAGAGTTCTTGAAAACTGGAGCCAGGAGAGAGAGAGCACAAAATTTGGAGACAGAAATGCATGAATGAAGTGTGATAAGAAGATTATGAGAAGCTGAATGCAAGGAGTGGGCTGGGAGGTAAGTGAGTTCAGCAGCATCTTGGAAGGAAAGGGTAAGAATCTTAAAGTGATATCCAGATGGAGAGGAAGTCAATGGTGTGAGTGCCAAAGAGAGAGAGGAGATTTGTATGCAAGGAGAGAAAGGGCAAAGTATTGAGTAGGGTGCACAGCTGGATGTGAAAGTTGGGCCTTTATATGTGCCTGGAGATTTACTCATAAGGTTTTCGTGTCTGCATGCGCATCTAGCCTTTCTGGTTATCTAAGGAAAACAACTTAATGATCTACAGAACAATACACATGCAAGATTTACTTAATTCTGCAAATGGAGGAAATTCAGGCTCAAGCTCAAGACCCCTGGTGCAAAGGTTCTGTCTTACATGGGTCGAGGGAGTTTCCTCTACCAATCCAGGAATGCCTTCTAACAAGGAAATCACAGGTCCAAGCCTTAACCCTATCCCTGTGTTCTTGTTGTCTCTCCTATTAGAATATGATTTTCTTGAGATTAGGGATAGTTTTCTTCTTCGCATTTGTGCCCTCAGGGCCTAGCACAGTGCTTGGCACATTCGGACACTTATTAAATGCTTGTTGATTAATTGATTGCTTGCCCCAACTCTCTTTAGTTGATTTTAGTTAGAAAGTTAAATTAATTTCCTAGGCCACAAGACACCAAAGAACAACATGGTAGGAATTTCATACCAAGTTCAGCAGGGTCTTGTAGCCTAGATCTTAGGTTCTTTATTTAAATAGGTCCATAGTTACTTGGTCATTGGGAAAGCAGGCATGGCCAGGGAAGCCCTGTTATTAAGGAAAGAGACCTTGGGTTCCTAGACCTCCAACTGTCTTTCATAGAGGCCAAAGCATAGTTTTTTAAATGGCAACATTCTTGTACGGTTAGGAACCAGAAAAAAAAAACTACCTTCATGATGCAGTGCTACTTGCGAAGAGACAGGGGACCACTTCTGAGGTTTATTTTGCTTTGACAGAAAAGTAGGGAACTATTATGTGCCCAAGGAAATACTTAAAGAAGCCCAAGACTTTTCAGGAAATGACTAATTTTCTTATACAAATCAACATTTTAATTATCCATAATAATAATTCATATTATGCAATGCTTCAAGATTTGCAAAGCATTTGACATAATTATTGCATCCTATCCTTTTGTGAGGTAGATGCTTTTATTTTCCCCATTTCAAAGATGAGCAAATGGAGGATGAAAAATTAAATGACTTGCCTAGTCTAGAGAAGGAAATGGCAAACCATCCCGGTATCTTTGTCAAGAAATTCCCTCAACATGGGGTCATGGAAAGTCAAACAAGACTGAAACAACTGAACGACAATAAGGAGTCATCTCACTTGTAAATATTCAAGGTATAATTTTAACTCGAGTCTCCCTGACTCTATTCACTAAGCCTTTATGTCTTCTTTCTTTATGTCTTCCCTCTCCCTTAATCTCTGGCATTTTGTCTTGATAGTTAATAGGTATATGTTAACTGTTGTATACTGGTATGTCAGCCTATGTGAGGCATGTTCAAAGGAAATCTCCATGACTTTACAAAATGCTTCAGGATGGGGTAACTTATTCACTACCCAAAAAAGCAAGACACTGAACCCCTACTAAGTGTGAGGCTCTTTTCTAGGCCTGTGGGCATTCCAGTATGAAGGAGAAATGGATCTTATCATCATGTACCTTACAGTCTAGTAGAAGAGATAAGACATGTACACAAATTACTTCGATACAGGGCAATATGTGATAAGGCCGTACGAATCATACGAAGTGCCGGAGGAGAGGAAGATGATTTCTAACCACAGGGCTCAGGGAAGACTTCCCAGAGGAGGTGGAGTTTGAGATGATCTTTGAAGGATGGACAAGATTCTGATATGTGGAGATGTATTAGGGCTTCAGGTGTAGCATGAGCAAAGGCAGCAAAACAAGCATGTGTCACTTACCCAGAAGAGAGAAGCCGATAAAAACTTTCCATGCATCTGAATGGGCAGAATTTAGCTCGAATCGTTTTTCCTTAAAGGATTTTTCAACCCAAGTCATAACCTAGACTTTTTAAAATTAGAATGGACCTTAGAGAACCTTGAACCCAATCCCCTCATTTTCCTCATGGTGAGGAAACCAAGACTCAGAAAGTTCACTTGTAACTGTTTATATCATTGGTTTTCAAATCTAACCCAGAGGCGGGAGAGAAGGGTAGAACCTGTAAAGAAAACATTTCACTTTCAAAGTAATTTTCAGAGAACAAAGATCAAACAGCTCAGTGGTCAAAGCATAGATAAAGGGGATCCCGGATTTATGAATTGTTTTCAGAGTTTGACCAGTGAGTTATGTGAGAGTTTGACCAATGGGGCTGAATTGCCAGCGTAGCTGAATCAGTCAGCAGTAATGCCCAAAACTATTTGTCAAATGCCCACACAATCAGGATACTATGCCTGTTGCCAAACGAAACAAGTGACTAAGTAAATCAAAAGGAACTTTTCTGTACTTGTATACCAAAACTACAGGAAGTGAAGTATAATACATAATAGGACTCCCAGATTTTTTGTTACCTTTGTATAGCATAGTAGGTGCTTGGTAAATGTTTGATGGATAAATCAATGAATGATGGATGAGCAAATATGTAAATGAGAGGATGGACGAATAAATGAGTGAATGAACATACTGTGACAAGCATTGGCCCAAAGTAAGAAGACCTGGGTTCAAGTTTAATACTCACTAATTGTGTGAGATAAGACAAGTCACTTGGAATTACTTCGCTGCTGTGAAGATAAGTTTCTTTCTCTGGGAAATGAGTAATAATACCTACACTGCATTGAGGTAGAACAGTGGATGGAGCACTGGGGTTGGGGTCAGGAGGACCTGAGTTCCAGTCCAGCCTCAGACACTTAGCTGACCCAGAGTGAATCACTTAACTTCTATCTACCTCAGGTCTCACAACTCTAAAATGAGGATAATACTAGCACCTACCTCCCACAGATGTTATGAGGATCTAACAAGATCATGTTCGAAAAGTTCCTGGCACATATGAGGTGCTTATTCCCTTCTTTCCTTCCTTCCTACTCCAAATAATTCAACAAATATTTATTAAGAGCTTACTATACAAAGTTACTATGCTAGCTTGGGACACAAACATAAAAAATAATACTGCTGGTCCTATGCTACCAAATCAGCCCCTTCCCGCAAACCAAGACGTTTTATAACTAGTGATTTCCGAGATCATTGTTAGTATCAAATAAGAGAATTATGCTAATGAGTTTTGTTAGCATAAAGGGTTATGTAATCTGAGACTTTGTTATTATTCTTGATTCAAGATTATAATATTCTACATGCTCTATTATAAAAAGGAATCTCCATTCCCTTGATCATTTTTGTACAACGTACACTAATAATGTGGGTTATAGACCAATATGCTTGGGGTTTTGGTAACCTTGGGAGATATTTTATTTTAGAACTGACCAAGATTGCTCATTCTAATCAAGGAATTTTCCTTGTATTTATGTACTCCAGTGGATCGTTCGGGAAACATTCCAAGAAATGTACCAAATCCGCCATTTTGCTATTTGTAGGAATTTATCAAAATTCGTGATGCATCTCCTAACCTGGAATGGTCTAATGTTTCCCCAAACTGTTAATTTAGCACTTAACATATCTTGGGAATTGAACATCATATTGCATTATTAACATCAAGAAATTTGATAGTTAAGAGTTTGCTGGCTGTCACCAATGCTCCAAGTCTTATATCTTCTTTAGAAACCATTAGTTTTCTAGTAACTTTCTTTGTTCTGAACTCTGAAAACATAAAAAGTAAATGTGAATCAGCCACTTTAAATTAAATATGAGAAACAATTACATTTTGACAATTTAATTGCATTCTTCCCCAACATGGCGTTCTAAACAAGATACCACATGCATTTAGCATGCTGATTATAGTTTTAGATTGTTTTGCAATTAAGAAAGTATCCCTAAAAGAGATAAAATAATTGGTTGACTAAATTGTTATTTCTTGAGGGAATAATATTAAGAAATGAATGTCGAATGACTGTATCCATAATAATTAGCTTTTAAATCACTGCTTAAAGGTTTTAGGTTTATAGCCTTCAAAATTGTATCTGCCATTCATTCTGGGGTGTAGTATTTACATTTCTAAACTGATGGGGGCCAAGCAGACACTGGGTCATTTTCCCTCTCCACTTCACCGTCATAGAGGTCAACTCCTTGGTGGTGGGGGCTTGTCTTTTTTTTTTTTGCACTCATTTCTCTTCCCCGGTGTCCCCAACACGTTGCATAATCTCACCTTGCTAGACAAAACACAGGTACTGGATAAGCCCCCTATAAATTGTCAGGGGAGTGAGTGAGAACCTCTTTCTGGCCAAGACTTTGTAGCAGAATACTCATCGATTTCAGGTGGTAGGACTGCGCAGGGGTGGGGAATCTGTGGCTTACTGCACTTGAGAACCCAGAGGGCCACATGTGGCCTCAAAGCCACAGGTTCCCTATCCCTGGGCCAGAGGAAGGCATTTTCTGCCTTAGCCTGTGCGATGTCATCTCTCCTACTTTCTTCAATCCTATAGCAAAGTTTACAGGAAGGGGCTGGTTTGATAATATAGGACTAGACCCTGACTACTTTTATTAGTATGAAGAAAGTGTTTCAGGGAGAAAAAAAAAAGGTTTAATATGCAAGATGGGGAGGAGAGTAGTGGAAAACCGAGCTTCTAGTCCAGGGATGGGGAACTTGTCGCCTTGAGGCCACAAGTTCCCCACCTCTGTTCTAGTCTAAACAAGTAGCAGAATCCCATGCCCAAATTCCACATATTTAAAATATACATGAAGGGGAAAAATGTTAAGCAGGTGCATAGCATACACACTGTGGAGGACCTGGGGGGTGGGGATAAGCAAAGGCTGCAGGTGCTTTATAAAACAATTTGGAAGGCTTATGTTTTCTCTGGATCATGGAAAGTGGAGGTAAGATGTGGTCACGAAGCTGATTGTGGGACCAGGATATAAAACCCAGGGTGGGTATTATGTCTGAAGAATTAGGGTCCAAAATGGATTAAATTCTTTTCAAAGCAGCATTGCCTGGGTCTGTTCAGGTGCTTTTCTGGGCTCCTTTTCTGGGAGTCATAAAGCTCCCAGCTCCCTCCTGTTACCCTTTCAAATGTCTGTTTGAACCATTAATTTCCCATTGTTACCAAGATAAATTCTGTACAGCATTGTGTGCAGAAATTATAAATGAAGATTAGGCTGTAGTCTGCTTTAGCAACCAATAGGAAGTAGAAAGAGTTATAGCTTATTACCTCCAGTCACTGTTTATAGCCATCCATCCAGTCTGATGAGTTTTATTTAATTTTCTGGAAGGTATTTCTTTTTTAACTCCCTCCTGCCCCCAATAGAATTCCTTTGGTGGTCAGACATCCTTTATTTAAATATCCTTAAAAGACAGGTAAGAGTAATTATTTTCTAAATTGGAAGTGAGATTAATCTGGCCTATCTTTGTACTTACAATCAGTGACACAAGCCATCTGCTTTTTCTGTGAGGCCTTGTGCTCCAACAGCAGACATATTGCCAGGCCCTGGGATGTATTTTCTGTACCCCGCTGACCAGTTCAGCACAATTTCTGCTCATATGTCAAACTCTCCTTAGCCTGTTAAACCAAGTTCCCCACCAGCTGTCAAAAAGAGGCACCAGACTCTATTATAACGTCCCTTAGCACTCTCTGCACTGCAAACTCTGTGCTGGTGGGGTATCTGGCTTTGCTAAAGTGGAACTGCAAATGGGATTTGTGAAATAACATCACCTTTCCTAACATCTGCCGAATGTCCTACCAGCTAGTCAAAGGGGGAATGTGGAGCACATCGAGTGACCGGGACATACCTTTGATTTTTCCTGGAGACCTCATGCCAGGCCTGTTGCCCGCCAACTGACTCTGACTTTGATGAGATGCCCCAACACTCACCAGGCCAGGGCTGGCACCAGAATGCCCTTGGGAACAAGGCCCCCGCCGAGATCGTGGCGGGGAGCAAAGATCATTCTGCCTTCCTGGGCAAAAGATTTGTCACCTTTCAGTTCCCTTCTGCGATCTCCCAGTTTCTCATAAAGGAAAGAATTACATCACAGGAGCAAATCCGTATGGTGACCAAATTAAGTGGAGAGTAACCAATTACTCAGTGAATCGAAACTGTACATAGAGGGGGAAAAATCCCCTGGGTAATTCACGGCAAAAAAGACCCTCCAAAAAACACAAACCAAATTGTATGAGTAATTGAGTTTATCTGCCAGCCTAGCCTGGGTTCACCGGAGAGTTGATGATTCTCAACTTCACTTTGTGCTGTTTGGACCTGGCGAAAGACCGTAAAAACCAGTGCCAACCAGTGCAGAATAGATCCTCGCCTAATTACCTTAGAGGCCGGCTTTCGGCTCTATTGAAAGGCCAGGCTTTTGATGTGATTCGATTGCCAGGAGAAAGGTATGGCTGGATGGATCTTGAACAATAATGGGCAATTATCAGCATGACTCAATGAGCTAAGCAATAGAGTGGAAACTTGGGGGTTGTGGGTTTAATTCCAGTTAGGCCGCTAATTCCCTGTGTGACCAGAGTAATTCACCTACCCTCCCTCTTCGATACCTTCCCCTCCCCCACAACATTCGTCTTGTCTGTGAAATGGGCCTAACAGATCTCAAACCCAAAGAGTGTTTTTGAGTTGATAGAAATATAATAATCCTTATATGGTACTCATTATGTAGGCACCTGTGGATGGTGCAGTCTAACTGTACTTTGTGGCCCAGTGGGTGTTGCCTTGGGTGTGGAATCAGAAAACCTGAGTTCAAATCTGGCCTCCCTCAGATACTAGTTATACTAGTTGTGTGACCTTGGGCAAGTCACTTGACTTCTATTTGCCTCAGTTTCCTCAAATGTAAAATAGGGATAACGACATCTGCTTCCCAGGGTTGTTGTAAGGATAAAATGAGATGGTATTTGTAAATTGCTTAGCACAGTGCCTGGCACATAGTAGGTGCTTAATAAATGCTTGTTTTCTTTCTTTCCTTTTATTCAGTACTATACACATACACACACACACACACACACACATATATATACACTATATATTTTATTCAGTATAACATGTGTATGTGTATACATATAGACAGCATATATATAATTTATTAAGTTATATACATATATATGTGTGTATATACATATGGGGGGGGGGAGAGAGACAGAGACAGAGACAGAGAGTCAGAGTCCCAAAGGTCTCCTTGCTGTTTTGGGCTTTAACAGATTAAACCTGGAATAAGTCCTTTGGGACACCCTTTATTTTGTGTAAACTTATCTATGTACATGCTGTGTGTCTCTCACCCTCCTTCACCACCCTCACACTCCTAGCAGCATTCAGGGGCCTGGAGATCAGAGAAAGATTACCTTTTATCTTTGAATCCTTAGCCCCCTAACTTAGGACTGACTTATAGAAGGCCCTCAGTAAATAAATGCTTGTTGAATTAAATTGAATTGAACTGAGTTGAATTGAATTGAATTGGAAGGTTTGACAGGTGTGCTTTGTATTTAGGAGCCAGCTGAGATGGCCAAAAAGCACCACCCTCAAAGGAAGCAATTATAGAGAAGCCAGGTAGGAAGGGAAGGGAACATGCATTTATTAAGCACCTACTATTTGCCAGGCACTGTACTAAGCACTTTAGGAATACTATCTCATTTTATCCTCACAACAACTTTGGGAGGTAGGTGCTATTACTATCCCCATTTTACCAATGAAGAAATTGAGGCAGGAAGAAGTGAAGTGATTTGCCCAGGGTCACACAGCTAATAAAAGTCTGAGGCTGGTTTTGAACTCAGCTCTTCTTGATTCCAGGCCTGGTATTCTATCCATTACACTACCTAGCTACCAGGTGGTAGTAAGATTCATATGAAGACAAGTAAGTAACCAGGATAGAAATGTTGGCCCTGGAGTCAGGAATTCCATTCAATTTAATAGACATGTATTAAGTACCTACTATGTGCCAGGCACTGTACTAAGAGACCTGTGTTCAAATCCTGCCCTCTAATATTTATAAGCTGGATGGTCCCAGCTGAGATTCAGGCAGTTTATTTAACTTCGATGGGCCCAAAGCAACTCTTTAGAGTCATTTTTACAGATATTTTGAGGGGCTTGGGGGAGAGCACAAGCAAGTCCTTGCTTTTACTCTGCCATCTTGGCTCTGCCTCCCTCAAGCAACTCTTTAGGACTTACCTATTAAGTCATTGATGGTTATGAATTGTCTTAGTGTTTCTTCACTCAGAGAAAATTATGCATGTTTAGCTGTTCTTGTGTTAAGGCTGACAACCAAAACAGATATTCCATTGTACCCTTACACTTCTTTTTTTTTCCTCTTAACAATTATTTTATTATTTAATATTTCAGTTTTCGACATTGATTTCCACAAGATTTTGAGTTATAAATTTTCTCCCCATCTCTACCCTCCCGCCCACTCCAAGATGGCATATATTCTGATTGCCCCTTCCCTATTCAGCCCTCCCTTCTGTCACCCCACTCCCCCCATTCCCTTTCCCCTTATTTTCTTGTAGGGCAGGATAGATTTCCATGCCTTATTCCCTATATATATATTATTTCTCATTTGCATGCAAAAACAACTTTTTTTGAGCATCTGCTTTTAAAACTTTGAGTTCCAAATTCTCTCCCCTCTTCCATTCCTACCCACCCTCCCTAAGAAGGCAAGCAATTCAACATAGGCCACACATGTATCATTATCTAATACATTTCCACAATACTCATGTTGTAAAAGACTAACTATATTTCCCTCCATCCTATCCTATCCCCCTTTATTAAATTTTCTCCCTTGACCCGTCCCTTTTCAAAAGTGTTTGCTTTTGATTACCTCTTCCCCCTATCTGCCCTCCCTTCTATCATTCCCTCTTTTTTATCCCCTTGCCCCTACTTTCCTGTGGGGTAAGATACCTGATTGAGTGTGTATGTTATTCCCTCCTCAGGTCAAATCTGATGAGAGCAAGATTCACTCACTCTCCCTCACCTGCACTGTCTTCTCTTCCAATAGAACTGTTTTTTCTTGCCACTTTTATGTGAGATAATTCACTCCGTTCTATCTCTCCCTTTATCCCTCTCTCATCCCTTAATTTTATTTTGTTTTTTTAGATATCACCCCTTCATATTCAACTCACCCTGTGCCCTCTGTCTATATATATGTATATTTCCTTCAACTACCCTAATACTGAGAAAGGTCTCATGAATTACCCTTACCCTTCTAATCAAGACTACCTACTTTAATCAATATTAGCCAACTTTTCAAAGTGTAGGGATTTTTTTTCTACTTTAAGCGGCAACAGAAGCATCCTTGTCCTCTTCCTTCCCTAAAGATACATTTCCAGTTATGTTAGGTGGGAAATCAGGATCAGATGGAAACAGATTCTCCCAATTAAGTATTTGAAATGTTCACTATTCCCTCATCTCCCCATGGACAGGAAAGACTAAGTATCTTGGAAGTAGTTGACTCCAGGCTGAGATTGGAAAGGAAATTTATAATTTATTTTTATTTTTTATTAATGCACCTTGAGAGTTTGTTCTAACAGGGGACCACAGCCACTCATATACCCTTGACCCAAAGAGCAGTATATCTCCATTGTGGAAGGTTGTGAGCATACAACTTCAGAAAGACACACATTAGGGACTTAGCATCTCAACTCAATGCTAATCAATCAGCTTCTCAACAGTTATTTATTAAATGTCTACTGTATACCTAGTATTGCATCAGTGTGTTTGTGGATGTCGATAGCTTTGACTCCAAAGCATTTGAAAATAGGATTGAATGACAGCTATGGGAAAGATTTAATGTACAAGTATTCTTTTAACTGAACAACCTCTGCTCACTATTCAGTATGCTAAAAATAAGAAAAGACTGTTAGTAAAAGATGTTAGCTATGGGGCCTGGGGCAGTGTGGATGCTAAGTGCTAGATCTCCTTAGAACAGATTCAAGTCTGGGAAAACAATCATAAATCCACATCATATGAAATAACCTGTATAAAATGCTCCATAGACTTTACAGCACTACACAAATGCATGCTTTTATTATATTTATTTTTATTATTGCAAGCCACCTTCCTTTTCCACAGATTTGGTTAAAACATGAGACCCAATAGTCAAATTGTGACCATCCCCTCCTATGGGTATACATATATACATACATTATAGATATGTTTGTGGTTTGTCATTCCTTCTTCAACTCATTTTGCAGATGAGTTGAACTCGTCATCAATTGAGGCAAACAGGGTTAAGTGATTTGCCCAGGGTCACACAGCTGCTAAGTGTCTGAGGCCAGAATTAAATTCAACAAGAGGAGTCTTAAGACTGCAGGCCTAGCACTCTATCCACTGCACCGTCCAGTTGCCCTGGTCTACACATGTATAATATTCATGTCCCCGAAGTGTTAAGATATTAAAGCTTATAACTACAGTAAGATTTTTTGAAACACCTTACACATACACATACATATATATTATGCATGTTTCTTACTGTAACACTGAAAATTTTAAATGGTATTACACCACAACACAAGCTTTTAAATGGTGCTCCACTTTCTGCTCTTCTCTACCTCCCTCTCCCTCTCCCTCTTTCTTCCTCTCTCCATCTCTCAGTCTTGTCTTCTCTCCATGCCCCCTCCCTCCTTACCCTTTTAGCTTAGGGGGGCTCCATAGCTCATCATACTTTCCACCACTGGCATGTATTTTATTAACTTCCATTTTCTTTGGAAATAAAACAGACCACTATTATAATAAATGGTTTGTTTTATTGTTTTAATGACAGTTGATGAATAATTAAGGAATCTGTTAGAAGTTAAAACAGAAAAGGGGTAGAAGGAAATTAATAAATGACCTCACAAAACTCTGTGCTGAATTATCATTAACTCTTAATTTCTCAGAAATAATCATGCTATCTTAGTTTTTTGAGTGCCATTAACTTCATTAAGAGTGGACCAGATATACTCTTTGAATGTTTGGTGATATAAAAGTCTCTAGAATTTCAAAATTATTGTTACTTACTAGTCTCTTAAAGTTAGATAGTATTACATAACCCCTTTGATTCCCAGTATGTGGCCATATGTGTGTGGGAGAGATTTCAGCAGGGCCAGGGTGGGAACAGACTCATGGAATGAGCAGGCCAAGGTCAATCATAAAGCAAGCACCTACTATGTTCCAGGAACTGTGTTAAATGCTGGAATGCAAAGCCAAAAATGAAACCCTCTCTACTCTCAAAGAGCTTATATTCAATCAAGGGAGACGACATAGGTATGTAAATACATAAATAAAAATAGAATAAATTTAAGATAATTTAGGGAGGGAGGACATTAGTACTTAGAGGACGAAGAAAGGCTCCCTGGCTTCCTTTAAGTCCCAACTAAAACTGCACTTTCTACAGGAAGACTTCCCTAAACTCTCTTAATTCCAGTTCTTTCCCTCTTTTAATTATTTCCGGTGTAGCTTGTATGCAGCTTGTTTTGTATATATTTGTTTGCATGTTGTCTACCCCATTAGATTGTGAGTTTCTTGAGGGCAGGGACTATCTTTTGCCTCTTTTTGTATCCCCACTATTTAGCACAGTGCCTGGAATATAGTAGGTGCTTAATACATGTTTGCTGATTGATCGATGTAGAAGGGACTGTTTGAGCTGAGTCTTGGAGGAAGGTCAGTGACTATTGATTAAGGTGTTGGAACAAAAGAGTCCTGGCAATTCGGATGCCTGCAAGCAAAAGCCATGATTGTTAGTCCTGGTTGTCAGTCCTTGAATTGCATGAGTCACACATGAGTGATGGCTAAATGCAAACTGGGTTAAAATCAGGGACACTAGCAGCAGGTGAGATCCAGGGCTCAGTAATCAAGGATTTGATCCCAATGGTCAATGAGAATTCTAGTTTGCTGTGCTTGTCTTTACATGCACATGAGACAAGTTAAACCTGACACCACCTCTAACCTCCCCCAAACTCCTGTTTAGCTAGAGAATTCCCGTCATACTGCTATGACCATTCCTATTATCTTACATAGCAATTGTGGACACCACACAGTCTTGGGAAGGGAAGCAAAGTTCCTATTTGCTAAAGGGAATATTAGCCTAATTCACACTCTTTCTTCTAGACTATCCTATGCAAATTATTCACAGATTGATAGTTCTTAATCTTTTTGGTCTAAGGACATTTTATGCTTTTTAAAAATTACTGAGGATTTTAAATAGCTTCTGTTTATGTGGATTGTATCTATCAATATTTACCATATTAGAAATTAAAACTGATACAACTTAAAAAATTTATTCATTTAAAAGTAACAATAAGAAATCTATTACCTGTTAATATAACATTTTTATAAAAAATAACTATATTTTCCAAAACAAAAAAGAGAAGTGGAATCATTTTACATAGTTCTTGGAAATCTTTTTACTGTCTGCCTTAATCAAAGAGAGCTGATTTCTCATATCTGCTTGATCATGCAATATGTTGTTTTGGTTAAAGTATATGGGGAAAATACAGCCTCATGTAGATAAGCAGTTGGAAAAGGGAGGAGTATTTTAATAGTATTTTAATAGGCAAATAATATCTTAATGTTTTGAAAATAGTTTTGACTTGTGGATCACCTGAAAGGGGTCCATGGAACAGTCTGAGGACTAGCCCAAGGTATACTTATCATGGGCAAAGATCTCAAAAACGACTTGTCATAGTCATCCACAGCTCAGTGCTAGGACTATATTTCAAGTATATTCAGGGAGCAAATACCAAGGACTCAATCTTTGGGAACCTCTTTTAGCACTCTTTGGCTTGGTAATGTCCCATTAGAAGCGGACCTCTCAAGTACGTGAAGACAACACATCAGAGCAAATTGGACCCTATTGAAGAGTAGAGAGGCTGGCAATCCTTTTGAAATTGACTACCATACTCAATAGTGTTAAGCATTTACTAAGTGCCTCTTATGTGTAGGGTGCTCTATAAGGGTCTGGGGATTCAGATATAATAAATAAAACAAAACAGTCCTTTCCCACAAGAAGCTTACCATCTACATCTGACTTTCATATATTTGCTAGATACTGAAGCTCAGACCTTCCTAATTCAGTTGCTCGTTTACAATGTCCAGTTCACTCATTCATAAGGAACTAATGATATCTTGAAGTTTCATGCTGAAAATAAATTCCTCCTGGCCTACAGAGAAACCAGCATATTCCAGTGGTAAGCCATGTGTTGGCAGTGTGGTGTGGTGGAAAGAACACCAGACTTTTGGTCAGGTGACCTGGGGTCAAATCCTGGCTCCGACACTGACCAGTTGTGGGCAAAGCATTTCATGTCTCAGAAAGAGCTTCATCCTCTCATTTGTAAAATGAGCATGACAACACTACTCGCAAGGTTGTTGTCAGTCAATTAATCAATCGATGTGCATTAATTAGTTGCCTCTGATGTACTAGGCATTCTGTTCCTAAGCACTGAGTATACCAAAAAAAAAAAAAAAAAAATAAGACAGTCCTTGTCCTCAGGAAGCTTTCATTCTTTCAGGGAGATACCCAACATTGACTGATAGGTTAGTGTGTTTGTTGTTTAGTCATTTTCAGTCATGTCTAACTCTCCATGACCCCATTTGAGGTTTTGTTGGTAAAGATACTGGAGTGATTCGCCATTTCCTTGTCCAGCTCATTTTACTGATGAGGAAGCTAAGGCAAATGGGGTGAAGTGACTTGCCCAGGGTCATACAGCTAGTAAGAGTCTGAGGTCAGACTGGAACTCAGGTCTTCCTGACTTCAGGCCTGGCACTTTATCCGCTCCGCCATCTAGCTGTCCCTTAAGTTGTCATAAGAGTTAGTGTAAATATGTAGTATAAGTTAGTATAAGAGATACGCAATGACTGGAGAGGAAAGGAGGGAGATACAATGCATTGACTGATATGTTAGTATGTAAATACAACGTATATACACAGTGACTGGTGGGAGAAGAAGAGGGAAGATGTAACACATCGGACTGATAAATTAGTATCAGTTAAATACAAAATAAATACACAATGGGGGTAGGGGAGAGAAGGGAGATTAACAGCTGGGAGAATCCCATAAAGGCTATTCAGGAGGTGAAACTTCTTACATTGAGCCTTGAAAGGATTTCTTCCAAGAGGCAGAGCCTCTGAACTAGAAAGGGCTTTTATTAACAACAAAATTAACAATAAACAACAACATTAACAACAAAAATAATAATAAATTCTAGATCCAATCAACTCGTTGGAGGTAGGTCCTATTACTAAACCCATTATGCAGGTGAGAAGATTGAGGCAGGCAGAGGTTAAGTGACTTGCCCAAGGTCATACAGCTAGAAAGACAAGTTTTCTATTGCTAAAAATGAGAGCTTCTACAACATTGCTATTTTTCCTCTCTGCCTAGAAGAGCAGTTATATCTGAAATACGAAAAAAAAGCCTATTCTGAAGTAAAAGGATTTGGGAATTTCTGATTCCTTAAATGGGAGAAAATCTATATTTTTAATACTTTGCTCTCATCTACTCTTACTCATTTCATTCACCTCTCATTTACACTAATCATCAAATGACCTTCAGAAATTCTCTTCATTTCCATTCTCTTCTCTGTGTCTCAGTTTCCCCATTTGGAAAGTTGATCTCGATGTCCTGTAAATTGAACATTCTCTGTCCTCTTCCCACTCAAACGCTCCGTGATGCAGTGCTTCTAATTTAAAACTGGGCATCTGCTTAATACAACCTCCTAGCTTAACTTTTCCACCCTTCAACAATTCACTTTTGTGCACAAGATCAGATGGGCCAGGCCCAGGCCTTCACATGGGCTATATAAATAAGTGCACAATAGAATTCCTCATGAAAATAAATCATCTTTTCATATAAAATCTTCTGAAGACCATTTCTGGAAGAGTAATAGATCTGCCAGTCCAACACCTGCAGGGTTGGTAATAATTTACTCAGCCCTATTGGCTTTGGGGCAGGTCCTTCGCTTGATAAATAGATCAATTAAACATCTGTTAATCACAACATTATCTCATCTTAAGGTGAAATACCTATTTCTCCTCAGCAGTTTCTCAGTGAGATAACATCATGAATTCCCTGATTCATGAGAGAAAATGCATTTTATGACTCAAATAAACTTGTTGGGAAACAATACCCTGTGCCCCTCCCGGGCCTTTAGAGGAAGTAATTGTTACCCCCGTGTAACTTTTCCTGGGGCTTCCCTTCCCCCATCAACACAACCTTCCCATAACCTTAGGCTCCTGAACTTTCTTGTACATTTTAGGCCTCAATAATAAAGCAACATCTGCACAACCTACAAGTGGTTTACTGGAGTTAATTGAGTAAATTGAAGCAAGATGCAGAGCAAGGGTGATCTATGATTCTAGGTTGAGGGCCTAGAAGGGAGACAACAGATTTACTGCAAAGACAGTGGGCGGCCTTTAGTTGAGGCCCTGGTTCATGGGAAGTTTGAGGTCATCTGGGATTAAAATATCTTTAGAAACAAATGGAATAATTTGACTGAAATATAAGGAACACTGTGCCAGCTTGTGCCAGGAGACCAGGTGTGATTTATTTGCCTCCTACCCGACACATTTTTCTGATATCTGCCCCATTAGTTTGAATTTATAGATTATTGAGAGAATACGGATCTGTGTCTCCCTCTCTTGACACGTTTTCAGATGGGGAGAAAGTGGTCAAACACATTGCAAAGTAAATATTGCATTGCCTTAAGGGGCTGGTCCTCAGGAAACTGTCCAGGTGGTAATCTCTACTGAAAACTTTTCAGAAAGGCTAGCTAAACATATTCAAGCATCACTTATTAAAAACGACATTAAACGATTGTTCCCTTTTCTCATAATCTGTATAAATCATTAAGTTTAAGCACAATTCGCCACCTTGAAACAATTGGATACAATGTAATTTATTTTACAGCCTCACAGATGCAAGGTATTTGCCGAGCTATAAATACAGAAAAGTGGCCCGCATGAGCAAAAGCTCCCAGGATTGGCTCTAGTGACCCACTCAAAGACACACCCACAACACCCACAACATGGGGCTGGACTTGCTCCGCCTTGGCTATTGTCCTTTTAGCAGTTTGACTGCTACTTTATTAAATCCCAAATTCCTTACAAAACTGTACAATTTTAATAACTCAAATCCATGTACATCATAAAGCTGTCTAAATATACCTTGCACCCTGGGTATCAGACGGATCAACTGGAGATGATGTCATTGTGCCTGATTAGCTAGAGCCAGTTGCATGACAAGATTTTATTACAAGTGTCACTTAGATTTTTTGACAGTTTTACAAGGCTTAATGGCTTTTTATTAAATACGCTGTGTTTCAAGGAAGCTGACAGTTCAGAATACCTTGTAAATACAGTGCCACGGAATTTTCTTAGAAGCCAAGTGAAGAAAAGCAGAAAAAACATCAAATAGTCCTCTTCATCCGTGGCTCCACAGCTCTATAGGACAAGAAGTTCAAAGAATGGTGAATTTGTATGTGACCTGCTGAGGTCACCTACTCTAGCACCCTAAATCCAAGCAGGTCTGCTTCTAAACCATCCCAGATGCCTTTCAAAGTTGTCCAAGGAAAGAAATTCCTCAATTTCCCAGGATAATCCACTCTAGAGTTCCCTTAAAACATGCTTTCTCCAGAGAAAAACCAAAGAAGTTATCCCTCGGGCCATTTTGTTTTGTTTTGTTTGTTGTTTGCGCTAGTCAGTTAGCAGGCAAAGAAACTAAATTTGATCTTTCATTTTCTGGGCCTTGTTCTGCCAATGGCAACCCATTCTCAGAAGGTGGTACTGCAGAGGAATGAAAGCAGTCAACTAGATTTAAGCTCACCCCAACTAGTTGTGCAGGAAAGCAAAGAAAGGACACGTTTCCTTTTTGTGGGTTGAAGCTAGTCATACCAAGTTGGGGAAATGTCCATCCCTGATATCCACATGTAATATTCGCAGTGAGAGGAGCTAATTTATTACTGTGCTAGTTAACATGAAGTCAGAAACCTATGATCTGCTTTCTTTAGTTTATATGTTGGTTCTTGAGTTGGTCTGAAATTAAGCCTACCAAGTCAGTTCTCAGTTAGGCACACATGAAACCAGTTGGCTTGTGGAATTTTCCCCCATTGCATGTAATAGAATGGTTTTAGATATGTGCTCTTTATCATGTTACAAAAAAAAAATCCTCTATTTGTCTAGATTCCAAGAAAGCATTTTGCAAAATTTCTCATGCAATTTCTATGGAAAAGCTAGAGAGTTGTGGGCTAGAAGATAGTATATTTAGATGATTTTGGAAATGGCTGAATGGCCTGATACAAAAAGTAATCATTAATTCTTTGATGTCAACTTGCAAAATTTCTAGTAGAGTCCAGAGAAGGGCAGGGCGGTAAAACACCTCGAGTTCTTTCTATATGAGCGTTTGCTGGAAGAATCGAAGATGCCTAGCCTGAAAAAATGTCGAGTAGCTGAGGAGTGCGGTGATTAGAGCACTGGGCTGGTAGTCAGGAAGACTTATCTTCGTGAGTTCAAATATAGCCTCAGATACTTATTAGCTGTGTGACCCTGGGCGAGTCACTTCACCCTGTTTGCTTCAGTTTCCTCATCTGTAAAATGAAATGGAGAAGGAAATGGCAAGCCGCTCTAGTATCTTTGCCAAGAAAACTCTGAAATAGGTTCAGAAAGTTAGACATGACTGAAATGACTCAGCAACAGCAACCACCTGAAAAACAGAAAGTTTAGGGGAGGGTCTTCAGGTATTTGGGCATATTCTGCTTGGCTGCAGAAGGCAAAATTAGGAGCAAAGAGTGGCAGTTACAATGTGGAAAATTTAGGCCTGATGTAAAGAAAAACTTCATAATAATTTGGAGCTATTCAAAAGTAGGATGGGATGACAGGGGAAGTAGTAGGTAACCCCCTCACTGTAGGTAGTCAAGTAAAAGCCCAATGACCGCTTTCTGTAGAGAGAAGTCCTTTTCAAGCATAGGTTGGAACATACCTGACCACTAAGATGATCATTGCATTTATTTTCAATTCTGAAATTTCTGTGATGAAAGCATGGATTGGAAGGGGAACGTGGTGGAGACAATTCTATTATAAGGCTATTGTTATAGCTCAGGTATGTGGTAATGGAGTTCTTTATTATGTGGTAGCAGTGGGCATAGAAAGAAGGAAATAAATCAGAGTGGTAGCTCAGGACTTGGCAGTTAATTAACTATAAATGGTGATAGGAAGGAAAAGGTCAAAGATAGACCCAGAATGTGTTAGTATCACAGCCAACAATCATGATGTCAAAAAGAAGAAAACAGAGGGAAGGGTAGTAAACTCAGTTTGGACAGGTGGACTTTGAAGTGCTTTTGGGGTATCCAAGTAGACTTATGTTATTAGCAGTTGAAAAGTTTGGTCCAGAACTCAGAACGGAGGTCAGGGCTAGAATTACAAATTTGGGAATGATCTTTATGGAGGTAGTAGGTGAACCCATTAATGAAATTGAGTAGAACTTGAGCAGGAAAGGAGAAATGAGATGATGGAGATTACCCACCCAGAGATGCAGATTCATTGCTCAGGAATTACATAAAGTGAGAGGGGCAAAGAATTCTAAAGTAACAATAAATTGACTGGGTGTGAAGAAAAGTGAATCTAGAGTGGGAGAGATGATCTGAGAGGATAGAAATGGAATAATGTACTACAAGTTACAGTAATGGTAAAAATTAGTTTGAATGAGAGAATGGAAAAAGTGTAAAAGACAAGGAGGTCTTGGTTGGAGAATAATTGTATAATGGTATAATTCTCCAAATGGGGAAGTCTAAGAGTAGAGCCACACTGGTTTGTGACAGAAGCAGAACAGAGAAACTGAGGAATTGTGCGATCATGTAGTCAGAGGGGTCGGCTGTTTCACTGATATCCCAAAGAAAGTGGCAGGGGTTGGGGTAGAGAGAGAGATTGTGAACCACTGAGAAAGTTAGGTCTGTAGATGACAACAAAAACGTTAGGTCAAGGATGTTATAGACAGATTATCTGAGCAAAGGCACAGAAATGGGAAAGTATAAACCATACACTAGGAACAGTAAATTTGGTCGTTCCACTATTTTCTCCCTCCAAGGTATCCTTACTACCTTATGTCATCTAATTTTCCTTCTGCTCTATGTTTTCCTTGGTTAAGGAGAGTCAGTATGGTATAGTAGTTAAAGCAGGGGTGGGAAACCTATGGCCTCGAGGCCACATGTTCCCACCTCCGATTTAAAGAGATGGCCAGTGAATTAGGTAGATTTGGGTTCAAGTTTTCTTCTGACACATGCTGTTTGTACCACCCTAGACAAGTCACTTGACTTCTCAATTCTCTAAAACTACAGGGCGTTCCTGAAGTCTGGACACATAGGCAAAAAAGCATATTTTCAAGAAATGAAATAGATGAAATTTTCGACGATATTTTATTTAATTGGAATATTAACAAATAACATCTTCAATATGATTTCCATCATTTGTGATGCAAAAGTTGATGCACTTTGCAAGATTCACGTGAACTTAATGCAATAACTCCACATTGCCATCAATTTTAGCATATTCACTCTTTATGTATTCAATCAAGTGTGTTGCATCTGTGATTTTCATTGAGTACATCTTCTCCTTTAACATACCCCAGAAAAAGAAGTCAAGGAGGTTAAGGTCTGTTAATATTTCAAATATTTCAAAATATGCATTTTTGCCTGTGTGTCCAGACTTTAAGGATACCCTGTACAAGTTCCAGAGCCATTGCCGATTTGTGGTGATAGAAAGGACTGACTTACTGAATGTTTCTTATACCATGAAATGACAGGCCAAGTCTTGGGGTGAAAAAAAGAACATAAGATTTCTCTGGCTTCAAACAGGAATGTAAGATTCTCTTTTTTCCATTTTTGTGGGAGGGAAAGCATAATTAATTTCCTTTAGAACTTTTGCCTAATTTCCATTAGTCCTATTATAATGTCTTTTAGGACCCTGAGGTCTAGCGCCAGTACTTGCTTACAAAGCTATCTTTACATTTGAGTAGACATTTTCTGTGGCTTATAGACAGATTTCCCCCCACAATGCTTGTTATATTCATCCACTGGGTGAGGACCTTTCATTATATGTAGGTCAGGTTCACCACAGGACAATATTTGCCAGTGACTCCCTCTTCTTGGCAATAGCAGTATAAAGCTAGTTTGTGGAAGAATGGAGGCTAGGGTCTGCATGTCCTGCCTCCCAGTCCAGTGATCTGCCCATCACGCCATGTACCTTCTGAGTGTACCTTCCTCAATCACTCGAGGAAAATCATAGCTCTGCCCACTCATTTCTTCCTTCACTTCGCATGGTGAAGGTGAGATAGACTTTGGGAGAGTAAAAAGAGACTAGATCAATGATGTTTCAGAAATTTGAATCTTTTCATAGTGTTTATTAGTTTCATAGTTTATTAGCTCCTTCCAGGAGCTGCCAAAAAAAGAAAGGAGGAAGGTACTTGTCCCTACCTCTTCTGAAATGTTCTCTATCTCCTTTTCACCAGTACAAATCCTACCCATCCTTCAAAACTCGTTTCCTATTCCAAGTCTATTTTCTCCTGGAAGCATTCCTTAGCTACTCCTATCCTCAATGACCACCCTTTCTTCTTACTGTCTACAGTGTAGATGCTATACCATCTACCTAGAGCTTTTCACAAGCTATATTATTGTTATTTAACTCCTTGAGCATGTATCCCTTATGTCCCCAATGAGATTATAAGCTTGCTGCAGGTAGATACCCAATTTTTTTCATATCTTGTATCCCCGACAGCTTCTCATACAATGCCTAGGGATCACTATAGTGATTGTATGTTGATAAATGTATGCTGATTGTTTAAGATACAGATACATGGATCACAGGGTTATAGATGATCATTCATTCCAGTTCTTTCATTTTTACAGATGAGGAAACTAAAGCCTGGAGAGAAGGACTTGTCCCAAGTTCCATGCCTAGGAAATGGCAGGGGGTGGGGTTTGAACTCAAATCCTAGGACTCCATCCAAATCCACCACTCTTTGCTCTACCCTATGTTGCTCTAACCATGCCAATGCTCTGTTCAAAAATTTTTCATTGCCTTGCTATTGCCCCAAGATAGGAGGCTAATCCCCAGATAGCATGTTGAGCCCTCAAAAATCTGGCTTCTAGTTTTATTTCCTATTATTCCCCTTCACGCACTCACTGTTCCAGTCAAACTGTCCTGCCAGATATTTCTGGACATGACATTTTTCCTCCCACCTTCTGGCCTTTGTGGCCCCCGTGTCTGGAAGGCACTCTTGCTTCATCTCCATATCAATGAATCTGTAGCTTCCTTCAAAACACAGCTCAGGCTAGCCTGCTTCCTACATGAGATTTTTCCTGATCCCCCTTCTTTTGGGGGGGGAGGGAGTTGAAGCAATTGGGGTTGTAACTTGGCCAAGGTCACACAGCTAGTAAATGTCTGAGGTTGGATTTGAACTCAGGTTCTCCTGACTGCAGGACTGTTGTCCTTTCCACTGTGCCATCTAGCTGTTTCCTGATGCTCCTTAGTGCTTTCTCCTCCTTGAAATGACCTTTTATAACTTCAAACTTGCTTCGTATTTGCTCATTTGTGTATATGCTTTATCCTCCAGTTGAATGTCAGGTCTTTGAGGACAGGCATTGGCTTTGGGGGTTGGGATGAGGGAGGTCTTTGCAGCCTCAGTACTTTGCACTGTCATCTTGTGCCCAGTACCCACTAAATACATGTTTGCTGAATAGGTGGGAGCTGGGTGGACCAGTAGATAGAGCTCCAGACCATTATTTCAGTCATGTCTGACTCTTCGTTACTCCTTTTGGGGTTTTCTTGGCAAAGATACTGGAGTGGTTTTGCCATTTCCTTCTCTAGCTCATTTGACAGATGAGGGAACTGAGGCAAACAGGGTTAAGTGGTTTGCCCAGTGTCATACAGAAAGTGCCTGAGGATGGATTTGAAATCATGAAGACGAGTCTTCCTAACTTCAGACTTAGTGTTCTATCTGCTGCTCAACTTAGCCTGCCCCAGGAGACAGAAAGACTCTTATGAGTTCAAATCTGGCTTTAGACACTTACTAGGTTCATGACCCTGGGCAAGTCGCTTAACTCCTATCTGCCTCAGTTTCCTCATCCATAGGGATAATAATAGCACCTACCTCCCAGGATTGTTGTGAGGACCGAATGAGATAATATTGGTAAAGCACTTAGCACAGTGTTTGGCACAGAGTAGGAGCTTAATGAATGTTAGCCGTCGTCACTGTCATTGTTGTAACGCCCAAGGCACCGGTTGCCACAGCCTCTGCACAGCTGAGGAGACATAAGATCCATCAGGGCTCTGCAGGGCCCAACCAATATTGCATCTTGCCCAAAGTGGAAGCACATGTGTGATGTGCCAAACTGAAAGATCAGAACCTGAAAGTCAGTCATGTTCCAGAAGCCAGAGCCAGATAAAAATCACAGGTTAGTCAGGAAATTACTCACGTTTAATCTGGGCCTAAGTCTCCTGAGAGAGAGTCAGCCTTTCCTGTTCTGCCCGGATGCTGCCCCAGGGGAAGATTTATCTTTTTCAATCCCCATCTTCTGGATACTGCTGCTTTGAGAGATCTGGAAGGTAGGACCAGAGCGGGTGCCGTTGAAAGAATAAAATGGTTGTTTAGCATAAAACTGGAGTCACAAAAACATCAAATCATAAAATAATCAAATGGGGAGAAACCTCAGAAGTCACCTATTTCTTCCCCCTCATTTTCTATCAGTCAGTCAGTCAGTCAACAAATATTTATTAAGTACCTACTATGTGTTGGACATCGTGCTTGGTGATGGGGATCCAAGGACAAAAGAATGAAACAATCTCTCCGTGAGCTTACATTCTAACGATAGAGACTGAACTGAGATACAAAAATAATTCATGGTCATGCAGCTCAATAGTGGCTTTATTAACATTACTATTTTTAAGAATTTGGGGTCCTTAACTACACTGAGAGGCGCATGTGATCAGCTTACTTTCTCATCACTTGTATATCCCTTCCTTGAACTTTGAAACTTTTGTAGGTGTTATTAGGCTTAGAGAATCTTGACTATATCCAATGCTCATTGAACACAAAGGAAGAACAGATGGGAAGCAGCATTATACCCAGCAGTCTGGTAGGTGTGGTCCACACAGACATGTTCCCAACACATCGGTCAACCATTGACCTTGGGGTAGAGATGCCTGGATGGGGCCTGAGGGTTCTGCTCACCTTCCTTGCATTCCCAGGCAGAGTCACAAAAATCAAGGGCTCACTCTCACCGGACTAAACCTGTGTCTGATCCTCTCATCAACCAGCTGCTTCTCATGTCTTTTCCAGAATAAATGCTACCTTCAGATTAAAGTATGGCAACCTGGATAAAATTTTCACCTGGGGACAAGGTGGCAATTCACCATTTGCTTGTAAGGTAGGATGTAAGCATCACTTTTCAGAATAACATTTTTAGTCCAGAATAAGTGAAAATTTTGCTCCTGATTATATTTTACAATGTTTTACAAAATGACATGCTCCCAAGCACCCTCTCCTCTTGAACACTGGAGCTCATGGTGTGAAACCTGATTAGTTTTCTCAGCTAGGCAGAAGGTTAGCTCTGTCTCTCTCTGTCTTAACATCCAAAAACTGGCCTCTAGATCATACACTACTCAGTGTTCGGAACCTCCCTTTTGAACCGAGCCATCACAAAGGAAGCTGTGTCTGAACTTTTGGGAAATGATGCCACCTTGCCACACTTTATACCAGTAGAATAAGTCACATTTTTTTCCTTTCATTTACCATCTTACATGTAACTACTGACTGTCAAGTCCAGTGTGCAGACAATTCCCACGGCTGCTGAATCTCTCCACGAGCAAGGGGCCCTTCCGGGAGTTATAATGCACATCTATTCTGCTAGGTTGGGAATTTTCAGGTCCTGACAAAATTCCCCAAGACATCTTGTCTCTTCATTAAAATAAAGAATGATTAGATGGAGGACCAGTTCAGCCTTCTTTCTTGTTCCTGTACTATTTTTATCAAGAGTTAGCATCCAATACAGTTCATATAAGAGGAAAGATAAATTTGTTCATTCAAGCAAGAAAGACAGGGAGAGATAATGTATGGGAATCAGGAGCATGTCAGAAAATATAACAGAAAATCCATCTATGTCAAATAGCTGTTCTAGACTGGACCATAGATGGCCACGTGCAGGCAATGTCATGTGTAGAAACTATATCATGGTAACAGAGGAAAACAAACATGTTATCTTAGGGCTGTGGGCTGGTGCAGACCCTCATCAACTCATGCTGTACTATCGCAATAGTCTTCTAATTGGTCTCCTCGCCCACATCTCTTCCCATTCCAGTCTCTCCTACACTCAACTACAAAACGTTCTTCCTAAATCACAGGTCTACTCGTGTCGCAGCTCTACCCTCATTCAATAAGCTCCAGTGGCTCCCTATTCCCTCCAGGATCAAATAGAAAATCCTCCATTGGGCTTTTAAAAACTTTTATGACCTGGTCTCTTCCAACCTTTCCAGTCTTGCTCCTTTCCATATACTGTACAATCCAGTGACATTGGCCTCTTTGCTGTTCTTCACATTCAGCATGCCACATCTTGACTTCACACATTTTTGTTAGTTATCTTCCCTGCCTGGAATGATTTCCATCCTTTTTTCTGACTCCCATATTCCCAGGATTGCTTCCCATCTTTGCTAAAATGTCACCTTCTGCAATAAACCCTTCCATCTCCTCCTTAACAGTAGTGCCTGTCTCAGAGATAATCTTGTTTATCCTGTATATATCTTGTTTGTATTTAGCTGTTTACATATTGTCTTCCCCATTGATTGTGAGCTCCTTGAGGGCAAGAATTGTTCTTGCTTCTCTTTATATGTCAGTGCTTAGCTCAGTGCATGACTCATAGTAGGAACTTAATAAAGCTTGTTAACTTGACTTGATGACTTGCCACATATATGCAAAGATCCAGGGTTTTTGGATAAGTGATTCTCTTAGGCATTCCCTTGAATATTAGTCGACAATAGGATTTAAATCTGGAAGGGAATTTCAAGATTAATCCAACCCTCTCATTTTACAGATTTGGAAACTGAGGCCCAGAGAGAAGAAGCAGTGTATCCAAGTCACATTGCTAGTGAGTAAAAGCATCTAGATCTGAACTTAGGTCCTCTGCCTTCAAAGCTAGTGCCCTTTCTACTGTTCCATGTTGCCTATCCAAATACCTTTGTTGTGAAATTGTTTCAAGCATTGTCATAGTTCTTCTCTGACTTACATTGAAAGGTATTGCTGTTTTAACTACATTTGATAACAAAATCCTTTCATAAAGAGACATCGTTTTTGTCACTCTCACCCTAAGAGAAAACAGAGCCCCAAACCATAAGGTCAAACTGACTGATCGTGACACTTTATAAATGGACACATCCCCTTAGTCTAGTTTCACCCTGACATTCTCTCTGAACCCGAGGTGAATTGGTAACCAGCAGGCATTTGGGTCTTTGAGCGGGTTCAGTTGGGGATGCACTGAATATCTGTCTTGGAGTTGCCCCAAACCAGACCTTAGCCCTTGAGTAGATGCAGAACTCTTCTTCTGATTTAATGATATATCAGGGTAGGGATAAAATTCCACTGGACCCAAGCTGAAACTGATGCTCAGAGAAACTGAGAGGGTGGTGGCAGAGGCATTTTCTTGGCCCGTTTGTCATCACTGCAAGATCTTTCCTGGTGCCATTCTAGTAGTAGTAGTAGTAGTAGTAGGGCAGGGACTGTTTCATTTGGGTCCCTTGCATGTAGTAATCACTTCTTATATGTGTGCTGAGTTGCTAATTTGAGTTGGTTGACTTTATCCAATTACTTTTCTAGAAACCTGCCCCATAAGGTACTATGAACTGCAGTTATCCCACGATATCATCACAGTAAGGAATGTTTAATAAGCTCCCGGCCCCTCACAAGCTGGATGAAACAGAGGTGGCTTCTTTAAAAAATGCATGTGGTCTGGACAGGTAGGAAGCGAGTGGTGAACATGGAGTACAGCTGTAGCCTTCAGAGTTTTTGTGTGATCATCTGTTAAAAATGGGTTTCTAGTGAACATCACCCAGGGAATGCACTGAAAGATGCCAGACCTTCTCAGACTCATACTGAACAGCTGACGTCTGGAGAAAGACTTTAGCATTTTTTCCACCCGGGGATAACGGAGGTTATGCTTGCTGATCAAAGCCAGTGATCTCTTGGACAATTCAAATTTCTGGGAGCTAAAGCTATCAGAATATCAGCTGAATTGGTAATACCAAATTAAGTGGATTAATGATTGACGTGAGTCGGTAAAATCTGGTGTATTCCTGCACGCAGATTAGGCCTTTCCTAGGCTGGGTGAGAGAGCAGGACTGATGATCCCCAGTGATAAGTCATTGAGGTGGCATATGCACTTCTCTTTTACAAGAGATGCTAAAAAAATTAAAAGTATGGAGGAGAAATCTAAAACGATAAAACCATAGAATAGAATCATGGAATTGTTTTCAGAGCTGAAGGAGCCCTTAGACAAAGAATGGTTGAGCATGGATTGTTTTTGCTTATCTAGCCTATCTCCTTCAGTGCTTTGTAAGACACCTAGAACCTAAGTATCTTGCATGTAATGAACTCTTAGTATTTATGAAGAATAGCTTCCTACATGATAATGTGTCTTCTACCAAAAGCCACTTGATCCTCTCAGTTGTTAGAGCTTATTCTCTCCTCATATCATCATGTTGTTAAGGATCCCAACCCTGAAAATACTTTATATTTATTTTATATGCACAGCCAGGTATCGATTAATGCCAGTAATGGATCCCCTGGAATAGTCTCATTATTCAGATTCACACTGCATATTTCCATTGGCCTGGAAACAATTACCATATTTTACATAATAATAATTTCAAATAGTATGCATTCAAATACATGCAACCACTTCAGGAGATACATAATTTTTTTTTGGAGGGCGTAAGGCAGGGCAATTGGGGTTAAGTGACTTGCCCAAGGTCACCCAGCTGGTAAGTGTGTCAAGTGTCTAAGGCCAGATTTGAACTCAGGTCCTCCTGACTCCAGCATCAGTGATTTGCTTTACACTGCCCCACCTAGCTGCCCCAAAGGGATACATTATTCACATAATCATGACCAAGCTGTGTTTTGTACTTACTTATCAATATATGTTTTGTTTCCCTCCAGTTACTCTAACCTTCTTGAGGATAAGAATTATACAGATTTTGTCTTTGTATCCCCAGCACCTAGCACACAAGTGCTTTGCATATAGTATGCACTTTATGAATGCTTATTGGATTGGATTGAATTAATAAGTGATTGTTGAATGAATGAATGTATGGAAACTCAGATTTTCCATTGTACTGTATTGACTATAGTCATGGAAATAGACACCAAAGAAGAGATGAATAAATAAAGCTCTGTAAAGATCTGGACCCAGAAATCCTCTTTTAGAAGTAAAAAGTCACTAACTTGAACCAAAGATGAGAAGGAGGGGGGAAAGCCCCCTTGCAATTTCACAGCTGTAATGCATGATTGAGTTTCTTGAAAACAAACAAACAAATCAAGTTCCATGTTCTATGTGGGTATTTAGTTTAGGAAGGAAGAAAGATATCTTGAGGTACATTGCACTGTTTATTTTTTGAGACCAGTTCTATTTTGCCTAAGCTGGAAGTCCACTGGCCTCTCACAGCCCAATACCACTACTAATTGGTGAAGAGCTTTGACCTGTTCCATTTTGGACCTGAGCCTACTTACCCCTCCTTAGGCAGCCTGACCCCTACGCCACTGTCCTGAGGACTTGCTATATTGGTGCCAGAATTAGTGAGGATATCCAATCAACTTAGCCCATTGTAGCTCAGAACTCCTAAGCTCAAGTGATCCACCAGCTTCAGCCTCCCTACTAGGTGGAGATGCAACTATGCCCAGATGCATTGCATTTGAAATGCCAAATTAGAGGCTAAATATTATACAAGAGTTAAACTACAGAATGAAAACAAAGTACTTATTTGACAACATGACTCCCTACCCTTTCCATCTCTTCATCTCTTCTGCAATTTGATCATTCTTGCACTAATCATTTATTAAAACATCTGCTGTACTTAGAACACTGTGTTCATCACAGTGGTTGAGATCCAAAGTTTCGAAAACATAGTTCCTGCCCTCATGGATCTTACAGTTCAGTATTAGAATTCTAGAACGATGTTGAGATGGCATGGTGTAGTGTATAGAGGACTAGCTGAGGAGTCTGGAAGACATAGCTTCAAATCTTGCCTTTGGCACCTTCTGGCTATGTGGCTATGGATAGATCAGTCGACAGCTCAGTGCCTCAAGAAACTCCATAAAATATGAATGATAAAAGAGTCACTGATTTTCATCCATAGAGATATTTCTATATGGGGATTTCCCTATACTGATGAAATCACACTTATGAAAATATATAATAGTTCTGAAAATATATATATATAATATATAATAGTTTTGAAATAGGAGAGTAATGACAAAAGGAGCCAAATGACAACCCATAGGAACAAAATATAGTCAAACTGTTGATAGGGCAACAGATGCGATCCCTACATCTTGCTCTGCTTTGGTCACAGATCCTCATGGATTGACTGCCTTTGTTCTGCCTCTATAAGTTTGGTTGCTTTGGTGAGCAACAAAAATGAATTCATTATGCTAGAATTGAATTTAAAATGCCCCCAAATGTGAGAGTAAAGAGAAGTAAGCTGAAATCACTCATTCAGAAAGTAATTATTGAGCACCTACTATATGCCAGTTTACTGAGCATCTTACAATGGTTGAGAGAGGGATAGCGTATCGGAGCTGGACTAGAAAGTACAAATCATCTAATCCAACTTCCTTTCCCCTTGATTTAACAGATAAAGAAACTGAGATCTAAAATGTATAAGTGACTAACCAGTCAGTGGCAGAATTGGAACCTGGATCCTTGTCTCGTGATTCCTAATCTATTTACAACCCCATGCTGCTATCTCATTATGCATTGTAGACAAAGGCAACTAACTCTCCTGAACCATTGTTTAGTTGGAGTCATGATGTGAAATCATTGTCCAGTCCTGGGATGGATTCACAGTGATCCATGCACATTCTCTGGCCAGACCCTTTCATGACTCATGGCACGTATTTATGAGATGGCTCACCAATGTTAGGAAGGCCATCTGTGGCCAATGATAAAAAGTTAGGATAAGGCAGGACTTTGGCTCCTGGGGTGGGGGCAGTAATTAGCATGCAGTTATTGAGGGCCAGGAGTAGGTTAAGCAAACTAACTTTAGTCACTTTAGTGTTGCATTTTCTTTTTTTCTTTAAAAAAAAACCCACAAAACCTTCTAGGAAGAGGAGGACAAGAGCTAAATGGGAGGAGCAGAAAAAGAAAGGACACTTTCTCATTGTAACAGCTTACAGAGAGAAGGCAATGAAGAAACAGGTCAAGAATTTCATCAGCATTGAGTTGTGAATTTTAAATCTGGCCTTATTGAATTAAAACTGAATTTTATTGACTAGGGAGGGGGAGGGGGAGGGAGAGCCAGAGGGGGGCAAAGGAGAGTGAATGTCCACCTTCCTTAAAGCACACTTCTACCAACTTTTGTTTAAGTTTATTATTGGTGGTAGATCCTGTGCCACATATTAATAAAACAATGGAATTTTTATTTCTTTTTCTCATAAATTACATAATTCAAACCTTAAAACACCTTTAATGAACACTGACTCGGCATGTGGCACTTAATAAAACTGGGCTAAACTCGTTTTCTGCTTGACAGGCTACCAGCGGAGAATGTGCCTTACGAGTAAATGATTAAGAGGCAGAAATCTTTTCTGGACTCCACTATTAAACACTTCAAAGATTTTCAAAGTCAGATAAAATGAAAAGCAAATGTGTTTCACTGCCTCTCAAATACCTCAAATGTTTTAGCAGGTGCAAGTAATGAAACCTTCTGTAGTGACAGCGTTTTAGGGTCTGCAAAGTGCACCCTACTGAATGCTGGGAATTTAGGGGCTTACCTCATCAAAATTCATGATTTTCGATGAGGAAAGATGTTTGTCCTTAGTACCCATCTACATATGTAGTGCAGAAGGGAAATATCCCCGTGTCTCCTCATGTCATGGCCTCAGCTTAACCCTTTCTTTACTCCAGCGAGCTTCGTGGACTGCTCATTGGCTTGTCCTTCCCATGGTCCTTTGCCCTTGGGAACTTCATTTTAAATTTCAGTATCTAGCTAGGACGTTTATTTGTAGCCTGACCGTGCCAGGCATATAGATAAACAGACAAATATGTTTAGTTTATTAGCCTTTTGGGGAGCATTGTCAATAGACAAGTTATTCTTAATACCGATAGAAATAGGGAAGGAGGGGATAGCTAGGTGGCACAGTAAGTAGAGCATTAGCCCCGGAGTCAGGAGGACCTGAGTTCAAATGTGACTTCAGACACTGGACACACTTAACGTCTGTGTGACCTTGGGCAAGTCACTTAATCCCAATTGCCCGGGCTTCCCTCTACAAAAAAAGAAAAAAAAGAAATAGGGAAGGACTGGAAGTACGATTTCCAGGGAACTCCTAGGAAAGGTAAATCCTTATTCTCTACATCTTATCATCTTAGAGAGTAACCTAATGAGCTTAAGTGACTTGGCCAGGGTCATATGAGTAAATATATGTCATAGGTGGGACTTGAACCCAACTTGAGTCGGGCTTCAAGGCCAGCTCTCTATACATTAGGACATGCTGCCACACGTATCAGTAGCTCAGATTTATATGATGAAGATGGAAAATGATATCCACATCCAGAGAAAGAACTATAGAGGCTGAATGCAGATTGAAGCACACTGTTTTCTCTTTATTTTTCTTTCTCATAGTTTCTTCCCTTTTGTTCTGATTCTTCTTTTACAACATGACTAATGTGGAAATATATTTAATATACTTGTACATGTATAGCTTATATCATGGCATCTTGGTGAAGGGTGAGGGAAGAGAGGGAGAAAAAAAATTGTACAAAATCTTGTAAAAGTCAAAGTTAAAACAAAACAAAATTAAAATTAAATATTAAAAAATATAGATGTTTTACAGTGTACAAAAGGCTACAGAATAATAATTGATATTAACATGGTGCATTACCTAGTTCATTTTGTTTGATCTTAACCATAGCTTTGTGAAGGAGTTCAGGTATTCTCATTTTACAGAGAGGAAAACTGAGGTTTAAAAGAGGGATTTACCAGTTTTCAGTCATTCAACTATTAAGTGTCGGAACTGGGAATTAAACTCATGTTCTGATTGTAAGTTCAACCCTTTTCCCATTGTATTTCACTGTATCCATTTTTAAATGAATTTTTACTGATGTCTTTTGTTTGCATGCCACATATATTTTCCAATATATCATTTCTCCTCCTCCCAGAGAGCCATTGCTTATAGCAAAGAATAAAAAAGAAAAATTGCTCCAGAAAAACTTATCAACATGTGGAAAAAGTCTGAAATCACATGCCACGTTCTATGCCTATGCTCTCCTATCTCTGCAAAAAAAAAGTGGGGAGGAGCAGTGCTGCCTCCATTTTTAAGAATGTTTAATTCACTGGTGATGCAAGGTGGAAACCCTTGCCTATTGTCTTATTAAGAATTATGAAGATACACAGGCCAGCTTCTCTAAAATGTGGTGATTTATAACTTCTTTAAGAAATGTTGATGAATCTAGCTGAAATCAAGCGGAGGCCAAGCAAGCAGCATGGTACAGTGACTGGAGAGCCTCAGAATCTGGGTCCGAATCTCACTTCTTATGCTCACAAGCGATGTTACCTTAGGGAAGTCATTCTCTCTGGACCTTAGTCTCCTCTGTAAAATGAGGCAGTTGGACTAGATGGCCTGTGAGATCCCTTCCAGCTTTATAGTCCTGTGTTTTCTGGCTTTTCCGCAGGTTGCCTGTTTAAATTTGGACAAAGCTCTTGAAATCTGGCTTCCTGAGTTTCCTCATCTGTGAAATGGGCATTAGGAGGCACCCTGACAATGTGACTTGACTACAGTATAACCCAGTAGGGTCTTGGGAGGCTAGCACAGCACTCATAGCCATTCAGTGCTCTAAGCTCATTAAGAGCGATGCTCATTATATCACATTTCTAATCAAGGCTTTCAAAGTGCTCTTTACCTCTTATCTCACTAATCTCGCAAGCACTTGTTTATGAGGCCTCAAATTTTATACCCCCCATTCTATAATGTGAAGGGCAATTACATAGCATTCCGAGAGTCAGTGGAGGAGAAAAAAGGGTCTTAGAATAGTTCAGTATTTTCCTTAGAGAATAGCCCAGCAACGATTGTTATCAGCGTAATGCTTCCTGAAGGCCAGGTAACAAAGGATTACTTACTTTTCCTCTTCCTAAAGAGCTCAAGGCCTCCTAATGCACATTTCTAAAAGGCCATTGTGGTGTTTGGAAACCAGGGAATTTGGCTATCTCCCCACAAGTATTTCCCATTTGACCTAGGTTTCCATTCCTTTTTGGATCCTTGTTGACCTGAATTTTAGTATCTTAGTTATGGAATCACCCAATGGCATCAGCCACTGCCCAGCAGGCCAGTTAGAGTACAAGTCCCCAGGTGACTGTTGTTTTCTCAAAGAATCCCTTCCATGTAATTACTTCAATTAACTTTCTCAGCACAAACAAATACATCACGACATATCATGTTTATCTGTATCACTTACAAAGGCTTTTCTGGGAATTTCATAAATATATATGGACCCCTCTCTGAGACTACCTGTAGATTCAATGCTGTAGAAATGAATCTCTTGTGGGTGAGATCGTCCCATAACAAAGACTTTTTGATATTTCAAATCATCAGTATGGAGTAGTAGAAAAAGCCGGGAAAGGAGATTTGGGTTCAGGACCAGCAGAAGCACTTTTTAGCTATCCATTCACTGATTCATTTAAACAAGGAGAACAATTTTCCAATACTTCCTAAGGATCACTCTGGGTGGAAGTGACATAGTATTAAAATGTACCCCAGAAATAAATGAGGCAGCCAGATGGTACCATGAAGAGATTTTTGGAACAAAAGCCAGAAGACTTGAATTTGAATCCTGCTTCAGATACTTATTGGCTGCATGATCTTGAATGGGTCATGTAAACTCTCTGAGACTCAGTTTTCTTAGCTATAAAATGGAGTTAATAATATCCACACTAGTAATACCTATTTCTCAGAGTTGTGAGAATAAAGGGCAATAATGCTTGCGAAAGCACTTTGTTTATCTTCAAGCATTATGTACATGTAAGACAGCCTTATTATTAGGATTTATTTAAATAACTAACCCCTCCCTCAACCCACACCAAATAGGGTCCAAGACAAACTTGCCTTATATCAAATTTCTCTCTCCCATATTATAGTAAGGATAGTTATAAAGTGACAGCATATGTCACAACAAGTGTTCCAGTACATAGCATTAAGTGCTGGAGAATGGTTCCAGCATATTAAGATTATTGTGGCCTAAGCTTCTCTTGAGAAAGCATGACCAATATATGGTCACACCTCCTTCCTTCCTCTCTCCTCACGCCATGGATCATCCCCATCTAGCCACACGGTTAATGAGCAACATTGCCAAATGGATGAGTTCAGATTGGATCAGCATGTTCGAAATAATGATAAAACTGTATACATTTGTGGTTTTTAATTCTCATTGGTCAGGACTCATTCTCTTGGTAATGATGAAGTTGATTATGACTGCTTCATTCAATTAATATAATATTTATATTAAGGAAAAGAAGTGGTAATATTAAAAAATGATAACCATTTTTTTCAAGTGAAACCCCCTGTCACTCTCAGACCCTAGGAGATTTCGTTTGCATATAACCTGCTAGTTCCACCAAAGCTATCTTATACAAAGGATGCCATGGCATACACCATTTATGGAAGACCAATATGCTCATTGTACAGGACAGGACTTGAGGAATAGGAAGAATTTCTTTCCATATTAACTGTGCTTGTATCCCCCAGTTAGCTACCACTTCAGGCTTTTAGGGGATTGTGAAAACATGGAGAGGCAAGGAAGAACATTTTTAAAAGCTCAGATTTTGCATCGAACTTTAGAGAACTTACTTTTACATACATTATTACATTTAATCCTCTTGAAATGGCCTTAGAGAGTTTAAGTGACTGTCGGCAGGGGTATATAGCAAAGAATTATTAGCTTTACATGCATTATCTCATATGCAATATCTATATAATATCATATATTACATGTAATTATACTTTACATTCACTATCTCATTTGGTCCTCATAACAACTCTATAAGTTAGGTGCCATTATTATCCTCATTTTACAAATGAAGAAATTAAGGCTCAGGATCAGTCTGATAAAACTTGTCTGAGGTGAGTTTCTAAACTGAGTCCTTCTGACTCCAATGCAGTACTCTAACCACTGTGCTACATTATGACTTCAAGACTTTCTGATTTTAAATCCATTTCCACTATACCACGCCACCTCCATAGAGGATTCAGGAGCCATTTCCAGGCATGCATAAGTGAGAGAAAAAACCAAAAGGTGTCATTAAGAGCCATAGTGTCCTTTCCTTCATTTCTTGCCTTATATTTGAAATTTAAAATAATTACAAACTCTCTGGATAATAGGGTTTCAGACTTTCACTTTGGTAATATGGATTGATCTGGGCTCAGAAAACAAATTGGATTTAGAAGAGATGTGAAATGGTGTGTTTCACTTGTCTGAAACAAGGTATGGAAGCGAACCATTATTGAATAGTGAGTCATGCTTGGCAGCTGATTCTAACCACAGAATCATCATTGATAATCCTTAAGACCTGAAAATAGAGACTTGGGATAGTGGGGTTAGGACCAGGCCTCAGGGTTTCAAAAACTGCCTTTGCTTCTGAATTCGAGCCATGTGCCCCTCCTACAACTGGTGCCAGCATATGGCAACTGGCAAGAATGTTTCTAGGAGCCTGGGTATCCAGGGAGCCTGCCTACCCTTGGTGGCTGGGTCAGGGTGTTTCATTTCAGACCTTATCCAGGGCCTGTTTGTGGTGGTGTGAGAAATGCATTCCATACACAGAGCCCAGAAAGAGAAACTACAGTTGGGTTAATTTGGAAGCTAGACAGTGCTGGTGTGCAGTATCAGTTCTCACACCATCTGGACACCTGCTGCTGGGAGGTCGTATGTGTGTCGGGGCTGGGCAGGTTTTTGTTTTTAGCAGTGACAGATTCTGTGGCACCTTAGGACTCTGTTCATCTGCTGGGTCCTCTCATGTTCCCAAAAACTGCCTGAGGTTTTTGGTAACTCACTCTAAGCATCCTGAGAAACAGTCAAAAATGGAAAATCAGACAGTGGAAAACTAATTTCCGTTCTGAGAATTTGCTAGTTGCAGGAGACAAGCTGCGAGCTGGGATTCTTCAGGTGCAAAACTTGATGGTGAGTGAATATGGACAGGGGTGGGGAATCTGCGGCCTTGAGGCCACGTGTGGCCCTCTAGGTCCTTAAGTTCGGCCCTGAATCCAAGTCCATCAAAAGACCACACTTGAGGACCTATAGGTTCACATGTTGCCTTGAGGCTGTAGGTTCCCCACCCCTGGAGGGGCTCAGAGAAGAAAAAGGAGGTGGGTTGAGATATTTTTTTAAAAAGTTCTGCTAGAAGTGTTTCATTGAAGAAACAATGTCTTCATGATATGAGGCCTCCAAATGATAACTATATAGCTTGTGGTCATTTAACAATATTTCCATACAAAACACTATGCTACGTGCTTTAGATATAATGACAACATGAAAAGTGTTCCTGGCCTCAAGGAACTCTCATTCTACTGGTAGATACAATTCATTATCAAGAGGCAGCTGTAGCACAGAGGATAGCCAGTCTTGGAGTTCTAAGACCTAGCTTCAAGTCTTGGCTTGACCTTATGCATATTTCCACCTTTCTAAACTTCAATTTCCCCATCCATAAAGTGGTGATAATTACATTTGCCACATCTATCTCACAGGAATTTTGTGAGTATAAAATGAGAAATTGTCTTTAAGAGTGTTTTTATAACCTTATTATTAGTCCATATAGATGTACATTGTTATTATTAGAGACCTTCCCATTTTCATGAACAATGACAATAAAAGTAGAAATAGCTTTTATTTGACTTTGTCTTTAATTATAAGGCATTTAGGGTGTCTGAGCCTTTGATTTCATCAGTGTTGAAAATTCTCTTTATTAGTGCAAATCAGCGTTTCTCTCTAGCTATAGAGAGATTAAGTGACTTGCCCATGGTCATGGGTATGTGTCAAAGGCAGGACTCGATAACTGACCAGATCTGGAGTCTTCCTGAGCCCAAGACTGGCCCTCTCTCTCTTCTGTCGCCCTGTGTCTCATAATCTCATAATTGTCTTATAATTCTCCCATTACGAGATGATTTTGAAATATATTTATGGGTAAATGGAGGAGGGGGTTATTAAGTTATAAAAGAAACAAAATCATAGCGTGAGAATGCTCATCTATTTTATTCTTCTGCCTCCAATAAATGTTATACAAAATATATAGTCCTCTCTTTAATTGCAGTGCCAAACAAGTCTTCTTTTAAAAATCTAACCTAAATGTTCTGTGCTTATTGAATGCCCCTTTCATTCCCAGCGGAAACAGAGAGAAGTTGGATGGTCATGTACTTATTAAAAACCCTCCCTAAAATTGAAAGCCATCAATTATTAAATCTCCATGACTTTGATATATACAAATTAAGATAAAAGTTATTCCTATTTTCATAGCCACTGTTACTGAAAATCATGAAAATGGGAACTTTTCTACCTCTGATTCTGACTGTAACACCATGGCCTAGTTCCTAAATTTAATCCTTCTTTAAAGAGGACATTTTTCCCAACACATTCATCATTGTGATTCTCTTCAATGTTCCTCTCAAATTGAGGTGCCTAAACCTGAGTATAATACTCCATTAAGAATCTGGCTAAAAAGACTTTTTTCAATAACAAAGTAGTTTCCCCAATTGAGAAATGACTAAACAAGTTGTGACACCCACATGGAATGGACTATTATTGTGCTGTAAGAAATGATGCTTGTGATGAATACAGAGAAGCATGGAAAGATCTACAAGAACAGATACTGAGTGAAGTAAGCAGAATCAGGAAAATAAGATACACAATGACTATGACAATGGAAATGGAAAGAACCACCAACAAAAGAACTGAAAGTGAAGATTAGGAAATTAAAATGACCAAGCTCAGCCCCAAATAAGAGATATTAGAAAACACATTCTTCTGCTTCTTTGCAGAGATGAAAAGATCATGGGTACAGAACATTGCATATAATGTCAGACTCTTTTGACATTTTAGTTTTTAACTTTTTCCTACATTTTTGGTTCTCTAAATATATTTTAAAAAAGAACTTGGCTGAGGCTAAATCTAATAGAAAGGCAATTTTCTTGAATGTTCTGTTCTTACTATTAATAACAATGTCCCATTTTCTATTTTAAAAAATCCACCAGAATTTTATTATGAATTTGTCTTTAGATATAAACCCTCGGGGGTGGGGTGGAAAATGGTACGACAGTATCAAAACCCACACGTCTGAATTCAGCAAGAAGATGCAAGAACACGATTAGGCTGCTACAAAGACTTGAAATTATGTCATATGTGAATGCAGGATACAACTGGAGTCTATTTAGTCTGGACAGGAGAAGATTTAGGAAGGAACATGTTTATTGTTTTTACATGTTTGAGCTGGTATCTTGTGGAAGCAGAATTATTCCTATTTGCTTGGCCCCTTAGAACTAACTAAGACCAACAGATACGCCAAGAAGGAAGATCTTGACTCAGTGGAAAGATGTTGTTCTCATAATCAGAGCTGCCCAGAAATAAAATGATTTACATTTAGAAGTAGTGAGTTTCCCATTACTGGAGAAAGTCTTCAAAAAGAGGCTGCACAAGACCACCCATTGGTGCTGTCATAGAAGAAATTTGGGCTTCAAGCGAGATTTGAACTAGGCAATCTCTAAGGGCCCTCTTCCGCTCAGTGAGAGTAGAATCCCAAGGAAAGAGTTTCCAGAATTCACAGGCAGACTAACTTAGATAAGATTCTGGTTCAGCCAATCAAAGGTTGCTGACATTCCCAACTCTTGGTCTCCTAAGCTGAGCAATGGCTTAGTTCAGACAGACCTTTCCCTTCTTTTATGGTTTACCACATGCACAGGCATTAATAAACCCCAAAGAAGGTTTGGAAATTATAATCCCCGTATGCTGCTGTACATTAGAGGCTTTGAGTGTTCACTGCAATAAAAACTACTCATGGTTACAGAGTGCTATAAGGTGCTCACATCAGCCTCACCACATCCTCTAGAGTGGCTTCCTTCCTTTCCTACCCATGGTTTTAGCTTTAACTCCATGCCATAATTATGGCAAAGAATACTTGATGAGGAGTCAGAAGATGTAGGACAGATTTCTGATTCAACTCTGCCGCTTACTATATGATCTGGGGCTTCCACTTTAAAACCCTAGGTCTCAGTTTCCTCATCTGTAAAACGATGATCTAGAGACCCCATCTAAGGTCCCTTCTAACTTCAAATTAGCCATTCTTCAGCTGAAAATTAGGAAAATAATTCTTGCCTACCTCAAGAGATTGTTTTAAAAGCAACTTGAAATGAGAAAGTGATATATAAATGCTACTTGTCTTGGCTAATGGATCCTGGCAATCACCAACTTTAAAACCATACTCAGAGGTCATAAGCTAAAATCAGTGGCTATGTTTAATCACCTCTAAGTCCTCCTGAGTGGCAGAAAAGGAAAGACTGATTGAACAAATATTGCAAGTTACAAAGAAGACTTTGTTGAAACCAATGCTTTGGTTTACATGTTGAAAGAATACCATTTGCAAATTTACTAGCCTATCTATGAACTGGAAAATGAAATTTGCTCGAATACAAAGAAAAGCTTGATTCAGGGCCATTAATTTAAACAGACATATGCACATACAAAAACCAACTCCATAGTATACAAAATATATTCACTAAATTTAAAAACAATTTAATTTAGAAAGCAAAAATGAAGATTTTTTTAAAAAACGAATACATATGTTTATTATAAATTGCAGCTAATCTCAAGTTGAATACAATGAACAGCCTACTAGCTCACTTAAAACAAAAAGCCTTACTTTATTTTGACAAATATTAATTTGCAAGAGGGAACAGAGAGGTTGCATTGTCAGGAGGACCTAGGTTGGAAGCCTGCCCCAACTTAACATAATTCTTCTATAAATGGTATTTCAGAAACATACATTTGTTCCAATACAATTGATACATTAAGAAATATTTTGAGTATAACTCAAATATTGAGCTTGCTTCTGTGGAATTCCTTCTTCAAGAAATAGCAAGAATGCAGAAAACAGTACCACTTTACAATGATGACAAGCTGCTCTTCCAATTCCCATAAACAAATTTCAGGTCTTTGTCAAGGTAAAGTGCCATATTATTCGATATCTTCTGGGGTAGTAGGAGCTGTGAGCAGAGAACAGCTGGTTTGCATGATCCCCATCTTTACCACCTTCCACCATAGCCCTGAGGCCCTGAGTTACCATCTACCCAATATACTTGTGTAAACAATGGTGTAGGCCATTATTTATTGCAGTATTCATCTATTTTTAACCATTTAACATGTATAAAAGGAGCAGCTATGTGGTACAGTAGATAGAGCTTTGGACTTGGAATCAGGAAGATGCATCTTCATGAGTTCAAATCTGCCCTCACTTACTAGCTATGTGACCCTGGGCAAATGTGCTGGAAATGGAAATGGCAAACCACTCCATTATCTTTGCCGAGAAAACCCCAAATGGAGTCATAAAGAGTTGGAAGTTACTGACACAACCAAACGACAACAACAACAAACAAATATATATGTGTGTGTGTGTGTGTGTGTGTATCTATGTCTCTATCTATCTATCTATCTATCTATCTTTCTATCTATCTATCTATCTATCTATCTATCTATCTATCTATCTATCTATCTATCCATCTGTCCATCCAATCTATCTATAAACCATGCTAACATTTTTATTAGGTTCCTTTTTTAAAAAGTGTTTTATTGGTGAAGTTTTGAGTATTGGTGAAGTATTTGAGTATTGTGTCCCTCACCCCATTTTCCACATTAGCTCTTGTTATCTTACTTTTATTTATATTTTGCACAGTGTGGTGCTTTCTGGGAATGCATATGATCCCATTATAGCCTAACTGAAGGTACTAGCTGTATGAGCCTGAAGTCACTTAATTTCTTACTACACCAAGCAACTGTAAGACCATTAACTGCTGATCTGCATTGCTAGGGGGACTTATCTCATTGAGACTTTCTGACAACAATGAAATCACAAGTCTGGACCAAAAAAGTTGCATATAATATCTATCATGACGATTCTTCTGTGTTATTTTGATGAAAGGATTGGGAAATGAGTTTCCAGAATCCTTGCATTTGATTGCTTATGTATATCTGCTGGAGAAAGTCTTCAAAAAGAGGCTGCACAAGAGCACCCATTGGTGCTGTCATAGAAGAAATTTGGGCTTTAAGCGAGGTTTGAACTAGGCAATCTCTAAGGGCCCTCTCCCACTCAGTGAGAGTAGAATCCCAAGAAAGGAGTTTCCAGAATTCACAGGCAGACTAACTTAGATAAGATTCTGGTTCAGCCAATCAAAGGTTGCTGACATTCCCAACTTTTGGTCTCCTAAGCTGAGCAATGGCTTAGTTCAGACAGACCTTTCCCTTCTTTTATGGTTTACCACATGCACAGGCATTCATAAACCCCCAAAGAAGGGGTTTAATGCTGTTAAAGTAGCATTTCTCAATTTTTTTAAAAAAATGTTTAAGTGCTTTTATTGGGTTAACAAACAATACATTTAAAAAATGTAAATTAATTTTAAAAGCTATTTGTGATTACGAAAAACTATTTTTAGAAATATAGTGCCTCATGTTGCTTTTTAAACATATATATATATATAATATTTCTCTCCCCATTATATAGTTAAACTTTTTAAAATATTTTTTAAAAAGTTTTGAATTCCAAGTTCTATTCCTCCTTCCCTCCCTCCCCTCCCCCTTCCCTGAGATGGTAAACAATCCAATAGTTTATACATGTGCAGTCTTGTAAAACATTTCCGTACTAGTGATTTTGTACAAGAAGACAGGAAGGAAGGTAGGAAGGAAGGAAGGAAGGAAGGAAGACAGAAAGAAAGAGAGAGAGAAGGGAAGGAATGAAAGAAAGAAACAAAGAAACAAAAAAAGGAAGGAAGAAAAAGAAAAGAAGGAAGGAAGGAAGAAAGAAAGAAAGAGCATGCTTCAGTTTGTATTCAGACAGTATCAGTTTTTTTCTCTGGAGGTGGACAGCATGCTTCATCATGAGTCCTTTGGGATTGTCTTGGATCATTGCTGAGGATAGCTAAGTCATTCACAATTTTTCATCGAACAATATTGCTGTTATTGCATACAACATTCTCCTGGTTCTGCTTATTTCACCTTATATCAGTTCATGTAAGTCTTTCCAGGTTTTTCTGAAATCATCCTGCTTGCCATTTCTTATGGCTCAATAACATTCCATCACAATCAAATACCACAGCTTGTTTAGCCTTTCCCCAATTGATGGGCATCCTCTTGATGTCCAGTTCTTAGCCACAACTAAAAGAGCTGATATATATATATATATATATATATATATATGTATGTGTGTGTGTGTGTGTGTGTGTGTATATATATATACATATATATATATATTTTTTACAAAAAAACATTTAAGTCTTTATTAAACAGTCTTTGAAGTTAGAGGAAATAATGACAAAAGGGAAAGAAGTCAGGGAGCTGCCCTCTTCCCTTTTGCTTTACTTCGACATACAAAACATACACAAATCTATATATAATATCTTAAACAACATTTGGCAAGGGGCTAGAGAAATGGTCAAAGTTTTCCATACAACTGTACAACGACTTTTGGCCAAAGAACTAGAGAAACTGCCGTTCTGTTCAACAGAGTGTGTCCCCTTGATTCCCTAACAAAAGCCCTCCCTGGACTCTTGCTACAAGGGTCTATGTTCAGTGGGCAGGACAGGAGGAACAAGGAGGAAGCACTCTCCGGGAATGGGCCTGTACCCAGGGGTGCTCCAAGACCTGAGTGAGGGGGAGTCGTTCTGAGGGGTTGTGTCTGAGCAGCTTAAAGATCAAGTCCTGGGCTCCAGAAGGCAGAGATGAAGGCAATTTCAGGTCTACCTTGGTGATCCGTCTATAGGTCTCACTGTGAGAGGAGCTTTCAAAGAGAGGATTTCCCACTAACAGTTCATAGCACAGCACTCCAATGCACCAAAGATCCACCTTTTCATCGTGTGTACGTCCTTCAATCATTTCAGGGGGAAGATAATCGAGGGTCCCACACATTGTCTTCCTCCTAAGGGAGGGGGCATGGACAGACCAGCGGAAGCCAGAAGCTGCAGAGGCAGGAAGCTGCGGAAGCGGGGCTTACCCGAGTGTGAGCAGGAACGTGAGGCCAGTGAACATGATTTGGCTAAATACTATCTTGTTTTTCTGTGGCCTCCTAGTTGCCCTTGTGAAATGGGCTTTCTGGGCCTGGAGTCTTTTTGTCAAGATGTTGGAATGGGGAGGCTGGTTCAAGTTTTTGCTGCGGTGGGGCCTAAATAAATTTCTTGTTGTTTTCTCCTTAGAGAATCTC
>CM053624.1:71740496-71779270 GCA_028646595.1 Phalanger gymnotis
TGTATCTAGAAGAGTACAAAAGTTTCTAAATTCAGAAAGAACTAAGAAGGCAATGGGATGGGGGGGGAGTGGAGAGGATAAGAGAAGGATTCTTGGAGGGGTGGGTAGGTTAAGGAATGGGAAGGCAAGGTAGCAGGTAGAAATAAAGTAGAGGAGTGAGAAGGGTTGGAAAGATAGTGAGAAAAGTAGGAAGGAAGAAAATACACAAGTAATTATACTTAGAATGTGAATGGGATGAATATACCCATAAAATGGAAATGGATAGCAGATTAAAATTTTTAATTCAACAATATGCTGCTTTCAGGAAACACAATAAAATGAGAGATACACACACAGATAAAATAAAAAGGAGGAGTAGAATGTATTATGTTAAAAAAAGCAGGTAGTAATCATGATCTCAGATAAAGTTAAAGCTAAAATAGATTTAATCAAATGAGAAAAACAGGTAAACTACACTACGCATGAGCAATATTATTTGATATTGTCTTAAAACATTTAAAATAACTAGACAGTATAAAATACCTGAGAGTAAACATGCCAAAACAGACACAGGAGTTATATGAACATAAACATGAAACATTTTTTATACAAACTCAGATCTAAATAATTGAAGTAATATTTATTGTTCATGAATAGGTAAAGCCAATATGATAAAAAATATTACCATTTTATCTAACTAATCTATTTAATGCCATCCCAATTAAATTACTACAAAAATTATCTTACTGAGTGAGAAATAATAATAATAAAGTTCATTTGGAAGAACAAAAGGTCAGGAACTTCAAAGAAACCAGGTGAAAAAGACAAAGAGGAAGCAGATTCAGTAATATCAGACCATCAACTATATTATAGGGTGAAAGCATTGTTGAAGTGTAAAATGGGTAATTTTGATTACTTTAAGTTAAAATTTTCTCATATAAATAAAACCTATGCAGCCAAAAAAGAAGGAATTCAGAAAATTGGGGGAAAACTTTCATAGACAAATCTGTCAGGCAGGATGTTATTGGGTTAAAATATTGCTGTAGTGTGGGAAATGAGCTGGTTGACTTAGAAAAACATGGAAAGATTTGGACTTATGAAGGAAAATACTCTCCACTTTCAAAGAAACAGATGACAAGTGGAAATAAGCATAGTAGGGTCTCACATATGTGTATATGAGTGTATATGTACAATATGTGTATATTTATAGATGTCTAGTTATATATGTATGCATATATATAGACACATACATTATGTATACATATATGTGTGTATGTATATATAGATATATCTGTGCTTAATTATAGCCTTCTTTGGGGTGGAGTAGGGGACAGGAGGAGAAAAATAAAAAAAAACAAAAGGGGAAAAAGTGTACAGCAGAGAACAAAGGAAAACCTACAAGAAGCAAATAAAATCTGGGGAGCTTTAAAAAATGTATTTATTATAGTAAAGTACTACTATTTATATATACTAAAATATATAGTACTATATATATATATAGTAAAGTATTACTATTACTTCTAAAGTATTACTATATAGTAAAGTATTACTAAAGTAATACTATAATAATAAAGTTTTATAGTATTCATTAAGTAGGCTTTCTTGAAATGGAAATTTATTATTTTATATTGAATCCTCTCATGATCTGCTGTGTACATGGCAATTTTTTCTTTTCTTATTTTGTATTTAAGTTTAAAAAAAATAAACAATTTACAAATATAGTTACATTTATTTGGGGCACATTAGAGCCTGAGATAAGTTCTTGTACATCAGTTCTGCAGTGGATCCAAGATCTCATCAATATGGCTGCTCTCTACAATGATAAAGATCACAATTACATCTTCTCAACCTGGGCAGCTCTTACCTGTGTCTTCCATATCTTCTCCTTAAAGGATCCGTCCAGTAGGCTGAAGTGTCCCTGGAGGTCTTTGAACATAGACTCTCTGCCTGCTTCCTGTTACTTGTGCTACATGCTAGGCTCACCAGCATTTTAGGTCATATGTTTCCTGAATCAAATCTTTTATATCATTTCCTATGCTCATGTTGTCATTGTCAATATGTTGCAGGATATTTATACTCAACATATATCTCTCCTTTGATCTTTAGGCCATTTATAATTATCATTTTGATTCTTCAGTGACCTAGTATTCTAATACTAAATTTAAAAAGATCCTTTTGGGTTTTTGTTGTTTGTCTCATGGGGCAAGGAGACCTAAGTTCAAGTCCTAACTCCAACACATAATCTGTGTGACCTTGGGCAAGTCACGTAATTTCCTTGATTCTCAGTTTCCTCATATCTAAATGAAGGATGGAATAATATGGTATTGGAAATGGTATGGGAAAGCATTTAATAAACATTTACTATGAATACAAATAGGAAAAAACAGTGGGACAGTTCTTGACCTCAAAATGTTCACATTCTATTTGGGGTGGGAGGAAGAAAACATACAGAAGAATTTGGCCCTAAGGTGTAGGGGAAGACCCAGTGGTCCTTAGAATTCTGTGGCAAGACAGGTGGTAACAATAAGCATTTATTAAGTGCTTATTATATGCCAGACACTATACTAAATGCTAGAAATACAAATACAAACAGAAAGAAAGGCAGCCTCAAGGAGATTCCATTCCAATGTAACATAAAAGGGCAAAGGGGCACAGTAAAGAAAGTCCAGAAATTAAGAAGTGCAGCCTGCAGAGAAATGAAGACACAGAAGGCCTATGTATCCTCTTTAAATGGGAGGAATTGGCAAATCAGAGGGAGAGGACATGGGGCAGAGAGGTACTTCACTCCTGTGAAGTCTAGGGGGGGAGTGAACTTTCAGGATTGCAGGAGTGTCTTTGGCATGAGACAGACTATCAGAGAGTCAAGAGGACAGCCTGGAGAGGAATGTAGCTATCTAATGTCTTGTAGGACTTGATGCAATCCATTCAATGTCACCTGCCAACAGTAGCATCCATCTAGATAAGGAATGCTTTACCTGTGTGTCATAAACCCCTTTTACAATATGATGAAGCCTATGGAACCCTTCTAAGAAGAGCATTTTTAATGCATAAAATAAAATGCATAGATTTACAAAGAAAACCAGTTATATTAAACATATAGTCCAAGTTCAGAGACCCTCTGAAATCTATCCATGGGAGCCTATGGGGTATCTGTGGACCCCCGGTGAAGAACCCTGGCTCTAAGGGGAATCTCTCTTCCATTTGGATTTTGCACTAACAATCCTCCATGAGAGTGGCACATAACTTTAGTGAGCAAACATCTCCCTGTTTTATACCACTTTAATGGTGATAATCTGAGCTCACTGAACAATATCTCTGTTGTCCCATCTATCAAGGAATCCAGTATGCTCTTGACCTTTTCATGGGAGATGCTCTGTTGGAGGAGAGCCTTTAAGGCTCCATTTTGTTTTAGCAGGGCAAAACTTTTCCCCCTCATCAACAAGTAATAAGTACAGTGAGATTTTATATTCTTTGCAACTTTTTGTCAGTTGAGATATTACGAAGATGCTTTCCATTGGAAATAATTTGAAAAATCCTTCCCATTTCCTTCTTAAATTCTTTCAAGGGTACCTGAAATGCATTGCAGATCATTCTGACAAAGGTTTTATAAAATTGTAAAAGTAGGGATATGAGTTAGTACTTATTAATGTCCTTTCAGTTGTCTTTAAAAAAATTTTTAGCACCTATAGTTTCTTCTAATTGGCACCTTCTTCTCTTAAAGATATTAGAGAATTGGTTTCTCATTGCCCTGGAGATTATGTTACACAGGCAGATAAGTGGTGGAAGTGGATGGAGTGCTGGTCCTAGAAGTAGGAAGACTTGAGTTCAAATTCAGTCTCAGGTACTGACTAGCTATGACTGAGCAAGTCATTTAACCTCTGTCTGCCCCTGTTTCCTCATCTGGAAAATGGGGATGGTAATAGCACCTACCTCACAAGGCTGTTGTAAAAATCAAATGAGTTAATATTTGTAAAGCATTTAGCACAATGGCCAGCACGTAGAAGGTACTCCCTTCCCCTTCCCTCCAAGATCGAAGCTGCTTTTCCTATCTTCTTTTTCAGTGCCGTTTCTACTTCCTCATAGAGCAGATCGAGAACCGAACTGTGGTGATTCCACTGTTATTGGTAACTAAAAGTTTGCAATAAAATGCTAACAGACTGCATTTAGTATACGCGTGTTGCAAGTTGTCCAATGATGAAATTACTGTCAATGAGAATGCAGAAGCGAGGACTTTCTAATAAGATGTATTGTTTAAACCTGTTGGTTGATGAAACATGTTGCAAGGGCTTCAAGGAAGCACATGCAAACTGTTCACTCTTTGGGTTGCCAAGTTTACCAAAATAACTGCATTACATCATTATCATGTTAAGCTCGAGTCTTACTCATCCGGGTGTGTGACTTTAAGTTTTTATTAGTAATTTACAACGGCCAATCAAGACCACAAGGACATGAGGAATATTTACATCTCAGACAGCAATTTGGCTTGGGCAAGTGGAACATCAAGGTCATTTGTTACCTTATAATTAATCTCAAAATGAGACCCTCATGATGATCCATCATCAGAGAGAAACAAGAAGTACAGTTTATGCTATCAGGATAATAATAGTAGACTTTCCCTCATAGTTTTCCAATTTCTCCATGCTGCCACGACATGTTATGGCAGATTCAGAATTGGCATTGTAGCCATGAAGAGCTGGGTTCAGGTTCTATCCCTGACTCATACCTCGACAAACTACTTCACTTCTTAGTGCTGTAGGCAACTCTTTTAGGCTCCAAGGTACAGGAAAGATGCCAGCCTGCATTGATAGAAGGAGTTTCCTTAGGGAGAATCCCTTATACCAATGAAAACACCACTCCAGTTTTGTTTAAGTACACAAAGACAATAAATAAAATATTCCTATGAGACTCCAAAGTTGGCTCTGTGGAAAAGAAGAAGCATTGGGGTTGAGTTATCTACTGCCTACGTTCCCTAGCATTATGGGATCATGGCCAGAGAATAAGACTTAGAACTGAAAGACATATTGTAGCACCATCTTTGACACTTACTAGCTATGTGACTGGGTGATCTCCTAGCATAATAACAATAATAGCTAGCATTAATATAGGGCAGCTAGGTGGCACAGTGGATAAAGCACTGGGCTTGGAATGAGGAAGACTCATCTTCATGGGATCAAATCTGGCCTCAGACACTTACCAGCTGTGTGACCCTGGACAAGTCACTTAACTCTGTTTGCCACAGTTTCCTCATCTGTAAAATGAGCTAGAGAAGCAAATGCAAAACCACTCCATTATCTTTGCCAAGAAAACCCCAAACAGTTGGACACAACTGAAAAACCCACAAAAAAAAGCATTTAGTATAGTACTTTAAGGTTTGCAAAGTGCTTTATGTATGTCATATCATTTGATCCTCAGAACAACCCTGGGAGGTTAAGTTTTATCCCCATTTTCTAAATGAAGAAACCGAGGCTGAGGGAAATGAAGGGATTTGCCAGGAGTCACACAGCTACTAAGTGTATGGGGCCAGATTTGACCTCAGGTCTTCCTGACTCCAGGTCCACTATGTGACCTCTGTGCCTGATATCTGTACCTCAGTTTCCTCATCTGCCAAATGAAGAAAATGATCATTTTAATAATCATTTTACCAATTTAGAGGATTTTTATGAGGATCCAATTCAATTGAATAATTATTAAGCACCTACTATGTTCTAGACATTATGCTAAGAAGAAGAAAGATAATCCCTGTCCTCAAAGAAATCACAATCTAATGGACGAAGACAAAACACAAAAGGAAATTGAAAAGTAGGTGGGGTGGGAAGAGGTGAGGAAGTTAGAGATGTCTCAGAGTAATGCAGACAGGTGAGAAATGAGGACCTATTCCAAGCTGAGCTCCTTCCTTAAATGGATATTTTGGGGTTGATGGCTCCATCTTTCAACCAGAGGGATAGAAAGTAGTGATGAGGTCAAGTACCAAGGCTGAGAGGATTTTGCAGGTTGATGAGGTTTTCCCCATAATAAGCTTCCTTGGGCATTACAGTATAAATATAAAATTATTATTAGTCACAGCTTGAGTACTAACCTAGGACAAGTCACTGAGTCCCTTCTCTCAAATTCAGTTCCTTCATCTAGAAAGTAAAGGGATTGTACCAGGTGATTCATAAGGTCTCTCTCTCCCTGAAATTCTTTGATTTAGTGTTCATGTTTACTGGATAATTGCTCTAATCCTCATCTCTTTTTGCCTGTATGGACTGACTCTTACCAGAGGAATGTAACATTGCTTTCTCTCCTTGGCTGCTTAATACACGCACAGTCTCTGCGGAAGTCAATACTGGTCCACTTTCAATCAAGTCACCATTTAGTCTTCAAAGACACTGAACTTCATTGCATGCATTTGGCTCTGGATTTTATTGCCTGTTTCCCTAAAGGACTATAACTCCCTGGGGAAAGGCCTCCTCTGAAGTAGTCATTTTTCTCTCCTGGAGGTGGTTTCTCAGAACTATAAATTCCAATTCCCTTGATGCTGCGACCTGGTTTGTGGGCCATGTTTGCCTCCTTCCAGAGAGGCAGCTTCAAGAAATCACATTTTCCGGGTGAAAATTGATTATCCCTGTAGTGGACACAGCATTTTGTCACCTGTTAGTTCTGACGAAGAGCAAGAAGAGAGAGACAGACGGATGTATACACACAAAAATATAGTCACATAGGCAAACAGAGGAGAAACTCACCGGCGAGGGAAGCAAATCGGCTCTGGCCTCAGTCTCTCCCCCCTGCCACATCTTTAGTTGGTGTACTGTCATCATGCATCCAATGCATTCGGCAGGGATCAGGAAAGCATCAGCAAATATTGTAAATGTTCTTCACCCACTCCTCCAACCTTTCCAGTTTCATGTTTTGTCTTTTTATGTTAGAGTGTAAGCACTTTGAGGGCAGGATAGTCTTTCTTTTTCTTATTTCTTTTTCTTAGCACAGTGCCTACAGTATAAACACATAAGAAATGTCATGGGCTTCAGATTTGAATACGAAAACCATTTGGCAGAGGGGTTCTAGAGGTAGTTGGGGCTTAGTTTTGACGAGTTTCCGTGGCTTCCTCTTTACTTGTAGTCTACTAATAGTCACTTGGTGAAATTTAGAAACTGGCAACCCAACTTATATTTGGAAATTCTAAAAAGTAATATGGTATCATTGTTTAGATTAGAGGCCCCAAAGTTCCAAATATATAAGTGACAGGATTCAGGAAAGTATATAAGGGGCATTAATTATATAAGAGTTGCTGATGACAAAAGTTTCATCCATCGATATAATCACTATTTGCTCGTAGGTCTTTGCCATCTCACAAGATGACATGGTGAGAGGAGGATGAGACAGAAAGTGGAACTACTTGAGACTTGAACATGTTACAAGCAAAATCAAGGGTGCCTTCCCTCCTCCAGGATATCCCCCACCCTCCACTCCCACCGCAATCACAGGCTACATGTCCTCACAAGCCTCACAGTTCCTTCATAGGACATTCCACTTCATATCTATTTTGACTAATAAAGCCATGGTATGCAAGTAAAATTGTCAACAGTATGATGGAGAGTTGACTTTCTTTGGGATCATTAAGCCTGGTGGTCTGGAATTGAACTGTAGTTTTGTTTCATCTTAAAGAAAATTCTTTTTTTTCCTCCAATGAGCATTTTGAGAAAATAAGAGAAAGGTCTTTGGATATGTCACAGAGGAATTTTATTTTTATTTAAATATTACTAAAATATCCTTCAGATCCCAGGGGAAACATTGTAAGACATTTTGGAAATGAAGGTTATCTTGGGTAATCATATGGAGGCATGAATACAAATGGTGATATTTAATACAGTGACCAATTGTGGCTTTAGGGAACTGACAGTGAAGAATAACTTCAGTTTCTGGGCAGAGAAGGAGTGGACTATAAGTACAGAAAGTAGCATTTTCACAAATGGCCAACGTGTTGATTTGTTTTGCCTGACTGTATGCCTTTGTTATGAGGGAGGGTTCGTTTGGTGGCTGGGAATCATTGGGAAGTGAAAATGCTGTAAAAATAAAGGGCATCAATAAAACATCTTACAAACAAATTAGTGATAATGATGAATTCTAGAGTTGGAAAAATGCCTTAAGAAAGTATGTAATGTAGCTGTTTCAACATAAAGATAAAAGCTAGAGGAGTGAAGCAGTTTGGCTTGCTGAAAATTATAGAGCTAGTTAGTAAGTAAGCTAAGTAAGTAGTAAGTTAAATTAAAACCCAGGCCTCTTGACTCCTAGTTCAGTGCTATTCCCTTCTTATACATACTGGCTTATCACATCAGGCCAGGAAAATATAACAAGATTTTTTTTTTGCCTTCATGGATGTTTTTGATCACTGTGATCATATATTGAATAAACAAAAGCCTCCTCAAGGTGCAGGGTTCCTGTATGAGGCTCTGTGGGTCAGGACTATACTGCCTTCTGAGAGTTACTATTTACGGCCCTTCTGCAGGGGATGCCTCAGGACAAGTATGGCTGTGTGATTGATTCAGAAGAGGGTGAGATGAAGCAAAAAAAAAGTCACTACGGATGCCCACCCCTCCCCACAGTGTCTCAGTAGTAATCCCTCAGAATTCCATCATTGGTATACTCCCCTAAGATGGTTTTTAGGAGAATTAGGATGATAAGACTTGCTATGGCCATATTTGTATTTCATACGTGAACTGATGGATTCCCCATGGCCACTTGCAAAGCTTCAGAGGCTCTATTTACGTGAGAAAACCTAGGGAGAGTTTATTCTGCTGTCAACTGCAAACAAAGTTGGTCACCAATAAATAACTCATGCACGCATACTGCAGAGAGAGTTTTTCAGCATCAGCTCTGCAGACCAGGCTCTGTCTTTGAAGAGTACATTTCAATTCTCTTTTTCCCTTGAATGAATAACTTCTGGTAGAGATGGAGGTTGGAATTTTTTTTTCCTAAAGGATGGTTGCCTTCATTACGCCCACTTCTCAGGGCTTTGGCTGTGACCCCAGAGAATTCTATCAGCATCCACTGAACAAATTTTCCAAAGTGCTGTGCAATTAGTATATCCCCAAAGAAATCTTCTCTGTGCCACCAAGAAAGAAAGAAGACGAAGAAAAGTATTCCTGCAAATGTTTATACCTTTTGCCTGAAGCATCAGATATATTTCTACCAGTTCTGCTAAAATGCAGTGTTGCCGAGTAATGACCCAGGAAGACGAGATTTTTCAGGGCTTACTGCCAAGGGCTCCTCAACCATAAATTCAAATTCATTACATAAAGTATGCAGAGAAAGAATCAGCAAGGAGTGTCAGGGGAAGTAGTTACTTGTTGTTATTAAGAATACTGTATATTTTATGTGCAATTTATGCAAAGTATTCCTGTTGTAAAATAGTAGATTAGCAAGGTTTTATAAGGGTACACAGCAGAGTGTATTTTGAGATACCATATGGAACATTCTACTCTGATCTTGGAGGCTATGCAGGTGAGAATTTCCAGGGGGAAATAATTCACTTTGAGAACCATGAGCAAAAGAGAATTATTACCAAAGGCAAATACTTATACTTCCAGAACTAGACAATTAGGCCTAGGTTAAAATGAGAGGGAATAAAAGACTACCCTTCCTTTCAGGGAGATGGCATGGGAGGAGAAGGAAGAGAAGGAGGAGGAGAGAAAGAAAAAGAACAGGAAGAGTAGGAGGAGAAAGAAAAACAGAAGAAGGAGGAGGAGAAAGAAAAGGAGAAGGAGGAGGAAAAATGAAGAGGAGAAAGAAAAAAGGAGGCGCAGAGGAAGGAAGAGGAAGAGGAGGAAGAGAAAGAAAAGAAAGAAGAGGAGGAGGAGGGAGAGGAAGAGGAGGAGGAGGAGGAGAAAGAAAAGAAGGAGGAGGAGAAGAAAGAAAAGGAGAAGGAGGAAGAAATGGAGAAAAAGAGGACTGATACAGAGTTTTAGAGTTCACAAATACATTATCTCCGTTTAGCCTGAGGATAACTCTGTGAGGAAGGTACTGACATTATTGTTTCCTCTACTTCACAGGTTAGGAAACAGAACCCAAAGTGAGCTAAAGTATGTAGAGGCACAGAGTGTCCAAAGCTGTGACCTGAAGTAGGAAGGGCCCAGGCGTAGAGTCGGAAAACTTGGGGTCCAATTCTAGCTTGGCTACTTACTGGCTGTATCGTTGAGGGAAAGGGATTTCACCTCTCTAAGCTCTTTCCCACCAGAAAAGTGGGGATGGCATTTGTACTTTCTACACAGAAGTATTGTTAGAAAAGCATTGACAAAGGACTTTATGTGTGTAAGCTATTGTTATTAGCATCACTGTTGGCCCTTTTGACAGTCCTGAAGAAGTTGGCTCTGTGCGAGAGATACTACGTGTCATCCTCCCACAGTGAAAGCTCTTCCCCTTCCCAATACAATCAGAGCAGAGAGGCCCCACTCAGGAGCCTGCCATGGCAGCTGATAATAATTGTTGCATTAATTGGTGCTGTCCAGACTAGACAGAATGTAAAAGATCCCACTGTGTCCAATAATTAATGTTTTTTCCCTCACTGCAATGCCATTAATAAGGGGCTCTCCCAAGAACAAGTAATTGGGTGGTTCAAGTTCATTAGAGTATTTATAGATAAGCTTTTGGTTTGGAAACATATAGGAAAGCTGATTCTGTTTATTTAGATACTATTATCTGTTGCTAATGTGTTATACTGCTTATGCATCATCCATGTTCTCCAAGATGGTAAAGATAAAGGGAATATTCAAAGTATAATGTCAAATGACCTAAAATATGGCTCTCATTTAGTTACAGTGGGAAAGAAATTGTTCACAGGTTCTGCTCACTATTGCCCATCAAACATGAAACTTCTCCTTTCTCTGAGAAATTTAGAGATCTCTTTATGGAAGGACCATAAAGACACTTGCTCCTAATTGGACCTCAGAGGAGTGGAAGTTTCTGGGGTTTGCGATGGTTTCTGAAGATGTAAAGGTGGTTTAGGAACTACTGCTTTGAAAAGGTAGATGAAGGAAGTACCGCTTTCGTTTCATTTGTTTTCCAGACCTCACCAGAACAATTAGAGTTGTTGAATATTTTATACTCTACAAAGGACTTTCCTCATCTGTAGGGTGGGGAGCACCATTATTACTATTTCTATTTTGCAAATGAGGAAATTGGGGTGTGTGGAAAAGCACTCACACACAGGTTTGGGGGGGCCTGTCTATAGAAGGATTGGAGTTTCTGTCTTTGGCCTCAGAGGCAAATCTAAGGAAAAAATAAAAAACTCTAGAGATGAAACCTAGGTTTCATGTGAGGAAAAACCTCCCCCCAGATGAGGGCTCTTTCAAAATGGCAAAATGGAATGGACTGCTTTGGGAATTGGTGGAGTCTCCTTCAGTGAATGTCTTCCCACACAATATGGACGATCTCTTATTGAGCACTGGGTATGCTTTCTAAGGAATTCACTATTGGTTCCAGTTGAACTAGAACATAAGCTCTCTTCGCGTAGTGATTGTTTCCTTATTGTATTTATACCTTCAGTACCTGGCATAGGGCCTGGACACATAGCAACCTCTTCACAAAATTCTTGTCAATTGATCAATTGTTCAGACAGCCTCTGAAGTTCCTTCCAACTCTGACACTCTAGAATTCTCCTTCTCTTCCCCTACTGCAAAAGTGGAAGACAAGGAGATTCTTGGATGAGTCCACAGGAAACAAACATTCTTTGTTACTCACATTCCCTAGGGACTTTATGTTGCAATTATATCGGTTAATGACAGCAAGTAATAGTGATGACCACAGCAACATAGATATAGACCTAGAAAGTGCCTCCTTGGAGGTCATCTGATCCAACCTCAGCATTTTACAGATGAGGAGTTCGATGATAAGGGCAGCTAGGTGGTGCAGTGGATAGAGCACCAGGCCCGAAATCAGGAAGGCTCATCTTCCTGAGTTCAAATCTGGCCTCAGACACTAACTAGCTGTGTGGCCCCAGGCAAGTCACTTAACCCTGTTTGCCTCAGTTCTTCATCTGTAAAAATGAGCTGGAGAAGGAAATGGCAAAGCACTCCAACATCTTTATAAGAACAACCCAAATGGAGTCATGAAGAGTTGGACACAACTAAAACTAAACAACAACAAAGTGTGATAATAACTGTATGCACTAATTTATCATTAGTACTTTACATGTATGATTTCACTCGAAATTCGCAAGTAGGTAGACAGATGATATTCCCATTTTGCAGCTAAGAAAACTGAGTTTCAGAGAAGTGATATGACAAGTCATATCATAACAGGTAATACTGTAAATATCTGCTTTGCAGAGTAGACACTACAGAGAGACAGGTTTATTTTTTGCTTGATATAAAGAAAATCCCAAGAATTAAAGCTGATCAAGAGTAGAAGGGGGTATCTCATCATTATCATCATCATCACCATCATTACAATGGCATTTAGATAGAACTTTAAGATTGGCAAATTTTACCTTTCTGTGTCGCAATGGGCAAGTCTTTTTACATCTCTGAGTTTTTATTTCCTTATCTATAAAATCAATGAATTGGAATAAATTAACTCTCCTTCTAGCACTCTTAGAGACATTAAGTGACAAATCCAGGATTGTAAGCAAAATCTGATTCAAAGTCTGGTTTTTCAGGTGGCTTGTCTTAGCACCTATGAAAGCATGAGAGTTTTTTTTTTAATTAGTATGCGATCAATCTTTGGCCAGAGACCTTATTTTATGCCCCCTCCCTCCCAGCAGTCCCTTCAAAATATGAACACTGATCCTTGTTTAGAGGATTCTGTGATAAGCATTGATTTGTCTATATTTTAGAATACTTTCCCAGGCAAGATAACCTGTGCATAAATGTGTGATGTAACTCTGCAAATTAAAGGTGTAATGCATTTAGAAAAATTATACCCTTTATTCCTCTTCCTTTGGGACCACGTAATTTGTTAGCACATCTGCTCTAGGTATTGGGGAATACTGGAGAAGATATTCAGAGATCCCTATCCATGGTCTAAAAAGCCGAAAGGCTGAAAGGTAATGAGCTTCAGTGGAAAGAGCCCTGAACTAAGAAACAAGAGAGCTCAGCTCTAGTCCACTAATGGACCTGTGCTGCTTGTGAACAAGCCATCTATCCTCTCTAGCTGTATAACGAGGCTCCTAGACAAGAACCCTGCCAAGATCGCTTCAAGCTCTTCTAACCAGTAGAGCTAAGGTTCTAACCTATGTCTTCTGACTTGCAATAATGGATTCCAATCTGTGCACCACATTGGAAGACCACTGATGAGCTGAAGAATCTATGGGGTGGACAGCTCAAAAACAGGCCACACAAGGATCAGTTGAATGGAGGCGTTTAGCCTGAAGAAGAGAACACTTGGGAGGAGAAAATATGCTATTGTTTTTAAACATTTGAATGGTTTTTTAACTGTATGGAAGACAGATTAGACTTGATTTGGGTGGTTGCTGGGAGAAGAACTATGAGTTGTAAGTAGACACTATAGAGAGGTAGGGTTTGGGGGTTTTGTCCTCAATATAAAGAAAAACCCAAGAATCAGAGCTGATCAAAAGTAGAAAGGGATACATCATCATCATTATTATCATCATCACTTCCACCATCATCATGCTAATGTCAAAACTCTTTACATACATTTATTTCCTGTCCAATCCTCATAATAACCGCATGAGCTATACCCATTTTATGATGAGGAAATTAAAACTCAAAGAGCCTAAGGAATTTGCCCAGAATCACACAGTGTCAGTCAGAGGTGAGATTCAAACCCAGGTCCCTCCTGCCTTCGTGCCCAACATTCGTTCCATTACATATAGGGCCCACTAGCAGTTTCAAGTGGAGGCTAGATACCACTTATCAGAGATAGTACAGAAAGGATTCTTTCTCAGGTATGGATTGCACTGGATACCCTCAGAGGTGCCTTCCAACTTTGAGGTTGTAGCATCCTTCAAAATGAAATTGCATAAACTATCAAATCTTTCCCCAGGGTTGGCAAACAATTACCTAGACCATCCACTCCAAAATCAGAACTTTATGCTTACTAGATTAGAGGTTCAGTTGAAATTTACTCTGTCAAACTCTAAAGGTTTCTAATAGTTCAAACTCTAAAGTCCTTGGCTTCTTCCATTCCAAATTGGAAGACTTGAGTCTCTTTAGCAATCTGTTCAAGAGCCCCAAAGACTGAACATCAGTGTGTCTTTATAGCTGCCAGGGTGTCTTGGACACTGTTTTCTGAATTACTGATGATCATTTCTTAGCTGGATAACTAACCAAAGAGCTTTCCCCTCTCCTCACTTCGCAGTATATGATGTTATTCCTGGCTGTCTTGAAAATGAGACAAATACACCCGATAAGCAGTAAGTGCTTCCCCTCTTCCAAATAATGGCAATGTCGAATGCTTCTGAACCTTTCTCAAAAACATTAGAATGTGTTCAAAATCAGAGCCCATTAGATACTCGTTTGTATTGTCTGATCTGTGAGGAGAAGAAAGCTAGAGGAGGAGGAGGAGGAGGAGAAGGAGGTGGCAGCACCAAATTCTACCTTGCCACCTTTTTAATGAGTAAAATCCTCTAACTGCTGCTGGATCCCACAGAGACTAGCTATTAATGAGTGCTTAGAATAGCTTGCGCCTGTTTTATACACGTATGGTGGCATGGGAGAGCCACTTCAATTTAAATTTTACATCTGCTGCTATGTTCAAGTGCCCACTCAAGGGCACAGAAACACTTGTCAAGTTTTGTCTTTAAAGAGACATTTCCAAATAAAGCTTGCCTATTCTGCAGCCCCATTCTATATGTGAGTGCTTTTCAATTTTCAAAGTATATATTTAGATTATGGTTAACAACTGCAATGATCGCTACCTGGCAGCAGGCTTCGGTGGTGAGTTCCTCTCTTCCTGCTTGGATGGACCAGAGGAATACCACAGGATGGCAGATTTTGAGCTGGAAGGAACCTTGAAATCCTCTCATTTTACAAAAGAGAAACTGGAGAGGTGAAGTAACTAGCCCAAGGTTACAAGGGTAGAAAATAGTAGTGTTAGAACCCAGATTCTCAGTGCTTTTCATTGTACTTTAATACCTCTAGTTACACCAGCAACTTAGCTTTGGGATTCCTATGATGACAGTCATGTAGATAGAGAGGAAAGGAACCATGCCATATTTGTTGTTGCCTCAGTGAGCTCACAAATGCCGCTGATGGACTTTCTAGAAAAAGCAATGTCTTTGGGGAGACGGTTCACCAGGAAGTGTGAAGAGGAGAGAAAATTTTGCAAAACAATAGACCTTTGTGGGGTTCCAGGTTGTTAATTGTGTACATTCCATGGCCCTGCTGTCAGAGAGAATGTGCTATAGTGAGAAGAGTATGGGATTGGGAGGTAGCCTCCAAATGAGCTTATACCTTCTTGCCTCCTCTATTTATAAGATACATGGCCCTGTACAGGTAAGTCATGACACCTCTCTGAACCTGTTTTCTCATCTCTAAAATCGGTCCTCTTTGAGAACGAAGGATGAACAACAATCTTTAAAATGGGGCTTGAGAAACCCAGCTCTTAGGGTTGTGGCAAACAAAGCTCTTTGTAACCCTTTTATTGCTCTAGAAATTTGAGGTTTTTAGTATGTCATCTATCCAAGCAGATGGAAGAGAGGATGAAGACTGAGAGAGTGAGCGGCAGAGTTGTTAGAATATATATGTGTGTGTGTGTATATATGTATATGTATATATGTATATAAACACCAAACAAATCCATTTTTAGTTCTTGACCAAATCATCAAAATAATAGTAACAGGGAATGGGCAGGTAGCATTTATTGGAAATAAAGGGCTTTCCACACCTTGTCTCAATGTATCCTTACAACTACCTGCGATTGTGAGTATCCTTAATCCCCATTTCATAAATGAGGCAATTGAGGTTCAGTGAAGTGTCCATGATCACATAGGTAGTAAGTGTCTGAGACAGGACCCATATCTCACTCTTCTTGACTCCTAGTCCAGTTTAATATGATCAAGAGAAAACATATACAAAAAAAGGAAACTGGAAAAGAGAGAAGGGGTGCAAGATACTGAAAATAGGAATTGCACCTAATTTCATCAGCCTCACCATCCTTGGAATAGGTAAGAAAAAGGGTTGATTCGTGCAGAGCATCCCTGGTTCTGGGGCATCCCAGGGTGTTTCCAATTAGTTCTGTTTCAGAGCTCTCAGAAGAAAAATAATTTGAAGTCCTTTTAATTCCAAAATCAACTCTACACCACATATCTTTTTAGGGGTGGAAAAAGCATCTCAGAAACAAAAAATAAGCACAAGGGTGTATCAAGTACTTCCACAAGGTTGAGAATCACTGGTGTGACGATTGGGGTCATTCCAAAGACCCCACCAGCAGCACCAAGGACTAAGGGTCCTTCCTGGCCAGAGGGAACCCCCCCCCCCGTCCCGAGTTTCCACTGATGAACCTGGCTTCCCCCTCTGCAGCAGAAGCTAGAGATCTCCCCCACGTCAGGACAGCTGTTGGGCAAAGCCTAGACCAGAGGATGATAACCGCTGAACTGGTAAGCCTCTCCAGCCACAACCTTTTGTCATCTCACCTGACCTTACAGCCAATGGCCGAAGTCAAAGACGAGAGTTTCTCCATATGCCTATGCATAGTCAATGAAACAGTTTGTAGATACTGCTTATGAACTGGCTATATACTTCAACAAGTTGATTAAATAGCTTTGTTTAGATTTTCATGGTATCGATAAAAACCAATAATGATAGCTCAGAGACAGTAGTGATTAGAGAGTAGGCCTTGCAGTCAGGAAGATGAGTTCAAAATCTATGACCCATACTGACCATATGTATGACCCTGGGCGCTCACTCCTCAGGCACCAGGTGCTCTATGTGTTCCTAAGACTATAAATTACAGAGCCATTAGTACCAATTTTAAGTGCCAGAGGAAGTTTCCTCTCTGGTAGATCCCAGCTTAGACCATTGAAATCACAGGTCTGGTCTGGAGGGCAAATTAGCTCAGAGAGGAAACCTGACTTAGTCCATTGGTGTCAAACTCAAATATAAATGGGTGCCAATAATCCATATGTAAACATCCCTGTAGGCTGCCTATTAACAACTTTAAAATGTAATCTTATATATGTCTAATTGTATTTTTATTTATTTTGTTAAATATTTCCCAACTACATTTTAATCTGCTTTGGACCGCACTGGGGAATGCTGTCAGAAGTCATGGAGCACAGATGGCACCTTTACGTAGTGGATCAAGTAGCCAAGCTCTGTAGTCAGGAAGACTTGAGCTCAAAACGTGCCTCTGACATCCTGTCCTCATGACTCTGAGCAGCTCTCCTCATCTCTCCATGCCCCAGAAAGCTCTCAGTGACTGTACAGAAGAATTGCTCATCTGATTTGGGCAACTAGATGGCACAGTGGAAAGAGAGCTAGGCTTGGAATCAGGATCTCATCTTCATAAGTTCAAATCTGGCCTCAGACACTTACTAGCAGTGTGACTCTGGAAAAGTCACTTAACCCTGTTGACATCAGTTTGCTCATGTGTTGATAAGCAAAATGGCCTTTGTTTTCTTTGAGTAACTCAGTATATTTCATTAAGCCTTACTAGGTGCTAAGCCCCCGGCCCAAAGCCCTATTAGGTGTGGAACCTATGTGGGTGTGGATTGGTGACTGGGGTGCGGCCCAAGGTGGGGCTGGCTAAGGGGAGGTGTTAACTCCAGAGCCATGCCCTATTAGGTGTTAACCTAATCTATATGGATGTGAACCGCCCAGGGTCTTAAGAGGAGAACCAATAAGCTCTGGTCATTCAGATGATGCTTGATGATGTCAAAAACCCTATAAGAGGGAAGACAGCTTGAAGATTGATTTCTGTTGGAGCCAGAGACAGCTACCCTTGAAGCTGAAGATAAAGCCGAAGCAGGAGCTGCCTAGTAGCAGAGCCTACTCGTGTGTGGACCCAGGAGTGCTGAGCAAGGACTTGAGGACAGTGGGTAATCTTCTTACCTGAGAGGGGGAGCATGAATATGATTTGGTTTAATGCCATCATGTTTTTCTGTGGCCTCCTGGTTACTCTTGTGAAGCGGACTTATTGGGCCTGGAAGCTTTTGATCAAAATATCAAAGTGGGGATGCTGGATAGTGGGTCTGTTACTTTGGAGCTTGAATAAATGCTTTAGTTCTTCTGCCTTCTACTTAGAGAATTCCTTATATCCTGCGGTTCTGAACCATTCAGACATATACATGATTCTCTTTGAAATCATAAATTCTGCCTTCATAATACAGCTCATCTATAAAATGAGCTAGAGAAGAAAATGGCAAACCATTCCAATATCTTTGCCAAAATAACAACAACAACAACAACAAAAGCAAACAAACCCTAAATGGGGTCACAAAGAGTCAGACATAATAAATAAACAACGACAAAATCTGAATTGATGAAGAGTTTTCTCTGGGCACTCCCTTCACAGATGAAATCAAAGATCAAGACAAAAAAAAGCCTCATATTTATGTAGTACCTGAGGTGTCAATGTCTAGGGCCAAGTCCCTTCCAAAGGCACACCGTCAAGATCAACAGGCAGTATTGGCTACTCATAAAAGCAGGGAGCTTGTAATCAGAAAATCTGCTTCAATCAATCAATTGATAAGTATTTATTAAGTGCCTACTTAGCCAGGCACTGTGCTTAATGTTGGGAATACAAAAAGAGGCAAATCTGCGCCCTCAAAGAGCTTATAATCTATTGGGTTCTGCTTGTGGTCATCACTTTTCCTGCTATCTAGCTCTGTGACCATTGGCAAGTCACTTAATCCTGGGCCTCAGTCCCCTTATCCCTAAAATGGTACTTATATTAGAGCTAAATTCCTCAAGATTTGGCCTAAGGGTTGTCAAATGACAACATGCTTATAGCACAACATAAGCTTTGTTAACCATAAAGCACTACATATGTGGGTTATTGCTAGTTATTTTAAAAGAAGGTCTCTGATTCAATACCATTGTCCTTGCAATCTTCTTTTAAAAGGCCAATATTCTTCAGTATATTGAGTCCCTAATCTCTTAATGAAACCTACCCTGTTTTCTTGTCTACTTAGGGAGTCGACGAAATAAGAAAGAACTCAGTACCAAGTCAGTAAGAGTGCTTGGAGATCAGGAAAGGGAGCAGAAAGTTGCAGGGGGCATGGGGAGTGAAGGGAAGAGGGACCCACCAGCTGTTAGTTGATCTCCAAAGCCTCTTCTAGTTCCAGCTTGCCGTAGTGTGGTGTCTACCCTAGGCATGCATAGAGCATGAAATGCCTTAGGTATGCCTGTGGTGTCTACACTTGGCTTTCCAAACATGCAAAGACTCGCTAATGTGCATTAATGTTGAAAGTAGGTTATTTGGGAAAATAGTGGTAGTTTCTAATTTATGCCACAACTCTTTAGCTATTTATAGACTTCAACAACAAAGTTGTTTCATTAGGCGATGCAAGCCACCTCACTTGGATTATGTGTTTATGTGCCTTATATATGCAGTGCAAAATGATGTAATTGCTGGATGGCTTTTTACTAGACTTTTGCAATATATAGATAGGATTGTCGTAAAAATTTAACAGGCGAACAATTGACATTAGAACCCTTTCAGATTCACAAATGAATCCAAAGCTTAGGTGTTGCCAAAAGCGTTCATTGTCTCATAATTTGATTTACTTTTTCCATGCTGTTCCTGGTACATGCAAGTAAGGGCAAAATGGCTGATGTCTTCAAATGCCCGAAAGGCTAATAAAGCTTGCTGTGCTCCCAGCATGCTCTCTGCTGTCAGAAACCAGCAATTAACTTAATAAGGTTCTTGAAATGCAGTAGATCCATGAAATGTGGCATGTGTTGACACACTCCTGCTGATCTAAACAACCTCCCATCATTGAGTAGCAGGATATGTTTGCTATTTGAATTATTTAGGAGCTTGTTATGTGAATTAAAAAGCAGCACTTTGCAGTATTAAGTCTAATATTTTATGATCTTCAATTGATTAGGTAGGCTTTCAGGATTACATGTAAAGGTTAAGATAAAACATTCCTCATACTGACAGCCCTTATACTGAGCTAGCTTTGCAAAAACTCAGATGAGAACCAAAAAAGAAACTCGCCCCTCTCCTTTTCAAAGAAGGCTTTGCTATATCTATTTTGAGAGCCCATCCTAGATCTTGACCACCCTCTAGGTGATAGGTTATTTAATGAGATAATGGCTCTGAAAGCACTTTGTAAACTGTAGAGGGCCAGATAAGCACTAGGTAGAAATATGACTGCTATTAAAAATCTCAAACTGAAAAGTGTCCTTTCCGGATGGAAATTCATCCCATGCCGTTGTCTGCAATGGGAGCTTACAAGGGCCCCGCTGCCAACCTGCTACTACAACCTGCAGGTAAGAATGCACCTGATTTTGGTATGGGGCCTGTGACACAGAAATACATTAGCAGCGATTCAGAGATGTAAATCTTGACCTTCCTGGAACTGTACCACACTGCTCAGCTACTACTTACTGACTGACAAGCCCTTCAGCACAATGAAGAGTACTTATTTTCCAAGGTGGCTGCTCAATTAACTGTGGACACACACCTAAAGAATAATTTATGGGTTCCTATCTCACTTACTCTTTGGGTAGGAGTTAGAACTTATCCTTTTTTTTCCTGAACAAAGTCACAATCATAGGCATCCCAGTCAACCAGAATAATGTTACGGACAATAAACAAAGCACATGTTCATTCATTCATTCATTCATTCATTCATTCATTCATTTGTTATAGAGCACCTACTGTGTGCTGGGAGATTTGGGGAATACTAAGAATGAAGCATGCTCTCTACCCTAATGGACCTTACATTCCAGTAGGCGAGATAAGAAGATGATGGTGATGATGATGATGATGATGATGATGGCACTGATGATAATGATCATAACTTTCATATAGTGCTTTAAAGTTTGAAAATCACTTTACATGTACTCATTTGATCCTCTCAGTAAACCCATGAGGTAGGTGCATACGTGTACAAAATGTTATCATATATTATGTGAGAGTTGAATGAGAGGCACAAAGTATTACATTGGTTCATAAGGGGGTAAAGCGACTTTGATCTGGGGGAAGCAGGGAAAGCTTCATGGTGGAGGCAGCATTTGAACGGGGCTTTGAAGGGTAGGTAGGAAGTAGAGAGGCAGAGTTGGAAAGGATAAGCAGTCCATCTGGGGGAAAAGTGTGAGTCAAAGCACAGATGAGGGAAATGATGGGACATATTTGAGGAACAGCAAGTAGTCTAGGTCAGTTGAACTGCAAGGTGGATAACAGGAAATCATATCTTGGATGGAAGGGTGAAAAGTTAGAAGCTATTTGATAAAGGAGGATGCAGTGACACGGAAAGAGCTATGGACATAACATCAGAAGCTCTGGGTTTTTGAACTCCAGTTATGCCATTGACTTGCTAGGTGACTTTGGACAAATCACCTCCCCTTCTATGGATCTCATATTCCTTATCTAAAAATGAGTTGTTCTAGATATCCTTGTATCCCTAACACGGACTATAAAATATATTAGGTGCAAATGATATCACTGCCAGATGGCTCCTTGCTGGACTTTTACAATACTTAGAAGGTTCTGAACACAAAAACAATTGACATTAGAATATTTCAGATTGATAAATTTCTGTATGCCAGGGGGCAGGTGTCAATAGATTTCTCCCTGAAAACCCTGCCACATCTTGAATGACTTGAAGCCTTTAAAGATTTCCATCTCGATATTCATAATGTTCCAACTTGACCCCAAAGAGAAGAAAGTGAGTCTCCCTTCTTTTTTTTTGCAGAGATAGGGTATTATGGGTGCGGAACATCAGATATACTTTAACTGAGTTGATATGTTGGTTAGTTTTGCTGAACTGCCTCTCTCTCTCTCTCTCTTTTTCTCTCTTTCTCTCTCTTTCTCTCTTTTAATTTTTCATTACAAGAAATAGCTCTCTGAAGACTATAGGGGAAAGGATATATTTGGAAACAAAAGTGATATGAGAACAAAAGATATTAATAAAATATTTAAAATAAATCAATAAAGGTTCTAGCCTTCTATTGTTTTCTCTTTTTATATATAAATATGTTTGGAAGGGAAGGGCCTATTTAAAGGAATTCACTTCAATAAGCGTTTATTAAGGGTCTACATTGTGTTAGGTGTAGAATATACAAAGTCACAAGGAAAGAAAAGTATTTTACTTTTGCAAGGGTACATATCTTTTTCTACTCTCAAAACTTTAAAAATCAAATTTCCGATGTCTATACTCTTGGGAGTATAGACTTCCAGACTTCTCACCCCTCTTCTCCTAGATACATTCAGAAATGGCCTTCAGCAAAATGGAGAAGTTGGCAAAACTATTCCTGGTCCTCTATCCTGGAGCCCTCACCAGTCATTCTGGGGACAATCCTATGTCCCACTTCTGTCAGACTTTGCCCTCAGCTGATTGTCAACTAATCCTCTATTAAAGTATACCTGATAACAGATTTAAGGTAAGACCCAACACAAGGGCATTCATATTTTCATCAGGAACCCTTGAAGACAAAAAGCTGTGGAATGAATTTGAAAGGAAAGAATCACTAATGAGTGACAGGTTGATAGGGGAGATCTTTGGGGCAGTAGACCCTACTGGGTGGTCCTTAAATCACATCACCATTGGGAAGGACTGGTGGCAATGGTTGCTGAAACTATATTGAAGTGATGAAAGGGTGGGGGAAGGGGAAGGTAAACAACAAAGAAGAGGAGAGATGAAGGAGAGAGGGAGGGAGACAGATTAGTAGTTTTTTTAAAAAAAAAAGGTGAGGGTGAGTGGGATATTAGATAAAAAACTGGAAAAGATCTTCATGATCTTTTAAGTCCAGTTCTTTCATTTTTCAAATGAGGAAACTGAGCCCCTCCCCAAAGTTAGGCAGCTAGATGGATTGTACAGTGGTTAGAGGGCCAGGGCTGGAGTCAGGAAGACCTAAGTTCAAATTTGGTCTTGGACCCTGGGCGAGGCAGGTAGCACTGTTTGTCTCAGTTTCCTCATCTGTAAAATGAGCTGGAGAAGGAAATGGCAAACAAGTCCAGTATCGCTGCCAAGAAAACCCTAAATGGGGTTCATGAAGAGTCCAAAATGACTAAAAGGACTCAACAACAATAACCAAGGTTAAGGGACTTACCCAAGATTACCCATGTGATGAAAAAAGCAAAGTCCAGATTTGTACTCAGGTCTTCTGCCTGCAATCCAGTTCTCTTTCCACTTTGGTTGTGGCTATTAAAATCATATTTGGATTTAAATAAAAATAAATCTAGCCACTGGTTAAAAATAATCTAATACAGATTTGGATATAAACAGAGAATGGCCAGTATGGCACATGTGACAGTCCCTTGGGCATCTTGAGGTGCTGTGGTGAACCCCAGTAAGGTGCAGGAGGTCAGAGGTGAGCTCCAGGGTCATGTTCCAAGAGGAGGCCTTGCATATTGTCAGGGTCTGTGCCATAGAACTTTAAGTGGAAGGGGTCAGAGAGGGAGGAGCCAACCAGCCTGCTAGTGAATTGGGCACTTTGTAGACAGGCAATCTAGAGAACACAGGGTGGGTGTAATGGGATCACAGGTGCTCAAACAAGGGAGCAATTGTGTGGCTGCATTCAGCCCTCTCTGTGAGTGATGGATAACCAGGAGCTGAAAGTCCTGTGTAAAGGGGAGGGCAATCATTGAGTCACATGGTCACAGGGGCATGTGTTACCACTTCGAGGTCACCCAAGATGAAGGCTTAGCTTGTGTAAATTGGGCAGTTAAAAAACATATATGTCACACCTCAAGGAGGCTATGACTTACCATCTAGAATACAGAGCTTCAAGTGGTCTTTCTTAAGGCCTTATAGCCTGTCTCCATTCAGATGAATTTCTTTCTGCTAAAGGGATATGACAGAAAGGTGGAACCTAAACTTCTAATCATCCATATTTAAAGTATTACTACTAAGCAGTGTTATTGTATATTGTATGTTGTTCCCTAATTGTTTCATTTATATTCATCTTGTTTCCCCAGCTAGACCATCAGGACCCTGACATCATGATAGCCCCCATTTATATGGTACCTATCAATTTATTAAGATCTCTGCACACTATGCCTCAGTGAGGTAGGTAAGAGTCATTTGGTTCACCAACCTTACCTCATCCAGGAGAAGAACCCAGGCTCAGAGTGTCCCATCCAAGGTCATACAGGTAGTAGACAGCAGAGTTCGAATTCATACCGTGGTCTCCTCTGATTCCAAATATAGGGCTTTTCCTACTGTATAATACTACATTTCAGTCACAATGGTTCCTCCTCCAAAGACAGAAATCGCAACTCCATCCATGCCTGACTATCTTGTTCTACTCTTGTCCACATCCTCCCGTAAATACACCACAGTTGATCCACCCAACCTTTGGGGAATCTTATTGTAGATTAGAGTGCCATTTATAGGGCACCAAGAGGTCTTCAAGGGGAATCTGTAAACTTGAAAGAGGGAAAAATGGCTTCTTCACTTTCACTAGACTCTGAAACTTAACATTTCTTTCAATTATTTAAGAATATTATTTTAAGAAAGGGTTCATGGGCTTCACCAGATTGCCAAAGGGGTCAATGATATGAAAAAGGTAAAGAATCTTTACTCTAGAGCTTGTGGCATTCTGTGGATGCCAGTGGGTACATAGGCTGCCCGTTGCTTAGCCCTCTCTCCTGCTAGGCAACCTTCAGAGGAAGACAAAAGGGAGAAGGTTACATTTTACAAATAATGCTTTTGTGGATTTCAAAGAGCTTTCTTCACCACAATCTCTTGAAGAAGGTATTTCAAGTATTATTATCCCCATTTCAAAAATGTGAGAACTTCCTAGGGCTCAGAGAGGTTTAACAATGATGTATCTCTACCTTTCCTCCTGCTGTGTGTCCTCCTGGCATACACAAATCTCTCATACACTCACCCACCCAGAGATTTCCTCCAAGTACTAACCTAAAGACAGGTCCATGGGGCAACAGCTACCCCAAGGGGCATCATTAATACGGTAGTGATACTCTATACAATGTTTACAAATGATCTCACTGTGTAAATAAATAGTGGGAGATATAGAAACCAGACCAGATCTCCCTGAACTACGATTTCCTGGGCTCCTTACTTGTGGTTAAAAAACCAATTAGTTCTGCCCTTTGAGATCATCTAGGCCAGGGGTAGGGAACCTGCTGCCTCAAGGTCCCTGTGGCCCTCTAGGTCCTCAAGTGTGGTCCTTTGGATTGGAATCTGTCAAAGAGCTGCACTTGAGGACCTAGAGAGTCACATGTGGCCTCAAGGCAGTAGATTCCCCACCCCTGATCTAGGATATAGAGATCTTAGTTGTAGTTCCCACCTAGCCACTAAGTATAGTACAGTGGAAATTGTGTTAAATGTGAAGTCAGAGAGCCTGAGTTCAAGCCCTAGTTCTGTGACTGACTAGCTGTATGACTTGGAGTTTCTGTAAGATAAGAGGCTTCTCCTTGATAACCTCTGAGTACCTTCTATAATAAATGTTGTGGCACCCTCTTCCTTCCTTGAATGGCCTTAGGGCTCAGCCATAGCTTTTCCAAATGCTTTTGTAAACTGAGCATGAGCCAATATAAAGTATGTGAGGGAAAGGTGTGTGTGTGTGTGTGTGTGTGTGTGTGTGTCTTTAATTAATCCCTAAAGAAGGTATCAGAGTGGAGTGAAAAGCCCTCAGAAGAGGTTAATAACAAAGTTACTGGCAAGTCCTATTGCATGAGAACATGGTTATTGGATAGGGAAATAAAGAGTTAAAGAAAAATTGAAATAAAGAGTGAGTTACCCCTCCCCACCTGTTTTGATGGAAGATTTTGGCACCATAGGCCCTATGAAGGTGAGGGCCTGCAGTGTGCCAACTGTGAGCTGAAACAAAACTGGCACAGCCCTTAATAAGCAAGTGAAATCAAAACCATCCATTTAGCCAAGACTCCAGGGCTGGGCAAGCCATCTGGGCAGAGGGAGAAGGATAGGCACAGAGACTAAAACTCTTGCTCCTGAATGTGGTGCTCCTTGACTGAAAAGGGGGGACCAGAATGAAGCTCATGTGCCACCTGGCAAATTTCATGGAGTGGCAACAGCTCTTAAATAAAGAAAAACTCTTAATTTCTCAAGGAAAATAATTTAGGGGACCTCCTTTAATGGTGATTGATTACTAACAGGTGTGAGATGGGGTGGCTGGGACAGTTACTGTACATTTCCAGACTGAATGCCCAAGGGTACCCCTTCATTTATCTGGGGGGTACCCCCACCCCGACATAGGGATTAGCCCTGAATGCCCACTCTGTACCTCGTCCGAGTTCCAAGTTATCGCCTTGGTTCCAGGACCACATCTTTGTCTGCTTTCTCTTTTGCAAGGCTTTGCTCCAGCTCAGTGTGGCTGGGCATACTGGCCGCTCTCAGCTATGGAAGTAATCAATTCCAGAGCAGTACCCTCTGATCGAGACTGCATCTCTACCGCTAAATACCGTGTAAAGCGCAGAGACACATCAAGACTTCCTGCCTTTCCTTTATATGGACAAGAAAAGGGGAAGTGAAACACCCCCACCCCACCCCCACTAGGTTTGAAAGTCTGGCTCGTGAATGGGTCCAGCTCCTTATCCCATTCCTCATGCCCCACCCACCTGCTAACTGCAATTCTGCGTTTCAGAGGTCCTGTTTAGCTGTCTAACGTGCAGTCGTCACCGCTGCTCAGGGAAAGAGACACTACATGTCTTCCCTAGAAGGAAGTCCAAGCGAGACCCGGGGTGTTTTCTTACGGGGAGAGTAACGGGATATGGCATTATGAATGCGTGTCCTCCCTGACCACCAACTTGGGAGCGGAAACATTCAGTGATGGAGTTTATCCAGTAAACTCCTGGGTTTGTATTCAAGCACTGCACCCTCCACACCCCACACCCTATCACGCTTCCTGCTACGAGATGCATCTCTCACAAAGGGATGCAGGCATCTGAGTACTAGAGACATCTCTTCAAGAAAGACCATTATCCTGGGCTGCTAAGGATTCTCCGCCTTCCCCCTTCCCCTCCCCCGCCCCCCCCCCCAACCCACAATACGTTAGATCAGGGAATGTTACAGACAAGAGCCTTCTAAGGGTTGTGGCGTGAGCTGATTGGAGGATTCAGCTATTGTGTGTGTGGTATGGGGAGGGGAGAGGGGGGAGAGGGGCGGGAAGGGAAGGGGAGGGGGAGCTGCGTGCAATTGGTGTTTTTCCTCCTGCTGTTATTAATTCAACTATTGACAAGTAAAGTAGAGTCTGTCATTGCCTTTCGGGTTATAAATTCACTGCAATTTGCTCTAAATGAATTAAATCATAATTACCTACCGTTTGTTTTGCATAAAATGAAACCCAAGGAGCTTTAAACTGGGTAGCTGCAGAAGGGACAACAGCACCATTGTTACCATATTAGACCAATATTTCTCAACTTCAAACTGAAACATTAGAATTTGCAGCTTGGCTTGACCAGGGTGGGCACAAGATAGCAAAGATTGACACCCACATCTGACTGCAGAATTACAGTTAACGAGTATAATTTTCATTCATTTAAGTCTAGACTGATCTTTTTAATCAGTGTATTTATGGTAGAGGTACACACACACACACACACACACACACACACCCTAAATTAGAAAAGAAAATAGGTTCTCTTTTTATCTCTTTGGTCCAATTGATAAAATATCTAATGCCATGAAAATACCTTTCACAAGAATGAAAACCACAGCTGTAATCCACATGAGGTTTTTTTTTTCCCAACGTTCAAAGGAATAATATCTCTCCCAAATAAAGATACTTCTGTTCGCATTTTTATCCATTTTCAAGAATCTTTTTGTCATGTAAATTTGAGCTGATTAGTTTTTAATTTGAGTTTCTTAAAATGCGTTCTGAATACTAAATTCGAGCAAAAGCACATCGTTGCTGACAATGGGCTTGATCAGCAGATGTGGAGTTGTGTGTGTGTGTGGGAGGGGGGGTATTTGGTAGTTTCTAAAAAAGTAACTGACTTCTCCCAGCTTGCTGCAGTTTTCAGGAACATCACATAAGTCTCCACCACCAAATATAACTGGAGAGTCAAGTTTGAATGTTAAAAGGAATCCAGTTAGTGAGTAATTGTAACAGCCCCAAAGAATGAGTGAATGCGCTAAATAAAAAATTCCGTCGCTAACATATTGAGAGCTGCACACAGCGTGGAACAAGTTATAGCGACTTTCCAGTTGCAGGCATCAAAAGGAGGACTTGGAAAGATGGGCAAAAGCTACAAAGATAAAGGAGCAGAAAGTGGAATTTTTTAAAAGGTAAACTAAAAATGGTTATGGCATAAAAGAAACAGAAAATAGAGACGATGCAGGAAGTTACATAGAAATTAAGCAAAGACATCAGTCACATTACTAGGCAAAGAGGAAGAAAGGAGAGAGCAGAGGAAAAAACTGTTGGTTATTTTGGGTATTATCTTAGCAGTTAACTTTTACAACTCCCCAAAGGTCATCAAGTTGCTATTTGTGATAAATGTATATTAGTGCTATTAAGATATTAGAGTTTCAAAAAAATTGAAAGCTTCTGATAGATTTTATTACTTTTTTTTAAAATTGAGATAATTTTCTTGAAGCAAAAATATTTCCTGCTCTTTTTGGGGAGGGAGTGGAGTAAGAGATGCTAGTGAAATTTGTAATGTTTCATTTTACTAGCTTTAACTCGTTCATTAATTTTTAATTTTTTGGAATAACTCCCTTACTCTTGCAAGAGAAAACATATGGAATAGATGTTTTAGTCTCAGCAGAAAACCAAGGCACATGTGAAACACTCTGAGAACTCTATTTTGTTTATCTTGATTGTGTTGTTTGAACAATAACATTGGGTGTGGGGGGGTATTGTTCATCTGCCTGGTAAAATAAAGCTTTCCATACACATTTCTATTTCGGTTATTATTTCATGAAATATTGGCAACATTTAATGTCTCAACCTAAGCTTTACATTCCTTTAGAACAAATCAAATGTCTTTAAAGAATATTTCTGTTTGAAAAGGAATTAAGCTTTCCTGAAAGAATTTTAAAGGTTGTGATATTCACAGTCTGATAAAGCAGCACCTTTAATGAAATTCTAATTAGCAATTTCATGCACTCTGCTATTAGTCCTATCAGATTAGTGCACATTTTCACAGCCTTCCTTTAATTAAGTGCACTTATTCCAAGTTTCAAACACTTTCCTTATAAGATGAAAACTGTGCTGAAACGTTATTTAGTAAACAGAAGAAGTGTGAAAGTGTAGGTATGTGTGTGTATGCAGATGGACATTTCTAACTGTCCGCAAATGGGTACATTTAGAGTTGGCGTACACAGGTTTTTGTTCTGTCTCCTTTCTGTTTTGAGTATCCCCTTCCTATTTCTGACAGGCTTGTCTAAATCCACACCCTTGTTGCATATCATGTTGCATATCATATAAAATCTCACTCTTGCACATTTTGTATTATACAAATATTATGTAATATTTGGATTTCAAAGTCCTATTTGAGGACCCACAAAGTGATTGCGGTCCATGGTAATATTTTCATTCATTCAGCATTGCACCAATATCTCTAAAGTGCCCACTATGTGCAATGCAGACAGGTAGGTGGTGGGGAGGAACAAGAACAAATCAGAAATATTTGTTTCGCCAACATCTCTAAAGAGCCCACTATGTGCAATGCAAAGAGCTTGGTGCTTGGAGAGGAACAAGAATAAATCAGAGATGTTTACTTCGCCAATATCTCTAAAGTGCCTACAATGTACAACACAGCCAGTTGGGTACTGGAGACGCAAGAATGAATTGAACAGAGGCCCTGATCTCATGAAGCGTCTCTTATGCCTCAATGTTCCAAGGAGGCTGCATTCTACTTTCTGAACTCCACTGAGAACACTCAGCAAGGAGCATCCTGATTTATTAGAAGGATCAATGTCAGAGAAGATAGACAGTTACATGCAATGCCTTTGTCCATTTCCAAGGCTCCATTTCAACTGTAAGAGACGCAAGCAACTTAGCTATTAATTTAAAATAGAATCTGGAATGAGATATAACAGCACGTCCAAAAGACATAACCATGGAAACATCTGAGTCATAGGTGCTTATTTACTTCTAGTGACTTTTATTGTGGCCCAACTTCAGCGACAAACATATTGTCTTAAAATCAACTCAATCTTATCTTTTGCCTTTTGTCAGATGAAAGTGTGTTGTCTCTGTTGCTAGAAGTTGAAACTTGTAATATATTAACTAATTGCTTGCATCTCTAACACATGTTCTCTTGTTGATGTCATTCATTTATACTGTAACATTTTTGACATTTTTAGATAGTCTCCTGGGGCTTATATGCCTCTTAGCAGTTCGCATCCACTAAGGAGTGTTTGCCTAATGATTACTGACTGACATCTCAATAACTTGGAACATACGAGGAGTGTATCTATTGAACAGTTCTTAGATTATTTCTCGTCCCCCTCCCTTTTTCCCTTTTTTCCTTTCTTTCCTTTTTTTCTTTTTTATAATTCATGGTCCACTTTGTCGAGTCATGTGTGAGCCATAATTTAAGCTAATAATTACCAGACATGAATCCAATGAAACATTGGTGTCTACACTTAAAAAAAAAAGTCTGAATTTTAATGCATTCAGAAAACGTTTGCCTAAGGCCAGGATAGGTCCGGCACGCATATGGAAGCACTTTAAAAGTGATAAATGATTTGGAATCTACACTGTCTACTGGTGTGCTTCTCAGGAAAGAAAATTAGAGCTAACAGGTGTTAGATAGGGAATGGTGGGGCATTTTAATAGAATTGTCAAAATGTTGGTACCAGATGTTGACATTAATGCACACAGCGAGGAATGTAATGCTGGGCCGCCATCTAAATGATTATTTGTTTAAATTTCAAGTCTATAGCAGGAAATCCTTACTTTGTTCAGCACCTTTCTCTACAGACCATTCCCCCTCTACTTTCCCCTACTATTTGCATCAAAGTATAATGGCTACACAGCTCACATCTGCATGCTTTAAATAATCCATGGCTGTCAAATTTCATTTTTGCCTTTTAGATCATAGGCATCACATCCCCTTCCTTACTAGCCTTGAAGTCTGCCTAAATGTATTCATATATTAGAAAAAATGATTTAAATACTGCAAGTTACAGGATAATTAATCTTTGAACTACTCGGTAACTTCAAATGTATAGACCAAGTAATCTGCATGAACTTGTAATTACTATGTATTTATACGATATTTCCCATGTAATCACAAAGTAGTTACATGGTTATGTGAGCCCTGTAAATTATAGTGATACCAGAAAAAGTAATCTCCACCACGCCACTGACAAAGCTATTCCAGGAGCTGCTGGTAGTCTCTTTGGTCAGTTAATCCAAGGATGAGGGAAGAAGAATCTGTGCTTTAGAGGAGGCAGGAATTTCTGCCAGCAAGGGAGGCCCCAAAGTTAAGAAATAACATGTGAATGGAGGGAACAAAATGGCAAACTTTGGCCCTTTTCATCTAACTTTCACACAAAGACCCCAATCCATTTATGGGGAATTTATTGCTATGGGCGTTGAAAGGCGAGGGTTGAAAGGTGCTGGGGGGATCTGCAGGCAAAACTCCACCAAGAGTTCCCCACCACTGAGACTTGGGTAAGACCCTGAAATAAATTCCTGTGTGAGTTTCAAAAGCAAGCCCTGGGGCAGAATGGAGTTTTCTATCTTTATGAACCCACTTAAAGTAAGACTCAGACCTTTACAGTTTGTCCCCCTTGGGCTATGGTCTCTACACACCAGAAGCTATCTTTTCTTAAAGGAGTTTTCTCTTTTTTCTACTACATTGCTTTAGAGTCCCACAATGTCTTCTTGGGACAGCATGCTGTCCCCATTCTATAGTATGTCAACCAAAACAGGAAATAGCCAATCTCCCTCCTTGTGTGGGCCCTTGAAGGAATCCTTCCTTCTTCTTAGCTGATGGGCTTGAGCATCTCTCTCCGTCTCTGTCTCTGTCTCTCTCTCTCTCTCCCTCTCTCACTCTCCCTTCCTCTTTCCCTCTCTCTCTCTTTATCCCCCCCTCCCTTTCCTATTTTCTTTAAGGGATCAGAGGATGCAAATTATTTTGGAAGACATCAGAACAGGTCTGAGAAGGACCCTTGCAAAGTCAGGAAAAGCTGTCATCTTAGAATGTTTTATAGTTTGAAAAATGCTCTTACATTCATGATTTCATTTGATCTTCGCATCAACCCTGTGAGGAAGGCAAGGCAAACATTATTTCCTCATTTTAGAGATGTGAAAACTGAGGCTCAATGGTAAAGAAGTGTCACAACCAAGTTGACATAGTAAGTGGCAGGGCCAGGACTCAGAAACAGATATTCCCATTCCAGATCCAGTGTTCTTTCTGCTGTGTCACTCTACCTCAAACTACTAGGAGGAGAGCAAAAATCTGGGCTGTCTTGATCATATATTTCTCCTGTTAGTTTCTCTTCCTCCGACCTCCTTAGAAATACGAGCAGTGTGGGGAGCGATACAGGGTAGAAGTAGGAGACCAACTAACAACCCACAAACCTTAAATGACTAGTTTCTTCTCTGCAAGTTTGGACCCAAACCCAACTGTTCTCTCCATCTTCCCAAGCAACACAACCACCCTGTTCATTCTTCTCCCTTACATAGGTATCAAGAATATATAGGTGATGAGAAAAGGAAAATGAGGCAACTACTCATTTAATTGTCAATGTAGTGTAGCCAGTCTGTGGGGGGAAATCATTCAAACTCCAAGACCACTTTTCCCTCAAAAAATAAAGTTCCCTATCCAAATAATTGCCTAGACTCTTAGCTTCCTTTTGGCTGCATATATATATATATATATATATATATATATATATATATATATATATATATATATAGTTAAATGCAGAAGGCAAAAGACAAAAGCAGGAGGATTTTAAAAAGACTTTTAGCAAAGATCTCATCATCCCTGCATTCCCATGTCAACATACTCTGACTCCTCACCATGATGGTGTTCATTCAGGCAGGGTTTGGATCAGAATTCGTGCTCTGTATATTGTCCAACCCACAGTGAGTACATACTCCAATTCTTGACTTTGGATCAAAGGGTCCACCTAAATGAGTCTGAGGATTTTTCCACTGGCCAACGTACAGTTTGTCTTTCTTTTTATTCTTGTCTGTACCTGTGTTTTCATTAGTGTAGGGCAGGAGTTCTGAGTATCACAATTTTTATGAGTATCGTGGGTCACTTTTTGCAGTCCTTAGAAGGTTATGGACTCCTCAGAATAATTTTTAAATGCACAAATTTTTTGATGCATAATATATAGGATTATAATGGAAACCTACTGGAATGAAATACAGTTATCAAAATGTTTTTAAAAAAGCAAGGTCACTGACCCTCCACTAAGAACACTCCCAGTGACAAAATTCCCTCTATCATTGTACATGAAAATTGTTCTCTAACTTATAGTCTTAGACTAATTTTAATATGGCTATTGATTATGCATATGTCCTCTACTGAGGACATATTAATCATTAATGCATGACTTTGGCGAAGCCAGAATATAGGCCTGGCAGAGGACAGTCTGTTACTGAAGGACCATCCTAGCTAAGTTCAGTGCCCATCATCAATTTGATCAAAGAATGATGAATATTGAAGGCCAGTGTAACTCACAAAGAACCCTAGAGGATTTCAGATCTGTGTGGGTGGAGGAAGGACTTTTGAAATCACAGATGCTCGAAGTATTGAAGTACTCCATGTTCTAGAGGAGAGAGTGGGGAACAGTGAAAAGAGCCCTAGATCTGAAATTGGAAGAATTTCCTCTATCAAGTCCTCTATGATTAGTTCTATGACCTGGATTCAGAAAATAAGTTCAAATCCAGGCACTGCTACTCAATGTTTGAGCATGGGACTTGGTGATACTGGCTAAGAATAGGATAACAAGGCAAATAGTCCAAGCAACTTAAACTCTAAGAAGTAGAAGACTTCCCTGGGACCTGCAAGAAGACACTGAGAGCAGCTACACTTGGCACAGGTCTGAGTTTTCAGAATAAATAGGGATGAATTTGGGCATGACTCTCAACTTCTCTATGCCTCAGTTTCTTCTTCTCTTAAATGAATGGAGAGCTGAGTGATCTCTATAATCCCTTCAAGTCTAAATCAATGATACTATAATCCTGAGACTTGGTAGAACACTTCATCCCTCAGAGCCTCAGGGTCTTGTTGAGAACAATAGCACCATGCAGTCTATTTCACAAAGTTGTAAGACTCAACTGAAATAATGGATATGAAAGCCCTTTGTTGATTCTAAGACATTATATGAATGAATGCAGAGTATTCTTGTTGTTGGCTGGGCTCATGAAACCTTTATCTCCCACTGTGCTCCCTCTGCCCCAGAGATAGAATCATTTCCTAAATGGAGGCAATGAAAAGGCTTGAAATGAAAAATACATGCATGTTGTGAGGTTATCCTAAAAATGGCCACTGTTGCTTATCAGAAAGTTAAGAGCTAGTCTTGGATGAGTGCCTTTAAGACGTCTCTTTTGGTGCTGGAACTTTTCTGCAGTTCCATAGTACAATGCCCTATTTACCTGTCTGATCGAGTCCTTTTTCAGTTGTCTTTGGTCAGACTCCTCCGCCCATCCCCCTGGTCAGACTTTTTTCATTGTTGCCCAAGATATGCTCATGTTACCCTTCCTCTTTAATTTAGCTTGGTTATATCATTAGTGCTGTGTCAAGGTTTCCTCAACTGAAACTGGAAACTGTGTCAGCTTGGCTAGCTTCAGGTTGGCCTTGTTCATCCTCAGGCACCAAAGGTTTCACCAGAGCCTCCTTCACCCTCGCTATTGAGGGCTTTTGCTGGCTTCTTCTTTCCAAAAGAAAGAAGCAGAATGACGTCTGTGGCCATTGGACGTAGGACTAGTCTTCCCTGAAGGGCTCTGGTTTCAGATGAAGCCACAAAACCTTCCACACCCACTGAGATTCTGGTTTTCATTTTTCCCCCTCCTTTCATAATGGAGCATCTAGGGGAAAATTGTCAGAGCTCCCAAATTCATCAGAACTCAATAGAACCCAATGAAACTTGCCCACTTCATTTTGAGTTTGACACAGAGATTCCAACCCCACCAAAGAAAGCTCAGAATAAGACTCAGACTTGGAACCTTTAGAGGCCCACTGACTGCATCAGTTCAACAGGACCCGTTCATGGCAGCCCCACCCATCTCTATTTATTCTGGAAACTCAGACCCATGACAAGTTTAGATGCTCTCCGTGTCTTCTCACAGGTCCCAGGGAAGTCTTCTATTTCTTAGACTTTAGCTTGCTCGGTCTATTTCCCTTGTTATCCCATTCTTAGCTGGTATCGCCAAATCCCAGGCTAACAGAAATAGCAATAGCAAAAAAAAATTGCTATATCGTGATTGAAAGTTTACAAAGTACCTTGCAGATATTTTATCCTCACAACAACACTGAGAGCTAGGTGCTAATGTTATTGTCCTTTTACAGATGAGGAAACTGAGGCAAACAGGTTGAGTGACTTGGCAAAGGTCACACAATTACTAAATGTTTAAGGCTGGATTTGAACACCAGGTCCAGAGTTCTAACTTGCTGTACCACTTAGCTGCCTTTAATTACTGTGCTTATATTTCTAGCCACATGGCCTTAGGTGTATAATCAGAGGTCCAAATCCTAGTCTGTTACCTAATTACCTATGTGACCTTAGATCACCTTCCCAGGGCTCAGCTTTCTCACTTCTAAAATGAAGGAATGGGAGTAGATGGCCTCCCAGGTCCTTTCCAGCTCTAAATCGATGATATGAGTCATTTTTTCTCCTTAAGCTTCAGTTTCTTCATCTGTAAAATGAGGAGTGGGGTCTAGATCATAGCTTTAGAGCTATTAGAGAACCTTAGAAATCTAGTCCAACCCTCTTATTTTATCGATGAACAAACAGAAACTCAGAGAAGGGATGATTTCTAACGTCCTGTCCAACTCTGAAAGTCTGTTATTCTGTCTTCTTATTGTCTGGATTATATAGTTGAGATACTAAGTAGCCCAACATGCAATATCCACATCTGTCTCTCATGCCCATTGTTTGTTCATATTTGCATGCCTTGTTTCACTGAGTAGAATATGAGTTCTTTGAGGGCAGGCAGCTAGGTGGCTCAGGAGATAGAGCACTAGGCTTGGATTCAGAAGACCCAACTTCAAATCTGGCCTCAAATATTTACTAGCTATGTGACCCTGTGCAAGTCACTTAACCTCCATTTGCCTTAATCAAATGGCAAACCACTCTGGTTTCTTTGATGAGAAAACTCATGGGCAGTATGGTCCATGGGGTCATGAAGAGTCAGACATGGCTAAACAACCATGACCACGTCTACTAATTCTCTTGTAGTCTCACCATGTCTAGAATAATACCAGGGACTCACCCCTTATGTACTAAGCATTGTCTTGGGTTGCTGAGGAAGATGTATAGCCCAGTACTCTGTGATGGCTTTTACTATATATTGTGAGATTCTCAGGAGCAGGGACCATAGCTCCCAATTTTCCTTAGTTCTACCTTCGCATCTCCTACTGTGCTCTCTGCACAACATGCTGGGTAAATTCTTGCTAATGGAAACCTACTGGTTTACTTGGACAAGCCTCATGGAAGTGCAGATGAGACCGTCTCCAGAAAGATGGGGCTGAAGTTCCCACAACCGGCAAGGAGAAAGGCTAAACATCTGGCACCAGTCTTTCTCGCTAAAAGGAAAATAGCATCATAAGAATGATGATGATTATAAGTAGATCACGGTGGAACCCCCAGCAAAGTGATGACACTTTGGGTACAGAGTCTTGTGCTTTTTCTCGTCTTTGGGGAAAGAACTTACAATTCTGAATTAATGATATGCTAATCTGATGGTATTTGGTCCTTCTTAGCAGAAGGAAGTAGAGTGGTATGTAGAGATTTATTTTCACATTGAGATTTTCACATACTTTTGAATGGCCTGGACGAAACCCCCAAGGCCCTCAGTAAGAAAATATGGGAGTCAATGTCTGGGCTCACAGCAACACGGATAGAATAGATTAAAGTGGGGATGTGGCTGGTTCCACCATCATGAGAAGAAGGCTGGTGTGGCTCTGACCATCATTTCTTTGTCTTAGCATTCTTAATCCATTATATGCTTCCATGACCTATCCTAACTCGAGACTGTTGCTATGAGCTTATTCTTCCTTATGACTGACTAGGTCTTGGATTTGGTTACCCTGTGAACTCTGGCTTGACCTCGCTTGACATTCTGATTATTCTTCCCAAAATCATCATTGGACCGCCTCATTTTCCCCTAAGATTGTTCCTTCCATAAGGCCCGGTTAATTATCCTAACGATTGTTGTTTAATCACCCCCATTCCTCCTCCTGAATGGGGAGTGGATAGTTTTGTCTCATATAACTTCTTCATTCACAAAACACGCTAGCCACACCTGCTTCTTGCTCTTCTGGGTCAACATTTTGGTGGATTCAGGTATCCAGGGCAAATCACAGTGTCCTCCTACCCTGCTTTGCCTCCTGCTCCCCAGTAAAATCCAGTTAATATAAATTTCAAGGGGAGCCTTGGGGGATGTGGTGGGGGATGTGGTGGGGGCTGTGGAGGAGTCACAAAACAGAAATACCGTGGCTTGGAGGTCGGACCTGGAACAGGGAGAGACATTGCTGCCAGGTGGCCAAGCTCAGTAAATGAGCTAATAAGCTGATAAAACAATATGATGGGGTAGAAAGGGCACTGAATATGGAGACTGGGTATTTGGAATCCAGTTCAAATTTTCCATTTATAAGTGTGTGACACTAAGCAAGTCAGTTTTCCTCTCTGAGTTTATGTCCTCCTCTGTAAAGTGGGTATAATAGCAACTGCATTACCTACCTGACTAGGTTATACAGATCACGTTAGACAACGTACCTGAAGTGCTGTGGAAACAATAAAATGTTATACCAATGGAAGTGAGTAGTATTGTTACTGCAGTCCTTTTTGTTGTATATGAGATTCAGGTCCATTTTTTACCAAGCGAAGGGTGGTGTTACCTCCTTTTCCTCCAGTGACTGCCTCCTGGGGTCATTACTTGGACACGACAGTGGGGTAGGACTCCTTGGATGATCAGAGCCCAGGTTGGCTTCTCCCCATTTGCTGTACCCAAGCATGCTTCTGTAGATGACTCCACCAGCCTATAGCCCCATAGATTTCATCGGGCACCCAAACTGGCTGGAGCAGACCCGTTCTCATCTGGCCAGATGTGTTTTCCTTTTGCATTTAGCTGCATCTCCTCTCCCTAGGGAGAGAAGCAATATAAGCTAAGTGTGCAAGCAAAGGGCTCAGCATTCTGGTTTTAATGAACAACATATTCCTTTCTCCTAATGAATGACATGGAAGGTTTTAAGGGACTGTCTGGGAGAAGTGAAAGCCTTGTCTTTGACCTTTCCATGACCACTGACCTTTGCTCCCTTTATCCTTGAACTCTTGCCTTCACAGGGGGACAGACTGTGGTGTGACGCACATGAGCAACCCAATGAAAAACAGTTACCCTGCTAGGCAACCCTTCAAAGGTCAAAACAGCTCTCATTTCTCTAGATTAATTGAATTTCCTAATAACACCAAAACTCTTTTCTATTTTGCCCGCCTTCTTGACTAGTTCCTCCTTCTCCACATCCTCAGCCCCTGATCCTCAGGGAATAATGATTAAAGGGGAGGTGTCACAAATACACATACTCCTCCCCCTACATTTTTTCCCTCTGTGTATGTTTGGGGTCATGCTTAC
>CM053624.1:71779770-71797923 GCA_028646595.1 Phalanger gymnotis
CATCATATAGCTAATCAGTATCTGAGGGCAGATTTGAACCCAGATATTCCTGACTGTAAGTCCAGCAACCTAATTAGACGATGCCACAATGCCTCTGTCAAAGGACCTGCCACTCTTACTATTTGTCCCCTCATCATTCAAATTCCACTTGCCATCCCCTTAAGTAGGATGCTTTCCACTGTTAGAACTCTGGAACAGTCTTTTGGTAACAAATTCTGCTATTGGACCTCTATGGAATTATGGTTCTACTTTTGCCTCCATATTTCTTGGCATTGCTGCAAGGAAAATTCCTAGAACTGAAGAGCCACATTTACATTCCCTAATGGGGAATGGTTGTTGCTGTTAATCTGGGAGATAACTCTTCATGTGCATTTCGATTTTAATATTTCCATTATAGAATAGTACAGGTTTTCATTTTTAATGAAAAATTGCGTTCACATCTGTCCTCAGCCTCAAAATGAGCCAGGGCTTGTCTTGGTTGGTAACTGTCATTTTTCCCACTTTCTAGGTGAAATGATCGACTAAAGGTTATATTGTAAGGACTAGAAACCAAGGATAGAAGGATATTTCCTTGCTTGTGCATCATCCATTCCTGGACTGCACTTCTCCTTCCTGTTCCTTAGGAAATAAATGCCTTCCCTCCAACCAACTTAGCACACCCAAATGGGAGAGACCACTGGAAAAACCCTGCTAGACTTATTGAGACAAAGAAGAGTCTTTGGATGCAGCACATGATGAATTCTTTTATCTGCAACATTTCCAGAGAGGGTGGTGCTGGTTATGTAGAAGGAAAGGAGATTTTTTTTTCTTTTTTTTAATGGGAAAACTTTTTTATTGTAGGTGGAGAGAGCTAGCTGGATGCAGTTTAAATTATTCCAATTTTGCTGACAACATCCAAATTATCATAGTCTGAAGCAAGTTGGACATAGACCTTCTTCTCTCCATTAGGCCAGAACAGTGTGCTGATCTTGGCCATACTGATGTCATATAGCTTCTTTGCCACCTGCTTAACCTGATGCTTGTTTTCTACAATGAATACCAGAGTTTTATTATTCTCACTCTTCTTCATAGCAGACTCAGTAGTCAAGAGAAATTTAATGATGGTATAATGATCAAGCTTGTTTCTCTTAGGGGTGCCTTTTCAAAGGTATTTGGGCTGCCTTTGAAGGAAGGATCTTAGAGATCATCTCCAGAAAAAATTTATATTTTACTCATGAGGAAACAGAGGCTTAGGGATAAAATGACTTTTCCAAGGTCACACAGAAGTATTTATTTAATGGCAATATGTATGTGGTGCTCTTTGAATACAATAACATACTATAATTTAGAATAATATAATTGATGGGTTGTTGTCCCTCATTCTCAAAGAGAACTAAAATGACATCACTATATTGGAGTCAAGGTACTGTGTGTCTGACTGTAGATGATCAGACCAATGCGAACTCTGAAAGCTCTACCACAGGTCAGCCACAAATAATCCATATGGACCTTTGGAGTAGAGATGTCTGTCAATTTGTTCATCTCATATTTCTTCTGAGCTACAAAAATTCTGCTTCACTCATAGAGCACAGGGCCTTCTTTGATGGCAGGTATTTCATGCTAGGCAGTCCTGTGCCAGTGTCTTCCATGTCTCACAATTGACTTCCAAATTCTTCAGAAAGACCATGAGAGTGTGTAGTGTTAATGTGATTAAAGATCTTCCCAGCCCATTCAACAGGGCCTTTACTTACATCTTTACTTACCAGGTTCTAAGTTCCAGGACCACACCCTTTCACTAACTAGGTGTGAGGCCCCAAGCCCATGAACTTTTGCTAATTAGGTCAGGAGAGGTGTGAAGCTCTCAGGGTCCTAAGGAGAGGTGCTAAGACCAGAGCCAATTAAATGTGCACTGAGTTCTAGCCAATCAGATGTGCAGGAATTCAGCCAATCAGAGACATGAGTTCTAGCCAATCAAATGCCGGCTAGAACTGTATATAAGGAGAGCCCAGAGTGTGAGAGAAGCAGAATTGAGAAGCAGACATCAAGAAGATATTGAAGCAGCAGATTTTGAGAGAGCAGACACTGAAAGAGAGCCAGTATTGAGAGAGACTGCAGAGTGGAGTGTGCAGACCAGAGAGTTGTGGAGATCAAAGAGCTGAGAATCTACAGCATTGAGAGATTGGAGAAGTGAGAATCCAGAGAATCCAGGAGACCACAAGGACTCTGAAAACTGCAAGGGCTTTCAGAACTGTGGGAGAAGATGCAGGCAAGTAGACAGGATTCATGAGTGATTGTTTTGGGGGAGAAGGTTACAGGATGACTTGGTTCCTTGCTATAGTACTGTTATAAATTCCTTGTTGCTACATTGAGGTGGGCTTACTGGTTTTAGAATATAATTACTGCTATATAGAATTAAAGTTATTAGTCTTGGGATTTCATACTCTGATGTCTAAATAAATGTTATACTTCCTCTGCCTTCTACCTAGACAGTTTTTCATACTTTGCAATTCTGAACCATACTGGCGTGTTCATGGTCATCCTTGAGGTCATGAATCTTACCTTACTGATACAGAGTGTCATTGTATCACTTCTTCTGAGCTCCATGTGTGCACTTGCCTGGTGTGAGTTCTCCATAAAATAGTCTTTTAGGCAAACATATTTTTGGCATTCAAAAAGAAAAACATGGCCAGCCTTTTGGAGTTGTGCTCTCTATGGTAGGGTCTGAATGATGAGCAGTTCAACTCGAGAAAAGACCTCAGTGTCTGGTACCTTCTCTTGCTAGGTGATCTTCAGAATCTTCCTAACACCATTCAAAGGGAAGTGATTCAGTTTTCTGACATGGTGCTGGTAGAATGTCCAGGTTTCATGGACATACAACCATGAGGTCAGCACAATGGCTCTGTAGACCTTCGGTTTGGCAACCAGTCTAATATTTCTTCTCTCCAGTACTTTCCTTTGGAGCCACCCCAACACTGAGCTAGCTCTCGCACATGTGGTCAACCTTACCATGTATGTGTGCATCCTTGAAAAATATACCACCAAGGTAAGTGAACTTATCCACAGAATTCAAAATTTCTTCAAGCGCTGTAACCAATGGTTCCACATGTGGATGATGTGGTGCTAGCTGGTTGTGTTGGTAAGCAAAATGGGCTCCTTAGCACTTAGTTCAACAAGTGCCCTTGAAGAGTTGGGCTTTTGTTTGCTTTGAGTAATTCAGTGTATTTCATTGAGTCTTACTAAGTGCTAAGCCCCAGGCCCAAACCCCTATTAGGTATAAATCCTATGTGGGTGTGGATTGGCAATTAAAGTGGGGCCCAAGGTGGGGCTAACTCCAGGGAGGGCCTAGTTTACATGTCTGGGACAGCAGAGGCTCTTAGACCACGTAGGTTTAAGTCTGCCTCTTTGTGACAATTCTAGGTCACGTGGGTGAGTTGCATGTGTGACTCACCCCTGACGCTGAAAAAGATATAAAACCAGCACTTGGCCTCCTCTTCCTTGGAGCTCTTTGCCGAAGCAGTGGTGGCACCCTGACTCTGGGCCAGCCCTTGTTCTGAGCTCCCAGGCTGAACCTAGATGTTGGTAACTGAATTGTATTGGGTCTGTCTGTTGATGTTTGTAATTTGTTTGCATTTTGCTCTGAAGTTCAGGGTGCTGGCTTTTTCCTCTAAACTAAGTGAGGATATTTGTGTGCTGAATTAAAGTAAGCTTGCCAACCCCTTCCCTTTGCTTTCCTTAGTTAAGCAGATCAAAAGAACCTGTGCTTTCTGGGTGCTGGCAGCTTTCTGGGTGCTGGCTGTGGGTGGATCTTATACCCCCACAGAAGCTGCTAGCCAGATTGTGGAAACACTGGTGGAGAACTTCTATTTTCTTTTTCTTTCTTTTTTTAAAATTTATTTTCTATTTTTAGTTTACAACATTCAATTCGACAAGTTTTTGAGTTCCAAATTTTCTCACCTTCCTCTCCTCCCCCTTCCCCCCCAAGATGGCATGTAATCCAATATAGAACCTCTATTTTCTTGGTGTTAATTGTTAAGCCAAAATTAGCACAAGCAGCAGAGAATCAATCCATACTTTGTTCCATCGCAGCCTCAGAAGCTGCGTTGAGTGTGTAATCATCTGTGAACAAAAAGTCAACTATCCCCTCACTTTAGTCTTGGCTTGTAGCCTTTTCAAGTTAAATAACTTTCCATCAGTGTAGTAGCTGACCTTGATCCCATTTTATCCTTGTTGAAGTTGTCTGACAATATCACTGAAAACAAATAATATAATAGAAAGGGAGAGTTGGAAGGAATAACATGTTTTATCTAGTCAGAGTTATGTCTAGGTGACTAGGAAGAAGCTGCTTTGCCAAGAGTGTACCGATTCTTCCTCCACTCTGCTTTGTAGAATACCTTCCTTTCTTTAAGACTCAGCCCAAGTTCCACCTTCTACATGAAGCCCTTTCTGATCCCCTCTCCCCTACTGCTAGAGCCAGCTTTCCCAAACTACCTTGTATTTGTTTTGCTTTTCTTTTTCAAATATTATGCATGTACACATTGCCACCTAGGTAGTTTCTTAAGTGTAGGTACTACCCTTAAGTTTCTTAAGAGTAGGTACTACTTTTTCATCTTCATATCCCCAGTGCCATGCACAGTGTCTGCCACAAAGTAAGTTATTTAATAAATGATTACTGAATGATTGATTCACTAGGGCACGTTGTGTGCTACTTACCTAGGCTACAAAAATGGCTAGTTATGCCTTTTCATCTGCTTCATCTAAGTCATCTGTACCCCTTTATTTTATGGATGAGTAAACTGAAAAAGATGAAGTGATTGCCTAAAGTCACGTCGCTAATAGCAGCATTAAGGCTGAGATATAGGATACCTTCCAACTCCCCTTTTCACACCCTACTTTCCCTGCCTGGCTCTCCCACCAACTCTCTCTGTCTCTTATTTCTTCTCTTTTCCATCCCAAACCATGCCAGTCAGGGATACTTCACTCAGCTAGCTGTCATGAATAGCTAAGAGATGTTAGCTGATAACACAGAGGCATTTAGTATGGTAGAGAGAACTGGCCTTGAAGAGAGAAGACCTAGGTTTGAATTTCAGTTCTGCTACTTACTATTAAGACGAACGTGGACAAAATACTTAATGTCTGTGAACCTCGGTTTTCTCATCTACAAAATGGCAGGGGAAATAATACCTCACAAGGTGTGTTGTGAGAATAACAGGAGGTAATGTAAGTATAGGGAGAGCAATAATGGGGTGCAATTTTGAGAACGCACAACAAAGATTTACAACTCTATCCCCTGCCAATAATGCTAAGTGAAGCTCCAGGGTCATCTGGGCAGAGCTAGAAGCCAATGCATGATGAGAATTAAAAGAAATTTTCTCACCCTTCCATTAAATAGCAGGCAGGCCTGGGGTAATGGTCACTGAGACAGCAGCAAAGCAATTCTAAATACCAACTTGACTTAATTTCTTCAGGTACTTGTTGGGTGTGGCTATGGATTTGTCTCACAAAAAAAATAAAATGACACTGGAATAGCTCCTAAAAGTCTTCTGACCTCTCTTCCATTCAGAGAAGGAGACTTGATAGAAACTACATTCCTGTAGAAAACCATCATGTGGAAGCCCATCAGAGAAAGCAACTCAGCAGATAGATGCCTGGTCTGCCTGCTATTCAGGTTGGGAAGAAAAATCTCTTTTAACTCTTATCATGGAGCTGTCAGCTAACACTGGTTATGGGGGATATCCTGGAGCATCATGCTGGTGAGACTCAGGGACAAAGTGGAGTTGTTGACCTTTGATCTATGTTCCCATTAGTAGCACCCAGATAGCTTGTCTTCAATATAGGGAAAGAGATTTATAACCCAAGGACTATATAAATGTGAGTTGCTGTTAAGAGTTGATTGGGATTACTCTTTCTCTAGGGTACTACATTTTCACTCTCAAAAGAATGAATCTCAGGGGCAGCTAGGTGGCACAGTGAGTAGAGAGCTGGCTCCCAAGTCAGGAGGACCTGAGTTCAAATCCGATCTCAGACACTAGACACACTAGCTGTGTGACCTTGGGCAAGTCACTTAGCCCCAATTGCCCTGTCTTCCTAATCTCCAGTAATGGAAATTTAGATAGTCAGTGGAGTGGCAGACATTTGGGGAGTAGACTTCTATTCATGCCCTACAAATTTCATGTAGGTAGCTGCTTATTCACAAAGTTTTAGGGTCTAAGGCATAGGGTATATACCTAAGGTATAGGGTATAAATTTGGAATATGGGATAGGATTCAATGATGAAGAAAGGGTAAAAATGGAGATAAAATAAAGGCCAAAATGGGCAAAGACATTTACCTCCAATGGAATTATAGCACGTGGCTGTAGCAAAGGTCAAACTAAGGAAAAAGACAAAGGTAATTGGCAGGCGGTGGTGAGAGCAACACTGTACAAGATATTATCCCTAAAAGAGACAGGGTCTTTACCCTTAGATTCACCTAGCTTTGAAGTCACAGGCTTAGTTGGGCTCATGGTCAAATTTTTCATGTGGTCTTTTTCAAAAAAAAAATGTATCTCTGACAGTGCTGGAGGCAAGTTCCTAGAGACCAAAGCTCTTTGTCCTGGGAGCTGGCCCATCCTGGTCTGTAACCACTCACCCCTAACCTAGGAAGCACAGAATGTGAGGGCAATATTAAGGTAGGAGGAGAAGGTGAATCTAGGGAAGTGAGGGGAGAGGAACTTTTGGTTTCCCACACTCATCCAACCCTTACATGTAGTCCAGACCCAGTCAGTGGTGGAGAATGGGGGCAAAGTGAATCCTGGGAAGGAGCCAGGTTGGAAACATTCTCTTCTTTCCTGCTTTGTCATGAAAAGCTAATCCAGAGTCATTCTGAAGTATGAACCCCCATGACTCTGCTCTTTCCCTTCATGCCCTCACTCATCTCAAAAATATCATTATCCTTTTCTTAGAAATCTCTATTATAAACCAACACATTTTCTTCTCTGAGTAACTGACATCTCAAAACTTCAGCTGTCAGTAAGAAGAAGCTAGAATTATTAATGTCTCCATTGAGTTTCACAGTATCAGGAAAAGAGCACAGAATCTGGAGTTAGTGTCCTGGATCTGCCATTTGGAAGGTATGGGACTTTGGGGAAATCATGTCTCCTCTCTGACCCTCAACCTCCCCATCTGCAAAATGTTTGTATTACTTCTCAGGGATTGATATGGGGATCAAATTTTCATGTGTAGAATGAAGGGATTAGATTAGATTAGATTAGATTGCCTTTGAGACAATTTCTAGCTGTAGGCCTGTGATCCCATGATCATGGATGGGAAGTTCTTTGCTTGTCACAAAAAGAGAAATACTTGTGAGCTATTATTATTAACACTGAAAGCCCTTCCCTTTTATCTTGCCTTCTATGGAGATAGAGAACTAAGTTCCTCTATTAGATAGACCATAGCCCTTTGCAGTCAGTGTAGTGTCTAGGAAAGACAGCTGGATTTGGGGAGGGAGGCCCTGGGTTTAGATACTGGCTCCCTTACTTAATACTTGTGTGACTTTGCAAGTGCTTTCATCTCTCTGGGCCCTAGTGTCCTCATTTATAAAATAAGAAGGTTGGACTAGATGACCTCCATCTCTTCCATATCTAACTCCTAAGATAATTCATTACAACAAGCATGTATTAAAGCATCTGCTATATACAAAATATTGTGCTAGGCACTGGTAATACAAAAAGAGATGTTCCACTTCCATGTTCATGAACTCTGAAATTCCTTTATCTAATCATAAACTATTGTCATTCCACCACCTCTCCTGTCTTGCATCCCCTACTCCTGTTTTTCATCCATACTCTGACCTCCAGTTCTTTCTGAGGCTATCATCACCCTTGCACTGGCTATATTTTCCTTTTTCTATTTTGAATCCTTGGTGAACTAGTTCAACTCTACTCTGTACTCTTCTCTCAAGTACCTTTCACCCTTAAGCTATCATTCATCTTGCCCAGCCAACTCTCAGCCTTAGGTTACTCCCTGACTTCACTCCTATTCACATGCTGCTGAACAAAACTGGAAGAAATCACAAAACCATACCAACTGGGTCCGCAACAAACTCAACTGGGCCCTCACTACAGCAAAACAACCCTTGCATACCTTCCCAATCAATTCACTATCCCACTTGGGACAACATTTTCCCCCAAACCTTTTCATCCTTCTTCAAATGTTCCATGGCTCCCATCCCACCCCGTACCATCTTGGCTGAAAACCTTGCTTCATATTTCAGTGAAAAAAATTGAGACCATTTGCCAAGAGCTCCTTTTTCTCTCCCTCCTTCTGATCTTATATCACTCAGATACTCTCTGCCATTATCTCCTCTTTCACCTCTGTCTCATGGGTAGCGATGATCTTTCTCTTTGCCATCCTTTTTACATGCAAAAATATACCATTCCAGCTGGCCTTCTCAAGCAGATTTCCCCCTTTTTCATACCTATCTTCTTGCTAATCTTTAGTTTCTCCCTGTCTACTGGCTGTTTCCATATTACTTACAAATAGGCCTATGTCTTTTCCATCCTCAAAAATCCCCTACTTGATCTATCCATCTCCACTAACTATCATCCTGTATCTTTCCTCCCTGTTGTGGCTAAATTCATTGAGAAGTCCATCTATAATTGGTGCCTCCACTTCTGGTCCTCTCCCTCTCTTCTTAACTCTCAGCAGTCTGGCCTCTGACTGCATCATTCCACTGAAATTGCTGTCACCAAAGTTACCAATGATCTCATAATAGGAAAATCCAATGGTTATGTGCCCCCATTGTGCTAAATGCTGGTTCTCCTCCTACCTGTCTGAGCACTCCCCAGTCTCCATTGATGAATTTTCATCCAGATTGTGCCAACTAACCACAGTTCTGCTCTGGGCCCCCTTTGCTTCTCTTTCTCCTCTGTTTCACTCTGTGATCTCTTCACCTTTCATAGATTCAATTACCATGGGGTAAGAGGAAAGGAACCTGAAGCCTTGAGGCCACGTGTGGCCCTCTAGGTCCTTAAGTGTGGCCCTTTGACTGAATCCAAACTTCACAGAACAAACCCCTGGGTCACTCCAACCTAAGCTTTCTCCTGACATCCAAGTTCTACATCGCCAACTGCCTTTAAACATCTCCAACCAAAAGTCCTATTAGGGAAACCAGCATTGATTAAGTACCTCTTATGGGTCAGGCACTGTCCTAAGAACTTTACAGATATTATAGCATTTGATCCCCACAACCCTGTGAGGTAGATGCCACTATAATCCCTATTTTATACTTGAGGAAACTGAGGCAGATGATGGTTAAGTGACTATTTGCCGGACCTAGCCGTAGACATCTTAAACTCAGCACGTCCAAAAGTGAACTCATCATCTTTCTCCTACTTCTTTACTTCCCTGTACAGTCAAGAGTACCAACATTGTCCTAGTCCCTCAGGCTCATAACCTAGGCGTCATCCTCAGCTCCTCACTCTATTTCGCCCTTCCTATCCAATCAATTACCAATCAATGGTGTTTCTACCTCTGTAACATCTCTCCTATATTTGCCTTTCTCTTCTCTAACATGGCCGCCAACCTTGTGATGGCCTTCATCATCCCACACCTAGACCATTGCTAGTTTTTTCCCTGTTTCAAATCTCTCCTCACCATTGAGCACAATCCTGAGCACACCGTAGTTGCTCAGTAAGGACCAAGTAGTGCAGTAGACAGAGCACTGGGCCTAGAGTCAGGTAGAATTGTGTTCAAATTGGGCATGAGACACTTATTAGCCGTGTGACCCTGGGCAAGTCACTTATCCTCTATCTGCCTCCAGTTCAACTGTAAAAAATGTGACAATATGTGTAAGGTACTTAGCATAATGCTAGGTACATAGTAGATGCTTAATAAATGCTTATTCCTTTCCCTTCTGAAATTCTATGTTCTAAACTCCCTCCCAGTTTGAACATTCTGTGATTCTATGAATGAATGAATAAATGTCCCATTCCTGTGACCGTTCCTTCACTGACTCTAACCCTAGTGAATGATAGCTCTGGTCATAGGGGAGCATCAGCGATGCGTGGCATATCGTTAACTTGAAAAGTCACAGACAGAGCTAGTAATAATAGCTATAAGTAGCCAAAGCCATTTATAACTTCATTGCTCAGAGTCCGGTGTAGTTGAAACCAAGGTTATGGGTTCATTCCCTTCCACCCAGAAGCTTGTCAACTTCACTTTGACCATAATCACTAACTACAACCTCAAGCCCTGCCAGCTGTTTTGGAAGAGTGTGTTAGTGGTCCCAAGAAAGAGGTATATGTGTGTATATGTATATCCATCTATATATCTACATCTATCTATCTATCTATCTATCTATCTATCTATCTATCTATCTATCTATCTGTCTATCTATCTATGCATATATATACATACATGTGTATGTGTATATATGCATATTTATGTATATATTTTATTTATATATATTTATATTTATATGTACTTATATACACATACATATATACATATACATCTGTATATACATATATTTATATGTATATTTATACACACACACACACATATACACGTAAGTATGTGTGAGATAGTTCAAATAGATTTTCTGCACAGAGTGTTCTGTATAGAGTGTATGTTGTATGTGTGTGCATGTGGGTGTGGAGCAGTCAACCCTATCACCACTGTATTCTCATAATATTCCTTTTTTTAAAAAATGCCCATAGTTTAATTTTCCTGAGGACCATTGCTTCCTTTCAGACCCTGCTCAGTTTCAAATGCATGGTTCTCATCGGTGTTAGAAGCCATGGGCAGGTGTAGATTAAAGTAAACATGAGGCCTGACACTTTCTAGCTAGAAAATCCTGCCAAAAATTCAAATTTGTTGCCCCTTGCTCTAATTTTTGTTAGAATACTAGCATCTTGCCTATATTAATTAATCCTGATTTGGCTTATATGCTTCATCCATTCTGTTAATGACCTAGGACCTCTACTGGCTTTGATTCTGATTCTTCCCTTTAAACTGCTCGTTTACACCTGGATTCTGGATTATTCCTTGTGGATTTTGAGTATCGGAGCTCTACGGGCCACAGGCCTTAATGGAACTAGTTTATCTTGACAAAGACTTGCATATGGTCTTTCCTCTCTGTCTGTTCTTCTGGAGGACAAGCACCAACAGATTCTAGTTCCTAATGTTATTTCCTCTCAGCATCCTCTTTACATTCTTGGATGGGATGTCAAATTGTAGTTGTCTCTTTAAATCTTTGTCCGTCCAATGCCACTCTTTCAAAAGTGTAGCCCATTTCTCACTTCACTAAAGAAAACGTTTCCAACCCAAATGCCAAATATGCACAAGCACCCTGTGTAAAACAAAACTGGGTGTTTCCTCAAGATCTTATCTATTGTTAAAAAATAGGCCTCTTTCCCACCCACACCCACCCCCATCCCATCCTACCAACACATGAATGCTTTTTATTAAATGAAAATCTATTTTCTGACACATTAGGCCCTCTACTCTGGGTGGCATTCATCACTATGCATATCTAATATCTGTAGCTAACCCCTAGTTCTCAAGCCCTCTGTCCTTGAATCATACTAAACCAAAATTAAAACCAGTAGACCCTTTGGGGCTTTTGAATTAAAAAAATTTTTTAAGCCAATGCATTTGGCGTTTTAAGCGAGATACCGCCATGTATTTATGGGAATTTAATAAGTTCTTCCATTAATAATGTAGACAAACTAATTTACCAGAACGTGTCTGTTTTAAACTTTGGGAACAAAGAGTGGGAGTATGAAAATCAATCTTCCCTTTGTACTTGAGCCACTGACCCGTTAAAGCTTTGAAGATCATTTCTTTAAGAAATTGTGAGGAGTTATTTAACTACAAACAGCAGCTACCTTCCCATTCCAGCTGCGTAATCAAGCATAATAAATTAGAGTTAAAAAAATAAAGGTTGACTCCATTTTTCCCCCTTATAACTGCAAATCCTTAATAGCACTTTGACAAATCGGCCTGCAGCAGAAAGCAGCAAACATTCTTTCCACTGGAGCTGGTTAGGCAAGGCAGGAGTCAGTTATTTTAAAGGTATTCTTGCCCGCAAAGCTGTTTATGAGAACCCCAGGTTTTACCTTTGAAGGAGGAATTGCTAAAGTTGCCTGTCATTGGGAACCATAAGCAATGCTGTTCCAGGGAGTATGACTTAACCATGGGGTAGGCACAATGTCAAGACAATTTCCTTTTTGTTGTCGTTATTTTTTCCCCAGGTACAAGCCTAATCCCTAGACTTCCCAACCACCTGATCAAAACACCGAAGGCATTTTTTTTATGCCTGGCCATGTGAAAGCTAAAGAAATCCTGTTTCTAAATAGTGGGTCAACATTCCTGATTTTGAGACATTCCAAAGACTTTTATCAAAATTTGGTTGGTTCGGTATGGAAAGGGTCAAAAGGCTCTTTTTAAAGTGTTTTTCTGGCTTAAAGAAGGTACTGGGGCACAGCCACCTACCTAATTGAACCCATACCTAAAAGAGACTCTTCTACCACATGCCAGAAAGAAGGATGGATTTGGAATCAGAAGACCCAGGTTTGACTCAGCTCTGCTACTTGTTAGCTGTGTGATGGTGGACAAATCATTTTTCTTCTCTGAGCCTCAGTTTCCTCAACTCTAAAACAAAGGGGATTGGGGGGGACTAGAGGATCACTAAGGTCCCTTCCTAAATCTAGAATCCTATAAATAACTGACATTTATATAACAGTTTAAACTTAACAAGGTTATTGATTTCCATAATCTCATTTGGGCCCCTTATCAACTCTCTGAGGTAGAAACAACGGGAAATATTATCTGCATTTAATAAAAGAGGAAACTGAAACCGAGAGATATTAAATGACAAATACATACCAACGTAGATGATAAGCATCAGATTTGAGCCCAGGTCTTCCTTGTTTTATGTATAGTCTTTTCTCTACTATATCCAGAATAGCCATATTATACTGTTAACTCATTGAATTTGCTGCCCACTCAATCCCTCCCAATTTTTTTTTCAGATTAACAACATACAGTTATGCCTCTCTTATCTTATAATTGTGAAGTTGATTTTTAACATAACTATAAGATTTTACATATATATTTATTGAATTTCATCTTGGATTTGCCAGAACATATAACTAGTAAAGATCTTTTTGGATCCTGACTCATCACCCAGTCTTTTAGCACCCCATGTTAGTTTTGTCATCAGCAAATTTGATAAACATTCCTTGTATGCCTTGATATAAGTCACTGATTTAAATGGTTAAACAGCCCACAAACAAGATTACATGACTAGGGAAGTCAATTTAGACTTTCTTCCAAGTTGACATCAGACCATTTATGATAAGCCTTTGGGTCTCGCCATTTGATGAGTTCTAAATCCACTTAAAGATCCTATTGTCTAGCACATATATCCCCATCTTTTCCACAAGAATTTCATGAGAGACTTTGTCAAAGGCTTTGCTAAATCCTTGTAAACTATGTCTATAGCATTAACAAGATCTACTAGTCTAGCAAACCTATCAGAAAGAGGAAATGGAGTTAGTTTAGTTGGTGAAGCTAGGTTGGATCTTTGTAATCACTGCTTCTTTTTCTAAATGTTTACTATCCCTTTAATAATCTAAGATTTTCATAAGAATCAAAGTGAAGCTCACTGACTCGTCTTGCAGAATACATTCTCTTATCTTTTTTGAAAATCCAGCTAATATTTGCTCTTTTCCAGTCCTGTGAACCATGCCATTCCCCATGACCTTTCAAAGATCAAGCAATCTCATCTGCAATTTCTTTTGGTACCTAAACCTAACTTGATGTCATGAAATCATCTGCTTAGTTGGCTGCCTTCTGCTTTTTCCGTACTTATCTTGAGTATCAGTTCACTGAGGGGCAGTGAAAGGAACGCTGGATCTTGAATGAAAGGGACTGGGTTTAAATTCTAACTCCTCTGCTACCCACAACCTGTGTGACCTGGGCCTTAGTGTCCTCAACTGAAAAAATGGTTAGACTAGATGACCTCTACTATCCTTTTCAGCTCTATATCTATGATAGCCTTCCTATTAGATATTTTTGGACATATCTCCTTGGCAGAATAAATCAAAGAAAATAAGAGAGAAGCCACTCTGCTTTCTCACAGTTATCCATTATATTCTTCCAAATCTACCCCAAGTAGTAGTCCTATCCATTCTTAGTTCCTCCTCTTTTCTCCAAGATGGTTGGTTTTTTAAAGGCTTTCCTTTTTCTTTTCCTTTCCTTTCCCCCTTCCTTTCTCCTCTCCTCTCCTCTCCTCTCCTCTCCTCTCCTCTCCTCTCCTCTCCTCTCCTCTCCTCTCCTCTCCTCTCCTCTCCTCTCCTTTCTATCTTCCACTGGTTCTGAGCTCTAACATTCCTGACACCATTATTATGGAACTATTCTGTATTCATCCTGCATTACCTGATGCGAGCCTCTTGCATGCAGATTCTTTTTAACATCTTATTTTTAAAAATGTAGGCTGGTTGATGAGTTCCCTGGGAATCTATCTCGGTCTCTTTAGACCACTTCCCCTTTTTCATAGAATCATAGAATTAATAGAATTTCAGAATTGGAAGGGATCTTAGCAGCCATCCAGCCAAACCTACGTTCAGAAGAATTCCCTCTAACAACATGCAAGCCAAGTGGTCATCCAGGCTTCATTTGACTACCTACAATGGCAAGACATCCACCACCTCCTGAGGTAGGACATTATACATTTAGAGAGTTCTAATTCCTAGGCAGTAATTTTTTACATTAACTTTAAATTTATCCCTTAGCAACTTTCGCCCACTGCTCTTAGTGTTACCCTCTGAGGCCAAGCAAAATACATCTAATCCCCCTTCTATATGCAGTCTTACGTGTTCTCAAAGTTAGCTATTGCTTTCCTCCCGAGTCATCTCTTTTTCTTCTCCAGGTAAAATACCCCCAATTCTTAAAAGCAGTCCCTATACGGCATGGGGCACAACACCCTTTTGGCCATCCTGACTGCCCTCCTCTGGCTATTCACCAGTTTATCAAAGTCTTCCCTAAAAATGTATGTAAATTCTGGAACTGAGCACAATACTGCACATGGGCTCTAAACCAGACACAATACAGGTGGGTCCCAATTAGAGAGAACAATGAATCCCCTGAAGTGGTCACATTATTCAAATTCATCCTATGTATTTCCATTGGGCTGCCTTCTGGCAACATAATTTGTGCCCACTTAAATTGCCAGATGTGAGCTTTAGTCATCTTCTTTAACAAATATTAAAAGGCTATCATATCCTCAATACATGCTAAAAGAAACAGTTCCTTTCTATTGTTGTTATCTGCTCAATAAATAATTGCCTCAAGTCTCCTCAGAAGGGAATCGATACCCACCCCCATTTGACTCTGACTCTTACTGGATGATCTGTTAGAAGACAAACAATATCTTCTTTGTCATTGTATAGAACTCTCTTCTTTTTAGGAAGAGCCTTTTCTTTAGCTCCAGTTGTTCATTAGCTCTTATTCCCTTTCTCTTTGGGGTTATATTCTCCCACTCAACCTTGAACTTCCTTGCAGTTATCATTTCATCTTTTTTCTTCTTGTTTTCACATGAAAGCCTATCTTCAATATTTTCCCCCAACAAGCATTTCATTCTCATTGATAACTTGCTGAATGGAGAGGTGCTCTTCCAGAATCTTTATTTTCTCTTCCAAGAGGAAAACCGTTTGCATTTTGATAGTAGATGAAAATTAGCTGACAGTGACAGAAAAAAATACCTTGAGTATTCTACTCAGGTCAAAGCAAATCTCCCCATGCTAATATTTTACAAAAGTCAGAGATTCAGGGTATTTTTGCTAATTATTCTGTTGTTCTTGCTAAGTATTCTTGCTGTTATTCTTGCTAATAGTACTAGTAGCCAACTCTTCTAGAGAATTGTGTTCACCTAGTTAGTACTTCCTCACCTTGTAAGTATGTTATCATCACAATACCACCTTAATAAATCAGGGAAACTACATTTTGCTAAAAAAGATACCATATACAATGAAATAAAATTAATACTAAACATATATGCACCAAATGGTATAGCATTCAAATTCTTAAAGGAAAAGTAAATGAGCTACAGGGGAAAATAAACAGTAAAACTATACTAGTGAGGTACCTCAACTTTTTCTTCTCTAAACTAGATAAATCTAAACAAAAAATAAACAAGGAAGATGTTAAGGAGATAATTAGAATTTTAGGAAAGCTAGATATGATAGACCTCTGGAGAGAACTGAGTGGGAAAAGAAAGGAATATACCTTTTTCCCAGTGGCATATGGCACCCACATAAAAATTGAACATGTATTAGGGCATAAAAACCTCACAACCAAATGTAGAAAAGCTGAAATATTATGTATCCTTTCAGATCTTTATGAAATAAAAATTACATTCAATAAAGGGTCATGGAAAGATAGATTAAAATTAATTGGAAACTAAATAATATAATCCTAAAGAATGAATGGGTCAAAGAACAAATTATAGAAACAATAAATAATGTCATTAAAGAGAATGACAAAAATGAGACAACATATCAAAATTTGTGGGATGCAGTCAAAGCAGAACCTAAATCGGTAAAACAGAGAAAGAGCGTATCAATGAATTGGGCATTAAAAACACTAGAAAAAGAATAAATTTTAAATCCCCAATTTAAAACCAAACTGGAAATCCTGAAAATTAAAGGAGAGATTAATGAAATTGAAAGTAAAAAATCCATTGAACTAATAAATAAAACTAGAAGCTGGTTTTATGGGAAAAAAATAAAATAAACAAACTGTTGGTTAAATTGATTTTACAAAAGGAGAAAACCAAATTACCAGTATCAAATATTAAAAAGGTAAAATCACTACCAATGAAGATTAATCTAAAGTAATTATTAAAAGCTATTTTGCCCAATTATATGCCAATAAAAATTATAATCTCAGTGAAACGGATATATATTTATAAAAATATAAGTTGCCCAGATTAACAGAAAAGGAAATAGAATACTTAAATAACTCTATAAATAACTTAAATAACTAGAACAAGAAATTGAACAGACCATCAATGAGCTCACTAAGAAAAAATCCCTAGGACCAGATGGATTCAAAATTGAATTTTACCAAACATTTGGGAAAATAGACAAAAAATATGTTCTGCTAAATTCCTTTTACAACAAATTCCTTTTATGATACCAATACCTAAACCAGGCAGAGCAAAAACCAAGAAAGAAAACTATATGAATGACTATTGATGCAAAAATTTTAAATAAAATACTAGCAGGGCAACTACAGCAATATACCATAAAGATCATACACTATGACCAGATGGAAGTTATATCAGAAATGCCAGGCTGGTTCAATGCTGCCAGCATAACTGACCATATCAATAAAAATAATCATATGATTAGCTCAATACATGCAGAAAAATCTTTTGACAAAATACAACTCATTCCTACAAAAATACTAGAAAATATAGGAATATATGGATCTTTCCTTAAAATAAGTAGCATCTATCTAAAACCATCAGCAAGCATGATCTGTAGTGGGGATAAACCAGAAGCCTTACTAATAAGATTAGGGGTGAAGCAAGGATGCTCGTTATCACCACTATTCAATTTTGGGCTAGAAATACTAGCTATAACAACAAAAAGAAAAAGAAGTTGAAGGAATTAGAATAGGCAATGATGAAACAAAATCATCACTCTTTGCAGATGATATGTATATTTAGAGAATCTTAGAAAACCAACTAAAAAACTAGTTGAAAGTAACAATTTCAGCAAAATTGCAGGATATAACATAAACCCATATAAATCATCAGCATTTTTGCATATTACCAAAAAAGTCCAGCAGCAAGAAGAAAAGAACATTTTCATTGAAAGTAACATTAGACAATACAAATTACTTGGGAGTCTACCTGTGAAGACATCCCTATGAACTATGAGAACATAATTACAAAACATTTTTTTCTTTCTTTTTTTGGATTATTTATTTATTATTTTTAGTTTTCAGCATTGATTTTCACAAGAGTTTGAATTACAAATTTTCTCCCCATTTCTACCTTCCATCCCACTCCAAATGGCATATAGTCTGGTTGCCCCACTCCCCAGTCAGCCTTCCTTTCTGTCACCCCACTCCCCCCCATCCCCTTTTCCCTTACTTTCTTGTAGGGCAAGATAGATTTCTATGCC
>CM053624.1:71798423-71818414 GCA_028646595.1 Phalanger gymnotis
TCTCTCTCTCTCTCTCTGTTTCTTCTGTCTTGTGGTTTCTCCTATTAATTTTAATTCTTCTTTATAACATGACTAATGTGAAAATATGTTTAATATGAATGTATATGTAGAGCCTATATCAGATTACATGCCAAATTGGGGTGAGGGGAGAAAAGGGATAGGGAGGAAATTTAGAACATGAAATCTTATGGAAGTGAATATCGAAAACTAAAAATAAATAAGTTAAATTTTAAAAAATAAACCACATAGTTTGTTGACTCTAAAATTGACTTCATTTTTTTTTTCCCAGAACTACGAAATTAAGATTTTTTTCAAATCAGTTAGTGAGTATATCCGTGCTGGAATTATACCTCTATGTTTCCATAAACTGTTAAACTGGTGCTAAATTATTGCTTCACCAAAACTCAGTTTCCCTACCTATAAAATAAGGGCAATAATACCTGCCTTGTCTGCTTCACAAGGTTGTGGTGAAAATCAAATTAAATAAATGTTGAAAGATGTTTTCTGACTATAAAAGACTTGAACAGGGCAAGTCACTAGTATTACTCTTCTAAATGAGGCTAAATCACCCAGAATAAGCTACAGTAGTAGAGACAGAGTCAGGGACAGGGCCTTGGGAACACCTGGGGATGCTGCACCTTGCTTCCTCCTTGCCCCTCCCCCACCACCTTTACTGACTCAATGCAGGGAAAGGTCCCAGGCAACAGTCTGAGGATGCAAAGTGTACTCTGTTGCTTGGGGAATGCCCAAGCAACAGGGGACAGTATGGAATCCCCAGGCTGTTGCTTTGTTCTCCCTCATCATCTTATTAGTGATTAGGTTGGGGGATGGGGGTAGGGAATAGACAGACTTCCAGCTGAGGCTTCAGGCCTCCCCAAATGGGACAACGCTGTCAAATGTCCCAGGGTGGTTATACCCCCGGTCAGAATTGAATGGAAAAAAATACCCAACAAAGCAGCCACAGCAGCAGCAGCAACACCCTTTAATGTAGGCTACAATTGGCCTGAGCGGTTACTTCCCTAATGCAAAAAACGATGAAGGAGAAATTGTAAAGCCCAGAAAGGATTAAGCCTGGGGAGAAATGATAGCATCTGCAGTGACATTAGCTCATTTTAAAATTAGGCCTGTGAATCCTCCAGCTTCAAGGCAAACGCTGGCTGCCAAACCAGGTCAGGTAACACTTCTTTCTAGCAGAAAATGTTTAGAAACTTGGCTGGCTAGATTTTGAGGGTTCTCATGGCCCTCTAGAGTACCTGGGAGAACCCTTGGCCAGCTTCAGGTTTCAAATTGACCTAGATCTACCTTTAGGACACCTTGATGCTCCCAAGAGAAAACTTGATTTTGGAGAAGTATTTCATGAGATTATAGACTTTCAGAACTAAGAGGATCCTTAAGCAGCTTCATTTTGTAATTAGGAAAAATAAGGACAGCAGAGGAAAAAATGATTTACTCAGGGTCTCACAGCAAGTCAATAGCACAGATCACCTTACTCCCAGGAGATGGACATTTTCATATAATTTTGAGAACCTTTAGCAATTTATGGGTTTTCTCTCATTTCCAGAAACTGGGACTCTCTGTGTGAGGTTTATTCATTGCCCTGGTTTCCCTAGAAGTAAGTAAATAGAGTGGGGGGAAATTAAGTTGAAGGTGCTCTGTAAGGACAAACCAGAGGAGACCAGGAGGTCTGAGGCGGGAAGGCAATCCTCTTCCTTGGCTCTCCTGCTACAGCCATAATGGGGGAATCAGCAGGCAGAATGAAAAAGAAAGCAGAAAAACACCACAAGCCACCATTCATTCTTTAAACGCCTTCTTGATTTAAGGCGAATGCTGGTTAGAGCCAGGGTTCAAGTGTAGGGCATTACTGACCTTTGGGACATCACTATTCCCCTTTGAACTACAGTCCATTGTTGCATTCCTGACCACAGCTTCCTCCTCCCCCATCAGGAGGCATTTCTGTGGCTTCTTTCAGGAGGTACCAGGGGAACATTCCCTTCAAAATGAAAAAGGGCAGAAAAATACCACTCAGGACTTTTCTTGCAGCCTGTAGCTTTTATGGCACTCGAGCCAGGCAGAATTTGGTTCTGACTTCATTGTCTCTTACCGCCTATCCTTAATCTTGTGATGCCTATTAACATTAATGAGAGCTACATGTGAAATTGATGGGGGTAAATGGGCAAATATGTATTTAGCAGGGAAAGGAGAAAAGATATCTTAAGACCCTGGTGATTTCTAGGTAGAAAGAAACAAAGAGCTTTGTGCCTCCTCCAGTTAAGTAAAGTTTTTTGTTTTTAAACCCCATGAAAAAGTCTCAAAACCAAGGTTTGGACTATGCCAAAGTGTGTAGCAGGAAGAAATCAGCTTCCCGGAAATTCATATTTAAGACTGACAACCTCCCTGCCTTCTCCTGGCTGATCAAACAGGTATTGTGAAGCTCTCTACCCATGCATTGACTGGCGATCGATAGCTTTTCCAGAGTTTTATTTTGACCCGACATTTTGCTTTTGCTTTTGAGCTCTCTCTCTCTCTCTCTCTTTCTCTCTCTCTCTCTCTCTCTCTCTCTCTCTCTCTCTCTCTCTCTCTCTCTCTCCCTCTCGCTCTCCCTCTCCCTCTCCCTTTCTCTCTCTCTCCCCTCCATGAGCTGTCTGGTCAAGCCAAACTGCACCACTCATAGTGCCCTGGACTCATCTCATGCAATCCTGCCTCCTAGCCTTTGCTTGCAGGATTCACTCCAGTTAGAAAGAAGACTGCCTCCATCCACCTAGGGAAATCCTACCCAAACTTCCAGGCCCAACTCAAATTCCACTTTCTCAAGGACACTTTCCCAAACTCCCCCCAAATCAAAGGTATTATCTTCTTCAGACCATTCTTCATGGCAAATATATATTGCTCCTATATATGTTAATTATATTTTAGTTTGTATCCTAATGATTTGTATATTCCCCTTAGCTCCCTTAACAGATAATAACTCGGGAGGAAGGAGTACTTACTCATCTTTGTATCTCCAATAGTGCTTTGCCCTTGTAGATAGGTCCTTGTTCACTAAATTTCTTTCTCATTTGCCTCCTCTTCCCATTCCTTGCTCCCCTACGTTGTTTATGGTATCACTCTTTATGTATAAATCATGTACCCATTTTGACCTTTTCTTGTCATATGGTGTGTCAGAGATCTCCAACCAAACTGACCAGGCTACACCACCCAGGAAATGATTATTATGTCTCACCTTCTACTTTGAAGCTGAAGCTCGTAACCTCATCAGCAGCCTTCCCATCTTGGAAATACACTTCTACCTTGAGACCTCCTTTCCGGAGTAGTGAATCCCTAGCCTAGACCACCCACTCCACGAGGAAACCTGAGTCATGCTCACTTCACTCCTGGCTCAACTCACTCTTCTCTCCCTCTTTCAGTCTTGTACTTGAGCAGATACCCCCCCCTCCTTGTTGTTTTAGCCCTCCCTTCAAATTTTGGTCTTCCTTTATTAGAAGGTAAGGTCCTTGAGGATAGGTACTAGCTTGCTTCCTTGGATCTGTATCATAACCAATTAGCTCAGTGCCTGGCCCATAGCTCGATAAAGGTTTTATTTATCTATGACCTTATAACCCCAGCCATTTTCTGAAGGGCACAACCTAACCATTTCTTTTTAAAAATGGAATTCTCGCACTTCAGATGATAAGGTCCTTGAGGCCTTGAAAATTGAGTTTTCAAATCTAAAGAAGCTTTATTCTTCAGCTGTAATGACTTATGGGGCCCTGGGAAGAAATATGTCTAATGCTATTCCTAAGTGTTGCTTCCTTTTCAGGATGAGGTGGAGGGGACCCAGAGATGCCCATGGCAGATTACCCAAGTATGGCACTCTGGCTTAAAGTCCTGCAGAGGCTCTCATTTGTCACTTGACAGTGACAAATTCCAGAGAGCTCTAAGTGAGACTGGAATCCCACAAGACCTGATTGATATGTAGGGTTGCTGACCCTGGCTCTGGCCTACTGTCTCTTTCCATCTTCACTTCCTGAAGTTTCCTCCTAAGAACATCTACGACTTGCAGAAGCCCAGCCCCACAGCAGAATCCTAGTATGTCTTTGCTTCCTTTTACAGGGAGAGCTCCACATACCAAAGAAGGGGAACTAGTTAACCCTGCTGGGACCCCTCTTGGATTAGGAAACCAGGCACTTGCTGATACCCTGTCTTCTGGGTAGTAGGTGGTGCAGTGGATAGAACACTAGGCTTGAATCAGGAAGACTTATCTTCATGAGTTCAAATGCAGCTTCGGACACTAGCTGGGTGACCCTGGGCAAGTAACTTAACCCTGTTTGCCTCAGTTTCCTCATCTACAAAATGAACTGGAGAAGGAAATAGCTTGTCTTTGCCAAGAAAACCCCAAGTAAGGTCATGAAGGGTTGGACATAACTGAACAATAAAGAGTTTTCTGCTGGGATAGAGTTTCTGCCTAAGAAAGACTCTGATGCCTTGGTTTCATGGCTTTTTTGTCTCATGCTCTCTTTCCCTTCTTTCTGTAGGCCCTCCTCTCTGACCTCTCTGAGGGTTGAGTAGTCATAAACTCTCATTGCTTTTACAGGTAAGTAAATTTCATTTAAAAAAATTTTCAGTGGAATGTAAGGTCCTTGAGGACAGGGACTATCATACAGATTTTGTATTTACATCCCTAGCACTGGAACTTTGTAGGTGCTTAATAAATACCTAATGATTTAATGAATGTGTGGGTTGCAGGATTTTCCTGAAGGCAGATGGCCTAGACAGCCCTAAAGGGTGGCCTCGCTTTAGTGACACTGATCTAAAAGAAAGTCTGTAGGAATGTTTGCATTGGCACCAGCTGGCAGCAGTATTCACCTGCCAGCCTTCCTTTGGGTGCAGGTAAGTGCATGAACTCACAGGCCTCTCATTCTGTTCACAAACACTCATTCAGGCTTCCCACAAATTGAGTTTTCAAATCCAAAGAAGCTTTATTCCTCAGCTGTCTAGAGCTCTGCCTGGGAAAGCCCCAGCAATTTTCCAGTTACCTTTATCGTTTAAATACAGATCAGTGCATGGCCTGCACATGCTGACATCGAAGGAACCTGGTGTGATTTTTGCCAGAAGCTGCATTGGATTAGGGAAGCCAGGTCTCTAACATGGAGAGGGAGCTGAGCTTGACTAGAGCAAAACAAACATTTTTGTGTTAAATGCCTCTGTCATCTGCTGAACTTCCCACTAAGCGGGGCTTGATGACCCCAGCAAGTCCAGAGCCCTCATCTCTAAAAAGTGATTTTGACAACATACTCCCTGTGGGATTGGTTTTACCTTCTTAAAGTCATGGGCAGCTCTACTTATGAACGGCACAAGAGGCCCAGAAATAAAATATGTGCCAGCTAATTTGCTTAGCGGAAGGAGCAAAGCCATAACTAGGGTGGGTCAACTAGGTGCCAAATTCAGAGGATGAGAACAACAATTGAAGTCATCTAGCAGTAGAAAAAAAAACGGCAGAGCTTAGCATCTAGTTAGCAAGAATAATTAGTTAAAATAGGAAGCTACCAGATGGTGGGCTAGGGTAAGCTCCTCCCCCACTCTACTGCGTTCCCCCCCACCTTATAAATGGTGCCTTCTCAAGGGTTGAACTTGTACCGATGTCCTGGAGTGTCTGTCTGCTCCTGACAACTGAAGATCTGCTTTACACTGCTAATGGTACTTGCTCAGGGTGCAGTGTCCTAATTATGATTCAGCTCCAGCAAAGCACTGTTAACATACGTGGTGTAGACAGAGAAAAGAACTCTCAACATGGAGACATGAGAATAGGATTTGAGTCCTGGTTCTTCCAGTTACTAGGCATCTTTTCTTATCTGCGAAATGGAAATGAGGCAGTAGAGAGAGTGTTGACTCTGTTACTTAAAAATTGTGTGACCAGAGGCAAGTAACTTGACATTTCTGGGATTCAGGCAACTCCCTAAAACTTATCTGCTAAATTAATGACAGTTGGTGAAGGGATTTCCCACACTGATTAAATGTCATGTAATTGATGTGTAGTGTCTGGTGGCACCTCACCTTCCCCTCCCACCCTACCTCATCACATCCCACCACCACCCCCCAGCTCATTGGGAGGGTCTCTCAGAAAATGGCTTTTTATGATTCCATATTCTGTAAGACCATAGCTCATGAGCCCCCACAGATGGGTTTACCCTTAATGGTTAGTCAGAGGACACAATTTGTTCAAAGCAAAGGCATTTAATGAAACAACATAAGAAAAGTAACAACAAAACATTTCCCACAAAAACCTGAGGCACACAATCCCACAAATATATACAATATCAGTGGAGAAAGAGAACATCTCTAAGGAATAATGTACATGGAATGGCACACAAACATGGGACATGTGAGGCCAGGGCATATACATGGGGAGCTCATGGCTCTGAGGCTTCAGGGCTCTGATGTCTTCAGAGTTATCAGTGTACTGGTCCCACAAATCTTGTTCCCTGAAGGTATCCTGGTCTCCACAAAATACAATTAAAATGGATGATACTGGGCAAGATAGGGAGCTTCCTCTGAAGGCTGCTCTGCTAGATAGATTGGTCTGATGCTGTTTACTACCTCTAGCTTCTGGCTCCACTGAAATACTTGGCTATCTCCTCCCCAAAGGAAGGGCAGGGACTGCCCTTCATTTTTAGCTTCAAGTCCCATTCACTTTTTCTTCTATGGCCCTTTTAGAAAAGGCAGAAACCCTTGCCTTAGAATAGGAAAACAACAACAAAAACGATCTTCCCTTCCAAAAAATATTTTTTTTGCTCCTTTTCCCTTAAAAAGTAAATTGACTTGTTCACTCCAAGACTTGACAAACAGGCCAATCAACTCTCCAACAGGGGATTCTCAGCCCCATTTGCTGAATTCCTAGAACAAAGTACAGAAATAAGTAGCTAATGCCCTGAGGCTCATCTACCTTTTCAAAAGCTTTAATTTTCTGTCCACAGGCAACCTCACTTATACATATAGTGAATATTCCGTATATTTTCCAATTTTAATCTCTGAATTTTGTTCAGTAATTTTTCAATCATTTCCAACTCTCCATGACCCCATTTAGGGTTTTCTTGGCAAAGATACTGGAGTGGTTTGCCATTTCCTTCTCCAGCTCATTTTACAGATGAAGAAACTGGGGCAAACAGGGTAAAGTAATTTGCCCATGGTCATAGACCTAGTAAGGCTGAGGCTAGACTTGAACTTGGGAAGATTAGTCTTCTGACTCCAGTTCCAGCATTCTCTCTATTACACCACCTTCCTGCCCCTTAATCTGTGACTCTAGTGGTTATCTGCCCCGAAGCAACCTTACAATTCTGAGGTTTCCTGGTTTTTCATTCCTAGGTATTTTTTAGTCTCAGACACTAAGTTTTGTGACTGTGGGAAAGTCACTTACCTCTGTTTTCCTCAACTATAAAATAAGCAAAATAATATCACCTACCCTGCAGAGTAATGAAATCATATTTGTAAAGTGTCTAGCACAGTGCCTGGCACATAGTAAATGCTATACACAGGCTTATTCCTTCCTCCCCACACCCTACCCCAACTATTTTTCTGTATAGATGAATGCTGGCAAGAAGAAGACACAAAGTTAAGCCAATGGCCCAGGGTCATTGTCTCTTCCATCTGCCTAGCTACATTCCTGTATGGCTTTTCATATGCAGACAGGCCAGTGGAACCCTAAAAGGGGATCTTAGGCACATTGGAAAATGGAGATTTATTTAAACTCAACAAACATTTATTAAGTAAAACTATGGTCAAAGATTTGTGCTATGCCCTAGGGATGGAAAGACACACCAAAAAAAGTCCCTGCCCTCAAAGAGCTTTTATTCTAAATATACAGTTAAGTAAATACAAAGGATACATGATGTAATAGAAGATGATTTTTAAGAAGGAGAGAATATAAAGTAAAACACGATCATTTTTAAGAGGGAGAGAGCACCCACCAGGAGGAAACAGAGGTTTTGAGTAGGAAGTGGCTTTGACTAAAGCTAGGGATTCTATATTATAGAGGTGAAAAGGGAATGACATTCCAGATGGGCAAAGTCAGGGAGGTGGTGATGGAATGCCATGGGTATATGGGGGGGTCAGCTTGGCTAGAATTAAGAGTTCCTGAAAATAAGTAATAGGAAATAAAACACTATACCACCTGCCTCAGAATAAGAGATAGCATGACATCATGGAAAGAGATCTGGCTTCAGAAAAAAGGAATGAATGAATGAAAAAGCATTTAAGTACTTACTATATGTGCAGGACCATCCTAAGTGATGGAGATAAAAACTGAAAAGCAATACAGTCCTTGCTCTCAAAGAGCTGACACTCTAATGGAGGAGAGAGACAACACAAGAGTTTTCAGCTGTAAGTCAGATGGAAGGGTCCCATGGTCCTTAGGGAGCAACAAATCAGATAGCAATACATTTTAATGTCATTTCTACACATAGAATCACATAAGCTTCATATATTGAACCATTTTAAAGTATAAAAAGCTTGGCTTTTGTTGGTAAGAATTGTCTTTGTCAGGTCAGGTTTAGTAGCTGTGGCACTGTAACAGCAACCACACTGGCTGCTAGTGCAGGTTCTTTTATCTGCTTTACTAAGGAAAGATAGCTGTTTCAGGGGTCAACGATCTTTCTTTTGTCACATAAAATACAAACGCAGGAAATACAGATGAGAGAAATAAAGAGCAACAGACAGGGCTCTACTTCCTGAATCAAAGCTTTACATCCACCACTGAATCGAGAGAGCCTTTGCCTCTGAGGAGTTGGAGGGCTCTGAACATACGGCCATTCAGTCTTGATCAGGGAATCACAACATCTTTCTCACAGGTGAGCCCCCAAAGCACAAACTCACCTCTCAGAATATATACTCTTTAGGCTCAGTGCCTAATTAGAAATTAACAAAAGGTGCGTAAGCCTTCCTACAAGCAAGCAAGCTTCCCTTAATGGGCTCCACATGAGGCCTATTGATGGGTTCCACCCCTGTTAAATGGGGTTAATGATAGTACCTACTTCCTCGAGTTGTTTGTAAAGATCCAATGAAGTAAAAGCACTTAGCATGGCATGTAGAAGGGACTCTAGAAATGGTAGGTGTCATTGTTATCCTTACAATGGTTTTTTGAGTCAAAGGTAACGTTTTCCCCACCACTGTTGGCCCTTTATTGTCTCAGAGCTTTATGCAAGTGGCAAAGGTCCTGATGGGGAAGGATTGCATCACTTACTTAAATTTGATTTCTCAAAAGGCTCCTGAGGCTCCTGTTGTCTGTGACTGGACTGTCTTTCACCTTTCTCTTGTCCTCAGAACTCAGCACAGTGCCTGGCATATATTAGGGGTTTAATAAATGCTTGCTGACTGACTGGACGATCGCTGCAATGACCAACCACAATCCTACAGAACCAAAGATGAAATGTGGACCCACCTCCTGACAGAGAAGTGATGAACTCAGGTCCCAATGGAGACATATGATTGAGGCCAATGTAAAAATTTGTTTCACTTGACTGTGTATTTGTTACAAGGGTCTTGTTTTGTTTTGTTTTGTTTTACTCTTGAGAGGAGAAGAAAGTAAGGAGAGAGGTAGATAGGAGAGAAAATAAATGCTTGTTAATTTAAAAAGGGGGGGGCTACAGTGGAAAGTGCACCTAGCCTGGAGTCAGGAAGAGCTGAGTTCAAATTCGGCCTCAGAAACTTACTAGCTGCATGACCCTGGGCAAATCATTTAACCCCTATTTGTATTAGTTCCCAATCTGTAAAATGGGAATACACTGGAGAAGAAGTGGCAAACCACTCCAGTATCTTTGCCAAGAACACCCCATGGAAGAAGTCCATGAGATCATGTAAAGTTGGACACAACTAAACAACAACAGCAACAAATGAAAACAAACATTTAAAAACTATGTTGTGGGGGCAGCTAGGTGGCACACTGGGTAGAGCACCAGCCCTGCAGTCAGGAGGATCTGAGTTCAAATCTGGCCTCAGACACTTGACACACTTACTAGTTGTGTGACCTTGGACAAGTCACTTAACCCCAATTGTCCTGCCTCTCTCCCTCAAAAAACACCAAACTATGTTGTGAAAAAGTTTTATCTGAAAGAGACCAAAAATTTAGAACTATTGAAGGACAGGACACTATGAACAAGCCATATGTATATGTACATCTTGTCTCTCCAGACAGAAAGTAAGTTCATTGGGAGCATAGTCCTGGTGCCTGGCACATAGTAGGCTTTGTAGATCATGTGCTCTTGAGACTAAAGGGAGAAATATCTGTAGGACTAGAAAAGGTAGAGAGTGTTTGCTCACTCCTAGTTCTCAATAGGATCTCCTTAAGTCTTATTAAGCAGAAACCTCACAGATTAGCACAGATTTTTTTTACAAAGTCTTACTCCACTGCCTGATTGCAAAGCAGAGGAAACATTGAGTTCTACCAGGCATCCATACTACTGTTGCACAAACTTGTTCAGGTTGTACTAGACCTTAAAGGCTCTGAATATGGGTCTGGTGACAGGCTTTACATCTATGGTTTGAGGACCAGCCTAGATCACGTCAGAGAGAGTCATCACCAGGGCAATGACCATAGAGTATTTGAGGTTTTTATCCATTATAATAATCAACAATAATAATAATTATCATTTACATAGCACTTTAAAGTTTGCAAAATGCTTTTACACATATTATCTCATTTGACAACCCAGTGAGGTGGGTGCTATCATTATTCTCATCTTACAGATGGGGAAACTGAGGCAGGGGTTATGTGACTTGCCCAGGGTCACACAGCTAGTAAATGTCTGAGGCCATATTTGAACTCAGGTCTTCCTGACTCCAGGTTCAGTGTTTTATCCACTGTCCCACCTATCAAGTCATGGAGATCATTACTAAAGTATGGAAGAATGAAAGGCTAGGTGGTACACACAACAGCCTTTTTCAGGGATGTTATGCTGGTCATCTAAACAGAATGAGCACACACATATGCACAACACACACACACACACACGCACATGCACACACATGTATTTTATAACAGCCTTTCTAGGAATACTCTTCTGTCCATCTGGTGGCAGATAGTTATATGTGGCTTAATGGCTACATTTCTGGTGAGAGCCAGGAAGACCTGGATTCAAGTTCTACCTCAGATGCTTGCTGACTGTGTGACTCTGGTCAAGTAATTTATCCTCTCTCAGCCCGTAAAATGGGGATAATAATAACACTTGCCTGAGACAATGTTTATAAGGCACTTGACAAAACTTAAAGGGCCACATAAATATGAGCTATTTTTATTATTATTAATGTTACAGTAGAAACAACACTGGTTCTGGTATCAGAGGACCTAACTTCAGATGCCATGTCTGCACCTAGTTGTCTATGTGACCTTGGAAATTCACTTAAAGTTAGTGGGCCTCATTTTTCCTCAAAGGTAAAGTGTATTTGTGAAGGGGGGTGGGGTCCATTCCAAATGTACATCTATGATTTGGGTTGGTAAATAGTGTAACTCACCCTCACTCCAATAAACTCACTCTCCTTCAAGTACTGAGCTCTGGGGTACTGTATTAGAACGTCACCTGGAAGACCATGTCACTAAGGAGCAATGAAGTGTGTGTGTGTTTCTGTGCCTTGTTGTTATTAAGATTGAGATAAAAACAAGCTCATTCCTTGCCCTGAAGGAACAATTTACACACGAATCATATCATACTTATAAGACACTATAAAAACAAAAAGCAAACAGTTGCTGCTCCCAATGAATTTTCTAACAGCAGAGACAAGATACACATAGCCAGCTAGCCAGCTAAGCAACAGACAGCAGACAGACAGTGGTCAGACAGACAGATGGTAGATAGATAGATAGATAGATAGATAGATAGATAGATAGATAGATAGATAGATAGATAGATAGACAGACAGACAGACAGACAGACAGACAGACAGACAGACAGACAGACAGATAGATAGATAGATAGATAGATAGATAGATAGACAGACAACAGATATAGACAGACAGACAGATAGATGAATAGTTGGACAGACAGAGATAAATAAATAACGGCAGACAGAGAGATGATAGATAGACAGACAGATAGATAACAGACAGCAGATAGATAGATAGATAGATAGATAGATAGATAGATAGATAGATAGATAGATAGATAATGTGAGGTAATTTGGGAGGTAAGCATTAGCAATCGGGAGGGAGGATCAGGAAAGGATTCAGGTAGAAGGTGGTGCCTTAGCTAAGTCTAGAAAGCAGTAAGGAGTTCCTGTATGTGAGATGGAGGGAGAAGGAAGCAGTTAGATGGTACGGTGGATAAAGCTCTCAACTTGAAATTAGGAGGAGCTGGAAGAGAACCTTTGGTCAAATCTCATCATTATACATGAGAAAAAACTCCTGCCCAGAAAGGGAAAATTACTTGCCAAAGGTCACTCAGTCAGATATTGTCAGAGCCAAGGTGAGGAGACTCCAGTCTCCAGCCTATACTCTTTCTAGGACACCAGAGTGCCTCCATCTCCTTAGAAGCAGTTACCAACTGTTTATATTGTAGATAAGTTTAAGAATGTAGTATAAACAATTAAGTATAAATTAACATGTCTAAAACATCAACAGTTAATAACAGTTGTTAATGTTTCTTTACCACATGTTTTCAGAACAGTGAGCAGAGAGTGGGGTTTCAAGAGTCCCATGGCCAAACTGGGTTAGGAAACAATTTCCTTGTCAATTGTATTTATACTGGATGTGATTTGTCCACAAATCTGTGTATAATATAGCCTGTTCTTGTGTTCAAGAGTAAAGGGGAAAGAAGAGCATAATTCAATAATAGGGCCAATAATACGAAATTCACAAACTAGACTGTGGGACCTAGAAGAGCTCTTTTCAACCTTCACATTTTGCAAATGAGGAAATGAGCTTTGACTATTTCACTCCTCTGTGTACATGCATGAGTGTGCGCACCCACACCCATACACATACACACATATGCATGCACACACACACACGCACACATACATACATACATACACACACACACAACCTCCAATGGGTTCTCATTGCCCCTCAGAGAAAATAGAAACTCCTTACCTAGCCTGGCATTTAAAGCCTACTACAATCTGTCTCCCACCTACCTTGACAGTCTGTGTTCCATGCCTCTGGCCTGCAGATATTTAACATTTCAGCCACTGCAGGACGCTATGGACCGCGGCACTCACCATGCCATCTTCTATATTCATACAAGCGATCTACCACACCTTAGATGCGTTCCTCTACATTTGTCTGTCTCAGAATCCTTCCATGCTTCCTTGGTGCCATCTACTCTACGAAAATTCTGATTCCCACCCCACCCCCTGAGCTATGAGTGTTCTTCCCTCTCTTACTTGGTTTTCTTTGTACTACACTTATAAATTATGCTCTTTGAGGGTGGAGGTGCCTTCATTTAAGCCTTTATCTCTCCATGTAGCTGAGGATGACATAGGGTGTTTCTGTCATTTACTACCTGTACAACCTCAGGCAAGTCACTTAACCTCCATGTCCCTTGGTTTCCTAATCTGCGAAATGATGGGATTGGGCAAAATGGCCTCTGAAGTTCCTTCCATGTCTAGTTGTTTGACCCTGTGAATGAGATGACCTCCGAGGTTCTTTCTGTCACTAAATATTTGATCGTGATGCAGTGTCTTGCATAAACATACTTAATAGACAGCTAAGTGGCAATCGCATTGGGGTCACCAGACAGCTGGGTGGAGCAGTGGTTAGAGGGCCAGGCCTGGAGTCAGGAAGATTTGTCGTCCTCAGTTCAAATCTGACTTCAGACATTTACTAGCTGTGAGACCCTGGGCAAGTCACTTCACCCTGTTTGCCTCAGTTTCCTCCTCTGTAAAATGAGCTGGAGAAGGAAATGGCAAACCACTCTGGTATCTAGTTTGCCAAGAAAACCCCAAATGGGGTCAGAGAAAGTTGGACATGACGGAAACCTCTGAATAACAAGCTGGCAATTTAGATAAGAGTTCTAGATCTGGAACCAGGAAGACCCGAGTTCAAATCTAGCCTTAGATATTAGCTGGGTGACCTCGAGCAAGTCACTTAACCTTTGTTTCCCTCAGTTTCCACATTTATAAAATGGGGATCTTAAAAGCACCTATCTCCCAGGGTGGTTGTGAGGATCAAATAAGATCATAATTGGAAAGCACTTAGCGGGGTGCCTGGCACACAGTAAGCGCTATGTAAGTTTTAATTATTATTGTTTTATTAATAATTAATTTTAATAAAAATTAATATTAATTTTATTGTTGTATTAATAAATGTTTGTTAAAATGGAGTCCAGAGGGGATAGTAACTTAGCTAAGATCACACAGAGAAGTAGCAGTAGGGTCATGACTCGAACTCTTTTCTTCAGGGACACAAATTCTCTCTGCTGTTCTACATCACCTCTCTTTTGTGAATCTCAATTCTTTACAACTGGCAGTGGGGCAGGGGGAAGTGGATGAAAGATGGGCAGATTGAGGGAAGAGAAGAAGGGGAAGCTGCATTCTAAATGTTACTGGTTGTGTAATATCAGCATGCACTCGAGGGGGGCGATGTCATTAGATTTCATACAAACCTAGCAATTGTTTGAGACACGAAAAGTCTAGGAATCACTAACGTTAAGAAAGGGTTTCATTTCCTGTTGGAAGGTTTTATTGTTGTTCTCTTCATGAAAAGCAATCAGGGCCAAGGCCCCGTAACTATAATTTTTAAAAAGTTATTACCTGTATCAGGTGAAAGAATTTCAGCAACTCTGTGATCAACTTTGACAAGCTTGTAAAGGTACCCTAATGCCACTGAGCTTTTCATGCTTTTTATATCCTATCGCATTTTCTGCTTGAGCGGTATACTCAGCGGCACCGAAGAAATCTTCCGTTTTAATTTACAGCAGATGCAGCTTAGATCATCTAATATCAGCTGCCGTCATGAAAGTTGTCTGGTTGGTGGCAGCTCTCACAGACATTGGCAGCCACCACATGTAAACATAAGAAGAATGTGGTTTCCTAAGTGTTTAGTGAGTCATTGATTTCATTCCAAGTGTTAAGCTCTGCTTTTTTGCCTTCGCTGGAGTTCTGCAGGCTCAGGTGAGGTTGAAGATTGGTGTTGTCAATGGGAATGTCAGTGGGAGTTCACAATCTCCGATTGATTGACTGACTGCTCCCTTGGGAAGGAGACAGATTTGGAATGCAGAGGTGGAGCCTATTTCCAGTGGAAATTACAATTCTGGTAAGTTAACCTCTTATTTTCTGAGGACTGGAGATTTAGAGCTGGAAAGGGCCCCAGAGGTCATAAAGTCCTGAAGCCCAGAAAAGGGAAGAGACTTAACAAGGTCATAGGTCACAGAGTGTTTGAGCTAGGATTGGGCTTAAGGTAGGAGGGATGGTCTTTCTGATAAGTGATTCTAACTCATCTCTCCAACATTGAATACCTGATGGGACCCTAGGCATCTAGCTCATAAGCTAACACATCTAGGGCAGAAAGGGGAATTCAGAGGCTAATGCTACTTCTGTCCCTTCTTCCCTTCTTCTTTTCCTTTCCTATCTCTTCCTCCAGTCTCTTTAGGTTACCCGCTCCACCAATCAGTGTATATGGTCTCAGGCAGCTTCAGTCCTCCTAAGTCAGGAGGATACAAAGGAAGACAACCTAATCAAGGCCACGTTTGTAATATTAGTTTGTGTGGACAGAAGTGCCTCTTTGCACCCACCAAATCAGTGCACCTCGGCATCTGCCCCTTCTGTCTCTGCCTAAGATCAGCCCTAAGTAGGGTTTTCAAAAGATGATACTGGAGGGGAGTGGGGGGTGGCATCTTAGCTCTAGCCTCAGGTCTTTTCTATTTTAATTACTTTTGCAATAATACATATTAATTTCCTCTCCCTCCTGCCTTCTGCCTCCTCTTCTAAAGAAGAAAAAAAGAAAAGCAAAAGCTTTATAACAAATATTCATAGTAAGGTAAATCAAATTCCCACATTGGGCACATCCAAAAATGTGGGTCTTGTTCTGCATATTTAATACATCACTTCTCTTGTCAGGAGGTAGCTGATGTTCTTCACCATCACTCTTGTGATCCCCATTGGCTACTGCATTGGTCTCAAGCCTTTCACATTTTTACAATGTTGTCATTACAATATAAATTTTTCTTGTGATTCTACTCACTCGACCCTGCATCAGTTTATATAAGTCTTCTCAGGTTTCTTTGAAACCATTCCCTTCATCATTTCTCATGGCACTTGGAAATCCATCACCTTCACACACCATACTTTATTCAGCCACTTCCCAATTGATGGATTCCCCCTTAACTTCCAAGTCCTTGCTACTACAAAAAGAGCTGCCATAAATATTTTTGTATATTCTCCGTGCTTAGAGTAACACTTGGCAAAAGTAGGTACTTAAATACTTGTTGACTGAATGACATCTGTGACTTGGAAGTTGTCTGAAGCACATAGAGGTTAAGAGACTTAATCAGGCTCACACAGCTAATATACCAGAGGCTGGGTTTGAACCACGGTCCTCCTGACACCAAGCCCAGCACTCTTTACACTATATATGGAGGACCAATACACAAGGATTTAATGACATATTTTATGCACTTGTTTGGAGGTTTTCAGAATTCTTTACATCTTTTATCTCCTTTAATTAAGAAGTAATACAGGCATTCTTATCCCATTTTATAGATGAAGAAAATGAGAAGAGAGATTTGTTTGTCTGAGGTCCTGGTAATAGAGGCAAGATCTATCCTTTGGGTTAAGCTTCCCCAAGGGTGGAACTTGGACTTTGAGGGCAGTCCACATGACTGAGGCTAGACAGGGCCTCAAGAGAGCAGAGAGAAAGAAAGAAGGAATTGCCTACCAGCTCTTGCTACAAAGCAAAATGATATAAAAAACCCTGAGGTGTATATAGATATATACACACACACCTCATGAATTTCTCCCCATTCCCTCATTATCTGGGTAAAATAATATGAGACTCTGCTCTTTCTCACTTCCTTCCACACATTTTCTTTGGATCATAGGTTGCCTTTTAGCAACTTTGTTTCCCTTTGGATGTTCATTTAAACTGGAGTTCACCTAGATACATGCATTAGGAATGAAAGGACATCAGGAGACACATGGTGTGATTACCCCGAAGCCCTCTATCCCCTAGGGATGGCCTAGGGACCTTGAACCCTTGGCACCCCAGCCTTATGGCTCTCTCATTGAATAATTTGGGAAGAATCGTCACCACTTTTTTGACACATGAGACCAACTGGGATTTTTAAAAGAGTCTCTCATCACCTATTGTACTCCCTTTCTGTCTTTTCCACAAATCCCTTATTCTTTTCAGTCTTGTCATGGCAGAGGAAAGCCTGACACTTTGAAAGCATGGACTATTTCAGTTTTGTCTGCGTATGGCTAGTGCCTATAATGGTGTCTGGAACCTAATGGGTGCTTAAGAACCTATTGCAGATTGATCAGATAAACTAGGGTGGCCCCTATCATTTAGGAGGAGGGGATGGGAATGGGGAAAAGCACTTGAAAAAGCAACTCACTTCAGCCAAAAACCTAGCTAATGAAAAATTGAAATTTTTCTCCCCCATTTCTTTTCACCTTGAATTTTTCATGAAACCAAATGGCAGTTTCCAGAGGTGAAAAACTGTTATTTTCCCAGACAAATTCCCGTGAAGTGAAAATTGCTAGTTTCACACAGTTCTATCACTGATGACTATTATTACTTTGGGCACAAGATTAGTACAATTTGATCAGGGGAAAAATTTGGCCCTGTTCTCCATGGGACTCAGAATGTTCTCTCAGCAGAGTAGTCATGGTTCAAGGGATGGTGTGTTACCACACTGGCTCTTTCCGAGAGATCAGCCACCGCACCAGAAACCATGGGTTACATCTGCTGACCCCAGATGCCAACTTGATACTGTGTAACATGAGAAAATACCTACTGTCCTTTAACGTAGGAAATGAAATGCCTTGAGAGATCAGTGGGAGTCTGTGTTAAAGAGCATGGGAGCAAATCCTCAAAGAGGAGAGGTACGAAGCATTGAAATCAACCTTTCAGGGCTTCCAATGTTTTCTTTCATTTGTAAGCAAGATGGGGTGTTACTAAAAATGTTTACCTAAATGGGAATTTTGGTTTCTTATCCCTTTCCTTCAACAACCACTTTATCACTGAATTATAGGATGTTAGACCAAGGAAGGGACTTAAAAATTATCTACCCCCTCACTTTATAGATTAAGAAAATGAGGCCCCTGGCAGTTAGATGCCTAAAGTCCCAAGATGAGTTAGTAGGCATACCTGGATTAAGAAAGAACTCTCTTAGCTCCTAGGCCAGATCTTTTCCCATTATGCCAACTCTGAGGTGGCTTCTGGGTGAGAGGCAAAGAATGTCCTACCCTATAGGTATATAATTGGTGGGAAAAGTTCAAGATTGTATGGAAGTAGATGGGAGAAATTGGATTTCTCTTGGAGCATCATCTCCTTGGCTGACTTGACATTTATATCTGAGTTTATATAGAGCAGAGGTTTTTAGCTTTAGACCTATGAACTTAATTTTTTTAAATGATAATTTTCAATTTAATTGCTTTTCTTTGTAATTCTATGTGTTTTATTTTATGCATTTAAAAACAGAGAAGAGGTCCATAGGCTTCACCAGACTGCCAAAGGCAGTCCACAACATATAAGAAGGGTAAGAGCCCCTGGTATAAGTGTTCCCAGAGGAAGCCTGGTCAAGGATAAATCTTGGTTAGTTGAGTCTAAAGGCTAGGAGCATGATTTTGCTATTGGTGAGGTGGCACAGTGGGAAAAGCTCTGGCTTTCAAGCCAGAATGCCTGTGTTCAAATCCTGGTTCTACCACATACCATCTTTGTGTTCCTAGGTTAATCACCTCCCTTTTCTGACTCTCACTTTCCTCATTCAAAAAACGAGGAGGTCAGGATAGGTGATTTCCAAGGCCCTTTTCTGCTCTAAAATGTCTAAATGTCTATGTCTCTCTACACTAAGTAGGGAGTTGCCAAGTATAGATAAGATCTCTAACTTTCCTCTGGCATTGAAGATGTTCCCTTGCCCCTAGGTACTTCTTAATCTGTTGGCAAGTGGAAGCTAATGACTTTACGAGAAATCAAGATATTATAAAACAGAACCAAAGGAATGAAAAAATGGAAGACAATGTGAAATATCTCATTGGAAAAACCACTGACCTGAAAAATAGATCCAGGAGAGATAATTTAAAAATCATTGTACTACCTGAAAGCCATGATCAAAAAAAGAGCCTAGATACCATCTTTCAAGAAATTATCAAGGAAAGTCGCCCTGATATTCTAGAGCCAGAGGGTAAAATAGAAATTGAAAGAATCCACAGATCGCCTCCTCAAAAAGATCCCAAAAAGAAAACTCCTAGGAACATTGTCGCCAAATTCCAGAATTCCCAGGTCAAGGAGAAAATACTGCAAGCAGCCAGAAAAAAACAATTTGAGTATTATGGAAACATAATCAGGACAACACAAGATCTAGAAGCTTCCACATTAAGGGGTTGAAGGGCTTAGAATATGATATTCCGGAGGTCAATGGAGCTAGGATTAAAACCAAGAATCACCTATCCAGCAAAACTGAGTATCATGCTCCAAGACAAAATATGGATTTTTGATAAAACAGAGGTCTTTCAAGCTTTCTCAGTGAAAAGACCAGAGCTGAATAGAATATCTGACTTTCAAACACAAGAATCAAGAGAAGCATGAAAAAGAAAACAAGAAAGAGAAATCATAAGAGACTTACTAAAGTTGAACTGTTTTGTTTACATTCCTACATGGAAAGATGATGTGTGTCATGAGACCTTTCTCAGTATTAGGATAGTTGAAGGGAATATACATATACATAGACACATAGACAGAGGGCACAGGGTGAGTTGAATATGAAGGAATGATATCTAAAAAAAATAAAGTAAAATTAGGGGGTGAGAGAGGAATATATTGAGAAAGGGAGAGATAGAATGGGGTAAATTATCTCATATAAAAGTGGCAA
>CM053624.1:71818914-71833914 GCA_028646595.1 Phalanger gymnotis
GGGAGTGTTTTGCATAATGATACATATGTGGCCTATGTTGAATTGCTTGCCTTCTTAGGCAGAGTGAGTGGGGAGGGAAGAGGGGAGAGAGTTTGGAACTCAACGTTTTAAAAGCAGATGCTCAAAAAAAAAAGTTGTTTTTGCATGCAACTGGGAAATAAGATATACAGGCATTGGGGCATAGATATCTATCTTGCCCTACAAGAAAGTAAGGGAAAAAGGGATGGGGGGGGCAGGGAGAGTGGGGTAATAGAAGGGAGGGCTGACTGGGGAATGGAGCAATCCAAATATATGCCATCTTGGAGTGGGCGGGGGGGGGGAGGGTAGAAATGAGGAGAATATTTGTAACTCAAAATCTTGTGGAAATCAGTGCTGAAAACTAAAAAATATCAAAAAAAAATCATTAAAAAAAAGTCAAATATGATGAATATGGAGAAGCTTATGAAAACAGTAATGGGTTATGTACAGTAGCAATGGCAGCAGGCCCTGGGCAAAATTATGGAGTTGACTGTTTGCTTCATATTACCCCCAGGTTTTTCTTCTCTCCTCTTCCTCCCCTAACATCCCAATCCTAGATAGGTACATGGTCTATGATTAGATGAATTCAAAGATGTAGTGTCAAAGGCTGGGATAGTCTTGGGGAAGTAGGTGGGCAGAGAGATTTCAGCCTGGCTTCAAAGATCAATCCAAAAATCTTCATCAGAAGGAGAGCCTTTGGTGAGAGACCTCACTGGAGACCCAATGAAATTGTTTGGAGGTTAGACATATTCTCCTGTTCTCTAGGTTTATCTTATATTAGCAGGATAAGTAATTAGGAAAGCCCCCGCCATACTGTCTCTAATACATTATCTTGAGTTGCTTCATACTGTAGAAGAGAGCAGGTATTTCCACAGCCTGCTGAGCATTACCCCTTGGATGATGGGATTTCCTGTTGCATCAGCACATCAAACTCAATAGGCCAACTTAAATTCTCTAAATTCCTCCTAGCTTCTTTATTTTTGCTAGCAGCACCTGGGTAAAATTCATTTAAGCTTTGGGGATAGGGATGATAAAGGAGACGAAGACCCCAAGACATCCCAAGGGCAGCACTAGCACTGCTGCCCATGATTCTAGAAATTTATTGTGGCCTGATCTCAAGCATGCAGTCTACCCCAGTGTGGTTCTGTCAAGCTGTCATGGCATTGGAAGGAAACAGGCCCTGAGTACTATTATGTGTAAGGGATTGTGGCTCATGGTTTTCTTGCCAAAGTCCTCCACACCTCACAGTTTTCCACCAGTCTGCATGCTGCCTGAGATACCAACACTATGGAAAAAGAGAGTCCTATCAGTGGTGGTCCCTTGGGTTAAAGCCTCAGAGGCCACAGCCTAGTTGTACCTCTGGTTGAGGCACTCTTCTAGTCATTCAGGTTTAAAACTTTGTTTTCCTCTTCCCTCTCCTTCACTCCCACATCCAATCAGTTTCTAATTCCTGCCAATTCTATCCACCTCTAGACCTCTCTGGCATATATCCCTGCCTTTACGTTTCCATAGCCAGTATCCTAGTTCAAGTCTTCGTTACTTCTCATGTATACTATTGAAATAACCCCCTAAATAGGCCTTCCTCCTTCAATTCTTTGCCCTTGCTAGTCAGTCCTTCATGTTACTGTCCAAGTAATCTTCTTAATGTACAGGTCTGATCACATCACTCTCCTGCTCAAAAGCCTTCTGTAGCTCCTTGTTATCTACAGAATAAAATATAAATTCTTTAGCCAGGTATTAAAAGGACTCCATGATTGGGCCCCAGCCCACCTTTCTAGACTTATTCTACACTGCTTTCCTTCATGTCCTTTATCTTCCAAACAAACTGTTGTCTCCTGACCTAGTCTTGCCCCCTTTACCTTCATGCTTTCGCAAACACCATCTCCCATGCCGGTAAGGGACTTTCTGGCTTATCTCTGCTTGTTAATCTTCCTCTTCCTTTGAGGCCCAGCTCACATGCCACCTTCTCTATGAAGTCTTCTCTGATCCTTCCCTGTTAAAATATCATGATTATCCACCTGGACTTAGGATTAGACATCCGCTTCACCACCCCTCAAACTCTTTATCTGCCACCAATCTAAGAACCATCTTGGGGCAATAGTCTGCCCAACATTGGCGAAGGTCCTGATGAAGAGCTAAGTTGACCTGGCTGAAGGTGAGTACCTCATCCCTCTTATATGCCTGGTCTCAGGACTTTGCCTTCCCATGGCTTGAGCAGTAATATTCCCCCTCTTCACCTCTTCTTCAGGTTCTCAGGCATTGATAAATAAATGAGCAACATTACCTTTGCTACTATAAAAGGAATGATGACCTGTGGGCCTATGTATGGCTCAGCTCAGGATCCCTGTGCTTCTGAGTTGTGAGTAGCTCTCTTCCCTGTCCACTCTTCTTCATACCCCTCCATGCCACCCCACTTATCCAGCGTTCCTAGTCAATTCTTCCCGATTCTTTCAGTATGCCCTCTGGAATACATGCTTGATCACTGACAAATTGCCCTTCAATTCAGAAATTATTTTTTATTTCCTTATGTATGTACACATTGTTCCCCCTGACAGAATACATTCGAACTTCTTAAAGGCAAGGGCAGCTTCATTTTGTCTCCATTCCTCCAGTGAACCCAACATAATACCTGGAATATAACATAATAATAGCTAGCATTTATGTAGCACTTTAAGGTTTGGAAAATATATTACAAATATTATCTCATTTTATCCTGGGGGTAAACAACCTGGGGAGGTAGCTAATATTATTAATCTTATGTTACAGATGAAGAAACTGAGGCAGAGAGTAGTTAGACAACTTGTCCAGAGTCACACAACTAATGAATGTTGGAAGTCAGATCTGAATTGAGGTCTTTCTCATTCCAGATCCATTCCATCTACTACAACACCTAGATGCCTAATAAACATTTATTGAATTGAATTAACTCTCCCTCTTCTTTAATGTCTTGTACTTCTGTATCAACTCCCCTGGGGATTTCAACATATTCTAATTTGGATCATAATTTCCTGCATATTACAATTACCTTGTTACTCTTACTAGATTATAAGCTCCTTGAAGGAAGGGAATTGGATGAATTTGTCTTCATGCCTAGCAAAGATCTTTGCACATAGCAGGCATTGAATAAATAAACGTTTGTTGAATTGAAATGAATTGAATTAATATGGAGGCAGACTTTGAATTTTGTCTTAATCTTGCAAAAAGTGTTTCTCTACATTCATATGGTAACAACCATCTTTTAAACAGCCATCTTCTTTTACATGTATTATTTGGCACTTATTTAATAGAAATTCTTATATGACATAGTATGATATTTTTGTCTATCACAGCTAACATAACCCAGTAAGAATGATGTTGTTACTCTTCTGGGCTAGGAGAATATTTTACATTTTATATAAATATTCCAGCTTACCTGGCACAACTTGATGCATTCCTCAGGAATTTTGTTTTGTTTTATTTTGTTTCTTTAATCTTGAATTCAAGAGACAACATGGACTAGTGGGTAGAAGAAAGAGAACTTGGCTCCAAATCAGAGGCCTGACTCCATCACCTACTAGCTGTGTGACCCTTGGGCAAGCAGTTTAGCCTTTCTGGGTTTAGCTTCCTAATCTGTAAAACTGAAAGAATATTTACACTACCTGCCTCAAAGGGTTACTGTGAGGATCAAATGAGATGGTGCATATAAAACATTCTAGAACCAGAAAGATTATATAAATATAAGCTACTGTTACTTCTGTAGCACCTCATAACTTTCATCTTTCTTTTTCCTCTTCTTCTCTCTACTATTCCTCCTCCTCCTCCTCTTCTTCTTCCTCCTCCTCCTCCTTCTTTCCTATAAACACTTGCATTGGTAAACACTCTACCCTACCCTGAAATTCAAGAAATTTTTGCTATATCTGGTGCACCTACAAAGGCAAAACCCCCAGATGGAGATTCCTTCCCTTCCTTATCTCCCAGTAAAAGAAATATGTGTATATAATTAGGTGAAAAACATCTGTAGAGATTTCGCTTGCTTGGCAATATTTCTGAAAGGGCCCTGTCCTATGTAAGAAGATAAAATGTTTTACCAAGGTCATGCAGGCCTAGGCTATACGCCAAGGAACCATTCCACAATCAAGGAAGGAACCAATCAAAAAAGGCAAAAAAAACCCCATAAAGTGAAGATCAAAAGAGATGGAAACTAGATACTACCACACCTACATCCCTCCCCACCAATTAAAATGCCCAGAATCCCAAACTGGAAATAAAAAAGTCAAGAGCACTAGAACGAAGTATAAAAGACTACATAGGATGGTCAGACTCTCCTGTCTCTGTCCATAGATGCTTCATGTCAACCTGTCACTACAAAGAACCAAGTGATGTGCCCCCTAACAAACCTGGGCAAGTTTGCACCAAGGAACCAAAGACAGTTACATCTCGTTCTTGCCAGGGCTGACTTGCTATAGAATGTATATCTTTGCAGATATTGCTAAATGAATATGAAATAAAAGGCAGATAAGCATATGTGTTGTTATTTCCACGCTAATAAGAGTAGAATGTCTTGTTATGGTACAGATCTTGAAGGCAGAAGGGCCTGAACATTGCTCTTTTTGGCTGAGCTGAAAATGGTGCTTACCCATCACCCAGGTGCCCAAAATATTTGGAGTTTAGGATGAGAATGGCACACTGGCAACCAGTGCCAATAAGCAACAACAATCGGGATTGCTCTTGAGGAAAAAAGCAGGGAAAAACAAACAGGATAATAACCCATTTCAATTAGAGCAGAGAGGTCTTACCTGGTGATTAAGGCCATGCATCACTCCAAGAACAATGAGCAAACACACTATATGTGACAAGGACAGAAAAGATTCTACTGAGTACAAGTCTAATCACAAATACCCCATATTTACATGGGAAGTGCCTATCCCACGGATAGAAGCTGTCCCCAGTCTCTTTGGGGCATGACGTAGTATTCTCTAATGAAGAAGTACTAAGGAAGAAGGAGGAGGAAGAAAAAGAAAAATGGAGAAGAAGAAAGGATGAGGGGAAGGAGGTAGAGGAGGAGGAGGAGAAGAAGGAGGAGGAGGAGGAAGAGGAGGAAAAGGAGTAGGAAGAGGAGGAGGAGGTAAAAAAGTTTTTGAAAATAGGATACCTGGGGATATACCTACTTGCACCCAGATGTAAGACATGGCCTGGACTCTCTGACAAAGCCCTGGTGAATCCTATCTTTCTTGGATCCTTTAAGCAAAATTCATAGAATCATAGGTCATAGATTTAATGATAAAAGGTGATAAAAAAGACCTTTGAGGGCCTCTAACCCAACTGCCTTGTGTTACAGATAAGAAAAGTGAGGCCCATAGAAATGAAGGGACCTTGTCTAAGATCATACAGAAATTAAGTCCTTTATATCCATTATTTCATGTAAGCTTCACAACACCCCCCAATGAAGTAGAAACCACAGGTATTATCATTCACAATTTATAGAAGAAAAAAGCTGAGAATTGGAGAGGTTAAGGTTTAAAGGCAGAATTTAAACTGGAGAATAGTGGAATTTGAGTCTTTTGTCTCCAGGTCTACCACTCTATCCACTGCACCACACTGCCTACTCATCTGTCCTTACCATGATCACTCCCATTTCTGAGTATCAGAGACTACATCATAGGTATCACAACAGTTACAACAATGAAACACATCTCTACAGCACGACCCAAAAGTCTTAGCAAATTTTGGAACTTTAGCAGCTCAAAATTCTACAAGACAGCCCATATAGCATCTTCATTCCACAAGCATTTGTCACGGGCCTACTGCATACCAGGCAGTGTGCCAGGCTCTGGAGATACAAAGAGAAGAAAGGCACAGCCCTTGCCCTTAAGAAGCTTACATTCTCTCTAAGGTTTAAAAACTGCTCTCCTCACTATAACCCTGTGAGAAGACAAAAAGGAGGGAAGGAGACAATTTGACTGAAGCCAATCTGCATTGACAGCTTCACTTTATAAATAAAGAGACTGAGGCTCAGAGAAGTAATGTGAGGAGAGTTTCCTGTGTCCCCTAGCTTCTTAATAACAATGGGAAGATGAAAACACAAACACAGATCTCCTGCCACACTTGGTTGATGAAGAAAGAGTCCGTTTCTTCATTGGTTCTCATACTGTTGCACTGAGACTAAGGACCATGCACCTTAAATTATCCAAAAACAAAGGGATGAGAACAGGTACTGCACCTGTAATTTCATTAGTAAAAGGAACTTCCAGGAGAAGAAATGCAGGAGGCACCTTCTCTGAAACTTATAGTCTTAAAGAGTTACCTAGAGCACAAAGTTAAATGACATACCCCAGTTCACACAGCCAATTGTGTCTGGCAGGACTCAAACACAAGCCTTCCTCAATGTGAGAATGGTTCTCTAACACCATAGAAGAAATAGGAAAAAGAAAGAAATTGGGGGTGGGAAGAAGTAGACCCAAACTCTGTGAGGGGATTTATCGTGTGGATCAAATTTTAGAATGCCTTTTGAGGTTTGTGTTTCTCTTTGCATGGTACTGAGAGCAAAATTTGGGTCACCAGGTTAACCAAGAGAGAAGAAATAGAATTGTCCGACACTGATTTCCAAGACAACGGGTACTAGTTTCATCTAGGAACTGCCTCATAAACTCCACTTGAAACAAAATCATATGTGTCTCCTTCCCAGAAAGTGGAAGAGGAAAATATCAATCTGTTTGGGGAAAAGTTAGGAATTGAGTCTGCCTGGAGTGCTTGATATATGACTGAAGCCTGGTGAGCAACAAGGGATTCTTTCTGTTCCATTTGATCTCGGTCTGGTAATAGGCCCTCCTGACATCAGCCAAATAGGGGATGACTGAGGATGTTTTAAATAAGATGGTTACAAACTTCAAAGGCCATTCTTTCACTCCCAACGCCCCCTCCTTTCTTCCTCCTTTCACTCAAGGCACTCCATCCCTTTCCTAAGCAAATTGTTACAGGGCCAAAATCGGTTGTAGGATGATGGAGAATCAAGGCCCTGGTGGCAGGTGGTACCACCTGTGTGTGCAGAACAGCAAGATGGAGGGGGGAACTCTCATCTGCTTCCCAGTTGTGGGCAGGGGGTGGGGGGAGCAGCGTCTGATAGTGATTGCATGTCAGGTGGGAGTGAGAGGAGGGGCTCTTGCTTGTGCTAAGCCCTCACACTCCCTGATTCTCCTCCCCTTCATTCTTTTCCTGAAAGAACTTTGAAGAATTCCCCCTCATGAACCAAGCAGCAATCTGCTTCTCATAGAATATTAAAAAACTTGAAGGGAGCTTTGGAGAAGATCAAATCCAACTCCTTTACTGTCCAGAGGAGGAAATTGGGGCCCCAGAGAAGGGGGGATATTCACCCAGGGTCACACAGAAATTTGGCTGCTCATTTCTCCTGCCTCGCAGTCCAGGACACTTTCCCCTGTACCGCTCGGCTTGCACACTTGCCCCTGGAAAAATAGAGTTAATGGCTCTTTGAATTGGATAGGACCAACTGTGAGGCTATCCCAGTTAATCCAGAGGGTAGAACCAGCCATGTGACCTGCTATCTTTTCATTAACTTCTTTGGGGAGAGTTGATATAACAAGAATAATTCGTAGGAAGGGGAACCCCAAGTTCAGAGACAAAAAGCACTTTACTAGCATTAATCGCCTTACACTTGGAGTTTCCCAGTGGGGTGGAGGAGGCTGGAGTTATTATTTCTAACCTGGATTTAGTTGTTTGGCCCAGAAATGCATCTATCTGAGGTGGGGTTTAGCCACTGTTTATTACAACACAGAAATGGGGCAACACTTCAAGACGGGAAGTAAACGGCTCTCGGCTCACTTGAAACCCTGGTTAAGGCATCATGATTGACAGTTTAGCTCTTAAAGGGGTCCAAGAGTTCCTGGAAGTGACAATAGAACAAAAGCTCTCACCTGTGGGATGGGTCACCTCTAAAAGAATGGGACTGGTGTGTGGCCTTTGTTTAATTCTGAGCCTCTTCCTTAATGCCATGCCCAGAAACAGCCTCTCCTGGGAGCTGGGTCCTGAGTGTATGTTTGGGAATGGAGAGAGAAGCATGTAAAGGAGAATGCATTGAGCAAGGCGGTTTTTGCCTCAGTCTGAGATGAAGACACTATAGATGGAAATGGACTGGGAGGAGAAGAGGAAGCATCCCAGGGACACCGTAGTGACTGGCAGCTTATGAAAACGCTTGTATCTGTGGTGGGGTGTTCCCGGTGACCTAAAGGAGCTGTAGCCTGATGGGACAGGTGCCCCTGATATAAAGCCAGAGAACACTAGAGTGGGGGAAAAGTGGGGTGGGGAGAGGAGAACCAGGGAGCCTTGCTTTATGATGGTGTCCCAGGAAAATGACCCTCAAGCAGTCATCACCGGTCAGATGTGAAGGAACTGAGAGAGAATTTCCTAGCAGTGGAGTACAGAGGACCTGGAGGCAGATCCTGCAGGACCAAGGTTTCTTCTCTGCCACTCTCTGTCTAGGCAACCTGAGTGAGTTGTTTCGACTAGGCCTCAGTTTCCTCTGTAAAATAAAGGGATTGGATGAGATGATCACTAAGGTCCCTCGAGTTCTAGAGTTACGATCCTATAGTATCGTTCAGCTGTTTTAGTCGTGTCTGACTCTTTATGACCCCATTTGAGGTTTCTTGGCAAAGACACCAGAGCAGTTGGCCATTTCCTTCTCCATCTCATTTTACATATGAGGAAACTGAGACAAACAGGGTTAAAGGACTTGCCCAGAGTCACATAGCCAAAAGTCAGGTTTGAACTCAGGTCTTCCTGACTTCAAGGCCCAATGTTCTAACCACTGTACCACCCAGCTGCCCCCGTATTCCTATGATCATCTCCCAAATGGGCATAAATTATAATGGTGCCTCCTTAAAGTCATATGAAAGTATAAGTAGTTGTTATCGACTCCCTTCTTGTTTAAGGATTGGACATCTCTCCTTTATCTTGGCATTGTCAAGGAGATCAAGACAGATGGGTGGCAGATTTGGTAAATACATATATATATACACACACACACACACATATATATATATAAACATGCGTATAGTATATATATATAAATGTGTGTGCATATACATATACACATGTACACATATACATATACACACATATATATCTTTATCTATATATCAATATTATACCAGTGTTTCCTTCTTTGATCACCTAGGGATCTGCCTTTACTCAGCAATCAAGGGGTGGTTTTGGATTAACTAAAGAGCCAGCCTCTCCTTTCCAAAGGAGCTATCCATTGTCCAGAGAAGATGTGGAGGTAGAGATTGTCTTATTGTCTTTACACTAGAGGCCCCCCATGACTGTCAAGTGCTTCCTTTTCACCTCTGCCTCATAGAATCGTATGTACAACTTTTCTGTGGAGACTTTCTTGATCTCCCAATGGCTAGTGCCCTTCTTCCCTAGCTACCTTTAGTTGTTTGTTTTTTTCTTCTTATACTTAGTTTGCATATCTGTGTGCATGAATAAACATGTTATCTCTTCCTTTAAAATCTGTATTCTTTGAGAATGGAGACTTTTCTTATCCTTCCTTCCTTCCTTCCTTTCTTTCTTTCTTTCTTTCTTTCTTTCTTTCTTTCTTTCTTTCTTTCTTTCTTTCTTTCTTTCTTTCTTCCTTCCTTCCTTCCCTTCCTTCCTTCCTTCCTTTCCTTTCTTTCTTTCTTTCTTTCTTTCTTTCTTTCTTTCTTTCTTTCTTTCTTTCTTTCTTTCTTTCTTTCTTTCCTTCTTTCTATCCCTGTGTCTAGCACAGTTCTTGGCACATTTGTTGTTGTTCAGTAATTCAGTCATGCCTGACTCTTCTTGACCCCATGGACACCAATGCTGTCCATGGGGTTTTCTTGGCAAGGATACTGGAGTGGTCTGCCATTCCCTTCTCCAGTGGATTAAGGCAAACAGAGGTTAAATGACTTGCCCAGGGTCACAAAGCTAGTAAATGTCTGAGGTCAAATTTGAACTCAGGTCTTCCTGACTACAAACCCAGTGCACTGTCCACAGAGTCACCTAGCTGTATCCTGGCACATAGTAGGGATTTAATGAAATGCTTGTTGATTGATGCAAGAGAGGAATCTATTGTTGTTAGTTTGGAAGGTCAAGACAGAACTTCAGGGACAGGCAGAGCTGGCTAGTACAGTGTTAAAGTACAGGGGAGAGGAAACCTGAGAACCCTAAGGTGTCCTGCCCAGAGAAGCCAGCTATGAGGTTAGATCATCTCAGGTTAGTTAGTCTTCCTCCCTAAGGGAGATATCAGTGTGCAAGTAAGCAGAGGAGTGTTCATTATAAACCCCAGTGTAATAGGGTCTGAGGATGTGCAGACAACAGCAGTTTGCTAAGATGGCATCTTTGATGTGGAAGGCACTAGGAAGCTGAGAATTGGAGCCTGCATAGACATTTTCTGCTTATTGATTTTCTGTTTATTGAGTCCACACTGTGCCAGACCCCCATTACGCACATATGCAAAGAGATGGACACATACTTTCCTCTCCTCTTTTTAAAGAATTAGACCATTTTTTCCATTAGAATGAAAGTTCCTTGAGGGCAGGAATTATTTTTCTTTCTGCTTACATTTGTATTCCCAAAGCTTAGCACATAATAAGAGGTTAACAAATGTTTATTGGCCTAACTTGGCAAGGGGCTTGTTGTTGCTCTTTAGTTCTTTCTGTTATGTCTGACTCTTCATGACCCAATTTGGGGTTTCTTGGCAAAGATACTAGAGTAGTTGGCCATTTCCTTCTTCAGCTCATTTTATAGATGAGGAAACTGAGGCATACAGGGTGAAGTGACTTGCCCAGGGCCACACAGCTAGTGTCTGGTGCTAGATTTGGACTCAAGAAGATGAGTCTTCCAGACTTCAAGACAAGCACTCTACCCACTGCATCACCTAGCCTCCTAGAATGGGAGGGTAGCAACCTTTTTAAGGGAGAATAGCCACATCCTGTAATGTTCTTGAATTCTAACTTTCTAAAGAGCCACATTGTGACCTTCAGTTAGATGGACAACCTATAGAACTTATCCATTGGTATGTGGTACAGCTGTTATGAAAACTAGTAGAATGGAGATGGGAAAACACAGCACCAGGAGAATGGAGGCTGCAGAGGGAAGCAGTGATGACTATAAGATTTTATATGCTGGTCTCCAGGAAAATGGCTGTGTTCACAGACTATACATGAGGCATTCGGGGGTGGATACTGAACTCTTCCCGGACTGCAAAACCAAGGCAGTGATTTCTCCATTTTCCATCCACCCCTTTCTCTCCCAAAAGGAAGTGTGTTTGCTTCCCCAAACTTATTTCTATTTCTTAAAAGTGTGTTTACAGTTATGTTTACTTTGTCATTTAAACCAAGCTATTATAATAAAAGTAGTTAACCACTGCACTGCTAATCTGTGTGTGTCTTTGCTCAAGTGCAGCAGTAGGGAATCATAAAATTAAAAAAACACTGCCTGGAAGGGAGATAGATTTGCAACTGCGGTATGTTGCCAGGCAAATTCTCTGGCTGGGGGCTTAGAGTTGGGGGGTGGGGGTGGGAAGAGAGAGTTATTGATTTTTTTACATCTTTTCTAGGCAAGGGGAACTCTTCCTAAGCAATGAGTCAGTCGGCAGTTGGCTGAAGGGTCAGGGTGTTGGAGGCAAGGCCTTCCCCATTTCCCTTCCTTTTTCCCAAGCTTTGTTCAATAGGAAAACTCCTCCAAGAGGAGAGGAGCAGAGGGAGTGGTTAGGAAGTAGTGCCCTAGAACACACAAGAGTATAAATGAGTAAGAGTGACTGAATGATTCTGTTTACCAACACAGCAAAGGCAGTGCATGACCACACCACTGCTCAAAGTATGGACATTTGGAAGTCAGTACAAATGGACAACGAGTTAAGCCCAGGGTTAAACAAGAGGAGAACCATCTGAAATGCCTTTAGGAAATTGCAAAACTCCTCCAATGATCCCAAACTTCTTGCAAAAACAATGGTCCATCTTTTTAACATCTACCAACATTCTACCAGTTTTTCTGTATGTCTGTGACATGGAATACAACAGCGTTTGAAGAACTAAAAATAAATATCATTCCCCCAATAGATAAGCGGTCAAAGGATATGAATAAAGAGTTCTCACAAGAATTGGAAAGTATTGAGAACTACAAGAAAGAATGCTCTAAATCACCAACAATAAGACAAATGTGAATCAAAACAACATTGAGGTTGTTTTACCCCCCAAGTTGGCAAAAATCACAAAAAACAGCAAGTCAATGTTGGAGGGTTTCTTGGATGAAAGGCATGCTAATGTGTTGCCGGTAGATTTTTGAACTGGGAATTATACTTACAAATAAAATGAACTAAACTGTCTTCACCCTTTGGCCCAGAGACTCCCTTACTGAGCTTATACCCCAAGGAAGCCATTGATAAGAAGTAAGTTCCCATAGACACCAAAATATTTATAGTATCTCTTTTTGTGATAGAAAAGAATTGGAAACAAACAGATGCCTATCATTGGATAATGGCTAAAGAAATTGTAGTACGTGAATGTAATTTAAATATTACTGTATTATAAGAAATGGTGAATGTGTAATGAGTGTGAATATGTAACAAATGTGATGAATATAGAGAAGCATGGAAAGATGAATCACTGCAGAGAAAAGGAAGCAAAGCTAAGAAAACAGTATTATTCACAATGACTACAAGAATATAAATGGAAGGAATGGCTACAAACCAAAAAATCGGAACCAAATGTAAGAAAGTTATAAAGATCAATCCTGACTCCAGTGAAGAGATATGAGACATCCCCAACCTACTCCTTCATGAAGATGGCAGGTCCATAGGTATTACATATTGCATATAGTTTCAGATTTTTTCAATACATTCCTCAGTTATGCTGAATTTTTTCTCTTCTTTTTCTCCTTCAGTGCTATTTGTTATATGGGCTAGCTCTCTGGGAGTGAGAGGGGAAGGGATACTGGACAAAACTATGATGACTATAAAACAAAAGACATCAATGAAAACTTGTCAAAAAAGCAAATGAACATAATACATAAGTCTTTAGAGAGGTATGTGGTGGGTGTAATACAGCTTCAACATCTAGTCAATAAGAAAGTTTAAAGGAAAACAAGAGGGCACATGACAGGAGAAGAAGGTAGGCTGACTGGTCATGTGATAAGAATGAAGGGATGGCAGCTGGATAAACCGAGTGGTGCCCTAGTATCATCTCGATGTTAGGAGATGTTGAGAAAGGTTTCCAGAAAATTAGGTGGACCCCGTGGGAAAACTTATGAGAAGACATGGACAAGAAGTACACTATGGGATATGCACGGATGTGTTGCAATATGCATTGTTGGAGGGAACATCTAAATGTCGGAGATGGCAGCTCCATTTGGGTATTTGAGTTGAGCATATATGTGTCCTGAAAGTTATTCATAGTGTGATGATCCAATGTTTAGCACAGTGCCTGGCACATAGTAGGTGCTTAACAAATGTTTATTGACTGATTGATCAATTGATGAATAGTGGGTTAACCTTGGGGTCCATTCAAGCTCTACCCCTGACACATACTAGCTGTGAGACTGGGCAAGTCTCATATGCTTCAATAAATTCTCTAAGGCCCTACATAATTTGCTGACAAATTATGGAGGAATTCATCCCAGGATTTCCCTACCCTACTGAAATCACAAAACTGAGCCAAAAAACAGGCTGCATTTATTTATTTTCACTTGGTGCCTGAGAGATTTTAGACCAACTTTATCTTTACTGGTTAATATAGATTTTATATCATTTAATATATACAAACTAATACAATAAAACAGGCCAAATAACAGTTATTTATTGCCTCTAGAAATCGTTATAATGCTTGTGTTTGTCTAAAGACTATGAAGACAAGGAGAAGCTTCCATAGCCTTCTTTCATTAGCACATTTAGTACAGCATCATCATCCAATTAACTGCCTGAGACCTTGGATGGAAGGCAGAGCACGGCCCTGAGGAGACAGAATATAAGACGGGAAATTTGTAGGAGTGAGTGGGAAGAGGATTGCAGTATGACAGCTGTAAATTCTGGTGCAGGGGGAGGGGAGAGGAAGAAAGAGGAAGGAAAGGGAAGGGTAGTGAGCGAGACAACTAAGGAGAAGGTGTCTAAGTAGAGCGCTCCAATGAAAATTGTGCTTTGGCTGACTGAAGGAGAACAAAGCAGGGCAGGGAGGGAGGGAAGGAATGTCCTAGACCCGAACCCTTTTCACTTGCAAGGCTAGAGATTCATTGGTGTTGACCTAAGTCCATTCATACTTGCAGAGTCATTCATGAAAGTTATTAAAGAATTTGGGGTGGCTAGTGAGCCACCAGTTGCCAATTCCTGATCCAGACACAGACTCATAAAATGTTAGAGTGGCAAGGCCCCTTAGAAATAATTTAGTCCGATTCTGTCACTTTACAGTTGATAAAACCAAGGGCCAGACAGAAGAAGTGATATTTCCAAAGTCACATAATGGGTTAGTAAAGGTTTTGACTAGAAGCCAAGTGACATTCTTATTGGTCTGCCATTCTGTGCACTATACAACAGTGCCTTCAATCCTCACCCCTGGAATGTCATGCCAATGGTCTAGTGCCATCCACATTTACCTAGGCTATTTTGAGGTCAGACTACCCCAGATGATAGCAATGGGCTTTCCTACATTCCTTCTTTGTACACCTCTAATAATAGCTCATTGTTGTAATAAAAAGGGTAGCCAGGAGAAATTACATAACCTATATTGCCTTGATGAATACTGAAGATTATGGGGTTGATCAGGGGACTCCTTGGTCAGAGTGATGAGCGTACAGGGAGGTAAGCCTTTGGGACTTTGATTGTACTCCAAGTGAAGGGTGTGAAGCAGGCCCATTGATAGCCCCATGGAGGAGATTCAAGACATCTGGACAGTGGGAATTATTTAGGTGGCCCCAGACAGTGCAGGACAAAGCTATCCCTTTGTCCTAGGCCTTCTATAGGGGGTTACTTGTAGATTCTACTCT
>CM053624.1:71838914-71846803 GCA_028646595.1 Phalanger gymnotis
GGAAAAGTTATTGCTCTGGGATAGAGGAGAAGCCATTTCCAGAGAGCAGGTGATGTGTACTTAGAAGACTGAAATAAAAAGTTCAACTAGAGGAAAATAAGGTAAGAGCCCTAACTAGAAGGTGAAGGACTCAGCTGGGGGTCTAGTAGTGGGGGAGGGCAGGGAGGGAAGAGAATCTCTGTCCTCCTCCTTTTCCCCACTTTTCCCCCCAAAAGGGTGAGTAACTAGAAATGATAGCATCCCAAGAGTAACACTTCATCTCTAACCTAGCCTCAAAGACTTGAATGCCATCTGCTGATTATTTCCATTTGATCCTGCATGTAGCTTGTTTGTACATAGTTGGTGGTGTGTCATCTCCACCATTAGACTATGAGCTCCTGGAGCAGGGGCTGACTTTTGCCTTTTTTGTATCCTCAGCCCTTAGCACAGTGGACATATAGCAGTAACTGACTGACATACTGACCTCTGCTGGAAGGCAAAGGAGAGATGGTCAATATCTCCAAATATTTGAAAGGAATTAGGCTTATTCTCCCGGGGTCCATAGGGTGGAATTTGGACCAGTTCTGGCAGCTGTAAAAGAGCATATGTGGGTTCAATATAACATAGACTTCCTAATAATTCATTTTGCAAAGATTTAATGAGTTGCTTTAACACTTGAAGTGTTTGAGCTGAAATTGGATGATGACCAGTGAAAGACTGTTGGAGAAGGATCCTGTACCAAATGAGGGCTGGATAAGAAAGGCTCTAAGGCTCTATCTAGCTCTAAGACTCATTGACTCTGTGGCCACAGATCTGGGATCAGTTCTGTGGATGAAAAGGGAGTCTACAGTGTAGACATAGACGATATGCACACACACACACATACAAATACATGTGTATACACACACACACACACATATGGAGAGAGACAGAGAGAGAGTGTGTATACTCTTAGGTTACAGAAATGGTTCCCATAAAGAAGTCCCCTTTGGAAGGCTGTGGGATCCAGCAGAGTCACTCCAGTGAAGGCAAAATAAACAGTGGAATGATAGGCTTGAGAAAGTCTACCTCCCCATTCTTTTCCTTCCATCCAGCAACTGGGTCCAGCTAAAAATGTCTTTCTTATAAGCATGTTACAGTGCCAGAAACTCCAGCACCACTGATTTCTTTGGGTTGATGGACTGAATACTCCTGTTAATATGAAAATGTTGACTTCAAGAGGATGAGTAAGCTATTGTCAACCATTAACACCCTAGCAAAAATTAGCAGGTCAGGTCAGTTCCCAGGACTTACAAACAGCCCCTTTATACATAATGGACTACATAAGGTTTGATAAATTGAATTCACTTAGCTTTGGTTGTCTTTGAAAGACCTAGAGGAATTTCAGAGGTAAGGGACCTTGATGAACAGCTAGTATAATTCAGACTTGGAAAAAAAAAAGCAAAAGGATCCTTTCTACAACACTCCTGAAAAGAGGTAACTCAGTCTTCCCTTAAAAACATCAAGTTGGGGAGGTGGGTAAAAGGTGAAATGACCCCACAATGTCTCCACAATATCCACTTTTGGATAGCTCCAATTGTTAGAACGTTTGACATTCGAAGCCCTTTGTAACTGAACCCCCTCCGACCTTTCTAGTCTTCTGACACGTCATTCCTTGCCATGTACTCTTCCATCCAATGACAATGGCCTCCTGGCCATTCCATGAACCCGACGCTCCATCTCTCACCTCTGAGCATTTTCTTGGACTCCCCTGCCCCACGCCTGGAATGCTCTCCCTCCTCATCTCTGCCTACTAGCTTCCCTGACTTCCTTTAAGATCCAACTAAAATTCCATCTTCTACAGGAAGCCTTGCCCAACCCCTCTCATTCTAGTGCCTTGCTTCTGTTAATTATTTCCTATTTATCTCTCATGTGGCTTGTTTTCATATATTTGCTTGCTTGTTATCTCCTCCAGCAGACTGCAAGTTCCTTGAGTGCAGGGACTATTTTTTGCCTCTTTTTGTATCTCCAGGACTTTGCATAGCTCCTGGCACATAGTAGGTGCTTAATAAATGTTTATTGAAAAGGAAGAGGAGAAAGCTTTTTCTTCATTAGTGCCTAAATCTGCCTCTTTGTGAGATCTACCCATTGTTCTTAGTTTTGCCCTCTCAGGCCAATGAGAAAAGAGCTGCAGCAAACTTTTCTCCCACCATGTGTGAAACCAATCTAAAAATAGTAAAAACCCACAGACATAGTGGATCCTGATAGTGATAAGGATGGTGCCTGATGTAGAGAGGAAACTCCCTCTACCAATGGAGATCAGCACCTTCTCTGCAACTTAGAGCCTCAGAGAGTTGCTTAGGGATCTGAGAAGTTGAGTCATGTGCCCAGGGTCACACGGCCACGATGTATCAGAAGCAGTTCTGAGCCTAAAGCTTCTTAGGTCAGTCCCCAGCCACACCACACTGCCTCTCAGTGTATAGACTGAGTGTATGGGAAGGGCAGAGGAGCCAGAGGGTATCTCAATGGCCTTTGAGTCTAACCAGTCCCTGAACCAGAATCCCTCTAGCTAAGTGCATACTGATACTCTGCTCAGAAACCTCTAGGGATGTGGAAGCCACTATTTGCTGTTTTTCCAATTGATAAAAGTTTTTTTCCTCACCTTCATAGTTTATAAGCTATGTTTATGTGTATATGTCTGTTTATGTTTAAGCTAGGTTTATAAGTGCATTAAGCCATGAAGCTATAACTATAGCTGTGATAAGATCTGTACATAAATAGGAAAATTTCATTTTTAAAAGTACAAATAACTAGCAGAGGTCAGTGAGGGAAGCATCATTTTCAATTGGAAGAGATCTGGGACAGCTTCACAAAGGAGATGGCATTTGGAGCTAGGCCCTGAAAGTTGGCTATGGTATCAGTCCCAAGAGGTGAGCAATGAAAACGTGATAATGGTGGAAAGGTGGGAAGATATAAGTCATGCTGGTGGGATAGTGAGTTGTCCAATCCGGCCGGAGAATAAAATGTAGGAATCAATCAAGCACCAAGTGTTTGTCATCTTCCAGGCTCGGACATAACGGGGAGTAGTAGCAGATAAGTACTTGAAGGGCCTTGAATGTCAAGCATAGGGACTTAGACTTTGTTCAGGAAGCAACAGGGAGCCACTGAAAGTTGTTTAGGAGTGGTGTGATGTGACCTAGAGCTATTAAAAAGATTAATCTCACAGCCCAGGCAGAATGGATTAGAAGAGGAAGGGACTCACCACCACCCTCCCTGAAGCCAAGTTTCAGTGGCATGTGGAGGGAGTTAAATCCAAATCTAGTTCTAATAAGGTCATTTCTTTGTTTACCCTGTGTAGGTGATGGTTGGAAGTCAAATCTCTAATTAGATAAAAAGGCTGGCTCTAATACAGACTGGAGGTGATTTTCTTTTTTCATTTTGTTGGAACAGGAAGCATAGACTATCTCAACAAAGTGTATTTACCCTTCTAAGAATAACTAAGTTTTGTCTTTTTATTCTTAGCAGATGTTGTATATCTCCAGAGGTCTACAAAAGAATCCAGACAGACAACTGGCATTGATGGTATGTCAGCTATGTATGACTGCCCCGGCATTCACTGTTCAGTGCCTGTGAACTTGTCACCAGAGGGAAGATCTGGGTTAAACTTTCACACTCACACAGTATGGTTCCCAAGAACCAGGATTTGTTTTTGCTGATGATCCTTGTCTTTGATCAGCCAGACTCAGTGGAGTGGAATTTAGTGTGCAATTTATTTTAAGTAGTTTGAAAGTTGTATCTTTTCTAACAGGGCACATCCTTCTACTTCCCTAGCCCTGTACTCCCTGTGTGTGAGGAGAATGGGGCCCACAAGTGTCTGCTGTCATTTGTAACTCAGTCAGACATAGACAGATAGATAATGATGGATAGGTGGGTGACAGTTATGATAGACTGATAATAGATAATATGGATACATACTGTATATGATAGATAATAGACGTGATAGACGATGGATCAAAATAGATATTATAGATAGAAAATAGGATAAATAGATACTATAGAGAGTAAATAGTATAGGTGCATAGATAATAATATGCAGATAATAGATGTGAAAAATGATGGATAATAGATATAGAATAGATACTGGGGACAGATAATAAATATGAAAGATAATAGACATGATAGATGATGGACCAAAGATAGATATTATAGATAGATAATAGGATAAATAGATATGACAGAGAGTAAATAGTATAGCTACATAGATATAATATGCAGATAATAGATGTGATAAATGGTAGATGATAGATATTGTGGCTAGATAATAAATATGATAGTAGACGTGACAGATGATGGATCAAAGATAGATGTTATAGATAGATAATAGGATAAATAGATGTGATAGAGAATAAATAGTATAGATATATAGATAATAGGAACAAATAATAGATAACAGATATTATAAATAGATAATAGATATGATAGTAGATGTGATAGATGATAGAAAACAGATATTACAAGTAGATAATTGGAGAGCTGTAGATATGATAGACAACAGATATGAAAAATGATACCTAATAGATGTGACAGGGAGATAGACAGGTAGGCTGTGTTTAAAATAGGTAAGATTTCAAAGGGTTCTTCTATCTTACAAAATACCTTCTTTACTTGTTCCCAGTCGCCTGCAATTCTTTAGCACTGAACAAAGTCTTTCATTCAATAATTAGACATAAGGTTGAAAAATCCTGCCATTTGTATTAATATTAGAGAGTAAATGACCAATATAAGACCATTTCTTGAGACTAGACTTTGACAGGTGAGGGTACTAGCAACCTGAAAGGGATGAGGCAGAAAAGCAAGGGAAAAGAACATAGAAATAGGAGCCTGCTTTGCAATTTTGTCTCTAGCTGCAAATCTCCACATTCTCTACACATCATTGGCATCCTTTAGCAGTCTCCATAGCTCACCTTCTCACAACATGACCAGAAGTCAATCTGTTCATCTATTCCTCCATGACTCAATGCCCCTTGGATTCTCCTCTTCCTTTTTCTCACACAGAATATCCATCCATTCTCTGTAACCAAACTTCCCCTATACCCAGGCATCAGTCTTCTAAGAAGTGAAGTCCAAGACCTGAGGTTTGTATCTGCTGCTCTGAACAACAGGCTTTCTTGTCATCCAAACCACTATTATACTAGGTGGTTATAACTATTATAACTATAAACTGTCCTCTGCCCATGCCCTGTTTCATGGGCAAATCAATTTATATTGGAGTGTGTGTGCATGCGTGTGTGTGTGTGTGTGTGTGTGTGTGTGTGTGTGTGTGTGTGTTTTACTCTGGGTCAGCATTTCAGGCACTACTTCAAAAGAGCTATCTCTCATCTGCTGCGTCAGTGGAAGAGTGAAAATCATTAATGCGGGTGACACCAGTCTATGTCTGTGGGTGGCAGAAAGGAGACCAGGGCTAGTCTCAGCTGGTCAGTTTCCAAGGAGGGAGTGAGGACTGATGATAATAAACAAAGGGAGACTAGCCTGACCAGACCTTATCTGAAAGTATGATTCTGAGATTGCATTCCCATCCACCCACACCGATTTCTCACACAGAGTGAATATCTTTACGAGGGACACCCTGAGGTCCTGGAAAACATAATCATCTCCCCAAGTAAGGATATATGACTATAAAGTTCTGACTGAGGATATTAAAATATGCCAGTGCACTGAGTGCAGACACACCAGGGGAGATGGAAGCCAGTGGGAAGAGCCCAACAAAGAGAAGATAGGACCAAAGAGAATCGAGTTAACTCATCCATGAGTATAGTAGGGGTCAAAACCTGACTATGGCACAGTGTCTAAAATGAGAAACTAAAGTGGAAGAGATGGAAATATACAAAAGACTACAAAGAACTATTATAGATCAAGAGACTCCCAAGATGTAACACCCAGAGGAAGATAGCAACTCCACAAGTATGAGCAAAACCTCAGAAAGGGAAAAAATGGCATGGCCATAAGGACCTCAAAATATCTGGAAGCAAGAGATAAAAAATGAAATAAGAATTTGGGGGAGAAATGTAGAAGGAAAATAAATAAATAACGTAGAACAGAGAGTGGAAACCATTTAGTTTCCCCATCTCTAAAATAGAGAAGATAATAGCACATACCTTTCAGGTTTGCTGTGACTATCAAAAGAGACAATAAATGGAAAATAATTTACCTTAAAGAGCTATATAAAGTTTAAATGACTATATAAAAGTTAGCTATTATTATGTAACTGTCTCCCAGCACAGTAGAATAAACCAAGTAGAACTCAATGACTTCATAAAATAAAAAGTAAACAAAATTAAAGGTTTGAAAAAGTGAGAAAATATGTATACAATTTTTAAAAGTCAAGGAGAGAAAATTTAATAATCATTGAACTCCTTGCAAATCATGAGAAGAAGAAGTAGTAGGAGAAGAAGCAGGAAGAGGAGGAGGAGAAAGAAAAGGAAAAGGGAGGAGGAATGGAAGGAGGAGGAAGAGAAAGAGAAGAAAAAAGAGGAGAAGGAGAATGGGAAGAAGACAAAGAAGACGAAGAAGAAGAAGAAGAAGAAGAAGAAGAAGAAGAAGAAGAAGAAGAAGAAGAAGAAGGAGGAGGAGGAGGAGGAGGAGGAGGAGGAGGAGGAGGAGGAGGAGGAGGAGAAGGAGAAGGAGAAGGAGAAGGAGAAGGAGAAGGAGAAGGAGAAGGAGAAGGAGAAGGAGAAGGAGAAGGAGAAGGAGAAGGAGAAGAAGGCACAGAAGCAACATTCTAATAGGAGAAGAGACTAATGTCCCTTCAGAGTCCTAATGTCTTCAAGGGTCAAAGAGGGCATCAAATAAGACACACAGAGGGATTGGAACTAATGTTGTTTCCTCTTTTTGTGGTCTTAAGAGATGACAGTAATGGGAGGGGGGAAGCAACACATTAGGGAAGAAATTAGGAAGAAGAAATTGAACTTATTACATCTCATAATTTAGGTATATAAAACGAATGTGCAAGGGTAGAGCCAAGATTGCGGCTGGAAAGCAGGGACTTCCTTAAGCTCTCTCCCAGGTCCCTCCAAACACCTATAAAAAATTTCTCTGAACAAATTCTACAGTTGCAGAACCCACAAAATAGCAGAGGGAAGCAGGGCTCCAGCCTAGTACAGCCTTGATGGTCACTGGGAAGGGTCTATCATACAGAGCTGGGAGTGGAGCACAGTAGAGCCCAGCATGGGCCACTCCAGGACCAACCAGACCAGGAGCTGAGGGGAATAGGTGCGGCGACCTGAATCAGTGAGCTGTGGCAGTTACCAGACTTCTCAACCCACAAATGCCAGAGACAACAGAGAAGGTTAGTGGGAAAAGCTGCTGGGACAGAATGAAAGGAGTGCACAGTTGGCCACTGCCCTGGGGGCGTGGAGGTGGTGCAATTCTGAGGCTGCTTCCCGAGCCCCAGCTGCAGTTGCTTGTGGTCCCAGGCCCACCTGGTGGGAGGAATGAAGTGTCAGATTAGAGCAGAAGTGCAAAGCCTACTTTGCCCTGCCTAGATCTGGGCTTCAATCCTGGCTGGCAGTCCTTGGGGGAGAAGGAGGGCTGGTGTGGCAGAACTTGCTGTGTAGAAGTAGCTCTGAAAACAGCAGCATAACCCCTAAAGCTTGGGACAAAGTACTCTCTACTCTACAAGCAGTCATACCCTGACAAAAAGTTCAAGGGTCAAGTAGTTGGCTGGGAAGATGGCCAGACAGCGAAAATGGTCTCAGACTCAGACTCAGACTCTAGAATTTTTTTTTTGGTGACAAAGAAGACCTAAACATACAGATAGAAGAAGTCAACAAAGTCAAAGAGCCTACATCAAAAGCCTCCGAGAAAAATATGAATTGGTCTCAGGCCATGGAATTGCTCAAAAAGGATTTGGAAAAGCAAGTTAGAGAAGTAGA
>CM053624.1:71847303-71863887 GCA_028646595.1 Phalanger gymnotis
GGAAGGAAGGAAGGAAGGAAGGAAGGAAGGAAGGAAGGAAGGAAGGAAGGAAGATGAATGGAACATTATTTTAAAAGCTCAGAGGAAAACAGAAGGAGGTTCAGAAGGAAACACAGTAGGACAACCTTGGGACTAATGTGCTGAATTTGATATATATTTTTGTTTTTGAAAGCTGTGTATAGTTGAAATTTGTGGTATCATATACAATCTTCTTTTTCATTTCTTTGTATACAGTAATGTTTTTGTTTAGTCGTGTTTATTAAGTTCAGAAAAACAATCAAAAAAAATTTTAAGAGTGTGCAGCAAAGAAGTGGAAGTACCATCATAGGTAAATAGAACCATTTTCCTAAAGTAAAGCAGTGTCTAGGATGTTCTAACTCTACTGAACCGTGTCTCCATTGGGGAGTTTTTCTTTTGATGTATGTGTCTGATCATAAGAGGTGCGAATTACATGCTTCTTACTACTGTAGATTAGTTCAAGGAAAGGATGAACTGACACCATGTATGTAATTTTCCTGCGGCTTTGCAGCACTCTGGTACGATACTGCCTGTTGCTCTCCAATTAAAAAAAAACAACAACAGAGACCCACTGGTGTTCCATCAACCTCTCATTCACTCCCCTAAGACAGGGCTCCATCAGCTGCTAGCCCCATGGTACAAACTTTCCCTGGGAGTTAAGGCTTAATATTTTTGTCACTGGCTTAGTGTCAATGCTTTCCACAAAGTTACCGGGGGCTATTTGGGAAGGATTTTGCCACTGGAGCCTCTGAGTGCTAATGAGTGTGACTTCAGAAGAGAATTTTCCATTAGTAAGTAAGAAAAAAAAATCACCTTGAAATCTAATAAGTAATATTGGGTCTATATCTCTTCCTAATCATGGCCTATATCTCATCGTATACTACTGCCCAACACCAGATATGAAAATTGAAGTTCTCATTTGATTATTTCATTCATTTAATAAATATTTAAGCAAGAGCCTATGCTTGGTACTAGGGGAGAGGGGCAAGAGGGGAAATGGAGCAAAATCCCAGTCCTTACTCTCAATGGGTTTACAGTTTGGAAGGAGAAATTAAAAAAACACCTATAAATAATTACAAATGGTAATAACACTACATGATTCATAAGAAGAAAGGAAGGGTGGGATAGGAGATAGAGATCCAGCCTTGGAGTCAAGGAGGCTTTCAAACAAGTCTTGTCTCTGACATATTACCTGTGTGTCCTTGGTCAAGTTATTTAACTTCTCATTGTCCCCAGACAAATGTCTAAGACCATAGATTTCAGAGTGAGTGCTGGTGATCTACATTAGGCAGACTTTCCTGACTGGGATTTCCCTCTACCAATGGAAATAAATAACAACAACAATAATAATAAAGAGTATTTTAATGTATTTTAATATGTATTAAAATGTATTTTAAATTTGATAACTTACAGAACATTTTTCTCATACAAGCCCAGTAACATAAGTAATATAAATAGCATTAACTCTAGTTCACAGATGCAAAAATTTACACTCAGAGGGCACAAGAAATTTGCTGAAGGTTACACAGTTGCAAAATAGAATTGCAACTTAGAACTTCTGTTACACTAGCCCCAGGGTGGAGAACCCTCAGCCTCGAGGCCGCATATGACCCTCTAGGTCCTCAAGAGTAGCCCTTAATCAGGGCTGCACTTGAGGACTAGAGGGCTACATGTGACCTTGAGGCCACGAGCTCACCACCCCTGCATTAGGCTCTCTAGATTTCTATGCGAAGCAATAAAGGGATTCTGAGAAGGGATGGAAAATCAGGGACTGCTTCATGGAGGTGGCATTTGAGCTCAGCCTCTGGAGTACAGGAAGGTTTTCAATGGAGTGGGAGTGCCCTAAAGGCAGAAGGAACAATGGAAACAAGGCCAGGATTAATTAACTTCCCTTCCTCACCTTCTCTCCATTTACCCCATCCCATTGACTAAAGAGTGCCCTCGCTGGTTCCCAGTCCGTGAATTCTCCCGGAAGCCCCCCCAAAGCGAAGGTTGGAGTCTTCCCCTCTCTTCTGTTCTAAATCAAATGTGCTGCTTTTATGCCCCACTTCACACATTGTAAAAGATACCAGTGTGAAGACGGCTCTGTGTCCACACATTCAGAATGCCTTGTGACCCGCTGTCTGCCTGCTGATAGATTCAATGCCCATTATTGTAATGGATTTGCTGTTAGGAAGAAGAAAGGGTTATCTGCCTAATAAATTCAGGGACCCCAAAGGGTTGTTATCAATCACATAATTCCCCTGTATATTGAATTTTATTATAACAGATTTGTTTGGTTATTTCTAAAAGACAAATATGCTCTGATGAGTGCCCTGGGATACTGGGGAGCAGCTGAGATGGAAGGAATACAGAGACTTTTAGAGGTATGACTTATTTTTTTCAGTCCAACTAGCATAAGCACTGGAGGACTGCCTTGCTATTAGGGCATGTGGGGTATTTTTTTAAAGCTGTCCTGCTAATGAAATGCATAGAAAAATAAAAACATGGCATGCAAATTAGACACCTTTGGGGATTTAGATAAAAAACTTGTTTGAAGGGCTAATTAAGGAGCTATTAAAAATAATTAATAATCATCTGCTTTTCCCAAATAGTTTTCAGTTCAGAAGTGTAATAGAGGCCATTTTTATTTCAGTTTTTAAAATATGGAAGCTTCAAGTAGCAGTTTCTTAGCTTTCTGAGAAATATTTTCTAAACTTTTAATCATTTTTATATTGAATTCAAATAATGCCCTTCCGTCCTTTCACTTCATTTTATTTTATTTTTACTCTCTCTGGTTTGTGCCTTGCAGTGGATCATTCAGTGAATATACCATAGCAAGATTGGTTCTAAGGTCTAACTGGAAGAAAATTGTTGTGAGTTACAGGAAATTAAAAAATTCCTGCAATACCAACCCACTACTCAAAGTCAATCTGTGGTATCCCAGAATCCACTAGACTCTGAAGTCAAGCCAGAATGATTTTTGAAGAGTAATTTCCAGCCTTATAAAGGGTCACATCATGTATTAAAGCCATATTTGCTTCTGTGTTTTGTAAATTTCGAACTCATTACTAAACCTTTGTCTCTTCTACTCTGTGTCTGGCTCTTAACTCTCCCTCATCAATCTGAGTCTTAAAAATCTAATGAAAAATGCTAAAACACATTTTGCATGGGGAAATGTGATAAAACATAAATTGTTACAATCTTGAGGAACTGCTTTTCAAAGATGGTCATAAGGACCATGTTACTGTTCTTTATAGCTCACTTGCCAGTAGACATGGGCAAGTAGTACAGGGGGATAAAAAGAAATGAACAGGAAGCTTCTGGTCTCCTTTAAGCTACAATGCTCACTGTCCTAGGGATAAAGGCATAAGCAGCTTCTACTCAGCCCCAGAAAGTTCATGTCTTAGTTCCCTCAGCTAGATAACTTTAAGGTTTCCTACAAAGAATGTGCTAAATTCCAAACTGGAGTTATCCACATTGGCCACATGGTAGAGTAGAATCAAGATTCCTGAGTTCTAGTCTGAGCTTTACCACTGACTAGACATATGTGACCTTGGGTTGTTATTTCCCTTTCCTGCCCCTCTGTGAAAATGAAAGGTTGTATAAGGACCTTTTAAGTGCTTTAGTTTATAGTTCAATACAGACAGTTGATCTCCCAAATGAATATTTTGTGGACCCCTTTGTGCCAACCAAACTGAGCTTTGGACTCAGGTAGAGCTTTGGGCTTCAGGGGTCATTGATGCATCTCCAAATTTAATGGTACTAGTCACAGAGAATTGACAAGTGCAGCAAAGACTCCTAGATAGCATCGTGACTGCATGACCCTGAGATTTCTTTATATTATATATCAGTTTGAGCAATTTTCTCATCAAGAGAACCAACATATGCATTGAATCCTGTTTGTCTGTACCTGGGGAACCTTGAGAATGCTCACTGGTCTTGATAACAGACAATCACTGCTCTGTTCATTGATGTGGAAAAGAGAGGGGTCCAGGGGCAGAGCCCATTTCAGAATCCTACTTAGTGACCCTAGGACTCTGCTCACGAAGTTCTGGAATGATGGAATTAAACTATTCTTTAAGTACAAGCTAACAACACGTAATGAAATTAAGATGATCGTTTTGAATAAGAAGTGGTCTGGGGAATATGTGAGAGTTTCGAGCAAGATAACATACACAGTGCTTTGCAGGTCTCAAAGTGATAAATGTCAAATATTACTATTTAAACAAATCATCAGGTCATCGTGAGTGACATCTTACAAGATAACCACCTAATTAAACTAATTGCTCTCCCTGCTTCTAGTCTTGCCCTTCTCCGATCTGACCTCCAAACAACTGCCAAAATAATTTCCCCAAGGAATTGTTCTAATTCATCACCACTGTCCTGCTCAAAACCATTCACTGGCTCCCTATTACATCTAGGACAGGGATTTGTAACCTTTTTCATGTCATGATCCCCTTTGGCAATGTGGGAAAGGTCTATGTTCTTAAATTCATAAAATAAAATATATGGGATTACAAAGAAAACTGAATTAAAGTTATAAAAAAAATCAGAGAACCCCCACCAGGTTCCTACATTAGGATAAAATGCTAACTCCTTAGTGTGGCACTTAACATCCTGCACAATCTAGTTCTAAATTTCTTTCCAGCTTTTTATTGTTCTTGTTCAGTCATTTCAGTCATGTCTGACTCTTTGTGATCCCATTTAGGGTTTTCTTGGCAGGGATACTGGAACGGTTTGCTATTTCTTTCTCCAGCTCATTTTACAGATAAACATTTTACAGAGGAAACTGAGGCAAACAGGGTAAGTGACTTTCCCAGCTAATATGTATCTGAGGCCAGATTTGAACTCAGGAAGATGAGTTTTCCTGATTCCAGACCCAGCACTCTATCCACTGAGCCACCTAGCTGCCCTTTCCAACTTAATCTCACATTATTCCCCATCATGGCCCATCCCTTACTCTACCTGTAGACAAAACTGCTCTATTAGGTGTAGACCAAACTCCCTCTTCATCTCATCTTCCTCCAACTTTTAACTTAGGTGCCAAATTCTCCAAGAAGCTTTCTCCAATCTCTCCACTCATTAGCACCACTGCCTCAAATGACTAAGTTCACAAACCTGTGTTCACATTGCGTCCTTCTAGGACAATGTCAATTCTTTGAGGGCACGGATAATTTCATTAGTGTCTTTGCGAGCCCTGGCACCGAGTAGATAGTAAGTTCTTTAGACTCATTATTGCTGGCATTGCTGTTGATTGGTATGTGAAGTGATACGTTGTGGGCCAAAAGTTTACAACTGACTTTCCAAAAGTAGTAGAGCAGCTGGATTGGCTGTGGGTGGCAGGAAATAAGGAAGATGATACTCCCTCTTATCTGAAAAATATCTTAGGATCTGTCAGGGAAGATTTTATAAAGCCACTCACCATGATTGCTATATTGGCGATGGCACTTTGGTTTCCTTCGCATAACAGCACTGGCTAAAATTACAAAGGATGAAAAACTCCCAAATTTTAGATTTCCCCCAGCCTTCCATCAAGGAACTGTGATTGGTGGGTGGCCAAGGCAAGATTGAAGCAGTTTTGTCTGATATCAAGTCCTCTCTATTCACTCTCTTATACTGACTATTTCTACTATAGTATCTCTGGCTTTTTAGCTGTAGCCCTTAATGGGGTGCCAGAAATCAGGAAGACACATAAAAATGTAGAGGGCAGAAATGACTTCCTTTTCCTCATTCCAGCAATGTAACTGTCTGGCTGAACTTGGGATTGACATGAAGCCAGCCAGTGAAAATTTTAATTAGTGGCTGTCTGATGCTTGGGTGGCTTGATGCCTTAAAGGCTAATATTGTGTCTTGTTTATCTTGTATTCCTCTCAGTACCTACCGTGGTGGCACAGCAGATAGAGTGCTAAGCCTGGAATCAGGAAGACTCATCTTTCTGAATTCACTTGGCCTCAGACACTTATTAAATGTGTGATCCTGAGCATCAGTTACCCTTGTTTGCCTCAGTTTCCTCATCTGTAAAGTGAGCTGCAGAAGGAAATAGCAAACTCTTTCAGTGTCTCTGCCAAGAAAATCCCAAATAGGGTCACAAAGTGTCAAACACAACTGAAAAATGACTGAATAAAAATAGTACCTACCATTGTGCTTTATACATATTAGGTGCTCAATAAATATTAATTAACTTGAATTAATAGCTACAAAGTTTAAGGGTATACACAATATGTAATATAGCTGAAAGGGCTAAACACATTTTAATTCATTTTTTATAACAAGAAAATTTGTAGGGTTTGTTAATGTATTTATCATCACTTCCAGAAGAGGCAAATAAAGATGAAAAATGTAAGGTGATTTTTTAAGGTCCCAAAGTAAATTGGTAGTAGTATGTGTGCCAATTCTCACACTTTATAGAAGAGGAAACTTGAGTTTCAATTCAATTCAATAAACATTTAGGTAGAAGAGATGAAATTACTTGCCCAGGGCCACACAAAGCATTGAGGGAAGGGTCTAGTAGACTCTCATTCCAGTTCTATTTCTACTGTGTTGCACTGGCATATCTTTGAAATACTCCCTCAGGGTCTTTTTATTTTTTAATATGACAAAAATATCTATATAAAACCAAAAGTAAGCATCATGTGCAATGAGATTACACTGGAAACTTTCCCCATAAAGACAGGAGTAAATTAAGGAGACCTCCTTCTTCCTGTTAGTATCTGATAGAGTTCTAGCAATGCTAGCAATAGCAATGAAATAAGAGAAAGAAATTAAAGGCATAAAGAGAGGCAAATAGAATGAAACCATATTTGCTGATGTCATGATGATTTACTTGGAAAAATCCTAGGGAATCAGCAAACGGATTGATAGAATCATTACCTTCAGCAAAATTGTAGGCCACAAAATAAACTCCCAAAATCATGATATTTCTGTATAATAATAACGAAATCAAAGAGGCAATAATAGAAGATAAATCACATTCAAAATAACCAAAATATGTATCAAATAGTTGAGAGTCAATAAACCAAAGCATCCTTAATACTTCAGTTACAGAATACTCCTTAAAGAAATAAAGAACAACTTAAATAGAGAAAGAATTATTCAGTACTTATAGCTGGTCCATGTCAATATAGTTAAAAACAACAATACTAATGAAATTAATGTACAAATTTAATTCTATTCTAAACAAACTACCAAAAGCATACTTTATAGAGCTAGTAAAATAATAATAAAATTCATTTGGGAGGAATAAATGATCTAGAATATCCAGGGAAATGATGAAAGAAGTAAGAATAATAGGGGAATAGAATTTGTAAACCTCAGACTATCCTATAAATTAGCAATTATCAAAACCAATTCATTCTAGTTTAAAAATAGAAAAGTAGATCAATATAACTTGGGAAAATCAGAAATAATAGAATTCAATAATACAATGTCTGATGAAAGCAAAACAGAAATTACCTAAGAAAGAATTCCCTAATTGATAAGAATTATTAGGAAAACTAGAAATCAACCTGGCAGAAATTTAACTTAAACAAATTTCTTATACTTTATACCACAATAAATTCAAAATGATTACACAGCCTGAATATTGAAGATCATGACATTAAAAAAATTGAAAAGCAAGCAGTTCATATACCTTTCATAGCTATGAGTAAGAGATGAATTCTTAATCCTACAAGGAATAGAGGAAATTATAAAGGATACTATAGATAATCTTGATTACATGATTGCCTATTTAGGAAGGGGGCTCAGGCTCTAGGCAGATTCTTACAAGTGTATTCTGCACAAAATTTATATATATATATATATATATATATATATATATATATATATATATATATATATCATCTAGGAAAAGAAAGGAAGTAGTCAATTAGAAAAAAATCCTTGTTTCAAAAATCTCTGTTAAGAGTTTAGCATTCGACTCCAAAAGGCTCATGATGGAAAATGCTATGCACGTCCAGAGAAAGAACTATGGAGTCTGGTACTCTCTCTCTCTTTTTTGTTTTGTTTTGTTTCTTCTTTCTCGTGGCTCATTCCATTGGTTATAATTCTTATTTACAACATGACTAATGTGAAAAGATGTTTAATATGACTGTATATGTAGAGCCTATATCAGATTGCACACCATCTTGGGGAGGGGGGAGGGGAGGAAGGAGGAGAAAATTTAAAACTCACAAGTTTGTGGAACTGAATGTGGTAAACTAAAAGTAAATAAATAATTATTTTAAAAAACCTGTGGGGGAAAAAGGATTTAGTATCCAAGATATCCAAGGCAACTCATAGAAACACATAAAACCAAAAGTCATCCCCCAAAAGATAAGTAGTCAAGGGATATGAACAAACTTATCTAAAGAACAATTGCGAACTTTTAACAATCATATGAAGGAATACTGATAGATACAAATAAGAACAACCCTGAAATTTCAACTTATACCCAGCAAATTGTCTAAGATAACAGAGGAGAGAAAGAGGATGGAAAGACAGGCCCATTAATGCAATGTTGGAGCTGTGAATTAGTACAACCATTCTAGAAAACAATTTGGAGTTATGTAAATAAAGGGGCTAAAATGTTCATACCCTTTGATCTAGAGAATCCGTTATTAGGCCTATGCCCCACGGAGGTCATTGAGAAAAAGAAAGGCTCCATATAAACCAAAATATTTATAGAAACACTTTTTGGACCAGCAAAGAACTAGAAGAAAAGTAGATGCCCACTAATTGACAAGTAGCTAAAAAACTGTGGTGTACAAATGTAATGAAATAAAACCATGCCATGAGAAATGATGAACGTGATGAAACAGAGAAGGATGGAAAGACTTATATGAAGTGATGCAAAGTCAAGTAAGCAGAGCTAAAAAAACAATATGGACCATAATTATGGACAAAGCAATAACCACAAAGCAATCAAAACTGCATGCAGAGAAATTCTAGAGAACAAGAGTGGCCCCAAAGAAGAGATATGAGAAGACATTACTCCAAGTTTCTTTGTAGAAGTGGGAAGTCCACAGACATATGTATTACATATAATGAATTATGTATAATGGGTTTTTTAACTCCATTGATCAGTTTTGCTTAATTTTTTCTCTTCTTTTTCTCTTCAAAAAAACCTAAGGGGCGGCTCGCTGGAAGAAAACAGGGAAAAGGTACAGTGGGAAATCTAGGTAATATAAAAATAAAATGTATCAATAAAAATCTGTTTTTAAAAAAGAAATGCTCCCTCAGGTTGTTAGTTTTATTTTTTTTCATGGAAGATATATTGAAACAGTAATGACTTTGGCATTTGAGAACATAGACTTTTGCAATGCATCCTATTCCTGCCTAGAAATACTATCCCAGGCATTTGTAGAAAACATAATTGTGTTAAAAAATCTCATATGATTTGTCAAATGTTTGGAGTCTGATAAAACTCCAAACATGTTTCCTAAACTTCTCCCACCACTTAATTTTTAAAAAACATGAATAACTTAAAGAAAATTTAATCCATATGCTTTTCATCCATTTACACTGAAATCATCAGAATACTCTAGAATGAACTAAAAACTACTTTGGTGATGTCTGAGGACACTTTTTGTCCTTTTAAAGAAGTCTTGCTTGAACACTTCCTCTCACATCAGAAGCACACATCTTTCTGAAGATAAATTTATTTAAAACCTATGGCTCTGGCATCACTGATTGCAGAGCTTGATGGGGCTCCTTCTTCCATGTGGAGAACCATGCCACCAGGTTCTCACTGCTTCACTGGCTTCAGGCAGAACACCAAACCTCTTATGGCTTTCCATATGCCATAATGCCAGAATTAGCTGTGTCTTCACTGTCTCTCCCATGTGGTTTCCCTGGAATGGTATCAGGAAGTAACAGAGTAAAATTGGAAAAATGGCAGTAATGGGGATTAAGGTCACATGTGGACCACAACTGAAAAATGATGAACTTATAATTCTTGGATGTCCCAAGCAAGAGACTCAAGGACAAACTCTGGCCTCTACTCAGCTGGAAGGAAATGTACCCAGAGTAATATCATTAAAACTCAGAGAGTACCTAATCATTGGAATATATGTATATGTATATATGTGTGTATGTGTGTGCGTGTGTGTATACACATACATACATATATATATATATATATGTAATCACTTTGAGGTTTATAAAGTCTTTTACATTCATTATCTTATTTAATCCTCACAACGGTTCAGCAAGGTAAGTAGTAAAGTATCCTTCTTTAAAGATAGGAAAATTAAAGCACAACTTGATGAAGTATTGGTACACATGATACACATTCAAAGATGTGTTTCACATAAGTGACAGAGAAGGAGCATGGGCCTAGATCTTTTTGCCACCAAATACAGGGTTCTTTCCACCAAGCAAGGGTCTAAGTACCATGCTTATCTCAAAAAGGGGCTGGGGGCTGAATCTAAAGAAAGACATGGCCAGAGAACAATATCCTAATTCTGATTTTGGGAATAATTATAACCAATTTTTCATTGCCCTTGTGTATAGAGGGGGCTCAATCTCATGGATAACCCAAAGAGACAGCTAATGAAATATTTATTTCTATTGGACTTGGGGGTAAATTCCATATAGGACTGACTTTGTCAATAGTCAAAGTAGACCACCACCTTTGAAGGACGACTTCATGAAATATAGCTGAAAGAGACTTAAGAGGTGATCCGTTCTGCTCTTCAAGACAACCAAATGCCCTCTCCCACAAGAAGTCTTTCTTGATTGCCCTAGTTGTTAATGTCCTCATCAAAAAAATTACTTTGTATTTAGTTATCTGTGTACACATAGTTTACTCATAGTAGAATGTAAGTTCCTTGAGGACAGGACCTTTCCTGGTTTTGTCTTTGCATCCCTAGGTCTTGGCATTTAATAGATACTTGTTGACTGTCTGTCTTCATGCTACCATCTTCCAGCATGGCACCTGGCATGTAGCAGGTACATAAGTGCTTGAATTGTACTGTTGAACCCATTCACAAAAAAAGCAAAGCTAGGGTATAAATGCTTATGCTCTAAGTCCAGACCCAGCAGTCTTTCTCTAGAAATTCTTCTTCATTGAGCAAAACCTTTCATTTCTCCCTTAGAGATTAAGTCTAAGCTGCAAAATTTCCCATTGGAGGTAACTCTGTGACATTCACACTGAGATAGAAAGGACTGATATCAGATCCTTCCCTGATAGCAAGATTTTGGGGAGTGAAGAGAAGAAAGAGACTGAGGAAAACATGATGGTAATGTTTGTCTAAAATGGAAATGGCTTTTAGGGAGAGGAATTGGGGTACTGAAATAAGTGGCTGTGGGCCCTGATTGTGTCCAAGATGCCTGTATTGGGCAGGTAAGATTTAACTACTGACACACCTGGGCTGCTCATTTCACAGGGATAGGCTTGATGACTAAACTAAAATCCCACCTTCTACAGGAAACTTTCCCCAACCCCTCTTAATTCCAATCTCTTCCTTCTTACTTATTTCCTATTTACCCTGCTGAAATGGCAACCACACTGGCATACCCAGGATGGCTGTTAGTGAAGATTCTTTTATCTGCTCTACTAGGAAAGACACAGGGTCAACAATCTTCTTTAATTAAACAGAAAAAAATACAGAGAAGAGAGATAAAGACCAACAGACAGGGCTGTACTGCCTGAATCAAAGCAAAACTGCTATGTATACTTTACATTCACCACTAGATTGAGAAAGCCTTTACTTCTGAGCAGTCAGGGAGCTCTGAACATACAGCTACTCAGAGTCTCGACCAGGGAATCACAAGATCCTTCTTGTAAGCAAGCCCCCAAAGCAAAAGCTCACCTCTCAGAATATATACTCTTACAGTTAATAGTCTCAGATCCAGAACCTTCCTGACTCAGTGTCTAATTAGAAATTAACAAAAGGTGTGTAAGCCTTCCTACAAGCAAGCAAGCTTCCCTTAATGGGCCCCACATGAGGCCTATTGATGGGCAGGGAAGAGCTTATTCCCCATTAACCTTATACCTGCATAGAGGTTGCTTCGTATATATGTATTTAACCATTGTCTTCCTCCATTAGATTGTGAGCTTCTTGAAGACTATCTTTTGCCTCTTTTTTGTATGCCTATAATGCCTGCTACATAGTAGGTACTTAATAAATGTTGATTGATTAATTGTTGATGCATCTAAAGCTAGTAAGGTAAGGGGCAAGGCTGGATTAGGGTATAATGGGGAGCATCAACAAACTGGATGACCAAGAAAAGCAGCACTGGAATATACAATGACTTGCTTAAGGTCTTCTTGCTCATCAGTAGCTGAACCGTTATTCAAACCCAGGACCCATGATTACAGACAATTCTTTCCCCCCATTAAACAATAGAGGTGCTCTTATGCTGAAAGTATAGACCAAATCAAGACTAAGAAATGGTGACCAAGTCTAGACTGACAGCTAAGTGTCAGTTTGAACAGCCCTATATGTCTCTTTTTATTTCGATTTGCTTGTGTAGGTCATGTTCCCTTTTGTTTTTATACAGGAAATGCTATCAAATCTTGGGACCAACACATCACCAAAGACAAAGTAATAATATCCCAACCCCTGGCCCTGATTACGTCATATTTGCAAGTAGATTTTCCTCCCTAATTATATTTTCATTAGACTAGCAAGATTTGGTTTATCTGAGAACATACGAACTTACAAAGGAGAGAGAACAATCCCAGAAACTAAATCCAAAGGTTAGGAGTAGTTACCTACCCTAGGATTAAACATGTATTGAGTGAGGCATAAAAATCCATTAAAAACTAATCAAGTCAAATCCATCTATTAAGCATCTATTAAGTGTCTACTATGTGCCAGGCACTGTGCAAAGCACTGAAGAAAACAAAAGACAATTCCTGCTCCTAGGGAGCTTACAATCTAACAGGAGAGACAACATGGAAACAACTATGTGTAGGCAAGCTACATGCAGGATAAAGAGGGTGTTGTTGTTTGTCCTTTGTTCTCAAACAGGATCGTGCCATCAGGAAGTTGATGCCATGACTTGCAAAAGAATCAGATTTAAGTAAGTCAGGGCTGCGCAAGGTCACCAGCCTCTCTTTCTCCTCTGGACCCATCTGGGGCCAGTGGCAAGATATAGATCAGGACAATTGGAGATGTCTCCCAGGAAAAATAGCATAATCTTAGATGGAAGGTCCTAGAATTAGGGAGGATCAGGAAAGGGAGACTTTAGCTGGGAGAGAAGCCAAGAGCGGGAAATAAGGAGGAAGAGAATTCCAGGCACTGGCGAAAACCAATGAAAACGCACAAAGTTGTATGTGAGGAACAGCAAGTATTCCAGTACTCAGGAATTAACTATACCTCACGAATACTTACCTAAGCTACCACAAAGAAAAGAGTATGGTGAGAGAGAAACACCTTTAATTCTCTCCCTCTCTCCCAGTGTGACTCTTTTCAATGCCTTTCTAATCTCCCAATGCGGCCAGCTCAGCAATGAGAGAGAAGATGCCATAGAAAGGGCACTGAATGTAGAGTCAAAGGACCTGAGTTCAAATTCCAATTTTAATACTTCTCTCCGTGAGAGGTTGCTTAACTTCTTTGGACTTCAGTTTCCTCATTTGTAAAATGAAAAGTTAGATTCCTCACATAGATAGGAATAGATTCTTCATACCAGGTCATACAAATTAGCACTAGAAAAGGCCTTAGAAATCAGGCCCAGTCCTTTTATCTTAAATATCAGGAAGCTGAGGCCCAGAGAAGTTGACTATCCCAGGGTCACACAATTAATAAACAGCAGATCTGAGACTTACGCTCAAGTCCTTTGGCTCCAAGGTCGTTGATGGTGTTCTTTTCACGGCTCTGCACTGCTTCTCACATACGATTATATCTCTCCCTCCCACCTCTTGCTTGGCACCTCTCAATTCAAATGTCTTAAAGAGGAATTTAGGCGGTCAGGAAAACCTGACTCTAAATCCAGCCTGTGTGACCCTGTGAAAGTCACTTAAACTCTGCTTGCCTCAGTTTCCTAACCTGTAGAATGAGGATAGTGATAACACCATCCTTCCAGGGTTGTTGTAAGGACCAGATGAGATAACATTTGTAAAGAGGAGCCTCGTGTGGTGCCTGGCATTGTAGGTACTACATAAATGCTTATTCCATACCTCATCCTCCTTTCCCCAATTCTACAACCCTTTGAAAATCATAAGATCATAGATTTGGGGCTGAAATGGTCCTTAGAGGCTATTAAGTCCACCCCTCTCATTTTACAGGTAAAGATAGTGAGGAGCAGAGATTAAACGACTTATCCAGGGTCACACAGCTAGTAAGAGTCTGAAGTGGGATTCAAATCCTGGTCTTCCTGACTCTAAATCCTGCTCTCTAGCCATTCTGCCACACTGCCTCTAAAAGATTCCCAACTGAGAAGGAGAGGAGGCCAAGGAAAAATAATATCTCCCCAGTGCCACATGACGCACAACCTTGTGCAGAACAGGAAGAGAGAAGGCAAAGTGGAGGAAACGTATTTGCATGATTTTCTGTGTCTCCAAGTCCATTCAATAATTTTCACCCAAATAACAAACTTCTTTGTTTTAGTCTTCCATTCCAAGCCAGACTCCAAGATCCCCGGTGGAGTTTGGGCTGGTCTGAAAATACCAGATCCTGGTCTGGGTCTGTAGGAAAAATCCAGCTTCCCCACCCCCTACCCTCAGCAAAGTCCTCCAAAAGAAGGAAGCTTACATCGCAAGGGGGCACCCAGCAGTCAGAGGACAAGCTCTCCAATGTGTTCCCTAAATAGGCTGATGACTGTGTGTTATGTCACGCGACCAAGTCAATGCCCTTTCTCCTAACCGCTAATCTTCGGCAATAAAGTTCAGAAAATTATGGAGCTCACCTCTCTCCACACTCAATCCTCCAATGGCACCTTTGTCCTCCATGCCCTAGGATGGAGAAGGACCCAATCCAAGAAAACTTCAGCATGTGATCTACAAATGTGCTCATTTTGATCTTCCCCTATACACACCCTTTAAACTGTTGCGAAGGAGATGATGGGAACAGCTTACTCATGGGAGCCATTCCAGCATAATGCATCACACGTGGTGAGAGAAACACAGCTTGTATGTACATTTGCAGAGCAGCCCAGTGTGGAGGCAACATTTCTCTTCATGAGCTTTGGCTGAAACATGAGAATAAAAGGGAAGTGAGAGGCAGGGGAAATCCTCTCCAGCAAATGACTTTTTGGGATTGCTTTTATTACATTAGAACATACAATGATTGTTCTTTGGTTTCCCCATTGCTCATGGGCCCTCTTTCTCTAAAATACTGAAATGTTCATCAAAAAAAAATAAAATTTACAGATTTCCTTCCCTTCCCTTATTTCAAACCCAGCAAAAAGAAACTGTGATTTTTATGTCAGCTGCCTAACATAATACAAGGCTGTTGGTGCTTAAGTTAAAAAGCAAAACTCTAAATCCCAATAACTAACAAAAGTTAGATTGCCAAAGGCAACACTTCCCACCTGCTGACAGCATAGTCAGTACTTGAGAACCAAAAAGTTTGTATCTGAACACGTGAGTACAGAGTTCTGAGTTCAGTTCAGAAGTTATGTACAAAGATGACCATGTCTAAAAGATATAAAACAACTCTGGCAATTTGGATTTAACATTAAAAACTCACCAACTTGGACTATCCCAGGGACACATGAATTTGTAGATGTTTTCTCTCCACACAGAGAAGACAGGCTGCCAGGTGTCTCACACTTAGGGGTTTGCTGGAGTAGGCTCCTGGAGTGCCAATTATTAAATTTTCAGAGTAAGCTCTTACATCTCAGAAATTGGCAAAGCTATAACTCAGGACTTGATTTGTTTATTTTGTTGAATATTTAGACTTAAGAAAGTAATGGAGAAAAATGTGAATAATTCAGTTTAAACTTAAAAGTCTGTAATTTCAGAGAGCTGATTATTAAACATTTAACAGCATACAACTGCATAGCTCTACAAAAACTACCATGTTTCTTTTGTACCACACACATTTGATCCTCTAAGAACAACCCTTTCATATAGTGAAGGCATTTCAGGCTGTTGTTTAGTGAAGAGTAGATCTAGGTAGGGCAGTGGATAGAGCTCTGGGCCAGGAGCCAGGAAGACTCATTTTCCTGAGTTTCAAATCTGACGTCAGACACTTACTAGCTGTGTGACTCTAGACAAGTCATTTAGCCCTACTTGCCTTAAGTTTCTCATCTGTGAAATGAGATGGAGAAGGAAATAATAAACTATATCTTTGCCAAGAAAACCCCAAACGGGGTCATGAAGAGTCAGACGTGACTGAACAAAAGCAAAGATCTGTGTCTCTGCCATTGTTGTCCCTATACTCCCATGTCTCTCTCTCTTTCTCTCTCTCCCTCTCTCTCTCTGTCTCTCTCTGTCTCTCTCTCTCTCGACTAAGGCTCACTGTATATTGAAACAAGTCTCTTATTTCCATAACGGGGAAAGTTTTATTAGGTAAATTGATGAAAGTATCTTGAGAGGTTATAAAAGCACCGTTACTTCTTACTTGAAACTTTCTCTTGCAGGGCATGGTGGAGAAAGGAAGGAAGGAAGGAAGGAAGGAAGGAAGGAAGGAAGGAAGGAAGGAAGGAAGGAAGGAA
>CM053624.1:71864387-71916084 GCA_028646595.1 Phalanger gymnotis
GAGAGAGAGAGAGAGAGATCATTTATTAAGTTCCTACTGTGTGTGCCAGGCACTGTACTAAGCAAGAAGGATATAAATACTTCAAAGATAATCCTTACCCTTAATGAAACTGTCATCTAATGGAGGTCAGGATAGTAAGACAACCCAGGAGCTGAAAAATGAGAGAGGAAACAGATGGAAAAGGTATCCATATGGGGAACAGGTAGAAAGTTCTGAGAGTCAGGATTACAGCCAGGAGATATGTGGGTAAAGAAGCTGGAATGGCTGGAGCTCGTCTTAAAACAGCGATACTGGGCAGGAACTTAGCGATCAGAGGAGGGGAAGGAGAGGCTGAGACATGCGTCTTCAGGGTAGGAAGGCTGGTGGCATCAAGGTAGCAAATTACATGCTTTGGACACTGCCTCACAGCTTCCCTCTTTCCGGGTCACCTTCGGCCTTATAGAAAAGTGCCTTACACTACTAGTCTTTTCCATACAGGTTTAGTCACTTATACATGTGGAAGACTGCTATGGTAATAGCATTTGCTGCTGCATTCCAATACTATCTCCACCCTATACAAGCAATGCCACAATGGGTAAACCATTTCATGTCTTTGTATCTCTGTTTCCTCATCTGAAAGATGGAGATAATAATATTTACATTAGTTACCTCACAAGGTTCATATGAGGATAAAATAAGACAATTCATGTGAGGCATTTTTTAAAAGTATAAAATGCAGCATAAGCATAAATTGCTATTAATATTTTTAAGTTGAGAAAAATGCCTTCCAGCATGGATTATGGTGTAAATTCCAAATTGTGGAAAATTCACAGATCAAGCAGACTGTGGTTGCTCCTTTTCTTCCCCCATCATGCTAGGTCAGTCTCTGTAGACCAGCTTTAGACATTTTGATATCATGGCAATAACTTTTAAAGACCATTTAAATCACACCGCTACTTCAGCTCCAACATTATATATTTTCCCTCATTTCTTAGTATTTCAATTTGACTACTTTGACATGAATTCCTGAATCCATTCTGGAAAAGCAAAAAAGCGTAAGATTTTATATGCTAAACATTATCTAAATCACTAATGAAAGAGTCATACTGGTTTGTCTTGAGAGATGTCTATTTGTCGACAGGCTAGAAGGCAGAGGAAAATTTCCCCGGTAAATAACCCTTTTCAGTTTCTACCATGTTGCTCTCCAGGGGGAGTTCCGAGCTGCTGCCTATCAATTGCTTGGTCACTGACATTTGTGAAAGCTCATCTTCCCCCTCCCAAGGCTGAACTCTGTCCTCTCTCCATTACAGTAGTTGACCTGGTAAAAGAGCCTGAAGCTATAAAATCTGATGTTCTGAAATGAACCATCACAATGGAAATCATTTTATTAGCCTTCTCTTTTCCAACTCCCATCCCCACCCCCAGGCCTGTAGGGAATTGCTGGGGCCTGGGGACAGCCAATAGCCATCTGTCTTCCTTTGCCCTGATGTCATCTCCAGGAAAACAGGAAACCTGCCTTTTCGTGTTTACTACACAACAGCACCAACCATTTCTTTCCTTATGATTTTATGATGGCTGAAGTGTCCCAGAGGCATCAGAATGGAGTGGAAGGAACCAGAGAGGGAGAAGCAAATAATATCTCCTGAAGAGGCCAGGCCAACCTGACTCACTCACCTGGGAGAGCACTCCTAGGCAATCCTTGGAGGAGAAGAGGAAGGACCCAAGCCTCTAAGGAGACCAGAAAAAAAAAAAAAGATCTCCACACCCTAAGCAGGACAGCCTTGAATTCCTCTCTGGATCCATACACTAGGCAAGCATTCTGCCATTAGCTAATAATAGCATTACCAGGCCTGACTTTTTTTTAAGTCTCTAATACTTAGTCTTAGCAGCTGATAATGTAAAACAGGGTGGCATTTGGAGGCATAGGATGATGCCAGTCTCCGGGGAGAGAAAGGTGTTAACTTCTAATAGCTTTTCAGTAATAGCCAAGCATCTGCAGTCCCCCATAAAAAAAGGGTTTTTAAAAATTAATAGAGCTGAATGTGCTTCACACTGAGGAGAATGCCAGATTAATAAGTGCATTAAGGACCGCTTTGGATTGGAAATAATTATGGAAGATGACAAGGAACAGAGGTGGCATTGGTGGCGCTCACAGGAATGCATTTTAAAAAGGAGTTTAAAGAGCCTTCAGATGTTGGTATTATCCTGCGTGACCAAATTAAGAGCAAATGAGAAAAGTTTATCTGGCATTTTGGAGTATTGAAAGGGCTTAGTGTTATAAATTATACAGTATGAGGAAGGGAAATGGTGAGCAAATTCATGTTAAACATTATTGGCAGTTTAAATAGCAATTACTTCATAAAGCAGCCAGTATTTTAATTTGGTACTGAAAGTATGAACTATGGTCCCTCCCCCTCAAAATAAAAGAGATTGTTTTAGTTATTTATTTGAGAATATGACAATTAGAAGTTGCCTTATTCTAAAGTGAGCTTCCATTTGGCCCAAATGGCCTTAGGGATAGTCTATAAGGCAGCCAAGCTGGACCATAAAGTCATGGGAAAGCTCTTTAACATGGGAAGAATCAAAATACATTTCTGACATCTTCATCTCAAGCTGCAGGAGATGCTTCCTGCAACCCAGACTGATGCTAAAAAGTACCCAATCCTTCTTGACTTCCGTTCGTCAGTTTCATTTTTGTTTTTGTTGTTTTCACATGGTAACCCATCATCTTCAAGCGCACATAGATTCGAATTTCTTAAATTCCCTCAAACTAATAGCCCCCATCACACTTACAAGTTCTCTGATTCATCTAAAACACAGGAAGCTATGTGAGCCCAAAGTATTCTATCTGCTGCAGCCTAGTGCGGTGCCTGGCACATAGTAAGTATTGAACGTTTGTCCAATTGACTTCCAGTTCAGACACTCAGGGGAACAAATTCATCGCTTGGGTGAGACCTTCTTCTTTCAGGCAATGGAAAGACTGCTTGATTGGAGTTAGAGGATCTGGGGTTGAAGCCCTACTCCATGAGTGACTGGTCAAGTCATTTCATTATCTGGGCCTCAGGTTTCTCATCTGTAAAATGGAGGTAGTTACATCAAATGACTTCTAAGGAACCTTTCATTCTCAATCTAGGAGCCTATGATCTGTAAAATGAGACTGTTGGGTTAGAAGACCTCTGAAGTACCTCCCAGTTCTCAATCTAGGATCTCTTGTAGAACAGAACAAAGAAGAAAATCACCTATTCTATCTTTTAATTTAATGATGAAATATTGATGATGAAATAATATTTTAAAATCAGACACAAGAAGAAAATTGAGTTCTCTTGTCAATAGTTTTTATAATCTATGAGTTCTTCTGTAAGAAAAGAAATTAATTTTCCAAGAGATTTACTTTCTCTTACTTTGACAGCTGTCTTTGGAAAATGAGTTTTCCTGGTTGATGTTGGAATGATGGTCATTTAATGGCATTTATGTCAAGTTTTCTCAAATTGACCTAGAGAAAGCAAATGTCTAAGCTGAAGTACAGCTGTCCAGGCAGGGAGCAAGATGTCAAGCAATGGCACCAGCCATTTATTTTCTTGCAGTTTTATGATGATTGCCATTTAAAGGACCTCTCGCCTTCTACCACTCTGCGTAGGGTGGATGCAAGATGCGGCCACTCAGAATTTCAAATCCAACTTCCCAAAGATTTATTTTTCTTTTGAAACAATTTCTGACAGCTTTTGATCTTCTAAACTGAAAAAAAATCAAAGAAATCTGTTTCTCTGGCATATTAATAGCAAAGGAATTTCTGGATGCTGCAAAGTAGGAACGCCGCATAATAGCATCTCAGTTTTATTCATCTTCAAAGCAAACCAAATATAGTTTTGCGACCCAAAAAGAAAGGATGCCCTACAGATTTTGAAGGGATGGGATAAACCTCTTTTCACAAGAAAAGATGACAAAAAACTCATCTTGAAGGACCAACACTCTACTTCTGTCCACCTAATACATTTACAAGAGAGCTGTCAGGCACTAATCTGTGTTTCACATCTGCAATTAAAAATACTGAATCATTCCAGGATCTCATGTGCCTAAACCACTTCCCGCAATTAGTGGGCATTGCTTCCCTCCAGTTTCATAGGTTGTAGTGGTCTGTCAACAAACACATAGGTTGCAGCTGTCTGTCAACAAATGCATGCAGGCTTATTTTACTTATCTGATGAGCTTATCCAGTCACTTTCCACAATATACCAATGTATAGTCAAAATAATGCATCATATTCTGATCGCTCCCCTATTCTGTAAATGCTTAATCATCATTCCTATGCAGTCCTAGGTCTAAACACTGGTATTAGTGCATGCTGATTTCTGTCCCTTCTCTGAATTCCTCCTCCTATACTCAGAGTCGGCAATACCTAGAGCTTATAAAGCCATAAAATGTAAAAAATGGAAGGGGCCTTAGATGTCATCTAGGCTTAGGATCAAAGATTTAGAGCTGGCAGGGACCCCAGAAGCCATCTGGTACAACTCCTTTGTTTTATAGATGAGAAAACTGAGACATTGAGGGGTAAACGGACCTGTCCAAGAAGATGCTGTGAGCCAGTGCTGCCTCCACTACCTCATACTCTCTTTCTAATTGTTTTGCTCAAGATCATACAAAAATGCCTTAGAGAGAAGCAGCAAGAACACTGAGCAAGGAACAGGGGCCGGGAGGAAGAGAACCAAGATTTAGTCTTAACTCCACCCCTCCCAAGTCGTGTGACCCTAGGCAAATAAAGTCATTCCTTTAGGCCTGATTCTTTCTTATATCTTCTCTCCCCAACTAGACTGTCGGTTACTTGAGGACAAGGGCAATGTCTTATGCTGCTTTTGTGTCCTTCCGTGATACGTGGATAAACTAGGGCTGGGAACATGGTAAGCACTGAGTAGGTACTTTAATTATTGCCCGGGAGAAGCAGAAAAGTTACTGAGGCCAAAGATGTGCAGAGTGAGACCTCATTAGTTATCATGAACGTCCTCCCGAGAAGAACCATACCTAACCAGCCGAAATGGGAGCCAGGGGCATGTTAATGGGAGAGAGAGCAAGGTGTTCAGTCAGTGCAGCACAAGAAACGTTCTGAATGGGATCGGCCAAGGTCCAGATGAGACAAAGCAAAGAATCATCAGGCCCGCTATGGGCACAGTCACACAGGGAGGAAGTGGTCCATCTCTCAGACAGTCTTTCCTGGACAGTTATGCCCAGGCCTCTGGAGAACCTTGACGTGAGAAGCAGGGATGTCAAGAAAGTGTGGAAGCCAGCCCTCTGAAGAGAAAGCACACACAACCTGAGAGCAAGTGACACCCCACTCCCAGCCCTGTTGATACCCTGCTACAAAAGCCCCTCACACTCTGCTGGTTACAGCTCTGTGCCTGAGTACTAAATGGAACAATGACATTTCAGTCAAGAAGCAGAGAAACATCCAGGACCAGGAGCCCTACACAGATCCCATGACAATCCTGACCCTATAGGGTCTTCCCTCTGGACAAGGAATTCTGTATGCTCTAAGAATGGAGGTCCCTTTCAAATACATGGTGCAATAGCCAACATACTGGACTTGGGGTCAGGAAGTCCTAAGTTCCAATCCAGCCTCAGACACTTACTAGCTGTGTGATGCTGGGCAAGTCATTTAACCTCTGTTTGTCTCAATTTCCTCAACTGTAAAATGGGAGTAATAGCACTTAAGTCCCAGGGTTTGTGAGGATAAAATGAGATATTTGTAAAGCACTTAGCACAAAGTAGGTGATTAATAAATGCTCCTTTCCTTCCTTCCTTCCTTCTTTCCTTCCTTCCTTCCTTCCTTCCTTCCTTCCTTCCTTCCTTCCTTCCTTCCTTCCTTCTTTCTTTCCTTCCTTCCTTCCTTCCTTCCTTCCTTCTCTTCCTGATCTCAGGGGCCCCAGGAAAGATAAGGACAAGCACTTACTCAGAGTCAGAGGTGACCATAAGGCAAGGGGGCTTGACTTAGTCATGACAGCTGTCAGCTTTCTGTCACCCATCCCCCACCCCCATCAGGAGTATAAATAAATAAACAGATGAAGAGCAGCGAATCACAAAATCTTACAGTCTGAAGAATGATCTCAGAAGCTCCCTAGTCTAAAAAATCTTACCGGACTTGGTAAATATTTCTGTGCAGGATAAACTATGTATAATATACTTCATTCAAGATGGAAGATAAGTGTGTACCATACTTTTAAAGGTTTCCATCAAAAATAACTAGCTTAAAAATGTTTTATAGATTAAAGAAAGAAGTTGGAAGTTTATGGCAAATTTACTTATATGTAGGCCATTTCCTCTCAATGTCAACTAAATGAGATGTTACCATAATCGTTTGCCAGTGACCAATAGATACATATAGATTTGGGGCTTAAATCTGCTGGTATTTTTAGAAGATTTTTAACTCTTTGGCCTATTTTTAGTGGGCAAAGGCAAAAGAAAAGGGCAAGTGTAGCTGTATGAGTGGAGAAAAGGGAACATATATAAGAAATGTTGTGAAAGTAGAAATAGCAAGACTTGTCAATAGATTGGTTATTTGTGCTGAATTAGAGTGGGGGTCAAGGGCAACACTGAGTCTGCAAGCCTGGATGACTGGGATGATGGTCATGCCCTGGACAGAAATAAGGAAGTTCAGAAGAGGGGAGGGTATGGAGGGAAAGATGAGCTCTCTTTTGGACATGGAGGTGCTCATAGGGACTTCAGGTAGAAATGTCCAAAAGGTAGTTGGTGATATGGCAATGGAAGTCAGAAAACAGATTAGGACTGAACATATAGATCTGGGAATCATCTGCATAAATATGATCACTGAACTCATGGGAGCTGATAAGATCACCAAGTGAGAATGTACAAAGGAAAAAGAGAGCCTAAGGCAAAGCATTGGACAATACCCATGCGAGTGGGATTGGCATATATTGAAAAACCAGCAAAGAAGGCAGAGGAGGAGCTATAAGACACAATAGGAGAACCAAGCAAGAGTAGTGTCACAAATAGCTCAAGAAAAAGAAATATCCAAAAGGTGTGAATGATCAACAGAGTCAAATGGGGCAGAGAGGTCAAGAAGGAAAAGAACTGAGGAAAGGTTATTAAATTTGACAATCAAGAGATCACAGATAATTTGGGGGAAAGCATTATTATTCTGATTATGTCAGAAGCCAGACTGCAGAGAGTTTAGATGAGAGAGAAGAGGAAATAGAGGGATCTAATGCAGATAGCTTTCTCAAAGAGTTTAGCTATAAAGAGGAAGAGAAATATAAGATGATAGCTTGCAGAATGGTAAAAATCAAATATTTGGGCTTTTTTAAGAGAAGATAATATTTGGGGGAAGGAGTCGATAGATAGATAGAAACCGAAAAAAATTGAAAATATATCAGAGGAAACAATCTGCTGAAATTGAAGAAAAGGGATAGGATAAAGGGTATCTGTAGTGAGTTGGCAGGAAGAGTCTGTCTCTTCATCTGAGACCAGAAAGAGAAAGGAAATAGTGGAGAGGGCTGAACGATGTGAGATGAGGAGGATAGGAAAAGAGAGATCTTATGTTGAATAATCATAATTGGGAGGAGAAGGGCAAAATATGAGGTGAGGTCCTCAGCAAAGAGGATGTGGGGAGGGGGTGCCATGGGAGACTTGAGGAGAGATGAGGTTTGGAATAATTGTGCTCAAATCCTGCTTCTCCTGTTCATCTAATCACAAGACCTTAGGCTAGTCTTTCTTCATTCATTCAGTTATGCATTCATTCATTCATTTGCTCCTTTGTTCTCTTATTTATTTATTGTTTATTTTTGGTCTTGTCATGTAATTTCATTGGGTTAGGAACTCCCCAGTGTGGAAACTCCCTCCACCAACACTGATCTGCAGATCAACAAACTCATCTGGAACTTCTAATCTCAGTGGTTTCCCCTATCCTCACCTTCAAAATTATTTTGTTTTATTTTTCTGTGTGTATATTGCTTTACTCACAAACTCTTTCTTATACACACACACACACACACACACACACACACACACACACACACATACACACACACACATACATTATAAGCTCTTTAAGGACAGAGACTTTTTGTCTCTGATTTTTTTTTGTCATTATAGCCCAAGCACCAAGAACCAGTACCTGACACCTGGTAGGGACATAATAAAAAGCTGTTGAATTGAACAAGAGTTTCCCAACGGCACTTTGAGGTGAATTAACTTGGCCACGATCACACATAGTACGTGTCCGAGGTGGAACATGAGCCAATATGCCCCAAATCCAGCCTTCTTTCTCATGTGCTCTGATGACTCTAGGCAATCATTTAGTTTCTCTACAATGGGGGTAATCTGATTTTCACCACCTACAGGTAGAACTCTAATGCGCTCATTTGAATCTCTTTCAGTTTCAGTTTGGTCATCAATAAAATGAGGGTAATACTCCTGGTACTGCAGACCTCACTGGGCTGTTGTGATGAAAGTGCTTTGTAAATCTTGAAGATCTCTTCATATGTAAAATGATAATAATAGCTCTAAAGTGGACCTTAGAGGCCACTTAGTCCAACTCCATCCTATTTATAGAGGAGGAAACTGAGGTTGATTGACTTGCCTAAAGTCACATATGTAGTGATACGCAAGGGAGGCAAGATTCGAATGGATTCTTTGACACCAGAACCGCTGCCCCATGCTTCCTCCCTGTACCAATGACCAACATTCTCTTCTTCTTTGGCCATTCATCTCCTCCATGAGGCCTCCTCTGATTGCCATAACCCACAATGATCTCATCCTTCTTTGAGCTCCAGTGCCCATTGCTATCCTTATCACTTCTCAGACACTGAGCAGAGGATGCCTTTTATGCTTAGCTCTCTTCTTAAGTTTATGCCTTGCTTCCCAGACAGATCATCAGCTCTCTAGGCCACCCTTTCATGAGGGGTCCTAGTGGTGCTCACTTTACTCTCAGATATCTCTACCTTATGATCAGGTACTCTCTCCTAGCTCACTCCTAAGGTTCCAGCTCTTCTCTATGTGTTGTCTTCTCCTGTTAGAATGTAAACTCCTTTAGCTTAGAGAGATTATGTTGTTTCCTTGTATTTGTATCATCAGTGCCTAGCTTTGTGCCTGGTACACAGCAGACACTTAATAAACGATCTCCCTATCTAGCTATCTTCCTATCTAGTCACCTATTAAAGGCAGCAAGGTGGCTCAGTGGTTATGAACATGAGACTTGGAATCCAGAAGATCTCAGCTCAAACCTTGCCTCAGACACACACTAGTTTTGTGATCCTGGGTAGGGAACTTAACCTCTTCTGCCTCAGTTTCCTCATCTGCAAAATAGGGATAATAATGGCCTCACCAGATTGTTCTAATGATCAAATGTGATAATATATGTAAAGTGCTTTACAAACCTTAAAATTCTATAAAAGTGCTAACTATTATCAGCCAGTCCAGAATCCTCAACGTAATAGGTATTCAATGAAAATTTGTTGAGAAAGAGAATAACAATGAGGAATGTAATATTGATTTTAAAAGTGCTTATGGCCTGAGGAGATGATATTGCACTCAAATTGTCTGCAGCATTCAGAAGTCATGTGATTATTCTATTCTAAAACATTTGAGGTATCTGTTTTGAAGACTCCATATTGTCTTTGCTCTTAAATATTGCACAAGAAATTGGGGAGGAGGGATCAAGGGGCTTGGGAAGCAGTTAGAGATATCTATGGATGAATGTGATTGGTATATCCCTGCTGTGGCAACAGGGGATAAATCCCAGGAGGCTCTCCCTGTAACAATAGACTTTAAGGAAAGAGAGACCTTTAAAACCTATTCCCAGAAGAAGAACTAATTAGAAAACTTAAAACCTTGGTTTATCCTCTACCCCCACCCCCACTACACACACAAACACCCCAGGAGTGTAATCGAATAGGCTCACTCCAACTGTCCAGGTAGGTAAAAAACAGATGGGGAGGGGGGGGGCGGGGATTAGGTGAGCTCAACACTTCAACTTGCCCATCACTGCTACAGAAGGAGCCCCCCTCTAGACTCTCCTACTCCCAAACACAATCTAGCAGAGCTCTCTTATCTCAAACACCCCTGGCTCCTAGATTACGTATGAATTTTCTACATCAATGGTGTTCAATAGTTTTTATATTAATAATAATAGTGCCTTCATTTACATAACTCTTAATAGATTAGAAAGAACTTTAATATATACTATGTATTTGATTCTCTGGAGAATCCTTTGAGATAGGGTTCATCATTAATGTACACTATATCATCTAATTTTCTGAAGAACCCTATGAGATAGGTAGGAGCGGATATCATTAGTCCCATTTTACAGATGAAGAAATTGAAACCCAAAGAGGTTTAGGTGATTTTCCCAAGGTCAAGCAAGGAAACTAATACCTGTCCTGTCTGCCTGACATAAATACTATACTCAAGGTTCCAGACTCTTAGTCTGGTGTTATTCATTCCTAGTGCTGAGCGCGGTGCCTGGCACATAGTAGGCACTTAACTGACTGACTGGCATTCTTTCCTCTATACCAGAGGCATCAAATATGGAGTCTACGAGCCACATGCAGCCTAAAACATTCCCGAGTGTGACCCGAACCAGATTAAAATGTATTGGGAAATATTTAACAGAACAAATTAAAATACAAAAAATAGATAATGTTAACATGTGGTTTTCTAAGTCAGTTTATAGCCTACAGGGATCCTTATTCAGTGTCCCCAGTTTTTATGCAAGGTTAACACTACTCTAAACTGTAATGACTCTTGCTCCAACTTTATGGCCATCATCCACTATTAGACACTACTTTTTTGCTACTTAAATGGATCTATAATTTAATTAATGAAATTCCCTCTACCAATGAAGATCGCAACCATTCCACACCTCTTGGTGGTGCAAACACTATGTTTTCCCATAAATTCTCCATAAAGGTCCTACTCAACCAAAGATTAGTGAGAGAAAGAGCAGTATGGGTAGTGGGATAAAGGAAGAAGTTGCCTAGAGGTAAGAAAATAGAAGACTCCAGTTACACGACTCCAGGAAATATGGATACCATCCTGAATGCAGAATGCAGCCTTTCAGCCCTTCCTGGCTGTTCTGGAGCAATAACAAAGTTGTTACCAAAGAAATGGTCAACTACCATTTTGTTTCCTGTGCCAAATTCATTGACTGTGAACTAGATGCTGTAGCAGAAGATATGAGTTCAACTATGTAAGAAAATAAAGCCCTAACCTCCCAAATGACAATGGACTTAACGTGCATGCTCTAATGAAGAAAAGAAGAGTTATTATTTACAAAAATGAGACGATGCAACATGTCTTTAAAGAAGTCTAAGAGTCCCAAGGTAAGCCATTAGAGTAGAAGTAATTTTTTTAATGAGGTGAAAAGAAGATGTTTATAAGAATTCCAGGTGGCAGGCCTTACCTGCTTTCCAGAGAACCTATGGACTGTGGACTCATTTTTGTCAGGCATGAACTATTCAATGTGCCAATGGAAAGGGTATGGACTCTTGAGTCGGAAGACCTGGATTTAAAATCCACCTTAGATGTTTACTCCCTGTATGACCTTAGATATATCACTTAAAATTCCTGGGCCTCAGTTTCTTCATGTGTAATAGGAGGGGTTTGGAATTGGCCTTGGAGGTCTCTTCCAGTCAATTGCTAAGGACACTGCTACTCAAATTACCGTCATTGTCACTGGTGAGCAAAATTTCACCTGATTCCACTTAGGCCATAGCTATGTGGCCTGAGATGTTTATCTCTAACCTGTTTTATATGCCTAGTATTGGTGCTACTTATTTTGGTTTGGGGTTTTTTCGTGGGGTCCAGATTTCATTTAAGTAGAGAACTATGAGTGGCAACTCCTTCCAGTGATTCATAGTTTTAAGACCAGTTACCTGGGACACTAAGCTCAAATCCATTAGAATGGTCAGGAATGGTTATATTTTTATCTTTGGATCCTCAGCCCCTAGCTGAGGGGCTAGCACAGTGTTTGGCACACAGCAGGTGCTTTCTAAATGCTTGTTCAATTTAATTGAATTGAGAGCTTAAATAGCTTGCCTATCCATCCAGTGTCCTATAGCTAGAGTGTTTTATGGCAGAATTTGCACCCACATCTTACTTGACTCCAAGGTCAATCTGCTAACCACTATATATCATAATTTTTCAGAGCTGATGCTTTCCATTTACCAAATCAAAACCTCTTTTGACCAGCTTTATTGTTACAATAGATGTTTTCTGTGTCCAAGTCTATTTTCTGTCTTTTATCCTAAGACATGGGATCTGAGAGCTGCAAAGCATGGCAGAAATTATCTAGCTCAAATCCCTTTATTTATAAAGAAGAAAAATGAAACTCCCAAAAGGTACAGTAACATAACGGAAAGTACAATGGAATAAAAGGGGTCAGATTTGAATGCTGGATTTTCTATATACTGCCTGCGTGACCCTGAGCAGGTCAATGAACCTTGGGCTTCCAGCTTTTGCTTTCACTAAATGGGGGTGGGGTGCAGTTAACTATCTCTAAAGTCCTTTTCACCTCTAAATCTATGCTATGATGTGATGATCTAAAGGTCCAAGGTTAAAACCGGTTAATAGCTAAGCCAGGACTAGAAATCAGGAAAGTTGATTTTCAATCAAGTCTGACTTTGCACTTCTCCCACATTACCCTATTCATATAGCCAACTTCTCAAAATGTGTTCTTAGGTGAAAGCTGGTTTCTTTTTTTAATGAAAGAGATATAGCCAAGGAGTAAAAGTTCTGGCCTTAAACTGTTATTCTATTTCTCCCCTGTATCTCCAACAAGGTTACAGAAGTCAATGTCTACTGGTTAAATTTTAAAGATGAAGAATGATAGGATTGATGAAGGGAGATATTGGAATTGCAGAGTTGTTGAGTTGCTGCGGTAGAAAAAATGTTTGTGTCAGTAATGATGAGATTATTTAAAGAGGAAGGAAGGAGGGCAGGGTTAAAGGAGTGGAGGAGCTGGAGAGAGAGAGAGAGAGAGAGAGAGAGAGAGAGAGAGAGAGAGAGAGAGAGAGAGAGAGAGAGAATGTGTGAATGTGCCTGGAATAAGTCTCTGGAAAACCTTCGAAAAAGAAGAGAATGATGAGTTGGATCTGGAAAAGGATGGGAGACCCCTGGAGTTACTTCAAGGCAAAATATGTAAATCAGTCACATATTTTAGCATCTACGACAGCCCTGGACAAATGCTAGCATTTATAGAACCAGGATTCAGGAACATTAAAAAAACAGCCAAGCAAATAAAAATTCAGGACAGCGCTTCAATGTTGTTGATGTCTAGTCAACGATCTAGCTGACCCTCCATCCTGATGCCAGAAAATATAGTACACATGTAAACTATATTTCAGAGACACAGGTCTAGTCTCACACAGACTATATTCAATCTTGAAGGCTTCTCGATAATAATTAGATAATGTCCCAGATTCCACTAAGGTATTGTAAACATCTAAATGTGGTTCCTTTCGAGCTTTCTACTATAACTTGTTCTGGCAAGGCTTTGACTGACTCATTTTCAAAGGGAGTTAAAATGCTAAAAACAACAACAACAGCAATCTTTTTCCAGGTCCAAAAAGGAGGAACTGAGCACAGGATAGGAAGGGAGAGCAGAGTTTTCCATTACAAGGAAAGAGATGCAAGAAAGCAACTCAGAGAAAGAGTGGCAACAGCAGCAGCAGATGGAGGACATTTCAGGAAAGTGACTAAGTCTTGTAGTAGCTGGAAGGATTTCCTTTCTCTAGCTATCAGCTTGGATTATTAAAGGAGTCCAATGAGGAGTAACTGAATTATGCCTATTTGGAGAAATTGCTGAAATAATGATAAATTTACTCCACTTTCTCTTCTCTGTTTTATTTCTACATACAATGGGCAGCATAATTCATTTCTGTTTCTGTTTTTTTTATTTTTCTCACTTTTTATTTGCATTTTAATAAGTTTACAAAATAATATGATTTTAATTTAATCTTTAATGTCTTTATTATAGGATGTACGGGGGAGAGGAATTTGTGGATAAATTGATTACCCCAAATTTAACTAGCTGGGAGACTACCTTCTGGCCTTCTGGCCTACCAGTTTGCCTTAGGATTGAAAGCATCTTATGAATTTGATTTACAACCTATATTTGTTAAGCTTTTGAGTTGTGCAAAGAAAGGAACCTTCATATAACTGAGACCTTTGCCCTAGACTCTCACAAACTAATCTCATTATCTCCAAGCAGACAGGTCACTTTGTACCGGGGGCCTTTGTTTTTTTTTTTCCCCGACCCCAACCCCCAAAGGCAAGACAAGAGGAGGGGGAATGGGATACCTCCAGAGAAGGTCATGCCCTGAGCCAGGCCCAGTGGGTGGGACAGGCAGGGTTAATTCCACCCAGTCCTTTGAAGGGAGAAAGGTGAAAGGACTCATCCAAACTGCCCTCCTTCGTGACACCTGTTGGTCATCAAACAGGTTACTTCGAAGAGATGGCCCCTCAGATGACTTAGTGGCTACTCTTGAGGTACCCTTTGAGGGATCTTCTACCTTTCAAAGTTCATAAGGTGATAATCTGGTCCTTTCCATCTCTGATATGCATTTACCTAAGACCAGGAAAGAATAAATACGAAAGAGTGGTGCTACCCATGCACAGCCATGTAGCAGCTGCTGGGTGAGGGGATGAGGCAGCTATGCCAGGCTGCTGTCACAGCCATACACATCCCCTTCTGATTCAGCAGTCAACTTAAAGGCTTGGTTTCCACCAAGCCAACAGGAACCAGTGAGAGAATATATGTCCATGCTCTGATGTAGGGAGGGAAAGGGCACATCCCTCTTGCTTTTCCAGAAGTAGGCTCACCAAGCCTCCACATGCATTGGCATCAGATAGAGAATGCTTCACAGGCTCTTAGGATGAGGTCCTCATTGGTCAATCCTCTCCCCACCTCCCACCACCATTATACTAAGTGTCCTCAGTTCACCCTGCAAGCATCAGGCTAACGATAAGCATTGAAACCTAAGACAGGTGTGCTAAAGGGCAGAAAAGATACCCAAATCTGACCCTGGTTAACAGGGGAAGAGTTGTAAGTCGCCTCCCAGTGAGGTCATTTCCTTCCTTCCCCACTCCCCGGCACTGAGTTCAGTCACACTCCCTGAAAAACTCTCAGCACCACCTCTTCAAGTCCCTGCTTTGTGTGGGGTATGGGCAAGTCCTGGGACCAGTCCAGTGTCAGCCACCCGCTTCCATCTCTCTTCCTTGGGTTTGTGCTCTCCCTCCCCTCCCTCTGCCTCCCTCTTTCTCGGCTCTGAGTCCAACACTTGCACAGCATTCCAGAAGTCACCATCAGTCATCACAGCATCAACTTTTGCTCTGGAACTCCTTGGTTCTCAACTGGTAGGAGGCTCACCAACCTCCCTCTTCCAAACTCTCCTCCACCAGCCACCAACTCATATCCCTCATGACATCATGACTTGGCAGCCTCCTCCTTCCCTTTATGTCACATTCCCCATCCCAGAAAGCCCCACGTTTGTGTCTGAGAGCTTTTCTTGCATCTCTTGTATAGGAGAAGCCAAGGACTGTCCAAATCTGCCTGGAATTCCTCTGGTTCTTCTAATGTAAAACCTTTCTGAGCATACCCAGTACACAAATGTGTACAATACAGTAGCAAAAACAGTACAATACAGTAGCAAAAGAAGATCTGGCTGTAAGAAAGAAAAAAGAGTGGGGAGAAAAGAGGCAAATAGAGTTATCATCTTAGAATCTTCTTTTCTTTAAAAAAAAATTCTCATCCTTCAAAAGTTGTTGACTGACAGGCATTCATCAGTCATCTCACCATCTTTGAGACATTTAGCTGAAGGAAATTAAGACAAAATCCAAAGCAGAACTTGTCATAACAGGGAGAGCTACAAGGAAGAGTAATTAAAGGAGTATGTGTGTGTGTGTGTGTGTGTGTGTGTGTGTGTGTGTGTGTGTGTGTGTGTGTGTGTTTAAAGCTATCTAATGTTATTTGTCATTAACATTCAAATGGTAATTAAGATTTGGGAAATGAGCTAGATGACAAGAAAAAAAAAAGATCTTAAAGAGAGGGGCAAAGGGTGAGAAGAAATAGTAGCCAGAATTAACATTTCTCATTCATTTTGTTGTTTTCTTAGGGTGCTCATTGGACCAAAAGGTGTCTGAGCTCTGTGTGTGGAGGTTTAAACAGTTTCTGAGGGGGTTTTTTCCCCTTAAATTTAATCCAGCCTAGTCCAGTTGTTTTTTTTTTAAATCATTAATTACATTTGCATTTCTGGTAACCAAAGCAATTATCAGGTCCCGTGCTTAAGGGCATAATTTGATAGCATGCAAGAGAGATAAATTCCTTCTACTACATGGATGAAAAATTGGTTTACATGTGAGCTTTGGTATTATTTTCTACTCTATAATAAGACTGCAGATGAGATACTGTGACCAGCGGGCCAATGGGGTTGCTCTCCTCTTCTAAACTCTTGCTACTCTATCTCCTTATTGGCTAATGCCTTTAAGTGAACAGTCCAGGGTTGCCTCCTCATTCAACCTCAGCCCTCCTCAGATTCCTGGTTTATTGAGGTTAATTCATCCCATCTACACCTTATGCCCCAGGTTAGAAATCTGGGTGTTCTCTTTGATGTGGATTTATCCTTTCTGGCTCCTCTTGGGGCATTAGCGAAATCTCGTTATTATTATTTGTTTAACCTTTGCTAAAAGAAAAAGGAAAGAAAAAATGAAAGATACTTAACTCTGTTGCCAAGACTATAGTTTATGCTTTAGTCATCTCCCAGCTGAACTATTGTAATTTGCTCTTGGCTAGCCCTCCTCCCATTCATCTATCATGTCGTTTATGCTTTTCAAAATTCTGTCTCACGTTTTAGCTCCTTCCCCCCTCTCTCTTGCCTCTCATGTTCCTCCTTGACACTAATTACCCATGTTCCCTCTTCACCTGCTGGAGTTAAAGTCCAAATCTTAAAGCCAGAATTGCAAGCCTTTCCTATTACAGTTGCTTTGTGATTTAATTCAATTGTCTCCCAAGGCATTCAATCCTCATCCCTTCTCTGACTAAATTGTTGGTAATGCCATCAGACTGATCCTTGTGCAGCTTCCCTATCTCCAGTCTTCAAATACATGGCCCTTCCCCTAGTATAACTTTCTTCTTTCTAATTTTAAAATAAATGTTATTGATATCTTTTGTTTTTCTACATAACCCGAATTTCCCCCAATATTCCTCTATCTTCCTGCCAGAGAACTATTTCCTATAACAATATTTTTAAAGAAAAATAAGAGAGAAAAAATGAGCAAAATTGATAAGTATATTTTTTAAAGTCTGAAAATGTGTGCAATGTACCACACCCATTGGACCTCTTAGGTCTACAAAGGGATGGAATGGGGTATCTTCTTAATTGCTTATTCTTTGTATTTGAGCAACCTTAATTTTTTCTTGTTTTGTGGTTGTTCTTTTCATATACATTGTTGTAGTCATGTATAGTGTTTGCTTGGCTCTGCTTACTTTTCTCTCCATTAGTTCATGTATATTTTCCCATGCTTCTCTATAATCATCATATTCCTCATTTCTTACAACATACTAAGTCTATCAAATTCATGTATTAAAATTAGTTTAGCCATTCCTGAAACAATGGTACCTACTTTGTTTCCAGTTCTTTGAGATCAAAAAAAGTGCTGCTATAAATATTTTAATGCATATGGGAACTTCTTTCTTTTCAATGACCTCCTTTGGGGCATATAAGAATAGTGGAATCTCTGAGTTGAAGATTGGAGATTTCAGTAGCTTTTTTTTTGCATAATCCTGAAGTGCTTTCCAAAATGTCTGTCCTGATTTACAGCTCCACCAACAATGTACCAATATGCCTATCTTCCCATAATCCCTCCAAAACTAATTATTCTCATCTTTTGTCATCTTTGCCAATTTTCTGGGTGTAAGGTTATACCTCAATGTTGTTTTGATGTGCAATTCTCTTAGTTTAGTGACTTGGAACATTTTCATGTTGTTGTTAACAGTTTGCAAGTCTTCTGAGAGCTATTTGTTTATCTTCTTTGACCATCCTAGACTATACTCTAACATTCCTTGTATTCTCAGATGTTCTCTGAATGCTTTCTCCCAATTGCATTTCAGGAGCCTTTCTTTCTAAAGGAAATGTTCATGGCTAAAATTTTTCATGGCAAAGCGATAAATAATATTATCTACTCCAACACATCCCCAATACCTAAAGCTCATATCTCTCCTAGAAAAATTAATTCTATCACTATGATATAATCTAGAGGAAAGAATAATTTTTTCTTTTGGTTATAATAATATAGAACTAGCTTTCACATTTATGTAATAAATGAAAGTGAATCACATGATCTATTAGACTGTAAGTTCTATAAAAGCAGAAGCTCTCTTATTCATCTGTCATCCACATAACATTCTAAATGAATGAATGAATGAATGAAAAGGCAGATAGTGGCACAGCAGAATGCTGGGCTTGGAATCAGAAAGACCTGAGTTCAAATCCAGCCTAAATTGAGTGATTCTGGACAAGTCACTTAATCTCCACTTTCCTTAGTTTCCTCAACTGTAAAAAGGAGATAATAATGACACCTACCTTTCAGCATTATTGAGAAGTTCAAATGAAATAATATTTGTAAAAGATGTATACTTAGCACAGTGTCTGGAACATAATAGGAGCTAGGTAAGTGCTTATTCTCTTCCCTCCCATGAATAAATGAATGAGTGACTGAATGAATGGATAAATGAATGAAAAAGCAGTGCCAAACACTGGATACAAATGCAGAAATAATGACTTTCCCTGCCCTAAAGGAGCTTACAGTCTCATGGAAGATACAACACACATAGAAGTGTAGTGGATTGTGATTAACAAACATGTGTTAACCAGCATACATATGTATACACAGCTGTCCATGAAGTTGCGTTGTTGCCAATAGGTTTCACTTGGGTTGCAAATTATAAAATTAGATTTTAAGTGTGTAAATTACTGTTTTTCTCTCCAAAAAGGTTCTCTGCATGCAGTTTTATAGTTCCTTAGACTATCTTCCACATGCAGAATCATTCTTTGGCCAGTCCATAGAATGTTAGTGCTTTGTATTAGTGTTTTTGTTTCAGTCCCAAGAAAGGTTAAATGAACAGCTCCATCCTAGGCTGGGGTATGTGGGCCAATGGTTGCCATGATTCCTGCTCACTGCTGTGGATCATAAGGCAGACCAGATCAATGATACTTTACCTCAAAGGTGAAAGAACGAGGCTGACGTGACTCTATGGCCATGTTCTACTAAGGATGTAGGCCCCCAGACCTTACCACCAACCATCTTAAGTAAGCTTTTCTAAGAATCACCAAATCTTGGAGTTAAGAAATGCCTCCGAGTTCATCTAGCCCAGCCTAAACTGGAACAAGAAACTGCTTGATAATATCTCCAACAACAGGTCATCTAACTTTTGCTTAAAGATCTCTTCCCCTCCATCAAAGAAGAAACTTGTTCACTCCTTACCATAAACCTAAGAGTAAGAGCTAGGAAGATTTTCCATCCATCAAATTTAATCTATCATTGTATAATTTCTTACCATTCCTCTGAGTACTGCCTTCTAGGGGCAAGCAGAACAATTTTAATCGTTCTTGCCCCATAACCCGCTTCAGATACTTTGAGACATCTGTCATATTCTCTCCACATCTTCTCTTCTTCTGGTCAAACATGCTCAGTTCTTCCAATAGATCCTCTCATAGCATGATCTCAAGGCCCTGGACCAACTGAGTCACTTTCCTCTGGACATTGTCCAGTTTTTTTCCATCCCTCCTAAAACGCAGTGGTGCTCAGACTGAATAAAATACCCTAGCTGCAGGTAGTCTGGCCACAACAGATGAGGTCAATAGTAAGCCATTAGAAACTTCAAAATCTTAGTTCATATTTGCTTTTTCACCCAAATATTAGCTATTCATCCAACTCTTGTCATCTGAAAATTTGGTAGATGCCAGCTAGGCTGTGCTTTTCAGTTTCTAGGAACAGCCAAGGGTTGAGCTCAAAATTCCCAGGGACACCATGCGAGAAAGGAGATGGAAGATAGCTAAGTCATAAAATCATAGAACGTTAGAGCTGGAAATGACCTTTGAGACTGTCTAGTTTAACTACCTGCCTGACACAAATTCAATCCCCTAAATTCTTGTTCTGCGTGGATCTTCAAGCCAAGTTATTCAGGGAAATGGTTTTAGGCTGTATCTAATGGCTTCAAAAGCAACTAGTTAAACTGTAAAAAATGAAGTAAAACTGGTTATTAGGCATGACATACAGGCCCAAAATGTTTGACTAAATTCAGTGTTTTCCCCCCAAAGACTAATTGTAGTCAAGTGAGTTTGCATAGGTAGCCTTTGCATTTGAGAGACACTTGGGCTTTAAAAATCATGCCCTATATGAAGTCCATCATGAGGTTTAGGGTGAAAATCATTAGACTTGGAATCCTGGCTTTGAGTCCCAGATCTGCCAAGTCCGTGTAACTGGACAAGTCACTTAAACCTTAACCTTTGTTGTTGTTCAATCATGTCTGACTCTTTGTGACCACATTTAAGGTTTTCTTGGCAAAGATACTGGTGCGGTTTGCCATTTCCATCTCTACCTCATTTTACAGATGAGGAAACTGAGGCAAACAAGGTTACATGACTTTCACAGAGTCACACAGCCAATAAATGTCTAAGGCCAGATTTGAACTCACAAATCTAAATCTTTCTGACTCCAGACTTGGCACTCTATCCACTGTGTCACCTAAATCCCTAAGTTTTTGTTACTTCATCTGTAAAAATGGGAAGTAACAATTCCCACCTACTTCAGAGGATAATTGTGAGGAAAGTACTTTGTGAACCATTAAGTATTATATTCATTCATTCAATAAGTATATATCTAGGGTTTCCTCCTTGCCAGGTCCATTAGATGAGAATCAGAGGGCAAGAAGATGATGAAATTAAATTGGCCCTACCCTCAAGGAACTTGTACTTTGTTGGGGAACATTGCATGCGCTCATAAGTTAATACAAAAAAGGTACAAAATGCAATATAATTTTTGTGATTGCCTTGGGGGCAGGGAGGAGGAAGGGACACAAATAATTGGGGTGTCAGGAAAGGCTTTGACTCCCAGGCAGAGCTTGATTTGAACCTTGAAAGAAGCTAAGGACACAAGAGGTCTGACAGGTGAGGAAGGTATACATTATAGAGACAGGGGAGAGCCTAAGCAAAGGAAGAAAAGTGGGAAGTGGAATATCTTATGCAGGTTAGGACAAGTAGAAGGATTTGGCTGGAACTCAGTGTGTATGTGTGTGGGAGGGGAGGTTTGGTTAATGCAAAATTAGTTGGAAAACTTAAGCTGGAGACAGATTGTGGAGGGTTTTAAATGCCAAATGAAGGCATTTGTATGTATCCTAGAGGGACTAGGGAGCCACGGAAGCTTCTTGAAAGGAGGAGTGATAGATTTAGAACTACGTAAAGGTGAGCTACAGGTAGTAAGACTGAAATAGAATGTTTGCACACATAAACATCCATCGAGACTTAAAGGGGTTTTAAAAGGTCCTGTGGTTCTCAAAAGGCATTTTTTTAAAAGGTCAAACAGATTTGGCCACATCTTCAATTCTTTACCATTGACACTCTGAAATTTTTGTTGTGATAACTGAAAATAACAAGGTTCTGCATTCAAAAGAACTTTATTATTAGACCAAAAAACACGCCCAAGCAAACCCAGCCACTACAGAGAGCCCTGGACCTGGCCCATTGCACATTTGTTTTCCGGTGGGTTTTGTTGCTATTCATTATGTGTGAGAAGAAAGGAAGGCTTGTGTCTTAACACAATGGGTGTACAAAGAACATGTTTCTTTCCCTCTCTCTAAATATGTATCCTTGCCGTATTCATCAGCACTACAATTTCCTCTGGCACTTGAGACAGACATATGTTATTTTCAGCTGGCAGTAAGTGATTCAATGTATCACTACACACATGGCCAGAGCGTTGCAAATAGAAATAACTGTGGGCGTCTGGATTTTAACCACTGAACTACTTTTTTTTCTTCCTTCTTAATGCTATGTAACTCATAGTCAAATTGAATGTCATCACAGCTTTGCAGATTGGAAAAATCCTCAAGCAAACTGAATCTCCCCACTCATTCCCCGCCCCCAAACCCTCCCTTCCCAACCCTGAAACTCTTAAATGTTTGCCCTGAATATCAAAGGCTCTGAAAGGGACCAAATGAGCAATGTCATAAATAATCCTCTTTATTTTTTTCTTGTAGATAAAAATTATAAATAAATAGACTAATTGAGGCTTGCAAAAGCAGATTTCCCCAACAATACTTAGTAGAGTAGAATAAAAAAAAACCCATTACAAGTGTTGGCTTTGTAGATACTATGATAGTAAATAAGAGATTAGTTGTAAATTCAGATGTGCTGAACAGGTTGGCATCATTTCAGGTAGCAGTGGATTTAGGCCGCATGCCAAGCTGTGGGAAGAGCAGACCTCTTAATACCTGCCCTGTTCTTGTCATTGTCAGCTAAAATATTCACCAGTGGCTCTGCCAGACAATGGTGGGTAGCAGATAGGAGCAGCGGTATTTGGCTTGAGTTTTGTAGACCACTTGGCCTCTGGGTGCTCTGACAGACTGGTCACTGAATGTGTCACATCTGGTTACAAGACCTAATCTCACAGCAATCAGGTAAAGAAAGGTGTCATTGAGATCCTCTCTTCTCCTTCTCTCTCCCTCTTTCTCTCTCTGTCTTCTCTCTTTTTCTCTCTCTGTCTCTGACTTTCTCTCTCTCTCTTTCTCACAATACATATGTACATATGTGTATATAGAGATATATATGTAGTATATTCTAGTATATACCTAGATGTCATATGGGAAGACATAGATAATCAGCTTTGTGGAACAGTAGAGAAAAGGTCAGTACTACTGGAGTCTGGAATATATGGGTTCAAGTCTAGCTTCTGCCATATACTTAATGCTTAATCTCTCAGTTCACCGGGCAAGTCCCTAAGACTATAATGTACTTATGAATTCTGATATGCTTTCCTAGAGGAAGTTTCCATAGGAGGAGTTCCCTAGACCAATAAAATCAGAGTTCTGGGTCTCACTAAAAATAATAAGAATAAGAATAATGGGCAAATAAACAGGATGGTACAGTAGAAAGAATGCTGGGTCTGAAGTCAGACGACTGAGTTTCAAAACATGATTCTGCTATTTATTGTGTGTGACCTTAGTAAAGTCACTTAATTCTCCTAGGTTCCAGTTTCTTCATCTATAAAAAGAAAGGTTTGGGCTAAATGGTTTCTGAAGTCTCTTGTGGCTCTAAATCTATGACCCCAAGAATCACACAAGGGAAAAAGATATGCATGTATCATAAACTGCGTTTTTAGGGAGTAGAAATGAGATTATAGATACGTGGAAATACACCATAAGCCAGATAACTTATGCTTTGTTCCCTCTTTCATATACGTTCTTTCAAATGTAGAGGCAGCTAGATGGTACAGTGGATAGAGGACTGGGTCTAAAGTCAGGAAGACTTGACTTGTGTGATCGTGATCAAGACACTTTACTTCTCCTGCCTCAGTTTCTTCATCTGTAACTTGATGTTCCAGGGCTGTAGTCAGAATCAAATGAAATAATATTTTAAAGCATATTATAAACCTTAAAGCACTATACAAATGCTATCTATTATTATTATTACTTGCTTAAATAAACATCACATTGCCCAATTAAAATTAAAATATCCCCCTCATCTCCAGTATATCTACATTAACTTTGACCCAAACAAGACACAGCCTCCCCCAGAAAAATCCAAAGGATAAAGGCATAACCATAAAATATCTTGGGTTTTCCCTTCACAATGCTGACCTTTGTCTGCCTGGCTGATTATCAGATGTTACTAAGGCCCTTTTAATTTGTCCAACCCCTGGCCATGATAGCTATCTGTCTTTTGAAGATGAAACATTCAATTGACACCTCCATGAAGTTAACAGATAATTTTCCCCAGTAAGCTTAAGATGCCTCTCAGAACACCCCACACACACACACCACCACCACCACCACCACCACAAAAAAAAAATGAGGTTGTAACCAGACACTTTGTTTTACGAATGAACTAATTTTCTGTACGCACCTTCAACTTGGGAAATATCCCAGAGGTAAAATAACCTTTAACATTAAGTGTAATTAAGCCATGTCATGTGACCTGTGAAGCACTGGCAAAGACTGACAGTAAATCCCAAGGTTTCAAGCCATTTTCTGTCTAGGACTCTCTCTCTCTCTCTCTCTCTCTCTCTCTCTCTCTCTCTCTCTCTCCCTCTCTGTCTGTCTCAGACACACACACACACACACACACACACGCATGCATGCATGCACATGCACATGCACATGTACATGCTTAGAAATACAGAGTTATCCCTTCCACATTGCTACTTTCCTCATCACAGTTTCACTGTATTGCTAGTTGGCATAAGAAATTAAAAGGGAATTTTTGGAGAGTTTTGTAGAAGCTGCAGATGACACATGAAGGCCAGCACATAACCCCAATTTTACAATAATGTACTGTAAACACACCATAAAAGAAAAAGAAAAAATTCAGACTTCTTCTCTGATACAAAAGGAGGGCCAAGAAATTTTACGTGGCTTTTCCAGATGGACCTAACCCCCATGATATGGAAGAGGTTACATACCTATGCATATAGGTAGGTTTATATTTGTATAAAATACATACCTATGCATATAGGTAGGTTTATATTTATATAAAATACATATATACACATATATTTGTTCTCATGAGTGATGATTCCTCACAGTCTAGGATTGGGAGCCTATGAACAATTGAGGGTTCTCAAAGCTCCTGCATGTACTCTGAGACTGGCATTCAGAGTCATGAGCTACTTCCTTGTGGGAAGCAGAATGTGGAAACTGCAATGTAAGTAGCAATGCTAGACGGATGCTTCTTTTTACTCAATTGGTTTTCATGGGCTCCTTTAGACACTCAGAAAAGCTAGGCAGCATTTTCTTTTCTTGGCATTTTGCCAATTTTTTAAACATGAGAACGAGAATGATTTTTCTCTTTATCAACAATAACAGTCAGAGTCATGTCTTCCCAAGGGCCTTCCCTAGGAGCCTTCACTGTGTTTATGGAAGTGTAATCCTAAGGAAAGGACCCAAGGCATACCTCCTAAAGCTAATCCTGTTTCTACTTTGCACAGCCTTACCTGTCTATATTTCCTTTTCAATGTTTGGAAAGGTCTTTTGGCTTGCTATACATGCTAATTTCATAAGGAAAATATTTTGAGAATACTGTTTCTGTAGGGAAAAAAAAGATGGTCCTGTATTTTTAACTTGTTTTGGCAAAGTTATTTGGAACAAGACACTCTAGTGGGGGTAAATGGATGTGGTCAGGGCTGTATATAGCCTATGTCTGGAGTATTGTCAAGTCCTGTGGGGTTTCTGGTAAACCTTTTCCTGGTGGGGGGAAAAAAACCATTACTCACCAAAGAAGAGGCTAATGGGAAAGATGGATGGTGTGAATCTAAAAGAATGGAGTCTTAAAGTTAGTGGGACAGGACCCAAAGAGGACACTAGTACAGAAGCTACAAGTTGAGTAGAGGTTTAAAAAAAATGTCCTATTAACAGATTAACATCTGGCTAGTCACAAGGTAGGCCCACTCCCAGAGAGTATGGAGAGGGAACAAGGACTGGTTAGCCCAGGAATCTGTGACAGCCTGAAAAAGGCCTTCATTATAAATGATAATTTAGCACAAGTGTCAATGCTAGGTAACTCAGAGGCTCTGTACTTTGTGCTTAATTTTGTTTCATTGGCAATTTTGCATTTAGTTTTGCTTTGTCCATCTTAATTGGTAGTAAACTTCTATTGAAGAATTCAACCTGATGAAGTGTGAAGTAAGCAGAACTGCATTATGGTAAAGGGAAGCAATATTGAAAGACTTCAGAACTCTGATGAATGCAGTGACCAATCACATCTTCATTAGACTGATAATGAAGCCTGACTCGTGCCTCTTGACGGAAAGCAAGATGGCGGATCACAGCTACAGAAGGAAGCATGCCTTATTAGACATGGCCACTGTGTTGATTTACTTTGCTTAACTTCTTAGTTAAAAGGAAGTGTTTTATTGTATCCCTAGAGATTAGCACAGTGCCTGGCACATAGTAGGTACTTAATAAAAATACTGAATATCCCAAAAGTCTTATTGTGGCTTTTAAGCTATTCAAGTTATTAAAGTTTAAAACTGAACTAAGACTTTGGAATACCTTTGACTAATTCATTAACTGATTAGGAAATGACTTTGATGTTGTTTTTTTTAAGTATCATTAAATTCTTTCCCACTAGAAGAAATCCAATCTCTGCTTCTGGTGCACTAAGGGGAACCAAGGGGACAGCCACATTGAGGAGAGTCAAAGACTGGTACCATTAGGAGAAAAAGATGCAAGAGGCAACTCCACCCCAGTGGTTCGAGAGCTCTAACTAGACAGGGCATCACGAGGTGGTCTCGTTCCTTTTCAGTGTCTCTAGCTTCCCTGTTCCCCCCTCCCTCTCCACACCCTACAAGCCTGGAAGCTAAGACCTGAGCAGTATCTTTTTCTTTGCTGGGTGACCCAGTAGCACTGCTTGACCTCTCTGTGCCAGATTTTGGCCAGAGACCAGAAAGGACTTAAATGAGACCACATGCTATAATCCTGCTAAACCAACATGTGTATATAGGAGAGGAATGGCCCTGGTTGTCCACTCATTTGCATGGATACTACAAGGCATCCTCATGACAACATCCTACCATAGGCTGCCACTTGCCAGAGGATACAGGTACAAATGAGTACCTATGTTCAATTTGGTACATTAAAGTTAGGGAAAATCCTTCATAGACAAGGAAGTAGGCATCTGGTTATAGAGATTCCTTATTAGAATGTGAAGTGGTTCACAAGAATATATGTTAAAATCTTATTCTGTTTTTAACAAGCCTACTATCTCTGCCATTAACTAGCTGTATGTGCTTGGGCAACTCATTTCTCTCTAGGGCTTAGCTTTTCATCTGTGAAATGAAGGAAGGGGTTAGGTTCCAGGATCTCTGAGTTCTCTTCTAGCTCCAGAATCTTGAATCCGAATCAGAATTTAAGGCATTTTTGCCTTATGTGAGGCTCCAGCTTCCCTTCCCACCACACCTCCTCCTGGCCCCTTTAAAATCTTATTCGAACAAATCCCAGTGTCTAGCATGATTTACACGGGGAAAGGAGCGAGTACTGCTTGGCCTGCAGTCTTGGACCCTCGAGGGAAGGGTTAGACAACTCTTGAGCTTGTGGCCCCATCCTCTGTGTGGTTCTCTCATCTGTCCGCCCATCACCCTGGGAAGAGGCGAGCCAGTCTCCAAGTTCACCCAGGGTAGTTGATTGTTAATGATCCTCTAGCACTTCCCCCACCCTGTCCCAGAAGACATTTCCAGAGTTGTTTTATGAGTGAGACAGGGGAAATCTATTAATGAGAGAAGTAATTGTTACCTTTGGGCACCAAGCACTGATTTACAACGGCTAATGCCGCAGATTCCAAAGGCATAAATTTCTGCGTTACCACCATTTTGTCTAGAGCAAAACAAAACAGAGGGTGATTACATATCCAAGGCTACAGATGTTTGGCTGTACAACACATTTTTCCATGATACAGAAGGGGGAGGGGGAAGGGGTAGTGAGGGAAGATTGTTGAATTTAATGGACGGTTTGATGTCACCAGTGCTTGTTAAGCAAAATATGTACACATAGACAGTATGCATTTCTTGAGAGTGTAGTAAGTAGTAGTCTAATAAAAGAAACCCTGAGCCAGATTCTCCAAGGCCCTAAGAGCCTATATCCTAACACATTAGGTACCTTTAGATGGAAGGCAATTACTTGTTCAGGTCACTAGGCTGTATTAATCCAAGTCACAAGTATCAGTCAAAATCCAGGCAGCTCAAAGGCCCCATTGTGTTATGGTCTGGTCAAGTGACTTTCTCTCTGGTCTCCTCAGTTTTCCCATCTGTAAAATGAGAGGATTAAGCTGGATGATTTCTAAGGCCTCTGATACCTCAAAGGTCCTGAAGATAGATCCATGACTTCTCCAGCTGCACAGGTTGTGCTCAAGGATTTACTTGGCTCTCAGAAGTGACTGACTCATTTTATTTTCTTTGAGGGGAAAAAGGTGGAGGGAGAGAGTGTGTTGTTGATGTTAATGGTGGTGGTGGTTTGAGAGGATATTCATGCCATTCAAATATTCACCCATAGGGTTTCTGGTATGAGGAGGTATCCACTGAAAAACTTTTAGTCCATCCTATTTTTATCTTAGAAGAGAGGATTCAGGGAGTTGATGACTCAGCTGGGAATTCAGGTTTCAGTATCTGTCCAATTAGGGATTTCAGAACCCCTGAAAAAAAGACAGTAAAGTCACAATGTTGGATTCCCCAAAGAGAAGGGACAAAATAACAATGACACTTCTGAAGACCCAGACAAAAAAAGTGAAGTCTTTCCTTTGACTTTTAGAGGCAATATATTCACTCATCTACCAGTGCTTCTAGTTAGGCACGATTAATGAAAAGAATACAAGTGACTTGAAGTTTACAGAAGTGCTCTATTAAAACCTTTTGGCCCTAGAAAATATAACTATTCCCTTTGCCCAACCTTTGTCTTTTTAGTTTCTAATGTCCATTTCTCCATCATAAAACTGAGACATTGATCTATGAGAATATTGGTTGATTGTTGAGGTTCATCTCTTCTGTTCTAGTTAGAATTCAGACTTGACTCTGAGGTTTCTTTTTTAGAATAGTTTTTATTAATGACTTCTGTTTTTATGTCACAGTCATCTCTAGATACACCTACCATTACCACCAAATAAGCCCTCTCCTATAATAAAAAACATTTAAGCAAAACCAACTGACACAACAACCAAATCTGATGGTATTTGCAATACTTTGCCCTCACACTTTGCCACCTCTCAACTACAAAGAGGGAAAAGTGTATCTTCATCTATTCTCTGGGTCAAGACTAATTGTGAAAATTACCCAGCATTCAGTTTCAATTCAGTGTTCTTTTCTTTGCATTATTGTAGTCACGAGTATATCATCCTCTTCATTCTGCCTGTGTCACCCTGCATCAATTCATACAAGTCTTTCCATGTTTCTCTGGATTCCCTGTATTTGTGAAGATTATATTACTGCATATATAGGCGAAATAAGATTTCATTGCCCTTGGGATTTCTGTCCTCATCTGAGACCTAACCAGTAAAGTGCAGAGCCTAGGATCCCTGTCCAACATATATCTACTTTGTGTAGTCATACATTGCATTTGAAGAGGCATACTCAACATACCATGCACTGGTTCTATAGAAACCGTGCCAAGCAAAACAATGTGATGTGGGCCAGGGGCAAGGTTTTAAGTGGGCAATAACTAGATGATGTTTCTGTAGGGTGTGATGGAATTTGTTCCAGAATCTCCAAATCTTAGAGTTGAAAGAGACCTCAATGGCCATCTCATTTCATGTCCATGCAGAAATTCTTTGAACAAAATCCCTGACCAGAGGTCATCCAATCTCGGCTTGAAGATATTATAAAAATGCCTTGGTTGGGACGATATTATGGCTGTGCGGAAATCTGGAGTTTCCAGAGCACTTCGACATGCATTACTTAGTTTGATCCTCATTATCACCCTGTGAAATAGTCACACAAGGTATTTTTAGCCCCACTTACAGATGAGAAAACTGAGGCACAAGACATTTAAGTAATTTTTGCAAGATGACACAGCTAGTAAGTGGCAGAGTCAGAACTCAAACCCAGGTCTTTTGACTCAGCCTACGTTCCATCTGCTCTAAGTACATTGAGAATAATTGCATTTTTGATGTATATCCTTACACAATGGCAGAAATGGTCGGAGAATAATAAGCACCCTTTATATGGTGCTTTAAGATCTGCAAACATATATGTAGATATTATGTACACATGCATATTAACTATATAATGTGTATATATATGCACACATGTATATGCATTTATGTACATATATAGTACTAAATTATGTACATATAGTAATACATATGTGTACATATATAGCATGTGTGTATTGTGCATGTATGTGTATATATGTATTTGCACACATACATATATATACACATACATACATACATGTATTTCTCCTTTGCTCCTCTCACCATGAAGCAAATGCTACCCACCTTACAGATGAGGAAACTAAATTACAGACAAGTTAAGTGACTTACCCAGAGTCATGCAGTTAGTAGCTGAGGCTAGATTCAAATCCAAGTCTCCCTTATTTCAAGCCTAGTATTTTATTTACCAGACATACTGAACTGGGAATCATTCCAATCAGAACTTTTATTCCAACGAAATTGGTAAAACCAATCTCTACAAGCAGTACAAGCCTCTGGTGATACTTACAGGTCCCTGCTAATTGTACTTCTGTGTAGGCAGGTCAGGCTGACCTTGAATTACAGTCCCTGTGGTTCAGGAAACATTCCTGGTTCAATGCATGGAGACCAAGCATCAGTGTTGGGGGATGGGACAGAAGGAATCAGCGAGTTGATTCGGATACGAGTAGTGCTTTCTGAACGATATGTCTGAACTGAGCCAGCAAAGTGTCTCGGGGAAATTCCCACTGCAGTTTGGGGGGGAGCTTCAGACCCTCTCGATCCATTATATGACAAACCTCATAGAGTAAAGGCCTTAGCAGGAAGAAGAAAGTTATCTCAGGACTAAACGCACAGAGAGTTCTTACAGGCTTCTTTTGGGTAGGCATGGTCTGTGCAAAAGGCACTTGTAAAGCATGGAGTCTTCTCTCTGGCGAGGCCTAGTAGCCAGCAGGCCAGACTCCGAGTCAGGCTTCAGACACAAACTGGCCTCATCACCCTAGAAAAGTCGTTTAACCTGGCAGGCAATGCTTTAATACTAGAAGTTGCAGCATGATCGCTGATCTTCGTTCATCTAAGGAATTGTCCACACTGGGGCCTCCTGATGAAATCACAGATTCAAGAAATACATATATACACGTATCTAAATATTCATTTAAGAATTCAAATTATAGACTCCTAGAACCAATAGAGCTGGAAAGGACTTGAATGTGGTTTGTATGGAAAGTATGCTGGTCTTAGAGTCAGAAATGCTCAGTTTGCACCCCGGCTCGACTACCAGCCCCAGCCATGACTAACTGTGGACAAATTCTGCAGGTTCTCAGCACCTCAGTCTCTGTCAAGGGGAGCTAATTCTTCTTAGGCTGCCTCTCTTGTAAGGTTAGGGCAAAGAAAGAGCTTTCCAGATATCTTGGGCTACTATTAGTCCAATTCCTTTATTTTTACAGAAGAGGAAACTGAAGAAACATCCTAAGGTCTTCCATTTAGTGGGAGAGCTGGACTAGATGGAAGGTCAGCTGGCTCCGAGGGTGCTGTCTTTTTCATTCTGAGCACGCTGCAATTTGCTAGGGTTTTAAATACTAGATAGAAGGGATGATCTCAGAGTCATTCTTCCAAATACTTAAGCTATGTTTTCTGTCTTTGTTTTTCAATCCATTTTTTTCGCTCAGAGCAGTAGGGAAGGAAAGAAGGAAGCACCTGGCCTGAGCATAGCCTTTTGTCCCAGAGGAGAAATATTTAAGGGCCTCTGCACTGGACTGTGGGAAAAGAAAACCCCTCATATGAGAATGTCCTGTCTTTCCTCCCACAGTCCAGGCAGGGGCCCTTAAAGGGGGAAGGGAAGATTTTTGTGTATGAGGTGGAGGGCGGGGGAGGGGAGAGGGGAGAGGTGGAAAGCAAACATTTATAAAGCAAATAAGTGACTTGCCCAGTAATTTCTACATTGGCTCCTCTTATTTTTGATTAGAAACATCCTCCTTAGCAATTCAGCATGATTTTCTAGTTCTTCATAGGAGATGGTCCAGCTTTAAAGGTAACTATTCTAGCCAACCTCTCACTGGCATCTAAATATAATATTGCCACAATTCCACATTAGCATTAAGTCAACCTCTGGGAAAGACAGTACATCTGAGGAATGGGGAAAGAAGATCTGCACAAACAAAATAAGGAAAGCCAAGAGAACAATTTGCACAGTGACTTCAATAAAGCAAATGTAAATGTGTGTCACCCATGTAAGATGTGCATATCCACATGGGATGGCTAAACACAGAAAGATAGCTTAAGGGGAGGCACAAATAGATATCTCTGGAGTCTTACCCACCCATCTCCAAGGGAGACTGTGATTCTTTCCTTGAGGGGAGCAGGAGAAAGGGTCACGAGGCTAGCTACTCTGTTTTCTTCTAAAAGAGAGGAGTATAGGACTGGAATTATGTCTATCTGCCTCCCTAAATATTGCTGGTCTAGAGGCATGATTTTTAGGTTGAAAAATTCTCCTTACTTCTCCAATCCCATAAAGGAGAATGCCACAAGCTTTCATCCATAGGCTTGATTCCTTACTATGAAATGTTAGTTACCCAGAATTCAAACACTGAATAATGAGTAAACCCATTTATCCAAACAGATAGCAAATAGAAAATTAGAGGTCTGAGGTTTAGAATGTACTGCAAAAAAAAATGCGTAAGAGTGGGAGTGAGACGAGATCTCACTCAATCACTTGGTTTCTTGATTGATGGTAATAGCTCATGCCACATGCCTCCATCCCCTAGAAATCTGTATATACAAGTTCCAACACACAGGAATGAAAAAAACGTAAAAATTGTGTGTATGCAAGTTCCCTTCAGTACTCATCCAGGTGATGCCCTTGCAAACCCAAATAGATCCCCATGGGAAACAAACTTCCCTCCAAAATATGAAATTACAGAGGTTTTTGAAAATACAGGCATTATTTAAAAGTAGGATATGTCCTGGGAATGAGCCCAAAGAAGTTTATTGTTTATTAGTCCTCTAGGAAAGAGTAGGAATTTTAGTTGAAATTTCTACATTATTTAAATTTTCCCATAAACCTCCAAGGTACCCATGATACAGCCATCTCTCCACCCCATGCCAATGGCTCATATTCACAAACCAACAACCACAGAGCTTCACAGTCTAACCTATTTCTGTAAATGAAGTTTTCCAGCACATGTGAGACTCATGCCCCAGTAAATAATTTCTTCCTGGCTACCACACTCTCTCCTTTCTAGGAGATTCTCCATCTATTATTCTGTAAAGACAGATCCTTTCCATTTTCCTTTGAATATTTTTTGGCACTAACCTACCTCATTAATGCCAGGAAGAATCAGCCAATATTATAAGAAAAACACACATGACACTCAAGGGAACAGCATTAAGAGCTATATTGTTAATTTGATGGAGTGTTAATAAGGCTCCTTAATGTCACTGCTTTTTGCATAGCAGTTGTCTTAAATACTCAGCATATGTTGAACCAACAAAATTGAAGATTCTTATTAAAGACAAGAAATATGGATCATGGTACCTTTAGACATCCCCTCCCCCTTGTGTTGCCCCGCCTCCAGCCCACCCCATAACCTGCCTATGACTCTATTTCCCCATATGATAGTTTTATCTGACAATGAATTTGTAGACAGTCTAATGAACCCTTCTGAAGGCAGCAATCCCAGATCTGACTCAAAGTCAAGAGATGCGCCTGAACTCAAATGACCCTTGGATGAAGTCAGTAGGTCTGCAGAGTTTGGAAAGAAATTAAATTGATGGTGTTCTAGACAATGGAGGCTAATCTGAAAATGGATCAGGCTATTTAAGAAACATTAGAGGAAAGGAGATTTGAAAAAACCTGCAAACTTCCCTGTCACAGTGTTCCTGCCTAGGTTACCTTGACATTACTAGTCCCCAAGGATGAAGCCATTATTTTTGACCTCAGACTCCTGAGGGCCTTGAAGGTTATAAGTTCTGCTCTTTTAATTACCCATCTACCTGACAAAAGCACCTTAATTAGTAAGACTTTAAAAAAAGAAAATGCGGAATATAAAGACTCAGGCATAGTGTGAACACAAGTGATTATGGTTTAACACCTTGCCCAGATAGTCTCTGTCTTCCTGCTGTCACCAATGTAATTAGGCCATAGAGTGAATGTACTCCCAATTTTGTCAATACCTGGGGGATGTGGAAACGTATATGGTGCAAGACAGAGACATGAGCTTTGTATTTTTGTTTTGTTTTGGTTTTGTAGGCTGATTTCATTGACTGGGCTCTTATTTTGGCGGCGAAGCATCTGAGAATGGAGTGTTTCTCATCTACTTCCCCTTCTAAATCTCCCATCCTGGAAATGTCCAAAGGCCTAAGCTACCTTCCAGAGTCTCCCTTAAGGAACCGAGGTGACATATTGTGGAAAGAGCACTGTATTAGGTGTCAAAGACCAAGGCTTTAGCACCATTACAAATTAACTCTGTGACTTTGGATGAGCCACTTACCATCTTTGGTCCTCAGTTTTGTCATCTGTAAAATGGAGATAGCAATACTTATCTCACAAAGCATATGTAGGGGGATCAAATCATAGAAAAAATAGAGCAAAAATACATTGAAAAGTATAAAATAGAATTGTAAATCCAAGATGAAGCAGCAGTATGATCATTATTGTGATTTTAACCAGCAAACAAAGGATGTTCTTATTTTCAATATACAGAAAAGAGAACCCACATGACCTAGCAGAAGAAATGCAGAGGATACCTAAGATTCTACTGCATTGAAATAACAACAGTTTCCCTCCCAATAGTTTAAATTTTCACTCCCCTGCTGCTGCGGCTGACTATAACCAGGCAAGGGAATACAGGAATAGAAAATGTTGGTGCTACTTTGATGTAACTTCCTTAAGGGTAGGCACTGTCTTTGGCCTTTTTCTGTATCCCCGGTGCTTAGCACAGTGCTTGGTGCATAGCAGGTAATAAATGTTTATTGAATTGAATAACTTGATTGAACTTAAAGGACTCTTTTAATTTAAAGAATTCTCTTTTGTTGGCAAGGCAATCAGGGTTAAGTGATTTGCCTGGCATCACACAGCTAGTAAGTGTCAAGTATCTGAGGCTGGATTTTAACTCAAGTCCTCCTGACTCCAGGGCCAATGCTCTATCCACGGCATCACCTAGTTGCTCCAAGAATTCTTTTAACAAAACAAAATGACAAAGTATATGATTGTATCAACTATCAGTTGCTTAATTGTTTGGGGAATTATACTTTGTGGGGTATTTGTGTTTATGTTTGCCTACTTTGTTAAGAACAAAAGTTATCAAGAAAATGTGTGTGCAAACTCATGCAAACTATGCAAGACCAGGAAGACAATCTGCACAATTTCTACAACGATGGGGATGGAAAGGACAAAGACAAAAACAACAAAACCGAACATGGTGTGATTATGATGACCAAACTTGGTCGTGAAGATGAAAAATGTGCCTCCTTCGCTTCTTTGCAGAGGTGGGAGACTACAGCCACAGAGTAGGGCATATACTTGCAGACTTAGTTGATACGTTGGAAAATTTTGCTGAATTTTCTTTTCTTTTTTTCTTTGTTCTTTGTTTCAGAGGATGACTCTTTGGGTGGAGGAGGAGGAGGAGATGAAAGAAGAGCAGGAGGAGGAGGAAGAGGAGGAGAGACAGAGAGAGAGAGAGAGAGAAATGGAAATGAAGAAGACTAGGTAAAAAAATGAATAAAGTTAAACTATAGCAAATTATCAGTTTTTAAAACTTCAAGTATAATTTCCTTTGTGTCTTCCTCTCATTTATCTCCATCACCAGCCCCTACCTCCATCGTCCAGTCAGTCACCAGATGTGTTAATTCTTTCCCTAGGGTGCCCCTCACATCCTTTCTATTTTCACCTTGATCTCCTTTCCCCGTTGCCTGAACTATGGATAATAACTTCCAGGCTGATCTCCCTAGGTCCTGGCTCTCTCCTCTTCAACCTGTCAAGCACATGGTACCAGAGCCATCTCCTTTTCTGACCAGTCACTTCCTTACCTGGAAACTTCCAATAGCTCCTTATTGCTGATAGAATGAAATCTAATCTCCTCAGCCTGGCCTTCAAGGCTCTTCACAATTTGGCCCCAATTTGCCCTTCCAACTTCATCTTCTTGTTATAAATGAAAATATAAAGAAGTAAATTGCAACTAAAGCAAGTTGGCTTTATTGTACACCCAAAGTATACAGCATTATTTCATGGAACATTTGGTCATCTAACATTTCAGTGCTCACAATAAATATTAACGAAAAAAGCATCATGAAAAGCATAGCAGCACATACTGCCCTGTGATTTAGTCGTTGTAAAATTTTAATCTTTGGTCAACAACTTTTTCATGTATTTTTACTTTATACCTCCAGTTAAACACAAATTGCATCCTTGAAGACAAAGATTATGCCTCATATTCTTTGTATCCTTCCCCCAACTTCCACATTGCCTACCAATACCTTACAGACAGTAATTGCTCTAAAAATATACGTTGATGTATTCAACGAGGAAAGCTAAGTAAATCTCGGTCCAAACCCTATCTCTATCGATGTCCCCTCTATAGCACCCCCTCATTAAATCATTGAAACAAGGTCAGTTTGGATAAATTCCAAAGTTCCTTCCACCTCTCCAATTCTATGAGTCTATCCTCACCCTTCCCATTTGCTTTCTGACCTCTCAAATCTGCTATAAACTGTATCCCATCTTTTTTAGAAGTGACTGATAGTCTGATCACTCCATTAAATCATAGAGGGAATGTGGTACAGTGGAGAGAGGGCTGTATTGGGGCCGAGAGACCTAGACTCTACCATCGTCATCAGCTAGCCACGCCATACCTAGACCCTATCTCTGTATCTGTAAAATAGACACAATAAAACCTGCCTAATAAGGAGTTGGAAAGGTCAAATTGCCGAAGATAATGGCTGTGAAAAACGCACTGAGAAGCACAAAATAGGGCTGGAAATGAAAGGTCAGATAGCATTATTGTTCATCTCCAATGCATTTCACTGGTTGTGCCTCGTGCCTGGAATTCTCCCCTTCCTCTTCTCTTCCTTTTTAGCTTCTCTGTCTTCCATCAAATCTCAGTTCAAATCCCACTAACTTTTCTGGACCCCCTTAATAGTAGTGACTTCCCTCAAGAATTTTCCCCCAATTTGTCCTGTGTACATCTTATTTGTACATAGCTGTTCCCATATTGTCTCCTCCATTAGAAGGTGAGTGCCTGGAAAGCAGGAACTGTGTTTTTTCTCCTTTCTTTGTGTCCCCTGTGCTTAGTTAGCACAGTGCCTGGCACAAAGTGGATACTTTACAACTGCTTATTGACTGACTTATTGACTACATTTGCTTTCATCTCCATTAGATTATGACCTGCTTGAGGGCAGGGACTGTTTTTCTTTGTGTCCTTCCTAATTTAGTACAATGTAGGAGCTTTATAAATGCTTATTGACTTCACTGTGGTTATGTAACAATGCGATGATGCTATAGTTTTCTACATACACGTAGGAAAACTTGCCTGGCCAACAGAAGACATGCTGGTGAAAGGAGGTCTGTTTTGGCAGGATGGTGGGACACGTGCATGAAGAACTTGGAAATTTCTTTGGCCCTAAAGGCACCTCAGTCTATATGCCAGGGCTCAAATCAATTTGCTGAGATGGACTGGCACGGACCTCCCTGTGAAGGGGCTGACAGATCCCAAAGAGTCTGGGGAAAATCTGACAGGCAGGGCTTTGATGTAGCTGGAATTGATTTCCCTTTGGATGGAAGAGCCGAGACCCCAAAGCACTGTTTTTCATTTCCCTGACTGTGCTCTTAATTCCAGCTTGGTTTTTGCTTGTTGAGGGTTTTTTTTTTATATTTCCCCTTTTATCCCTCACCCTTACCCCTCCTTTGGAAGAAGTGAGTTCTTAAGTCATAATTGGGTCCCTTTCCAAATTCCCCATTTGGGACCTCCCTGGCCTTTTTGGGAATAGATATTGGGGGGTGGGGAGGGCAGGATTTACTTCTTATGGTTCTCTCCTTTTCTGTCTCTCAGGCTTGGGGCATCCCATCAAAGGGGATTGATTATTGGGGCACAGAAGAGAGTGGAGTAATGGCCAAGCTGGAAAGTCACTGGAAACCTAGCTGTTGAATTTCTTAATTCTGTAATGCCTTGCATTTAACAAAGTATCTAGGACTTTTTTTTCAAATTTGGTCCTTACAACAGCCTTTTGAGGTAAGTAGAGCAGGTATTCTTGGTTTTCACAGATGCTTAAGTGACTTATCCAAGGATAGTGAATTAGCCCAAGAACCAGGACTAAAATCTAGGCCTCTTAATTCCCAGTCCAGTCCTTCTTCCACTAACACCATGTCTCAGTTGAGCAAGAGAAAAAAAGTTTGTTCCCAAAGGATCCACCCACCAGGAAAAGAGGACAAATTAAACGGCTTATATTATTACACATTCGATGCAGCCTGCCAGAGGCTTGGAGTCAGAAAAGCCAGAGTTTCAATTGTGCTTGCCATTAACCAGCTGTGTGATTCTAAGCAAATTGCTTTATGTCTCTGGGCCCCTAGGCAACTCTCTAAGATTTGGCTTCCAAGTCACAGATGGGCTGCCATCTGCACTGGTGGATGGAGTTCCACATCAGAAGTTCCTCACACCAACAAAATCACAGACAGTTGGATTATTTTATGAAACATGCTTCCACTGACTTAGTATACTTGGAAGGTGAGGTATCATGTAAGAGTACCTATAAATACATATGTAACCTATATCAGATTGCTTAAGGTCACACAAAGGGGACTGGGAAGAGGGGGTGGGGATAGAATTTGGAATTCAAAACTTTTAAAAAAATGTTTAAAATGTGTTTACATGTAATGGGGGAAATAAAATATTATTTTTAAAAAGAGTACCTGCAAATTCTTTTTCCTCTTCTATTCTTATTTTCCCAGACGATGCAAAGGGTCAACCCAGGAATGTTGTTGTCTCTCAAAATTTCTTGAAGCAACTTGCATTTCCAAGGGGCTTGCATTTTCTTTGGGGCTTGAAGATTGCATGTGAAATAAGATAACAAGGAGAGGTTGAGATTCCAACCAATGAAGAAAAGGTATGACAAGTCTGTCTTAGAGAAATCAAAATACTGACAACTTAGCCACACATAGTTAAGAGATTATGGCTTCTAATATCCTAAAGAAGGAGATTTTTAGCTGTTAAATCAGCTTGGGCTTCCCAACCTATGAGGAAATTCACAATGCTAGTTTGGGGTTTGCTATTTCTGATGTAAGGCATGTGCAGTAGTGACAGCATAATGAAATCAGGCCAGTGAAAGCAAGGACAGTAGTGAGGTGAGTTCCTGGCCTTCCATAACAGCTATTTCTTTTTTTAATTTAAATTTATCTTATTTTTAATTTATGGAATAGAATAAGCCATTCCACAAGATAGTATAATAAAAAAGATGATTGCACATGAAACCAAAAGTCGATAATGTACAACTTGTTATTGCTTTTAAATATATAATAATGCAAGTTATTCATTATGTAAATTTCTTTTTTTTCTTCCTTCCCCCTCCAACCACACTAGAGATGACTGCCATTAGATACAAATAGGCATATATATGTGAAACCATTCTATACATACTTCTGTTTATCAGTTCTTTCTTTGGATGCTGACAGTGTCTTTCTTCATATGTTCTGTATAGTTAATTTGAGTATTTATAGCAGTCAAAATGACTTATTTGCTCAAAGTTGTTCTTAAAACAATATTATCATTACTGTATACAATTTCTCATTTCACTCTTCAGGCACTGGACCTGGAGTCAGGAAAACTTGGGTTCAAATGCAGCTTCAGACACTAGCTGTGTGACCCTGGGCAAGTCACTTAACCCTGTTTGCCTCAGTTTCCTCATCTGTAAAATGAGCTGGAGAAAGAAATGGCAAATCACTCCAGTATCTTTGCCAAGAAAACTCCAAATGGGGTCATGAAGAGTTGGGTATGACTGAAATGACTAAACAATATTGACACATACTGTCTGTGACCCTGGACAATGTCCCAATGTTCTCAGCTCCTCTCTAAGACTCTAAATTGTTAAGAAAGTACTGATCTGAATCGGCAGAAGAAATTTCTTCAATGGGAATTCCCTATACAACAAAATCACAGGTCCTATCACTTTGAGTGTGATATTTACTTCTCTGTACATTGTAAACTCCTTGAGGGAAAAGACTTTCATGTTTCTGTCTCTATATCAAAATGTCAGTTTGATTTCATATTCAAATATAAAACAAAGTAGAATATGGTTTAATCTGGTATTAACTGGGTCATTTGTCACAGTGCCCAAATGCTTAAAAAAATACTATGAATTGAGGTGGGAAGTGTGGAAAGATTGTATTTGAGTATTTCAAGACCCTCCACAGAGTGGCCCTAACCTAAGTCCCCAACATTATTTCTAGTTAATCCATGACTCCACAGACTCAAGCTGCCAGACTGGTCTTCTTGCTGCCCTACAACACTGCTAAAGCATTCCCCTCTGAGCAACTAGAACCCCTTTCCATCTCCCCCGTCTTTTGAGGCCTAGCTACACCAAATCCCACATCTTCCTTCTGTGACCACATTTAACCGTATCCTGCTTGGTCTTGTTAGTTATCTTTGGGAGGGGAGGAAGAGTATGTTATCTTTCCTATTTGTCTATAAATCTGGGGCAAGGATCATATCGTATTCATTGTTGTACCCCTAAATGCACTTAGGATAAGGCCTTAGAAATGGCCTTTTGCTTAATTAGTGTTGGGTGATTGATTGGGTAGGCCCACTGAAAAATCGAGGAGTGGGAAGATTAGCGAAGGGGAATCCAGAGGCCAAAATGCTTATGGAACACTGACCCCAAACTGAGAAGCTAGCAACCTTTGTTCCTGCTCTTCCCCAAAAGGATTTGAAAAGAACAGCCAGTTATAATTTGTTTTACATTTGTAATATTTCACACCAACCCTGTTGTCCATGCCAGTCTTTGCACAGAGTAGCTGTTTTACTACATTGCCAAAGGCTGCCCGGCCATTTATGAGGCATGGATGTTGAAAGTCTCAAGACTATCAATCACAGGGAAAGGAAGAGTACAAAGCAATACTTCTCCTTGCCTACGAACATGAGTAAGACAGTAGATTCGGCCAGTGTAGACATGGCTGCCCAGCATCTACATGTCCCTCCTTCTCCTGGCTGGGCACTCAACACCTCTATGATGTGAGTCACTGAGGTTTCAAGAACAGTTGCCAGCTGTTTTTTCCAGCACACAGCTCAGAGACTTCCAGGTCCCATGGGGGAGACCACTGCTCAACCACCTTAGAATATAGTTCATTAAAACTGTGTATGTGATGAAAGGTCTCCGGGGAGAACAAAGTGCTACTATTCTCTGTATTCGAACACCGAAATGGAGCACGCGCGATACAGAGGGAAGAAGTAAGATTAGCATGACTCTGGAATCTAATTGTTTTCTTTTTAGGGATTAAAAAATCAATCCTCCCTTGCAATATGGACCTTGTTGGTTCACATGAAAAAATTTTCTCCCCTGCAGGAACCATCAACCGGTATAGGCTATTTAACTTTTGTTTCAGCAGATAACACTGACAGGAAAAGCACTGAGAAGGAAAAGTTAGGGACAAAGGAAGAAACCATAATTGACGATCATCATTATTGCTAAATTTGTCATCATCATCATGATTACATGTCTCACTGTTTGCCTTGCCCGTGTTAGAGTCTGATGATTATACATTGGGCCTTGATTGGGCAAATTAACTAATAAGCGTATTGAGTAAAAGGTTTATTGCTTCAATGGAGTACACAGCCATGGAACTTGTGATCGAGCCAACGGACATGTTTCAAATATTTATTTTTATGATTTCCTATATGTCATCATTTTCCAAAGGAATAGTAGAATGTTGGAATTAAACAAGTTCCTAAAATTCAATTAAATAGTCATTTCTCAATTGGTTATGTGTCAGGGGCTGTGAAGGGCTCTAAGGATACAAAGAAAAGAAATAGTCCCTGTAATGAAAGAGTCCCCATTTTATGATAGAGATCAGAGTCTAGCCCCATTTTATAGAAGAGAAAACTGAGGCTGATGGAAGTAAAGTGTCTTAACCAAAGCCAAGGAAAGTTAGCTCAGAGTCAGGATTAAAACCCTTTCCTAGACCCATGGCTTTCTATGATGTGTTTCGGTTTTTTTTCAATTTTCCGTGGGTATGTTTTATAATAATGATAAAAAACATGTAAAACTCCCAACATAGTTGGCTTTACTGTTATTTCCTCTGGTGTGCCAAAGTTGCTCATTTAATTGCATAGACTAAATATAATCCTAAATAATTTTTAATTAAACATCATCATTTAAAATGTATAATTTTTTGACTCTGAAAGCCATTAACTACTCAGGGATTTTGGTGACTAGTGTCACAATTAAGTGTTTTCAGGGCTGAGCCAATTAAGGGTTAACAGGCTGTAAATACCTACTTTGCACATTTTTGCTTAATGAATACATAGTGGGAAACTATTCTCATTAGGTTAATTTGTCAACACAATCAAGTTACATCACCAGGATTTTTTTTTAACTAGCAAAATCAAATGCATTTTCATCACACATATGTTTGGCCCCTGATCAGGGGACTCTAGAACAAAATCTTTTAATAGCATGGTAATGAAGTTTAAAGGAGATTTCAAGATCTCCATCCTAATTCTCACCTTGTAGACATAACTATGTTTATCCATTTTCGTTTTATCTAGCTCCCTGGTGTGTATTTGTGGAGCGGTAGGGGCAGGAGAGGTATTCTGAGTGAGTATTTTGCTAGTATGTTGCCATGCCAGGGAGAAAAACATGCAACTGTATATTTCTCCTAGAGAAATGGCTTTAGTTCTCCTGATTTTACCAAGACCAGAGTCAAGGCAGGTGAGATTACTAAGAAAAGGCCTCCACCTTGTCTCACTACAACCAATGTCCTCTGTTGTCATTATCACTCAACTATTTTTCATCTCTAATGCTGCTTCGCCTCATTTTCAAATCATGTTAGCTACCACAAGTGTTCCTTTCCAAAGAAGAGGGAAGTGACCATATTAAAAGTTGGTCCAAATCACTAATAATAAGAGAAATGCAAATTATAACCACTCCAAGATTTCCTCTCATACCCTGTAAGTTGGCAGCAATGACAAAAGATAGGAATAGTCAATACTGGAAGGTCTGGGGGAAGACAGGTGTACTAAATACACTGTCAGTGGAGCTGGCATTGGTCCAACCATTCTGGAAAGCAATTTGAAATTATGCTTTTTTAGTAAAATGTCTATACTCCTAGATCCAGAGATCTCCTAAGCACATACACCAAGTAATCAAACACTGTAAGAAAGATCTTATATTAAACCAACCCCTTTTTGTGACTGCAAAATAACTGGAGATCAAGTTATGTGCCCATTAGTTGGGAGCTAACTGAATAAATTCAGATACATGCCTAGGACTCAGAGAGCCAGGCAAAACTAAGCTGAGGCCATAGGGGCTAGCTACCTTTACCAAAAACTGTCCTTTCATGCCCTCCCAGGTTGTTCTGGGCTCATAGCTCTGGGGTCATTTGTCTCCTTGACAAGGCAACCAGCCTCACAGTGCTCCAATTCCACTTCCTCCTCAAATTCTGAGGAACAATTCTATCTGAGGTCTCTTTTCTAAGATGTCCAAACATGAGTCACATATGAAAGAAGCAGTTTTATTCCCACACAGAGAAAAGGGAATGCTAAGCAAAAAAGAATTATAGAATAATTACGATTCATTGATCAAGCATTACCCAGACATTTGCAAACAGCTTCTGTGTAAGAGCTGCTTATTAGGTGTTTTACATTTCACTTTCACTGACTATAGCCTAATCAATGCAAAGTGGGCACTTTCTATACATGGTTTCTCTCTGGGTGGGTAACTACCTCTCAGCTAATCTGTCTGTGTTGTCACTATTGTAACTGCTTCAGTAACTGATGCCCCACTGCTAGATTGCCCAGGAAAGGGGAAGATGTAAGCTATTTTTTGAGGTATCACAAAGCTCTTTACCACAGGAAAGGAAATGCAAACGGATATCAGCCCCAGTAAAAGGGTTGCCTAGGAGGTCATGAGCTCATGGCTTGTAGCCTGGAGAGTGGAAGGACAACCCCTCAGAGCTTAGAGAATTATCCCTATACCTCAAAGCTAGCAGAAAAAAGTGGGATGAAGGTCAACCCTTTAGTATATATTCATGGAGTTCTGACTTGGCAGCTAATTAAAAGGATCATTATGGCTTAGCAGTCAAAGGATATCTATGATTGCTCTATATAGTGGGAGTAGGAGATGGGGAAGGACTCTCCATCATGCATCCCCAAGGGGCCATTACACATGAATGAAATAGAATATTACTCTGACATGAGAATCAACGAATATGAAGAATTTAGAGAAGCATTGGAAGATATATCAACTGATACAGAGTGAAATGCAGAGAACCAGGAAAATAATAGACATGATGACTCCAAAAATGTTAATGTAGAGAACAATAAAACAAAATTAAATGCTTATACTTATTCTTATAGTAATCAAGTGTGACACTGGAGAAGAATTGAGAAAATACACTTCTCCTCCTGTCAAACACAATCGATGTATAGGATAGTTTTATTGAACTGCCTTTTTCTCTTCCTTTTAAAATCTTTGTTCCAAGGGGTAACTTATAGTTAGGGAGAGGGGAGTATACATACAGAAATGAACATAATCTTTAAGAAAATTTGTCAATAAAATAAGACAATTTCAAAATGTATACATGATAATAAAGAAGAAAGCATAATCTTTGGCTGTACAAGGTACTGGGGAGAAGAAAAAGGATTAGATAAAACATGGTCCTTACTTTCATAGAGCTCACAATCTAGGAGAGTTACCACAGGGACCCTTCATGGATTAACAGTATTCAAGGAATTAGAATGCAATAAAATGTGTTTCCTGTTGAAGTGATAATGAACATAATTTCATCTGTCTTTGGTGATTCAGAAAGTACGTCAGCATTGTGTTATGCCTCAGGGCTCTCATGATGAGCATCAGTGATGACTGTACCCCCAGCTGTCAATGCAGATGGTCCAGGAAATAGGGGTGAATCAACGACAGGCCAGAGAAGCTGTTCTTTCAAACAAATCGCTTGCATTAGCACGTTTATTTGTCATATATCTGTTTTTCATAAAAGTCCAAGGCAGGGGGGAGGGGGAAACCTCAGGTTATTTGGACTTTCCAGTTTGGAACCTGGGAAAAGAGAAAGAGCTCATAGCTGTGATAGTATACATTCATTAGTTTCCTTCTAGATTTCTGACATGCAAAAGCTGACCTTTATCTTGCTCAGTTCCAAACTTGGAAAAAGTTGCAGCTGGTGAAGTGTCATTTATCCTATCTGGGTAAACACAGAGCAATGAACACCCAACCTATACATACAAACAACACTGGGAGAAAGGAGGGATTGTGTTCCCTTTTTTCTCCAAACCAGTCAGCCAGTGGTCTCCTCCACTTTAATGGGCATGTGGCAATGATGAGAGAGATATATCTTTCTACTACCACTCCATTCCATCATACCATCAACTGTGGCATACACTTCCCCAAAGAAATAATTTATAAATGATGCTTAGGTTTCTAGAGTAGCCCACAAAGATTTATTCATGTATCCATGTTCAATAACATTTATCAAGTTCCTACTGCTCTTAAAAACATAGATCATTCCACTAGGTGTTGGAGAGATACAAAGTTTAGTTTAAAAATTATCCTTAGGCTCAGAGTTTGTAGTTTAATATACCTTCAATACAGATAGATTATGGTACTTAAAATGAACTTTGGGAGCCCAACCTATTTGAAGTTGGGGTTGCCTATATAAGAATGAATAAGTTAAAAGACCTCACAAAGTCCTACTTTTATGCCTCATCATGGTGTAGAGGTGACTCTTGGTCTCTTGAAATCTATGCCAGTAGACAAGCTCTGGTGGGTTCTTTCATGTTGGAGAGGCACAGTCCAAATAACAGATCAAATTTGCTTTCAAATAACTAATACACCTAAATGCAGAAAGACATCTTCAATAGGCTGACCTCTGGGTTAAAAATTCTGTGGCTATAACAACCCATGAAAATAGAAGGTAGCCCTCAATCTTATGTTGTCCTTTTTAACTTCTGCAATGATAGGGAATAAAGGAAGAAAGGAAACATTAATTAAGCAGCTACTAAGTGCCTGATACTGTGCTAAATAAACACCTCACAAATATTATTTCATTTGATCCTAGATTCCAGATGATAGTGGCAGAATGCAAGTAATGGGGATGGCTGGGCAGAGGATGCTAAAAATCTCATACTTTATAGACCTTCTATGAACATTAATTCTTCTGTTGGTGCTCCTTGTCCAATGACTAAGCTGACATATTGCTAAACACAGAATTGCAACTATCTCGACATGATTCTTATAAATGAAAACAAAAAGAAGTAAGTTGCAACTAAAGTAAGTTGGTTTTGTTGTATACCCAAATTATACAGCGTTATCTCATGCAACATTTGCTCATCTAACATTTCAGTGCTTACAATAAATATTCACAAAAAGGTCATCATGAAAAGCATGGCAGCACATGGTCTACCCTCAGTTGCAGAAGATAGAGAAATTCTTTGAAGAACTCAATAAGACCCTCTAAGTATATTCTCTGTTACTTGGTGATTTTCAACGTAAAGGTAAAAATATGAGGATGACGAAAAATATATTAGAAATCATGTGTTAGGAAGAAAGAATAAGAATGGCCAAAGATTTGTAAAATACATAGATGCCGCACGTTTATATCACAAATGTTTTCTTGAAGAAAAGAATCAGCGGTCCCTAGACAAGATGAGCAATGAATGACTTCATACGTGCACATACACACACACACACACACACACACACACACACATACAGACACAAAGAAATTGATCACATTTAGCAAACAGGAAAAGATCATTTTTTAGGCAATCAGGGTTAAGTGACTTGCCCAGGGTCACACAGCTGGCAAGTGTACGAGGCTGGATTTGAACAGAGGTTCTTCTGACTCCAGGGCTGATGCTCTATCCCCTGCACCACATAGCTGCCCCCAAAAGATTCATTATTAATGTAAAAGTCATCCCAGAATCCACTGTCTATGTGTGTTCAGACCAATGACCAATAATCAAAATTAGATCGATGATCAAAATTAGTAAAAAGTTAGAATAAATTTGAAGAAAACACTGGCATGGAACCAAAACAAGTCAATTCTGACTATTTAAGCATTTAATAAGGAAATATGGGTAAATGATTTCAGAAGTGAAATTGGCACTATAATCATTTTAAATGGGACTTTAAGTGGCATGTCAATTGTCACAACAGGGTGACCAAAAGAGTTTAAAAATTGCTTTTGTAATCAAACATTTGGTTTACTTGCCAAGCAGAGAGAGCCAGCTACCTGAGCAATACTTTTTTAGACCATAAATTCTTTTGGAAAATCTTACCAAGTAAGATGATGAATTATTATAAATACTATCACCTCATTAAGCAAAAAAGCAGGGAGGCAATACACCTAAGCAAAACCATCTCAAAGGCATTTAAGGATGAAAATAGGACAACAAATAGATTTTTTAAAAAGCAGAAAAAATCTTCAAAGAGTTTTATAACAAAGTGCTTTCACCATCAAGGACTCTGAAGCTAACACCCTTGGGTTCTAACAACACTGTCTCAGATAGATGTGCTTATAAAGGAGACAGACATGGTGCTAAAGAAAACAAAAAATGGCAGGGAGAAGCCATATTAGACCATGTGTACAACAGAGATTCATTCTGGGAGGAACAAAATTGTGAAGGTATTGAGGGGCTGATTGATTCATAAGTTATCTGAAGAAGGAAAAGATGCCAAAGGAGTGGAAAAAATATTCAACTTTATTAATATCAAAAAGATGACTGTGAAAATATCATCAATGATGATATGTGATGAACTACTTTTCTATGTATATAAAATTTCTAGACTCAGCTACACAAGCAAGAAGGGTATCTTCAACAAGGACAGTTAGTAGGGAGAAGTCAGGCTTTCACAAGTTATAATCTACAAAGGAATGCCTCTTCACTATAAACAATTGACTTAAAGATACAGAGGATACAAGATCCTAGTGTATTTTTGGTTTGTCCATTACAGAATCAAAATAATTCCTACAAGCCTGTCTTCACACAAAATATCTCCCATCCATGCATCAGAATCATTAAAGACTCCTTGAAATATGTCACAAAAGATCATCTTGTTCAAGAACTCTCTGATTATAAACACAAAGCAAGGCACCAATAGGGAGAGAGATACTTGCCTGGAGTGTTTGCTACTGTAATGGGTGAGATGCAGCTCAGAGTCCAAGATGTGGAGTGAATTTCTTTGGAAGGAGATATTCTCCAGATGCTCCTAGTTGGAGATGACACTATCTGTGCTGTTTTCATCAAGCTCTAGGACACTGCAGAACCTCCTGAAAGAGACCCACAACCCCTCAAAAGATTTCCGCCTGAACAAGGAAGACCAAGTGGATTAAGAAGGTGTATCTCCCAGATGATGACATATAGTTGAATGGAAAAACCTAGGAGCTGTATCACGATCTTGAGAGTTTCAGAGTCAAGGAGCTTACTAGCAGTTAGAGGTACTGCCTACAACTGAATCAGTCTTTGAAGGAGGGAGTGGTGATGGATAGATCATCCTAGAACATGAAAGCCCAAGTCATGACCTAGTTAGCCAGAAGGTCTAAAAGCTGAGTGGCCCCTCACGTAGTGAAAATGAGAGGAAATTGAAATCTGTTCAGCAGTCCCACAATTTTCCCGTGAGTCCTTGTCTCATGGAAACATAAATAAAACTGACGGGTAACATGTTTTCAGTATCTATTTATGGGTTCCTTTGAGTACTTTGCAGCCCTGAATTTCAGTCCTGCATCTCAAGAGAGTATGATGGGAGTGGTGGGTTGCTATTTCATGTTGTATTTATCAAAAAGTCCTTATAAGTCTTTTGTTTTTTAATCATTTCTTTTGTGGTGGTGGAAATAAATGTTGTTGTTGCTGTTGAGTCATGTCCAGCTTTTTGTGGCTCTGTGGATCATAGCAAACAAATGTCGTTCATAGGCAAAGATACTGGAATGATTTGCCATTTCCTTCTCCAGTGTATTAAGGTAAACAGGTTAAGTGACTTGCTCAGGGTCGCACAGCTACTGTGTCTAAAGCTGCATTTGAACCCACATCTTCCTGACTCCAGGACCACTGCTCTATATACCGAGCTACCTAGCTGCGTCAGTGAAAATAAATAAGTCTTCCCTATTTGTGGATTTAAAGTGGGGGTTAACCAGTATCTTCATGAGGTACTATTTTGTTGGGGTTTTTAATAGTATAGTAAGAGGAACGCTACACGGGGAGTCAAAAAACCTAGATTCTAATCTCAGATGTGCTACCAACTAGTCACATGTCACTTCATTTCTTTAGGCTTTATTTCATCTAGTAAATAAATGAGAGTATCAGATGATCTCTCAGGTTCTACTAACATTCTTTGTTAGTGTCATAAAATCATAGAATCTCAGGGATGAAAGGGACCTTGAAGACCCATGTAGTCCAACCTACACCACGAGGAGCATCTCTTCTTAAACATGCCCAAAAAGGGGTCTCCAGCCTTTGCTTGAACAACCAAGTGGAGAAGAGTACATTACCTATGCAGCCCATTCTATTTTGAGTTAGCTCTGGTTGTTATAGAGCTTCCCCTATCTTATTTAGAAACGTGGACTTAAAATCATGTAACATTGACTGTGGAGTACTTACAGGGCATGACAAAATTCTCAGGCTGAATATATGGTTCAGGAAGGAGAGAAGAAACACCATTAGTCATATTTCAGATGTGAATTGTTTCCCATCACCCCAGGTACTGAGGACCACATACTTTCAATAGAGCCAGACCATGAACAAATATCTCAAATAAGATATGTTAAATGCTTTGAAAACCATAAAGTGCTATGTGACTGTTAGGTGTTGTTAATACCTATATTACAACATATAGGTGCAAGCTGTTGAAAAATACATATGTCTGTGTCTTTGGATATGGTACATTCTAATCCTCTATGTATTATTATTATAGTAACAAAAGCTGACATGCCACTACTACCGTATACACATTATCTCACTTGATGTACACAATGGTGTTTCCATAATCCAGCTAGCAGCTTCTGTGGAGTTGTAAGATCCACCACAGCCAGAACCCAGAAAGCTGCCAGCCCCCACCAAAGCACAGGTTCCTTTGATCTGCTTAACTAAGGAAAGCAAAGTGAAGGGGTTTGACAAGCTTACTTTAATTCAGCATACAAATATCATTCACTTAGTTCAGGGGAAGAGACCAGCACACTGAACTTCAGAGCAAATTACAAACAAATTACAAACATCAACAGACAGACCCAATACAGATTCATAGTTACCAACATCTAGGTTCAGCCTGGGAGCTCAGAACAAGGGCTGGCCCAGAGACACGCACGCCACCACTGTGGCAGCAAAGAGCTCCAAGGAAGAGGAGGCCAACCCCTGGTTTTTATATCTTTGTCAGCGTCAGGAGTGAGTCACACATGCAACTCACCCACATGACCTAAAATCGTCACAAAGAGGCGACTTAAACCCACGTGGTCTAAGACCCTCCGCTGTCCCAGACATGTAAACTAAGCCCTCCCTGGAATTAGGCCCACCTTGGGCCCCACCTTAGTTGCCAATCCACACCCACATAGGATTTACACCTAATAGGGGTTTGGGCCTGGGGCTTAGCACTTAGTAAGACTCAGTGAAATATACTGAATTACTCAAAATAAACAAAAGCCAAACTCTTCAAGGGCACTTGTTGAACTAAGTGCTAAGGAGCCCATTTTGCTTACCAACACAAATGGTCCTATGAGTTAGAGAGTATAAATATTTCTGTCTTCATTTATAGATATAATACTTATAGAGGTTAAGCGATTTACCCAAGATGGCAAACAGAGAAGGATTCAAACCCAAGTTAACTGGCCCTAAACACAGTTGTCATTTCACTGGACCATAATTGCCACTAAGCTTTACCTGCTCATCTATTGTCTTGCCTACCATCCATCCTATCTGAGATTAGAAGCAGAGATTAGAGCTAAACTTCAGTGAATGACTGCCTCAGTTTGGTCAGAAATAGCAGGTTATGGAGGGGCGGAGCCGAGATGGCGGCTGGAAAGCAGTGACTGGCGTGAGCTCCCCACCAAGTCCCTCTAAAAACCAACAAAAAATAGCTCTGAACCAATTCTAGAACTGCAGAACCCACAAAGTGGCAGAGGGAAGCAGGGCTCCATCCCAGGACAGCCTGGATGGTCTCTGGGTAATGTCTGTCCCACACAGAGCTCCCAGCTCCCAGCTGAGGGGAGCAGAGCTGAGCCGAGCCAAGCAGAGCCCAGCGTGTGCGGCGCGGACCAACCAGACCAGGAGCCAAGCGGAGAGTGCCCTAGCATCCTGAATTACTGAGCTGTGGCATTTACCAGACCTCACAACCCACAAACAGCAGACAACAGAGAAGGTTAGTGGGAAAAGCTGCGGGGACTAAGTTTGTGGTTCAGCCACGGCCCCTGGGCCAACAGAGGTGGGGCAGCTTTAGAACTACAGCTGCACTTGCTTCTGGCCCCAGGCCCACCTGGTGGGAGGAATTAAGTGGCTGATCAGAGCAGGAGTGAAGAGCCTGCTGAAGATTTAAGCCCAGTCCGGGTAGGGGATTCTTGGGGAAGGAGGAGTGCTGGTGAGGCAGCGCATCCGCCCAAGCATGGAACATAGAATTCGTTAGTCTATAAGCAG
>CM053624.1:71916584-71944530 GCA_028646595.1 Phalanger gymnotis
GTGGAAGGGTTATACATAATGATACGCATGTGGCTCATGTTGAATTCCTTGACTTCTTAAGGAGGGTGGATGGGAAGGGAAGAGGGGAGAGAATTTGGAACTCAAGGTTTTAAAAAAATAGATGTTCAAAAGTAAAAAAAAATGGCAGGTTATGATATGGAGTAGAGAAGAGGCCTAGGAGACATGTGGTTATTACCACCTCCGTAATCTCGAGCAAGTCTATTTATCTGTTTTGACTCCGACTTTCTCCTGTATAAAATGAAAAGTTGGACTAAGTAGATAGTCTCTAAAATCACTGATTTAGAGCTAGAAAAAAAGCTAAGAAGTCCTTAAATCCAGCCTCCTTGTTTTATGGATTTTGAAACTGAGACTCTAAGTCACAGTCAAAGTCAAAGAGACAGAGCTGAGATTCTAACCCAGGTGGTCTGACTGCAGATCAAACATTCTTTTCTCTTCCCTTCACTGCCTATGGTCCTTTCCACCTCTATAACCTACCATGGTTCCATAATTAATACATCATATGACAATATTGTTAATAATAGACAAGCCTTCCCTCTGCTTCCCCCCATTTCCTCCTGTCACCACACACATGCACACACACACACACACACACACACACACACACACACACAAGTTCTTCATTATAGGCATTATTTTGCTAACATTCTGATTAAGGAGAGAACTAGAAATTATCCTATTCTCCTAATCAGCATCTAGTGGTTAGAAGTGAATGGTTTGTAACATATTTTCCTTTGTCACTAATGAATGTTTCAAGTGGAACTAACTACTCTGGGATAAAAAAAAACTTCCCAGGCTCCTAATGAGTATGTTATTACATTCCGGCCTGACAGCCAGAACGAGCAGGATGTCACGGCAAGAGCACTGGGAGAAGGCTCAAAAGACCAGGTTCTAGTCCTGGCTCCTGCTCCAGGTAGCAGTATGACCTTGGACAAGACACTTCCTTTTGTGGGACTCCATTTCCCCATTTCTAAAATGAGGAGGTTAGATTATATGATTTCTAATTTCTCTTCCAACTCTCACATTCTAATTCAGAAGCTGATTTTTATTCCAGCATCATTAATAAATGTTGACTTATGTGTTGAATGTACCTTCTTTTAGTATAGAAAAATGTTGGAGCTAAGTCTGTAATTTGCAAAAGGAAGCTAAAAGGCCCACTTCCACTGAGGATACAGCTTTTCTCACACCCAAGTGGCCAATCAGAATTTCTGCTAAAATTACATTGCATATGTCCTCTATAATATCCCAATTATGACTCATTTTCTTCCACTGAATATTTTTATGCAGAACTCATGATTAAGTTCCCATGCCAAATTAAAAGGGGAAGAACTGTGTACAATGGTCCTGGAGGGAAAGAGGCTGGCATTGGTGCTGTGGGTTAATAATTTGAAAATCTCAACCCTGGAGAACCAAAGTTCAAATTCCACAGATCACAGATGAAAAATACCTCTTGGGGACAGGGGGGGGATTCCCCCCCATCCCACTTTCATCAGGATTTGCCAAACCCAGCATAGAGGTAATGATAATATGAATCATAAGAGCATAATGACGGTATGGCAATCGGTTTAGGGATTCCCCCCAGGACTTTCCAAGCACAATGACAAATTGTCATCCTTATAAAATTATACTTTATGGAGCAAAGCTGTTGTCATCCTGAAGTGACGCCAGGCCCCTGACCGGGAAGGGAAGTCCTTGGTATGATTGATGGGTGCTTATTTAACAGCATGAAGAAGCTGGCAAATCAGCCCTCTGATTCCCTCTTCCCTAGCCTCACTCTCTTCTCTAGCCCACTCCCACACCATTCTTCCTCAGGATCATCATCATCAGATGTTTTCTGATTACCCCCCAAGGATATTTCTTCATGATTCCCAACTTAACCTATATTAAGTTAATACATTCAAGTGTCACTGCTTTAGGAAATGATTAGACAGCCTAGGAAAAGGTCTGATGCATTGCCAGACTATGGGTGGCCCCTTAATGCTGCATTTGGAGAATGATTGGGGTGGGGGGAGAAGGAGGGATTGTTTTTTTAAAAGAATAGCATTCATCCCAAGAAGGGTCTTGAAATGGGCAGAAGGAATGAATGTCGAAGCTAAGCCAAGTATGCCTTTCTGAGCTATGATTCCCAGTGTAACATGGTGTCTTGAAGCATCTGACTGTACTGGTGACTAACTCCACGGAGCTATGTAGATGTAAAACAGCAAGATCCTCAGTGACTCACTTGAAAATCGTGGCGAAGCAGAGAGTGATGAGAACTTCTTTATATGCCATAGGCAGCCCCAGGATGGCTCGATCATCAGCATCTGCTGGGATCTAAGGTTTGGAGTTGTTGCTGTTACGGTTGTTGTTTTATTCCTTAATACGCATGGAATCATAGAATTCCAAAGTTCATAAGAACCTTAGTATCAGAACCTCTACCTGAAGTGGAAATTTCCTCTAACACATCCCTTAAAAGTGCCATCCAGCCTCTACTTGAAGACCTCCAGCAATGGAGAATTCACTATGTTATGTAAGGAGCTGGTGATGGTTAGAAGGCTAATCAAGGGAGTTTTTCATCAGCTTGATGCTCTTCCCAAAGAACCTAATGAGATTACAGGTCTTGAGCTTTTCTTTGGTGGCATCTGAAGGTCACATATCCATGTATGATGTGGACGTGGTCACTGGTACCATGCTGAGAGAACTCAGACGATTAAGCCTTGTTTAGTCCCCAATGACCAAAGCTACCTCCAACCTAAATTGCTGGTGAGGACTCAAGAAGGTGGACTGTTGGATGGATTACCCCCTCTCTGTGGTCTATAAAAATGAATTGAAAAATCAATCTAGTCTCTCTTGGACTTCTTTTTTGCCTTCTTTTTTTAGAAGACAGACCAGCCACCACAGAATGGGCCTGGATCTGGAGGGAGGAAAGCCTAGGCTTTCTCCCCAGGAGATGAAAGTTACCATCCTGGGAAAGAGACACATGGAGATTACATGTGGCCTGAGAAGAGAGATCCTGAGAGTAGACTTCCCATCCAAGCAATTCCAGAAACTGGGGCATTGATTGATTTTCTGCAGAAGCATGTGGTAGAGATTAACATATGCATATCTACTCAGCCCAAGAGGGGAGCTCATGGACAGTTTCTTGATCCCCAACTTTCTGTCTAGGTTTTAATTCCCTAGGCAGCGTGACCCTCAAATCTGACCAGAAAGGAGAAATTTCTTAAGCAGCACCAGTCTTAGAGAGTTGCCTCCCAAATAATCCAAAATGTAAAAATAAACCAAGCTTGAGAATTAAAGGACCAGACCATCTAAACTAGAGAGTGAGAGAGAAATTTTCCCATATGGGCTCTTTAGAGAGAAAAGAAGATTGGTTATATCATCCTAAACAGCAACCTTCCTTGAAAAGCAAAATCAGATAGTGAAAGTCAGATAGGAAGGAAATTTCTTGTATAGACACAAAGTGCATTTGCTTTCAGGGGAATCCAAACCACCTGATCTAGGAGAAACTATATAGGACCTGTGAGAGGGTTAGGGTCAAAATGTCAGAAGTTTGCCCTTTATGCAATTCTGAGTCCAGAGACTTTCTGAGGGGAGAATTGAGTGTTTTGTCTGCTTATGTATCTGTGCATGGGATCTTATAAAGTACAAAAGGACAATTATTTCTCACACCTGCATTTTCTGTAGGGGAATGTACATTGCTACCCTGAACGCATGTGTAGAATCTGGAATCCCTTTACCCATATTTGTTGAAACCTAGACACAGACCAATGTTAAGCTATATTTAGAAATTTTCCTGAAGTAACTCCACATGGGCTCAAATAGTTAGAGAGAGAAATGACCCTCCAGAGCCAACCCCCAGGATCATACCCGGTCTATGTGAGCCCAGAGTCTTGGGGGTTCCTGGTTTATGAAATACATATATTTAAAGCCAGAATCCCCCTAACTTGACCTAGCTCTTCTTTTCAGTGACCAAGCAAAATAATTTTATTCCTCCTCCCACATAACTGACATCTTGAAAATGACTATCATCCTCTCACCCGTATCTTTTCTTCTTTGGGATAAAGAGCCCCAGTTGTTTCAATTGATCCTTATGTGGCATGGTTTCAGGTCCTTTCCCTGTCCCCACAGTCCTCCCTCTTTCGGATATCTTCTAGCTTCTCAGCGTCCTGTCTAAAATGTAACATCCCAAAATGACTGCTGTATTCCCTATGAGGGCTAACCAGAGCAAAGTCCCGGGCACCCTGCATCTCTTAATCCAGCCTAGAGTAACGTTGGGGATTTTTTGGGTGCCACATCACTGCTCACTCACATCGAGCTTGCAGACCAATGAAACCTCCAATTCTTTTTTCATATAAACTGTTGTTAAGCCATAGCCTATACTTTGAACTTGATTTAAAAAACTCAAGTGTAGGACTTTATATATAACCCCACTAAATTTCACCTTATCAGATTTGGTCTAAGAGGCACTGTGGCGTAGTGGACAAAAAGTTGGTCTTGAAGCTAGGAAGATATGGATTCATGGTCCTGCTTACACATGACACATTGTAACTGAACTGTATGACCCTGGGCAAGTACCTCCCAGTGCTCTAGGCAGACCTCTAAGACTATCTAAGACTATAAATTACAGAGAACGTGTCAACCTGCACTGGTAGAAAGAATTCCCTCACTTGAAAATTCCCTATGTGATGAAATCACAGTTCTGGTTCTTATCTATAGATTTAGCATCTGGTTCTAACTAGTTAAGATCTTTACACTTCCTGGCTTTAGTGCTCAGGGTATTAACTATCCCTCCAAACTGTGCATCATCAATGCTTATGATAAGGATGCCACCTAAACATTTAGTCATTGATAAGAAAGTCAAGCAGAATAGGACAAGAAGAGAGCTTGTGGTACTTGACTAGAACCTCCCCCTTCCAGATTGTTATAGATGCATTAATCACTACCCTTTGGTATTTCAATCAGTTTCAAATCCATCTATCTGCACAATATTTCTCCACCCAGTGCACAAGGAACTAGGGAGAAACTTCGTCAAATACGTGTTGGTACCCAAGCATATGATGTCGATACTGTTCTAATAACTGCCAAAAAGAAAAGGGAAGAAATTCTGTCCTATATTAAGCAGAAATCTACCTCCCCACAATTTTTCACCTATTGATTCTACTTCTACCTTTTGGAATCACACAGATGACAGTTTTCATCATGCAAATATTTGTATATAGCTACATAATATTCCCCGAATTCTTCTCTTTTTCAGATTAAACATCCTAAACTCTTTCCACCTTTTCTCTAAAACACCTCTTTTTTTCTTTTAAATTCAGCTTACTTTTGGACCTTGGATTCATTATGTGGATAACAAAGAGTTTCAGGATCATTCTCAAGGGACAGGGCAGAAAACTCTCTCCAATATTTTCTTTTCCCTTGCAGAGGGTTGGACATGGGTGCTGAAATGGTGCCAGATTATTCAGAACAAAGCCTTAACTCTTAAATACTTCGAAGTTTTCACTCAAGATAATAGATGCTGTTGTAAGTTCCTCCTTCCTCCTGAATAAAGGTGCAAACAGAATTTCTTGTTATGCTGCCCCACACCTGAAGGACCAGTAGAAAAGCCTATGGAATATCACAGCCACAAAAATACAAGTGTCTGCTCTGCTCTTCTTTCTAATTATTATCCAGCTTCTCCACCTCCCCCTAGGGAGTGGGAACTTGTTTGTTAGAGCCGACATATCTATTATTACTCGTTAGGTAGTTAAGAGAATAATTTGCAATGTTCATTAACGAGTATCACCTTATGGATTACTAAACAGCAGCTATGCTTTTGCTAATGAGCCCCAACAGTGTAATACTTTACATATTTTATCACAAGACAATTAAGTGATGCCTTGTTTTTACAGTGGACCTTAAAATAAATTGTTTGGCACCCAAAGTGAGTGCTGAGCTGGAGGTTCATGGCTAGCGTCTGGGTGCTCAGTCCCCACACCCTGGCCCAGTTTCTACTGGTTCTAGGTGTAGAGAAATGACACATTTCTAGGGCATTCTTTCTCAATTGTTCAGCTTCATCATCCACAAATATGTCTGTGATTCACACATGGGAGAAACCACAGAAAATGGGAAGAGAAAAGAAAAATCAGGGGCTCAAGAACTGGGCTTTTAAGTAAGGCCAAATGGGAACAAAGGTGCCCCTTACATATAGCTTTTCAAAACAACAATAGTAGTAGCTCTTATAATTACTTCAGTCCTCTGACACTACTACCACCCTGGGGCAAGTCCCCATCACCTCACTCCTGGACTATTGCAAGAGCCATCAGGATACTGTCCTTGCCTCTCCACTCCAATCCTTTCTCTATTCAGCTATCAAAACTGATTTTTCTAAAGCACAGGGCTGACCATGTCTCCCACCCCCACCCCAATCAAGAAATTCCAGTGGGTCTGTATCACCTTTAGGCTCAAGCCTAAAATAATCTGCTTGACATAAGCTGACCCCTGCCTACTCTCCAGTCTTCCCATACCTTACTCACCCCCACGTATTCTCTAATCTAGTGATTCTGGCCTCTTTGCTGTTCCTCACATAATACAGTCTATGTCCCAACTGCAGGCATTTTCACTGTCTATCCCCTATGCCTGGAATTCTCTCTCTCCTCACCTCTTCCTCCTGGCTCCTCTGGCTTCCTTCAAACTCCAGCTAAACTCCCACCTTCTATAAGAAGCCTTTCTCTATCACCCCTAGTTCAAATTCCTTCCCCTTTGTAAATATTTCCAATTTATGCTGTATGTTTCTTTTTTTCTTGCGTGTGATTGTTTGCATGCTGTCTCCTTCTCCATTGGACTGTGAGCTACTTGAAAGCAAGGCTGGTTCTTCGCCTTTCTTTGTATCCTTGGCCCTTATTATAGTGCCTGGCACACAGTGGTCATTTGATAAATGCTTGTTGACTGGGTGACTGTGCTTTGTGGTTACAAAGTGCTTTCATGTACATTATTTCAATCAATCCTCATCACAAGCTTAGAAGGGATGGGTGTGAGCAGATGTTATTATCCCCCTATTTCTCGGTAGATGAGGAAACTGAGGCTTGAAGGGGTTAGATTCCTTGACTGAGGACAAAAAGCCAGTGTAACCCCACTTCTGTCAAACTCTAGGGCAGTTTTCCTGATGAAAGCCTTGTGGTCCCTGTCATCACTACATACTGCACATAGGGGAGGGGAGAGGCAGAGAGGAAACATGACTCTTGATTGACCTAAAGACCTCTAAGCCTGAGACACTTACCAGCCTGAGGAAATGGAGAAGGAACTTCTTCCAATTAGGAGACTACCGGGAGAGGTGACAAAAGAATGAAAGAGTAGAAAATGAAAAGTGAAAAGAGAGGAAAATGTGAACTGTGAATGGAGGACAGATAGCCCCAGTGCTGCAGTCAAGTGAGGAAGCCTGAACTGGTGGAACTTGGGGATGGGGTTGGATCCCAGAACAGAGAGCTATCTGTCCATGCCAAGTGAGGAACAGCCATTTTATGCTAGATGTAGCTGCATCCATATTATGGGTGGTTTGGGAAAGTAAATCCAGAGTCATATCTACACTAGTAAGAACCATCTCCAGGTTTCCTGAGACTCCAAACCCAATATTCTTTCCCCCATAACGCACTGTCTCTCAGGCAGCTATTTGAGAATGTAACCATATCCAGAAACTTTATCCACCCTTTGAAACTATCAGCCCTCAGAAAATTTGGGATGTGAGCAGGATTTGTCTCGAGAACCTCCATCATCCTCTTGGTGCCTTGCCTTTCCATTGGGTAAGCAACTCCATTCCTCTAGGCATCCTCTCTAGAACTCACAGATGCCTTGTGCTTGGGCACCTGACATCCTAGACAGCGCCCCCAGGTTCCAGAGCATTTACTTCCTTTCTTCCTAGTCAAGCATAATTCCCTGTCCTTCAATCCCTTTGGGATCTACTTTATGTAAACAAATCAGATCAAATGAACAGAGGTGTTAATGACTGATAATGGGTCAATGTGGGACCCCTCCCAGGTAGCATATTTGCATGTTTCCTTAAACCAGAGGGAGCAATATGGGAATATTAGACACTTCTGTACACTACAACTGTTGACACCATTGTATACTATAAATGTAGGACACCTCCACTGATCTTGGCAGGTCAGTAAAGAGATTTGGCTGTGCATAGCCTTTTTAGGGATTATTTAGGGATTATTCCTCCAATCAAAATACTGCTGTAGCCTGGGCCTTATTCCTCACCTGCCCCTTACACTTAAGACTTGTGAGAGACTGAAAGAGCTGGGACAGCAAATGAATACCTCAATATGTAGCATTGTAGCTTTCTGTACTCTCAAACTACAGAGAAAATCATTCTTTTTTATGGGGGGGGGGGGATCCAGTGCTTGTGACAGATCACAAATCTCCTCGAACATATGCTATGTGTGTGTAGGGTCTCCTATCTCAACTACTCAGCTCTCCAAAGCATAGACTATTTAAGCCTCGACACAGAAGTATCTCAAGCTAGGACTTGTCCAGAGAGCAAGTCCTGGATCCACATTCACTAATGGTTCCATAGGTATTTGCATCTGACCCCTCTCCCTTTGTCTATAGTATCTACTTCATCTTTTCCAGGGAGTCTCTAAAAAAACTGACTAGGAGAATTCCCTCTACCAGCCTGGCAAGATTAGGCTGTATAAGAAAACGCTATGATCAAAATTATTCTGTTCAATTATATTTATAATATTCAGAAGGAAAGGGCATTGCTACCCTAAAGAAATGCCTTTGATAAGAAACAGCTCTGAAACTACTACCAGAAAGAGGTAGGGGTTATTTAAATGAAAATTTTTGCTTAATAACCACATTCTATTATCATCTCTATCATTGCCATCGTCATCATTATCACCATCATCACCAAGGACTAGGCACATCAAATGATGCTTGGTCCTTCAAAGTATTCTTAGATTCTAGTTCTTCATTAGAACACATTTACATAGTTATTGGCAGCTAGGTAAAGAAATAAATAGAGGTCTTGACCGCTGGACCTGCAGTCAGGGAAATCTAAACTCAAATCCAGCCTCAGACACTAACTCAGTGACCTTGGACAAGTCACTTAACGTTTGTCTCAGTTTACAGACATATCACAGAAATATTCTGGGTTCAGTTCCAGACCACCACAATAAAACAAATATCAAATAAAGCCACTCAAATGAATTTTTTGGTATCCTAGTGCATATAAAAGTTATGTTTGCACTATACTGTAGCCTTTTAAGTGTGCAATAGTGTTATGTCTAAAAAAATCAATGTGTATACCTTAATAAAAAAAAATACTTTGTCGATAAAAAATGCTAATCATCGTCTAAGCCTTCAGCCAGTCATAATCTTTTTGCTGGTGGAGGGTCTTGTTTCACTGATGGCTGATCAAGGTGGTGGTTGAAGGGTGGGGTGACTGTGGCAATTTCTTAAAATAAGACAACAATGATGTTTGCCGCATCTCATCAATTGAATCTTTCTTTCATTTGAACACTTAGAGGTCATTGTAGATTAATTGGCCTAATTTCAATATTGTTGTATCTCAAGGAATAGGTAGGCCCAAGGAGAGGGAGAGAGACTGAGGAACAGGACTACTCAGTGGAGCATCAGAACACACACATTAATCGATTAAGTTCACTGTCGAATACGAGCAGTCCATAGCACTCCAAAACAATGACAATATTAACATCAAAGATCACTGATCATGGCTCACCACAATAGTTATAATAATAATGAAAAAGTTTGAAATGTTGCAAGAATTACCAAAATGTGACACAGACACATGACGTGAGCACATGCTGTTGGAAAAATGGCATCACTAGACCTGCTCCACACAGGGGTGTCTTAAGCTTTCACGTCTCAACTAAAGTCTCACCAGCCTTTCCCAGTCCCCCTGAATCTTAGTGTCTTCCCTCTGTTGATTGTCTTCTATTTATTCTCTATATATCCTTTTTGAAAATTTAATTAATTTTTAGTTTTCAACATTCACTTCCATAAGATTTTGAGTTCTAAATTTTCTCCCCGCTCCCCAAGACAGCGTGCAATCTGATATAGTCTCTCTAAGAACATTCATATTAAACATATTTTCACATTTCATACACATATTTTTTTTAGTATATAGTTATTTGAATGTTGTCTCTCATCCCTTAGCCTGAAAGCTCCTTGGGAGCAGGGACTGGTTTTGGTTTTGTTTTTTTTTTTTTTTTTGGTTTTTTTGCTTTGTCTGTTTCCCCATCACCATGCTTAGCATGAATAGGTGCTTACACTTGATTTGTCCAGGGATCACTTTTTGAATTAGCTTAACATATCAGAAAACTGGGAAGGAAGAAAAAAGTCTCAAATTATCCAGACTGCTCAGTTCAATATCTTAATGGTTCCATTGTGTCATCATGAATATTCACTCCCACCCATTCACACTTTCCTTACTCATGCCTTTCTATAATATACCATAGAATGGGGCTTCTTAAATTTTTGCACTCGAGACCCCTTTTCATGGTTCAGTAGCATTCGCTGGCATTGCATGGCATGATGGCATGTGCACTGCAAAGTGAACATGCTTTGTGTTCAGAACCAAGGCTGCAGTGAAGTTGCACGATGCAAACATGGTCAAGTGCTGCCAGAAACACCTCAGATTCATTTCTTATTTGATTTTTAATTAATCTTTGGTCATTGAACTTTCAGAAACCTTTTATCATTGCCCCATACATGGTTGTGACTCGTAGTTTAAGAAGTGCTCAGAGGATCTGTCTAATATGTTGGAGGCCTTGTTCTGATCATTTTAATATACTAGTGAAACACTCGGACTAGCCAACTATTACCCATCATTCTAGATACATAATGGTTCACCCTTAGGATTTCTCTGAGAGATTAAAATTTAAATGACCAAATATCAGTTATGTGGAAAAAATTCACTTATATGGAATAGCATATTTTCTAGATAAATGAGGGATAACACTGTATACTAAATTACACCAAAATGTTGATGACTTATCAAAATCATTTTTCTTCTTGACAGGAGGAACCAAGAAAAGAAGGGCAACTGAAACAAAAAGGACTTAGCTTCTCTAGGCCTCGGTTTCCTCCCCTGTAAAAAGAGGGGTTGTAGTAGATGACCTCTGAAGTACCTTCCAACATCTTATCTATGAGCTGATAAACCTTTTAGCTCTAAGATGATGCTCTTATGAACCAAAAAAAAATGAAAGGTAAGAGACATTGATTTATCTTTTTTGGAGAACCAGCCCTGAAGATCACCTGTGCAAACTTGGCCTTAAGGTTCTATGTCATCAGTGTTCCATGTGATTCCAAAGAATAGTTGAAAATTGATAGCAAAAGCACAACAAAATACATATTAAACTGCCAAAGGCATAAAAAGCCTTTAGAAGCTGAGCAGTGTTACCTGTTTTATTTCTCCTCTCTAGGGCTGTTTCTTTATCTGCAGAATAAAGAAGTTGGATAATCTCTGTAGCCTCTTCCAGTCCTGAATCCTGCGCTCCTGTGACTAACTTTGACAGAGTAGAGGAGAAGGAGGAATGCCAGGTAGAGAGAAAGGGGGCCAACAGAAACATCATATACGAAATAACTAAGTAGTAATAGAAATGAGTACACTAACTGTTGGGTGTGTTGGCTGCCTTTTGGATAATATTTGATTAGCGTCCGTCTGCTTAGCTAATTATGGAAGTGCTGATGAGTTAGCCATCTGTGTGAACGAGATCCTATTTTGTGAACAGCTCCCTTAAAAACATCAAAGAATTTTAGAGGGTGAAATACAAATTCTACGGATACTGAATCTGAAAATTAATGTTGGTTAGCACATGGCACTCACACTCAAACACATACCCATGGATACCTGCAAAGACACGCACAAGGCTACAAAGGTCTATTGGAGATAAGGTGATCGACTTCTTGTTTCCTGAAGAATTTCCTCTCCGTGTGAGAGTGTCGTGGTCCTGGACAACCTATGGGAATAAGCCCTGCCTGTCACTCTTCGCCAATAAAAGAAATAAGGCAGTGAAACAAGCAGAAATTAAGCAGTGAACCTAAAAGAAACACAAAATTCTCAGCATCCACACTTTGTTCCCTTTTGTTAGGTTTTTCATGGAAATCTGTGTCTGTGGGGAATTTTGTGCTCTCCTACTTGACTATGGAGAATGATAGAAGGATTTGTCAATGACAACTGAGGATGAGTCAGGGTTTGATGACCCCAAACCACAATAGGACAACATCTCTGGTTTCTTGAGAGAGATTTTCTTAAGAAGTCAGTCATGTGGGGATTTCATCCCCATAAATATCTCAACTCAACCCTGTCTTCTAATTCTGAGAAATTCTTGATCACATTCTTTCATAATCCCTCCATAAATGCACTAAAAGTTTTCCTCTGATTCCTCAAATACTTCCTCTCTAGCAATGCAAGACTTGGGCTATTAATTTTATGTTGCTCATTTACTACGGGACCATTTTACCTCTAGTTCTGGTGAAAGACATCATTGATAATGTCTTTTATAGCCTCTGACATGAAAATCTTCCCTACTGGAGCCTATGTATATCCACCATCCACCTGTTCATTAACTCTAGGCCACCAACAATTTTATTCCATTAAGAAGAGGGTGTTCTATGATTTGTAGACATATTGTATCTATAGAAAGACATTTCTGATATTTTTTTGCAGGGGGGAAGGCAAGGCAATTGGGGTTAAGTGACTTGCCCAAGGTCACACAACTAGTAAGTGTGTCAAGTGTCTGAGGACAGATTTGAACTCAGGTTCTCCTGACTCCAGGGCCAGTGCTCTACTCACTGTGCCATCTAGCTGCCCTGCATTTCTGATGTTTTTTTTTTATTTTAATGAGTCAAATTTAAAAAAAAACTATTTAGAGATCACTGAAAGTGTTGCATCATTTCCTAATTATGTCATAGACTGCTCTCCTTCCCTTCTTCAGTTCTGGGCACAAATATTTTTGAATCCAAGTATTATGTTCTATTCACTACCACACTGCCTCATGATGATGAGAAAGTAGATAGATTAAGCAGTAGTTGCTTGATATCTTGTTTATCATTTTTTAGAATGATCCCCTCAAGTTATTTTTTCTATTTTGTCCTCTTAGAGGTTTTTGAAAATTAATCTTTAAGAACCTTCAAAATCGTGTTACCTCTGGCACAGATTTCTTCTGCATATATTTGGTCAGGTCTAGCCGTTTTTCCTCACAATCTCTTTTTGAGTCTTATTCCTTTCTTCATATGGTATATAAAGTCATCAGTATAAAGTTGTTATAGTTCAAGTTTGGCAGTTCTGCAGTCATAAGTAGTCATAATAGTTGACTAAAGAAACACAAGAACATCTGTTCCAGTTAATATCTATTTGTTGTCCTCCTTCCAGTTTCTTCTGTAAATGTTCTTGGGATTAACTGGCTTAGCTGGGTCTCATGACATTCTCTTTTGTTGGCTCATTTTTGTATGGCATATTTGGCCTATGTTTTAATATACTCTCAGAGGCTAGAGAGAGCCAGAGAAGTCCTTGAAGTGTTGATGCCAAGGAGTGCAATATACATAATAAAGGCCAAATACAATCCATCCAGAATTTGGGTCACCTGATATTCTTAGAAGAAAAAGTTCTAATTAGCTAGTCTCTATGACCTAGTAGATCAATAAGATCTAACCTTCTACCTGTAACAACCACTGCACAAAAGATTAACTATACCAGATATCATGGGAAAAAATTACGTTACTTGACAATTGCAACTGAATCTTAACCAAGCCAAAAAAAAAACCCCAAAACTGAAAAACTCCAATGTAATGAAAAATATGGATTAAAAGAAGTAGTGAGAAAAAGAATAGAAGAAAATGTGCTAAAATGAAACCGACAACAGCATTAAAGACAAAACTAGGGGCAGCTAGGTAGCACAGTGAGTAGAGCATCAGCCCTGGAATCAGAAGGACGTGAGTTCAAATACAGCCTCAGATACTTGACATATTCATTAGCTGTGTGACCTTGGGCAAGTCACTTAACCCCAGTTGCCCTTCCTTCCCTGATCCTAAAAATTTTTTTTTAAACGAAGCTAGAATTTTCTGAAGAAACAATAAAATATATAACAAACATGCTAAAAGAATTAAAGGAAAAAGTGAAATTAGTGACAATAACAAAAAAATTCATTAAAAACTAAGGAGCTGCATACCACTAAAGAATCTCAGGACAAAATAATGATGAAGCTTAATAGTTTAAAAATATCTATGGAGAATATAAACAAAATAAAGGAGAATAGCACTCAATCTAAAGATAAACATTAGAAATAAAGACAACTGATTAATGAATGAACAAATGACTTGACCTCAAAGCTATCTTTTTTTATTTTCAAGACCAGAAAGAAGAAAGAAACTCTAGAAAACATCTGAGTCACCAAGATAAATGCTTTAAGTAATAAAGACTTTATAACAGTGGTAAATTAGTTTCTATTTCAATGAAATCATCATAAGACTTTTTTAAAGTAGTCTATTGTGTGGGTTATCCCTCAAATGAAATAGTCATTTGACTTATGGCAAAAAAACAGAAAGTAAGGAAAAAAAGAAAGAATAAGCTGCTTATAGGAATTACCTATAAAGAAATTAAAAGGGGAAAACAGATGAGATAAAGAGGTAGAGTACATTGTGGGTAGGACAATTGCAGAGCAAAACTCTTATTTGGAGGACAGGGGGGGAGAGGATAAGTTTTCATAAAAATTATTGAGTTAATAGTGTAAAATGTAAAATGTGTGTTCTTTAAAGGATTAGTTAAGGTTGTTATATTGTTAAATATTGTTAAACTTAAAATAGATTTTACTTAAAAAGATAAACAGGGAAAATACGCTATGATAAAAGCTACCATAGATAATGAAGTAATATCAATACTGAACCTAGATACACCAAGTGCTATAGCATCCAAATTTTTAAAGAAAAAGCTAAATAAATTATAGAAGGAAATAGAGAGCAAAACTATAATAGTGAAGAACTTCAACTTTCCCCTCTCAGAACTAGATAAATCTAAGTAAAAAATAAATAAGAAAGAAGTCAAGGAGAAGAATAGAGTCTTAGATAAGCTAAATACTATAAATATATGGAGAGAACTGAGTGAGAATAGAAAGGAGTATACCTTTTTCTTGGTGGTACATGGTAACTTTACAAAAAATAGACATATATTAGGGCATAAAAATTTTATAGTTAAATGCAGAAAAGCAGAAATATTAAATGCATCCTTTTTAGATCATAATGCAATAAAATTATATTTAATAAGGCACCATGGAAACACTAAAAATTAATTGGAGCCTAAATAGCCTAATCTTAAATAATGAGTGAGTTAAAGAACAAGTCATAGAAACAATAAGTAATTTTATTAAGGATGGTGGTAATAATGAGACAACATGCTAAAACCTATAGGATGCAGCAAAAGCAGTAATCAGAGACAAATTTATTAATTAATTGCTTACATCAGTAAAATAGAGAAAGAACAGATCAATGAATTGGGTATGCAATTTAAAAAACTAGAAAACAAACAAATTAAACCTCCCCAAATAAACACTAGATTGAAAATCCTAAAAAACTAAAGGTTAGATTAATAAAATTGAATGTAAAAAAGCATTGAATTAATAAATAAAACTAGGAGTTGATTTTATGAAAAAAACAATAAAATAGATAAACTATTGGTTAATATGATTTTTAAAGAGAGAAGAAAGTCAAATAAATGAAAAGGATGAATATACTACTAATGAAGATGAAATCAAAGCTATTATTAGGCATTATGTTACCCAATTATACATCAATAAATTTAACAATTTAGATGAAATGGAAGAATACTTATAAAATGTAAACTGCCTAGATTAAGAGAAGAGGAAATAAAATATCTAAATGAACATATTTTAGAAAAGGAAATTGAACTGGCCATAAGTGAGCTTCAAAAAAAAAAAACTTGGCAGGACCAGCTGGATTTGCTAATGCATCCTACCAAATATTTAAAGATCAACTAATTGTGATATTAAATAAATTCTTTGGAATAATAGACAAAAAATGAATCCTACCAAACTCCTTTTAAGAAATAAATATGGTGTTGATGCCAAAAGCAGGAAGAGGAAGAACAGAGAAAGAAAATAATAGACTAATTTCACTAATGAATGTGAATGCAAAAATCCTGAATAAACTAATAAATAGAAAATACTATAATAAATATAATATAATAAATAAATGATAAAATAACTAGGAGACTACACCAATATATCACAAAGATTATACATTGTGACCAAGTGGGATTTATACCAAGAATGCAGGGATGGCTTAAGATAAGGAAAATTATTAGCATAATTATTATATCAATAACAAACATAATAAAAATCATATTACTATATCCATAAGTGGATAAAAAGATTTTGACAAAATACAACACTTGAAAACATAGGTATAAAAGAATTTTTCCTTAAAATCATAAGAAATTTCTACCTAAAACAATCAGCAAGCATTATTTGTAATGGAGATAATCTAGAAGGCTTCCCAATAATATTAGGAGTGAAACATGGATGCCCATTATCACTAATATTTTTCAATATTTTATTAGAAATGCTAGCAATAACAATAAAAGAACAAAAAGAAATTGAAGGAATATGAATGGGCAATGAGATAATACAATTATCTCCCTTTGCAGACAGTATGATGATATGCTTGGAAAAGCGTAGAGATTAAACTAAAAGGCTAGTTGAAAGAATAACACAACAAAATAGCAGGATATAAAATAAACCCCCAGAAATCATCAGCACTTCCACATATCACCAACAAAACCTTGCAAGAAAAGATAGTAAGAAATGCCCCATTTAAAATAAATTTAGACAGCATAAAATACTTGGGAGTATACCTGGCAAGACAAACATGGAAACTATATCAACATAATTATAAAACACTTTTTATACAAATAAAATCAGATTTGAATAATTGGACAAATACTAATTTTTCTTGGGCAGGCAGAGACAATACAATAAAATGACATTTCTATCTAAACTAATCTACTTATTCAATGTCATCTCAAATACGTTACCAAAAAAAATTTTATTTTATTGAGCTAAGAAAAAATAATAACAAAATTCATATGGAAGAATAAAATGTCAAGAATATCAAAGAAATTAATAAAAATGTAAGGGAAGGAGATTTAGCTGTGCCAGATCTTAAACTGTATTAAAAGATGGTAATTATCAACACTATCTGGTATTGGCTAAGAAATTAAAAGGTAAATTGATGAAACAGAGTAGACATACAATACACAGTAGTAAATTATTATAGTACCCTTGTGTCTGACAAATGTAAAGGTTTAAGATTTGGGGATAAGAATTCACTATTTGGTAAAAATTGTTGGGAAAACTGGACAACAATCTGGCAGAAGCCAGGTATAGACCAATATTGTATACCATTTACCAAGATAAGGTCAAAACAGATATATGACCTAAATTTAAAGGGAAATATCATAAGTAAATTAGAGGAACATGGAAGACATTACCTATAAGATTTGCAGATAGGAGAAGAATATGTGAATAAACAAGAGATAGAGAGTACTGTGAGATATAAAATTTATAATTTTGATTATATTAAATATTAAAGGGTTTATAAAAATAAAACCAGTGTAGCCAAGACCAGAAGGAAAGAAAAATGGGGGAAGGGTAATTTTATTGGTAGTTTCTCAGATAAAGTTCTCATATCCCAAACATATGGAGAACTTTGTCAAATTTATGAGAATAAGCATCATTCCCCAATTGATAAATAGTCAAAGGATATGAACAGGCAGTTTTTCAGTGAAGAAATCAAAACTATAAATAGTCGCATGAAAAAAATGCTTTAAATCACTATTGATTAGAGAAATGCAAATCAAAACAACTTTGATATCATCTCACACCTATCAGATTAGCTAAAATGATAAAAGAGGAAAATTACAAATGTTGGAAGGATTGGGGAAAAATTGGGGCATTAATAACTTTTGGTAGAACTGCAAACTAATCCAACCATTTTGGAGAGCAATCTGGAATTATGCCCAAACTGCATTTACCTTTTGACCCAGCAATATCAGTTTTTAGGTCTGTTTCCCAAGGTGATTGGGGAAAAGGGAAAGAACCTATATTTCTAAAATATTTGTAGCATCTGTCTTTGTGGTGGCAAAGAACTGGAAATTGAGGGGATGCCCATCAATTGGGGAATGGCTATATGTTTCTGATGGAATTCTACTGTGCTATGAGAAATGATAAGCAGGTTGATTTTAAAAAAAAGATGGAAAGACTTGCATGAAATAATGAGTGAAATGAGCAGAACCAAGAGAACACTATATACAGTAACAGCAATATTGTTTGAAGAATAACAATGAACAACTAAGCTAGTCTGAGTATTATAAATATTTACGTCAACTACAAAGGACCTATGAAGGAAAACATCCTTCACTTCCAGAGAAAGAACTGATAAATAGAAGTGTTCATAGTGTGATTTTATATAGAGATAGACATATTTAGACACATATATACATATATGTTTATGTATGTGTGTGTGTGTGTGTGTGCTTTCACTAATGCAGCATGGGGAGAAAGGAAGAGAGACAGTTTGGAATTTAAATTGTTCCAAATTTAATTTTTTTAATTACTTTAATTTTAAAAAATTAAAATTACACAAAACATGCATGAAAATTGAGAAGCTGGACAAGTAGGAGAAAATGTATCCAGCTAGGAAAAGAGATTCAGAGACAGATACAGAGAAATAGTCATCCAAAAGAGGAAGCAACTTCAAGAAACACAAGCTCCCTCAGCAGTGGAGAATGTGCTCTATGTACCCAGAAAAGGAGCAAATCTTGAAAAAGGAACTCCATGAGGAATGATTAAAGATGAAAATTTCCTAGTATGGAAGTGCCAGGCATTGTGAGTCAACATTTACCACATGTGCATCCTATACATGTATGTCTCTACCATTAAACTCTCAGTTTTAGACCACTCTTCTCATGGATATTATATGTCTTTGTGGGAGAGTGAACCCCAGATTTGGGCGTATAGAATGTTTTGCACCAACTATTCTTACTATACTGTCTCAGTGAATACCTTTCCTAAGAGCTAAATAAGACTATTGGTATGTTTACTAATAGGAAACACACCCAGTGTGGGCTCATTCAGAATAATAGTAGGAGTAGCCACCAATAGGGTAATCCCTAAAAACCCAGGTAGCAGTCACTCCCCCTCCAGGGACCCTATCTCTGAGTGAGAGTGGAACTGGGGAAAGTGTAGATTTGAAGGAGTAATATATATACCTGCTAGCACATGTATGTATGTATTGTATACATATATACGTATGTATATGTACATATATTTTGTTATTATTATTGTTTAGTTTTTCCAGCTGCGTCCAATTCTCAGTGACACCATTTGGGATTTCCTTGGCAGATACTGGAGTAGTTTGCCACTTCCTTCTCCAGCTCATTTTACAGATGAGGAAACTGAGACCAACAGGATTAAGTGACTTGCTTAAGGTCACACAGATAGTAGGTGTCTGAGGCCACATTTTAACTCAGGAAGATGAGTTAAAGCCCGACATCTATCCACTGTGCCACCTACCTGCCCCTGTCCATCTAAATACACATATATAATGCCCAAGTGGACAAAACATGAAAGAGGTAACCTAAATGCATCTATTTTAGGAAAAGAATTAAACCTGGCAAGCTGCCTTGTAAAAAGAAACCAAATCAGATGGATTTACAAGTAAATTCTATCAAATATTTAAAGAGCAAATAATCCCTGTATCATGTAAACTGTTTTCAAAATTGGTATTCTACTGACTTATTTCTATGAGTTATCATGGTTCTAATGCTCAAACCTGACAAAGATAAGCCAAAAACGAAAACTAAAAATCAATTAATTAAAATGGATTCAAAAATAAAATACTGGCATTTTTAATATTTTATTTTCCCCCAATTACATGTAAAAACAAATTTTAACATTCTTTTTTTAAGTTTTGAGTTTCAAATTATTTTCTTTCCCCCACTCCAAAACAGTAAGCAGGCAGGCATTTGGCCAGGGTGGGGGAGGGGAAGGACTAGTGACTAGAACTATAAATTCAATGAGCTCCCCAGTAGAAAAAAAACTCCCTAAGAAAATGCACATGCACGATTGTCCTACAATTTATCATTTTAGATAGTTGTCCAGAGATACCCAAAGTTTAACTGACTTGCACAAGTTATGTTTGAACTCAGGTCATCTTAATGCAGAGGCTGGTTCTCCATCTCCATGCTGTACTGCCTCTCTCTGGCAAATATAATACAGCATTATACCAAGAATGCAAGGAGCATTAAGTATTCAGAAAATAGTCACTATAATAAATCATGTAAAGAAAAACTGTTAAAATCATGTAACTGTAGGCAGAGAAAATGTCTTTGACAAAACACAATACCCGCTTAAATAGAGAGAATACACTAGAAAGTATAAGAATAAAATTTTTCCTTAACATGATAAAAAGCATTCATATGAAGCCAAGAGCAGTATTTTTGGCAAGAGAGCAATATTCTAATACCTTCCCCAATGCAAGTTAAGCTGGCTTTTCCCTAATAGGTATTAATACCATCCTCAAGATTCAGTTAGCTCAGAAGACTAAAGACTCAAGCTGTTCGTATTACCTGCTGGTCACCTGAGTACAAAGCATCCATGAGTAGCTACAGGTGGTCAGATATTTGGCCACGGGACAATAATGGACAACTATCAGGTTAATAGAATGGGAAGATCTTCCCCTGCCCATTAATAGGCCTCATATGGAGCCCATTAAGGGAAGCTTGATTAGGGGAGGATTGTTTGTAGGAAGGCTCACACCTTTTGCTAATTTCTAATTAGGCACTGGGTTATGAGGGTTGTGATGCCCTCTGGCTCTGAGAAGTGTATATATACTTTGAGGTTAGCATTTGGCTTTGGGGCTCACTCATTGGAAGAGTGTTCATGTGATTTGGACAGACAAGACTCTGGGTAGCAGTTAAGGAGCCCACTGGCTTTGAAAACCCAGATGTTGGTGCTTCTCTCTCTGGTAGTTATGTATGTATTGCTGTGGTCAGACAGTTTGATCTGTCTGTTGATCTGTACTAATTTCTCAGACAGTTAGAAGCCCTGTGTGTTGATCTGTGCTATTTTCTTTGCTCGTAATTTATACTTGTAATCTCTGTTTATATTTTCTCTGACGTTTCGGGTGCTAACTTTTCCCGTGAACTAAGTGAAATATATATATATATGTAATATATATGTAATATATATATATATATGTTTAATTAAAGTGGGATTGTTGACCCCTTTGAAGTTGCTTTCCTTTAGAAAAGCAGATCAAAGAACCTGTGCTTTGCAGCCATCCTGGCCATGCAAGTGTGGTTGCTGATACAACAACTTAGGCAAGAGAATTTATCCCAGCTGAGTTGATTGGAAGTGTCCTCAGCACCTATCCTTGTTAAATATGCTTTTCTTGTTATGCCTAAGTAAATCTCAATTTTTGCTGTTGAGTGACTTATGAGTGTCTCATTTTATTCCACTACAGAACTAAAACTACTAGGGAACTGGCCTGAGACAGGCCTGATTCAGAACAATAATATGAATATTGAACAGATTCTAGAAGCTTCCTTACTAAGAAGAGAGATAAAATAGAGCTGTCACAAAGAGAATACCAGATTTAGAGTCGGAAGACCTGGATTTGAATCTCAGCTCAACCACATGCACTGTCTGATATCTAAGGGCCCTGGTTTAGCTATCTGAAAAATTGGAGTGGTATATAAGACAATTTCTAAGACCTTTTCCAACTTTGAACACCATGATCCTACTATTTGATCAAACCATAACTAGGACAGAGCAACTCTCCTTTGATCCCAAAGCACTGAAATTTAAAGGATGCTAACATGACCTAAACTCTTACAGCAGCAAATGAACAAGGAATTGTCAACAAAAATAGGTACCCATTGATTGATGCTGTTATTTAGTCACATCTGTTTCTTTATGACTCCATTTGGGTTTTCTTGGAAAAGATACTGGAGTGATTTGCTATTTCCTTCACCAGCTCATTTTACAGATGAGAAAACTGAGGCAAACAGGGATAAGTAACTTACCCATGGTCACACAGCTAGGAAGTGTGTGAGGCCACATTTGAACTCAGGAAGACTCCAGGCCCAGCACTCTAACCACTAAACCACCTGGCTGCCCCCATTGATTGAGGAATGGTTAAACGAATCAAGGTTCATAAATTCAATGGATTATTACTGAATTGAAAATTGGTTGAAGAAACAACAAATATGTTGAAGAATTCAAGGAAGCGTTGGAATACATATGAACTGATGAAGAGTGTAATATTGGAACCAGGAAACAATATACGCAATAATTACAACAATGGAAACCTGAATAACAATAAAATGCACAATAAAATATGCAATGATAACGGCCAACCTTTGTCCTGGAGAGGAACGAAGAAAACATAGCTCTCCTTTCATTGCAGCGGTGAAGACTGAAGGTGTGGAATATTTTATTTACTTTCAGACATTGTCAGTGTATTGACTGGTCTTGCTAAACTGCATTTATTTCTCTTCCTTTTTAAAATCTTTGTTATAAGGCATGATGCCCTGGATAAGTGAGAGAGAAAGTAAGAGATCCAAAAATGAATGTGATATAATAAAAGAATCAATTTTTTAACCGAAGGTACCAGATGACATACTTCTTTGCCACACCAACCTTATACCTGCATTCCAGGTGCACACCTTTCTAACCTGTTCCCACTCTGTTCACTGATATCTGGCACTCCTCAGGGTAACAGCGCCCCTCCCCTCCAGTAGCAGCCTTGTAGTATGCTGGGGCTTCCCAGCCTCCATAGAGGTTGGTGTCCTTGGGTCTTTGTTTCCTCTAACTGAATTTGTTTTTAAAAGTTGAATTGAAGGCCCAAGTTGTGCTACATGTTGCAGGCATATTTTGTGAAGTTTGCCCTGGTACCAAAATTTCTAGTTACAGTTCTATGATAATAGTTTAGGAATGCCAGCTATAGTAATTAGATAATAAAAAGAAATTAAGTGAATAAGTACTGGAAAATAAGGAGTTAAAATTTTATGTTTGCAGTTGATGTTATGGTAAATAATTTGAAAACCATAAAAAGCAAGAAAAGATTAATTGCTTCAGCAAGATAGCAGAATAAAACATTAAACCCCCAAATCATCAGTGCACACGTATGTGTATAAAGTTGCATTGTGTATATATAAACACACATGTGCATGCATATGTCCAATCCAATAAACATTTATTAATCTCCTACCATGTGACAGGCACTGTGCTAAGCACTACAGATACAATTAATTAAAAGAAAGCCAGTCCTTGCCCTCAAGGAGCTTACAATCGAATGGGAGGAGACAACACACAAATGGAGAGAGGAAACTGGGGGCACCTTGTTCTGTGGAATTGAAACCAGGCAGAACAGAAGATGCAGAGTAGAGTGAGCCCCAAAGCTTCTGTCCTCTATAAAGGAAGGCATTGGGAGGAATTTGGCACTCCACTCTCAAGTCTTCCAATCAGTTGGGGTGGGGGAGGCTGAGAGAGGTGCTATCAGTCAAGTCTTGAGTTAGCAGCATGGTGAAGAGATCAGAGGTGATGAGCTTAACCTGGGAGGGGCATCTTGTTCTGTGGAGTTGAAACTAGGCAGAACAGCAGATGGCAAGTGAAGCATAAATGTATATTAGGTGAGACAGTGGCTAGAGCATAGGACTTGGAAGACTTGAGTTCAAATGTGACCTCAGATACTTACTAGCTATAAGACTTTGGGTAAGTCCTTTAATCACTATCTGCCTCAGGTTTTTCATGTGTAAAATGAAGATAATAGTACCTACTTCCCATGGTTGTAAAAATAAGATGAAATAACATTTGTAAAGAGCTTTGCAAACTTTAAAGTGTTATATAAATTATATATACATACACACACGTATATATAAAGAATATGTAAGAACCAGAAGAAATTTAATTTTAAAAAGAAATGCCATTCAAAATGATGATAAAATGTGTCAAATTCTTGGGCATTAGACTACCAAAAATGCCTAAGACCTATATAATAATGCAATGAAACAATGTTAACAGAAATAAAGGATTAAAGAGTTGAAACAATATAGCATAAATGACAAAACAATTCAAATTATAGAAATCTATAATTCAATACTGACCAAAAATCTACATAGTTACTTCATAGCATTAGATAAAACAATTGAAAAATTCTTCTAGAGGAACAAATGTACAAAAATCTCAATAAGGATTTCTTTTAAAGGGAGGAAGGGGACTTAAACATACTACAAAATGAATCAATTAGGGGAATGGGGAAGAATCGACCAAATACGGAAGGGAGCAAAGAAGAGAAAGAGAAATTCTCTTCTCCCCTTTCTACCCTGTAAACAATTCCCTCTTATTGGTTTGTCTGGAGCTCCTCCACCACTAGATTGGCCTGCCACTGGACTAAGTAGTTCTCAACTAGCCTAATGTTTTATATAGGCCCAGAATTATATGGTTCTTATAGCCAATTACAGGTAATTTTCATGTGTAGCACCATCTGTTGCTTTTTAAAATTATTTCCAGTGAAGCTATTTATTCCTATAAAACCTATTAAGGACTGATTGAACATTTCTTGTTGATTGATTTAAATGCACTATCTGGGATTTCTATGATTATGTTAGTAAAATAAAGAATTTTTATGCAACAAAAAAATCATACGAAATAAAAAAGAAATAAGGTTGACAAAAAATATTTGAAGTGAATATTTCTGATAAAAATATAACACCCAAAATCTACAAAAAATAAATGAAATATAAGAACAATATTCATTCCCCAATGAATAAGCAAATGATATGAATTAATAGTTCTTGAGTGAAGAAACAAATGGTTAATAACCAAATGAGATTTATTCAAACTTTCTAATAATCAGATATATGCAAATTAAAGCAACTGAGATACTGCCATTCACCCAGTTGTAACACCAATGTTACTAGCAACTGCTGTGAAGGTATAAGGCCAATAACACCAGCACATAGGAGGGCTGCTAGCACAGATTCTTTGATCTGCTTTTCTAAGGAAAGCAATTTTAAGGGGTTTACGATCTCACTTTAATTAAACATGCATATATTATTCACTTAGTTCAGGGGGAAAAGTCAGCACCCTGAACTTTAGAGAAAACACAAACAGAAATTATATAAATAGAGCAAATAGCATAAATCAGCAGACCAGGCTTCTAACTGTCGGACCATAACAATACATAGGTAGTTACCAGAGAGGGAAGGGCCAACATCTGGGTTTTCAAAGCCGTGGTGTGTGTGTGTTGGGGGGGGGGCTTCTTAATGGCTACCCAGAGTCCCTCTGATCAAATCATACAAACGCTCTTGCAGTGAATGGGCCCCCAAGCAAAATGCTAACCTCAGAGTAAATATACACTTCTTCAGGGTCAGTCCACAGAGGGTATCACAACCATGTGACTCAAACTCATGTAACTTAGGCTTTCTAGTGACTTATGCAGGTCATCAAAGACTCTTGATTCAAACAAAGGCAAGTCTCAACCAAAAGCACTTGATTACCTTAGTGCTGAGAAGCATTCCAAAAGAAAAAAAACAGCGAAAAGTCCCACTTTGCTTGCCAACACACCAATAAATTGAAAAGATTGTTAGAAACTAATGTTGGTGAGGCTGGGAAGAGGCAGGCACATTATGCAGAGATGATAGAACTATGAAATGGTGTGATTTTCTTGGAAAGTGTTTTGGAAAACTCAAAGAACTAAAAAACTATTCGTAGCCTTGCATGTGGTGATCCCACTGCTAGGATCATGCCCTAAGGGTTACTGAAAGGGAAAATAACTATCTATGCAAAATATTCATAAATGGTATTAATCATAGCCCCCAAGATGTTAACAACTGGATAAACAACTGGAGATATTCTCAGTGACTGAGGAATGATTGAATAAATTGAGTAATGTAAGTAGAATGGAAAATTATCATGCCATAAAAATTACAGGTAAGAACAATACAAAGAAATGGGGAAAGATATATGAGATGATGCAGAGTGAAGGACTCAGAACACAGTTATGCATACTGACTAAATCTATGTAAAACACATAATACTAAAAGTAAAAGAAATCCAGGGTGGTGGGAGAGGAAGCATACAGAAAGTAAACGAGATTAAAAGGGAACACAGGAGCAAACCGGTCATTTTTATCACTTCAATAAAGTTAACATATACTTTTTAAAACAAATTTTTGTTCCAGGGTGAGATGTAATCCACCTAGCATCATCTGCAACCAGGAACACCTGGAAGACCTCACTACATACAGAAAATCCCTTTTTCCATTTAGATCTTGCACAAAATATTGTCTATGACAGAGTAACAAATACCTTTGGTGAATACACACCTCGTTTTGCGACTCACTTGATATTTAGTCATCAAAGTTGTCTGTTGTTCCATCTTCCAAAGTATCTTGTATGATTTTGACACATACATGAGATATACCTTGATGGAAGGGGAGGGCTTTTAAGGAGTTTTCTAAATTCATCCAGCCTACCTTGCTGCACAAAAGGGAAAACCCCTCAGATTTTGTTGGCACTGTGGAAGTCAACTATGGAATGTGATCAACAAGTTATAACACCTGAGGAAGCAGATGAGGTCAAACTGGAGGAAGTCAGGGGTATGGTGGAACCAGCTCCCACAAACACACGAGAGGTGATTGTTAAATTTGAAGTATGAGTTTTTACATCTCAAAAATAGACAAACATTACAAATCAGGGTTTGATTTATTGTTTTATTGATTGTCTAGACTTTAAAAAGTGATGGAGAAAATTTTGCATGCAGATTATGCAGATTAATTGCAGTGATGCAGATTAAATTTTAAAGTGCCCTGAACACTTTTTTCCATCCAGAGAACTGGTTATTAAATATTTACCAGCATACTCATGCAGCAAGTATATGTAAGAAGGCATGACATGCCACCAAGTTCTAAGGGCACATGAAATTTCTTGAGTTGGCCTAAAAATAGCCTGACTGGGATTAGTTGCTCTGAAGAGTGAGTTGGTTGGAGAATAATTCCAGAACCACAAAAAGTGAGCTTTCTTGAGAAAACCCCACTCTGACTAACTGCAGACCCTTTTCAGGCAGGAGCTGCCAAAATAAAGAACTAACAGAAAACCTAGTGAGAAACTAAACAGCACACAGGACCCTTTCACCTAGAAAAGCAACAGTGTAGGGGGCCAGAGGTCACAACAGTCTGATGTAAGAACACTACCAATGGAAAGATGAAAAGGCAGAGTTATCTTCCTCTATAAATTTGGACTACATGACCCCACATATGTTAGATGCACTTGAGAGGCAAAAGCAAACTTGGTTCAGTAGAAACCGATGTCCATACAACCAGCATTGGAAAATGAAGGCAAGGCTAGAGACAGAGGTTGCCTCAGGCCCCAAAGATGCAGATCCTGACTTCTTCATCACTAGATGCATAGAGGTCCATTCCACCTATAATCACAGGATATTATGTAGAAACCGCTGTGAAGATTAAAGGTGTAGAATGTCTTCTTGTCCTGGAGAATGGTAAAAAGTGACACAAGCCAAGAAGTGAGGGCATAATCTTCAAGGTCACAAACTTCGTTCTCCAAAAAGCACTCTGCCAGTGAACCAATGGCAACCAATGGCTGCCCCAGACTGTGACTGATCCCGCACAGGGTACCAGAAAGCAGTTACTACTACTCAGGACGCGCAGGATGACTTTGGATACTTGCATCAAGTGAGAACACTTAAACTGGTATAAAATAGATTTTACATAGGAGCCTCAAATGACATAAAATATCTATAAATATATGAGATTTATGATCAATATATTCAAAGGAAAAAACTACCAATTCATACTGCATGTATGAAATGTATATATGCCAGTAAGACTTTAGCACTAATGTCTACTGTCT
>CM053624.1:71945030-71995950 GCA_028646595.1 Phalanger gymnotis
AAGGAAGGAAGGAAGGAAAGAAGGAAGGAAGGAAGGAAGGAAGGAAGGAAGGAAGGAAGGAAGGAAGGAAGGAAGGAAGGAAGGAAGGAAGGAAGGAAGGAAGGAAGGAAGGAAGGAAGGAAGGAAAATAGAAAAGGCAAAGAAGGTATAGTGGCAAGATAGCTAGATTGATACAGGCTCTACAACTGACTGTCGTATCTTGATAAGTGTAGTAACCTCTCAAAATCTTATTTTCGTTATTTGTAAAAAACAAAGACTAGATCAGAGATGTTAAATATGAAGCCCAAAGCCCTCAATACTTCCTAGCTCAGCCTGATCCAGATCAAAGTGTGATTGGGAAATATTTTACAAAACAAACAAAAATCCAAGAGAACATAATGTTAATATGTGATTTTCTAAGTCAATATTTGGCCCACAGGGATGTTTCTGTATAGCTTAATGCCTCCCCTGTTTCTTTTCGAGTTTGACACCACTAATGACCTATAAGGGCCATCTATTTCTGACATCTTGTGATAAAATATATAGGATTTTCATAGGTCTATGGAAACTTTCAAACCTGGGTAGTTCAAGTTGCAGGATCTATCGAATCCAATTATAAACAACCCTCTCAAGAGAACTTCTCAGAGTGTAAGAAAAGCACATTATTCATTTGTATGTGATATAGCCTTGTGTTAGATGCTATAGAGACAAAGGTGTGGGGTATAGGTCAGAGAGACGCCTGTTCCAAATATGGATTGAAGCCATATCTTAGATAAGAAGAAAATTCCTTGTTCATTTAAAAAAAAATTGGAATGTCTCTTACCTTGATATTTTGAATCTATGACCCAACCCAATGTGCATACTCCCTCCAACAATGCAAATCACTGCCCTGCTTTTCCTGTGTGACTCTTGTTCAGGGCCTCCCATAAATCTTCACAGGAAGTCCACCCACATGCTGGGGGCTGTCCCCTCCAGATTCCTTCATGTTGGGTGTGTATCAGTGGAGCACATAAGCTGTCTGTTGATTGGTCCCTGCTTTCTCTTTGTTGCCTAAACCTAAATTATTCAAGTTTAAATGTTAAGCATTTTCATACTGCATAAGAAGTTTTTTGAAGACTGTCTGTACTTATGTGTGCATGCACGTGTGTGTGTGTGTGTATATAACATATATGGTAACTTCATCCATCCAGAAAATGACATGGAGCCTCACTGACAGTTTGCATTGGCCGTTAATGTGCATCACTGGCCAGTTCACAGGTATGTATCTCCCTGTCCAAAGCAAACACAGAGACTATACTGTTCACCATTCTCTAATCAGAACAGTGAATTCTAGCTCCCTACAGGTATGTTAATGTTTCCTTAGCTTGAGACTTACAGAGAAGCCTTCAGAAGAACACTGCTTCAGGCAACGTTTTTACTTTATAGCTGTCTGTAACCAGCATATATCCTTCTTGCCAGGGATTTCCTGTAATAAATACTTTTGTCATCTTGACTAAGGAAGCTGTTGACCTGAAACACCTTGTACTGAAATATTGCCTTTGCTGACATTCTCAGTAGCAAGCTGTTTGGGTGGTTTGGGTTTGTTTGGGGGTATTTTTGCAGGGGTAAAGGAAAGGGAAGGGAAGGGTAAAGATTGGAGAGCCGAAATTGGTTAGGGATAGTGATCGGTTCCAACAGAAACTACTTGTTTTTTTTTACTTGTTACTGAAACTCAAGAAGACAACACAAGAAAGGCTATTTCTCCTAAGGGAGAACAAGTGGTTTAATTCATTTTAAATGATCATCATCATAATAGCTTCTATTTATAAATAATAACTACTTAAAGGTTTTCAAAGCACTTGATCTCATTTGGTCCTCAATGCAAAACAACCCTGGGAGGTAGATGCTATTAATTTCCTTTTTTATTTTTTTCTTTCTGGATCTGGGATTTCATTGTTATACAGAGCTCTTGGTCAGGAACTTCCCCTGCTATCACGGAGCAGCACCTATTTGGCAAATAATGTTCTTAGTGAGTTGTCTGACTCACTGAGAAGTTAGGGGACTTGCCTATGGTCACATATTCAAACTGCATCAGAAGCAGGATTTAACCAGCCCTAACTCCAATGCCAGTTCTCTACCCACTATACTACTTTGCCTTTCATTCCTGTACTATAAACGAGGAAACTGAGGCCCCGGAGAGGTTAAGTCACCTCCCCAATATCATACAGTTAATATCTGAGGCAGATTTGAACCCAAGGCTTCTTGACTCCAAGACCAGCACACGATCAATGCTTTTTCATCGAGGTTTAACTTAGGGGGAGATGATATAGTAGTTAAGAAAACCTAGTTGTCCGCTTACCCTTGAGAGCTGCCCATCTTGATACATCCAAAATCTTTTAACAGGCTCCACAATAAACCCGCCAGTAATCAACCACTAACTCAAGTAAATAATTATATGTTTGATGAGCCACTAGTATAAGAAAGGCTCTGGCTAGATCTTATATAGCAGGGATATCAAACACCCAGCCAGGGGGCTACATGTGGCCCATGATACTTTCCAGTGCAGTCAGAACACCATAAAAATATAATTGGGAAATATTTAAGAAAATAAGTAAAAATACAATAGAATATAAATAATGCTAATCTGTGGTTTTCTAAGACAATGTGTGTGACCCACAGGGATCCTTCTGTACAGTTTAATTGCCCTGTTTCTATGTGAGTTTGACACTCCTGTTCCATAGGATATGAAGTACTTAGTATAAGACATAGTCTCTGCCACTAGAACTTATAATTGAGTTGGGGAGATGTGATGCACATACAAGAAAAAAAATAGCTAAAGATACCAGACCATGCCTAGTAAGCACCAAATTAAAAGGAAAATAAAACCTCACTATAATATGAGCACTGGGATTGGAATCTGGAAGACTCTTCCTCCTGGGTTCAAATCTGGCCTCAGACAGTTACAAGATGTTTGACCCTGGGCAAGTCACTTCGCCCTTTTTGCCTCGGTTTCCTCATCTGTAAAATGAACTGGAGAATCTTTGCCAAGAAAACCCCAAAAGGGGTCATGAAGAATCAGACATAACTGAAAATGACTAAACAATGACAATAAGAATAGTACTCAGAGGAGGCTTCACAGAAGAGGATCACAGGTTGGGACTTGAAAGAGATCTCAAAGGTCAATCAAATGGCCTGATAAGCATTTATTAAGTGCCTGGTTAGTGAAAGCACTGTGCAGGGAGCTGGGGATGCAAAGACAAAAATGAAACAGACCCTGCCTTCAAGGAGATTACAGTCTATTGTAGCAAACAATATGCACAGAGATAAATAATAAATATATAGAAAGTAAAAACACTGGAGGGAGGGAATTAGGAAAGGCCTGGCATAGAAGGTAGTACTCAAGACGAGCTATGAAGGAAGCTTGTCATTCTAAGGGACAAAGGTAAGGATGGAGTGCATGCCTTCTAGCTACAGGGCACAGCAATGAGGGTGTTTGAGCTGAATTGTAGAGTGTATGAATGAGAAAAGAGCTCGGAAAATAGACTTAAAGCAAACTTCAAAAGGCTTTAAATGCAAAACAGAGAAGTACTTATTTTTATTGTATGACATATTTTATATTTTTACATATTTATATTCTGATCCTCGAATGAGTAGAGAGTCACTGGACCTGTTTGAGATGGGAAGTGATGTCGTCAGAGCTGTGCTTTAGGAATATTACTTTGGCACCTACATAAAGGCTAGACTGGAGAGAGGAGAGACTTGAGGAAAGGCCAGTTAAGATGCCTTTATAATCGTCCAGGCAAGAGGTGATGAGGAACTGAATTGGGGGGTAAACATATGAGTGGAGAGAATATCAGAGAGAACGTGAGATGTTGAGGTAGAGTCAACGAGTCTTGGCAACTGATTGGTTTTATATGTGGAGGCAGAGAGTATAGAGTCAGGGATGATTCTGAGGTTGCCAGTCTGGGGAACTGGAAGAGGGTGGTGCCCTCAACAGAAATAGGGAAGCCAAAAAGAGGTTTGGAGAGGAAAAAGCAGCAGTTCTGCTTTAGATAATGTTGAGTTTAAGATGCCTGTGGAACATCCCATTGAAAAGGCGCAATAGGCAGTATGGCAACAGTGGAAAGGAACTTGGGAGAGAGACCAGGCAGGATTGGATTCACTGAACTGGAGTCCCACTGCATAAAAATGATAAGAGCTATAAGAGAGAAGAGGTCCCAAGACAGAGGTTTGGGGAATAGCTTGGGTTAGAAACAAGAAGATAGATAATGATCCAGAAAAGGTAACTGAGAAGGAAGAACCAGACAGACCAGAGGAGAGACAAGAGAGACAACGCCAGGAAAACCCAGAGAGGAGACAGTACACAGGAGAAGAGAGGGTGGTCAGGAATGTCAGGTATTGCAGAGAGGTCAAGAGGAATGAAGACTAAGAAAAGATAATTGGATTTAGCAATTAAAAGGTCACTGACAACTTTGGATGGAAGAATTTCAGTTGAACAATGAGGTTGGAGGCCAGATAACAAGGAGTTGTGAGTTTGGAGGAGACAGTAGATGTGATGAAATTAATGTAGACAGCTTTTTCTAGGAGTTTGGCTCTAAATCCTGAATGGACAGTAGGATCAAGTGAGGGTTTTTTAAGGATGATGAAGAGCTGGTAATGTTTGGGAGCGCCAGAGGAGACAATAGGTAGGGAAAGATTGAAGAATAAAGAGAGAAGGAAATTATTACAGTAACAATCTGCCATAGGAAACCAGAGGGGAGATGTACAAGTCATTACTTGTTTGGCCTTGGGAAGGAAAAAGGGCCACCTCTTCATCGAAGACTAGACTAAAGAAAGTGAAAATGGGGAGGTGATGGCAAGGGATCTCCTGTCCCTTCCAAATTTCAGATAAGATGAAAGAGTTAATACCTTAAGGACTTGGGCTTTAGATGAATGTTACCTCGACAAGGAGTCAATAAATTTTCTTCACTAAATCATTTGCATTAACTAGTCACTGTAAGGAAATGTGACTTTACTTGTTGGGCCCAATCCAACTTAATGGAAGGACTTTCCTCTTCTTGATGAATTTCATAATACTTAAGAATAGTTTTGGGAACCAAACATAATATAACCATAGCATGACATAATATCCTCCAATAGGTTAAGGAGCTGTACTTTTGTGGTTATGAGAATGCATTCCACCAATGCACCTGCAGTGATGAAAGAAAACTAGTCTACGATTTGGTAAATCATCTTAGAGAGTTGTCTGAGACTGAATTTCTCTATGGTAATAGAGCCAGCATAGAGGTGAAATCTGAACTTCCTGACTCCAAGTCTAGTACATGACACACATTTCTTCTCTATCGGAATACATACTTTACATAAGTGAAGTTTTAAGCTTTAACAACTGTTTTTGTTGTTCAGTCGTCTTCGTGACCCCATGGGTCATACTGACCACGGGTTTTTCTTGACAAAGATACTGGAGTGGATTGCCATTTCCTTCTCTAATATATTAAGGCAAACACAGATTAAATGATTTGCTCAGGGTCACATCGCTAGTAAGTGTCTGAGGCTGGATTTGAACTCAGGTCCTCCTGACTCCAGGCCCAGTGCACTACCCACTGAACCATCTAGCTGCCTTTATACAGCTTAAAGGCCTTTAAGCTACATAAAGCAAAAAAAAGTGTGATTAGGAACAGAAAACAAGGTTGGAGATTGGAGCCAGCTCCATAAGTGGATTGGACAAGGAGAAACCATCAATTCTTATCTAATCAAGCAGAAAGAAATGGAATTTCAGAATTGTTTCAATTATGGAGTGAAAAAATCACCAGCTTCTGTTCTCCACTCCTGCAATGGCAAAGTAACTCACATTTCTGTAGCACTTTTAAGTTTACAAAACCATCTGAAGTCAGTGGTACAAGTTCTGTTATCTCCATTCTCCATAGGAGGAAACTACAGCCTGGAAAAGTAAAGTCATCTCTGTTTAGATGATTCCTAAATCTATAGAATCAGTCTTCAACATTCACATGTTTAACTTTTGAGACTTTAAAAATTCCTGTGATTTTATTAGTAAGTTCATTTTCACTTTCAAGCTGGCAACCATGCATGTTTGTGGCTATGTAAGTGTTAGAGACAGTGTCAGAGGCAAGGCTGAAATCTCACCAGTCTAGGCAACTTCTGAACAAATATGGACCTTGCTAGGGACAAAATGAGGCTGCCTCCTTAGGCTCCTTCCAGCTCAGCCTGGAGCCAAACTCTTCTGCGCCCAGAGGTAGTGAAGGAAGGAAGGAACACAGTTTTATGGCTTGGCCAAACTCTTCTGCGCCTATAAACTCTTCTGTGACTAGAGGTAGTGAAGGAAGGAAGGAACACAGCTTCATGACCTGGGATGCTTAGCTAGCAGGGGAAGGGCATTCTCCTAGGGAAGCTTTTGGTAAACATTGGTTCTGCTCCCAGGACTGCTGGAGCGCTTAAAAGAGGCTGGCTGGGACCAGGGAGGTACATATGGAATTGACCATGCAGGGTGCTGGCAGACTAGGCTGAGCAACAAAGGTCCCAGCAACCTCTCCATTGGTTTTCAGAGGACAGCCAAGGTAGAGAGGTTTATAACAGTACAGCATACAGTACAACGCCCTCCGATACAATGGAAGGTAAGATTCAGGTTAAAATATGCTTTAGTTTAAGAATTTTATTTGCTGTACAGTATCTGTGGTACTATAGATTTTATGTGTTATGAAAAGTGACTATTGTCTGAAATCGATTTTTTTACTGAGATGTTAACACAAAGGTCACAGAAATCTAGGGAATTACTAGCAAGAAAAATGTTTTGTTATGTTACCAATTTTATTTTGTTTGCTGCATTTCGTGAATTATTTCATGGTTGCTATATTAGAAAAAGTGGATATTATCAGAATTAATGTTTTGATATAAAGAATTGTATGCAGAAAAGTGTATTTTCAGCAATCTCTCACTAAAGATTACAGTTTTGATCAGTCAATGGGACCCTACCTCCCTTTTTCTCATAGATTCAATCTATCAACTTTCATCTTTTTTTTATTTTTGTGCCATTTTCTGGACCATTGCCTCCACAAAAGTTGAGGATTGACTGCATATCCAACACTAACCTCAAGAACTCCAACCAATGATACCAATTGCTTTCCAGAGTCTCCATCAGTGTCTCACACTCAATGTTTTAAAATTGTAATTCATCATCTCCAAACCCAACCCTCCTCCATACTCCCTTTTATTGTCAAGAGCAGTGCATCCACCCATTTATTCACCCAGGTTTATCTCCAGGTCATCCTTGTTTCTGCCCTCTTCCCCCACCCGTAGCCAGTCAATTGCCAGGTTTTGTCAATCCCACCTCCACAAAATCTCTTGCCTCCTTTTCCTCATCTCCACTCACTTACCTGGACTATTAGAATAACTTTTTCATGGTGCCCAGGCTTCCAGGCTTTTCCTCCTCCAATCCATTCTCCACACAGGTGCCAAAATCATTGTCCTCCAATGCAGATCCGATCCAACCACTCCACTGTGACTTTCAGTAGCATCTTATTGCTTCTAGGATAAAATGTAAACCCTTTAACCCAACATTTGAGGCCCCTGATCCCCCCACACCTTCAGCTCCAACCTAGCTTTCCACCTATATCTCCCATTACTGCCCTTCACACACCCTATGTTCCAGCCAATCTGAACTGCTACCTCTTTCTCCAAACTGACATCATATCTCCATATTTATATCTACCTCCCAGGATTGCGGAGAGCATCAAACGATAATAGTAGTAATAAGCTAGCATTTATATAGAATTCAAAGTTTTCAAAGTGCTTTACAAATATTATCTTTTTCAATTCTCCCCACAACTCTAGTGGGTAGGTGCTATTATTATTCCCATTTTACAGATGAAGACACTGAGGCAGATAGATATTAAGTGACTTGTCTAGGGTCATATTGCTAATAAATCTCTGAGGCGAGATTTGAATTCAGGATTTCTTGACTCCAGGCCCAGCCCTCTACCAACTGAACCATCTAGCTGCCTCACACATGTAAAGTGCTTTGCAAACTTTACAATACTATATAAATGCCAGCTACTAATTAGTATTATTAATTATTTTCTATTGCCTTTCTCCATTTATACAACCACCCACCATACCTAGAAATGGACTTCCTCTTCATTCCTGCCTCTCAGAATCCAGACATTCAAGGCAAAGTTCAGGTGCCACATTCTCAGTAAAACCTTCTCTGACCCTTCCTGTTGTCCACACTTTCTTCCACCCTCAAATTAGCTTGAATTTACTAAATCTGAACAAATAGATGCTGTATTACCCAGGAGAATTGAAGCTCTTTGAGGTTAACAGCTACTTCATTTGGGGGCTTGGTATGTTTAGCAACAGCATAGTGTTTTGCATATAGTAGGCACTTAATAAATGCTTGTTAAGTTGAACTGAATTTAAAGGCCTTACCCTAATTCACCCAGAAACAGAGACTCGAACCCAGTTATTCTGACTCCAAACTTGTACAAAACACTTCCCTTCTTCCTTTTCTTTGTTTATCCAAATCATACCATCCTTCAAGCCTTCTGAAGTCTCACCTCCCCCAAAGAGACTTCTCTGATGACCACAATCCACAGGGACCGCTATGGCTGACCATACCTTCAGTACATACTAATATGGCCTTTTGTTTCTATTTAACTTTTAGCATATCAAGTCATTGTCTCAACTTTATCATAAGCTCCTTTTAAGTAGTCACCATATCTCGTGCCTTTCTGCCTCCCCCAAAGTGCCTAGCACAGTGCCTTGCACGTAGATGATGCTCAAAAATTTTTTGAATGAAATTAGTAGATGTGGTAGTTGATTTTTATTCCAGTTTTTACCTGTAAAGATTTTGAAAATAAGTTAAGATTACACAGAAATGCACACTGAGAATAAGTCATCAATTGGTAAGTATTCATCTCCCATACTGTATCCAAGGGGCTTGTACATCCCCTCCTCTGCAAAGGAAGGAAGGAAACAAGCATTTATATAGTGCCTGTTACATACCAGGCGCTGTGCTAAGCACTTTGGGGTATTTTTTGTTTTTTGTTGTTTTTTAAATAAATATCTTATTTAGTCCTCAGCAACCCAGAGAAGTTGGCATTATTATTAACTCCACTTGACAGTTGAGTAAATAGAGACTAAGTGTCCAGAGTCATACCACCAGTAAGTGCCTGTGGCTGGATTTGAATTCAGAGCTTTATCCATTCTGCTTTATCCACTTCACCACCAGCTGCCTCAGATACCTAGGATGCATTGATTTCTCCTTGCCATAGTGTCCTCCATCATTTTGGGAGGGGTCCAGGGTCATCAAATTGCAATGGCCACACTGCTGGACACAAAGTCAGAAAACCTGTATTTAAAATTCAGCCTTTGCTACTTACTGCTGGCAAGCTATTTCATTTTGGTCAACCTCTATGTCCTATTCTGTAAGGTGCAATGATACGATCCACCTTCTCTACTTCTCAGAATGGTCATGAGTGTATAATGAGCTGATGATGCAGAGCTAGGTTAAAGTTATCTTCAATAAATTGTAAAGCACTAAGCAAATTTAAGGTGTTAATATTATCCTGCTAAAATTCTAGGGCATTCTAGGATTCATCAGCTTCCATCTACAGAAGAAAAGGCTTCTCTGGCCAGATTGAAGCAAGAAATTCTCTACCCAGACACTTCCACTTTTCCTTTTCCCAAAACGTCATTGGATAGAGGTTAGGGAGGTTGGTGGCTTTAAGGGGACAGGCTGTTGGCATCAACAGAAGGTCACGTACTGCAAATGTGCGTTTACCTTTATTCGTGTTTTCATCAAGATTTCTCTTCTCTCACCCACGTATTTTCAACTGCCATCAATTTCATCTCCTCTGTCTTACTTAATGGTATCTGTGTGTTTTCAAATTTAACCTTATTTTAAATGGCATTTTGGTTGAAATGTATACCATAATTCTAAATGATCACATCAAATATTCTTTATGGGCTCTTTGCCTTAAACTTTTCTCCAAATAGCACATTCGCCAAAGGAAAAATGATAGATCAAGCAAGAATGGGGAGAGTGACCTTCCACCTGCACTTCCTACTGCATGATCATTAAATCGTGATCACTGGGCAATGAAGCTAAGCACTGAGGGTTATGTGTCCAGGGTTGTATTGAATTTAGCTCCATAGGAAATACAAGAATTTGTGAAACTAACCCAAGAGTTACTCCTGGTGTGTTCTTGTCATTAGATTACAAGCAAGCCAAATGGTCCCTGGGTATTTGCTTTTCACTGGACAGCAGATCTTTGTTAGAAATCAGTTAGGGTACCTCATCTCTGTTTGCAAACGGCTGCATGCTTTAACTCCCTGCTTGCAATCTGACACAGGTCTGTGTATGGGAAAACACATGAGTCCTACAGCCTGACCCGCATTTATCCCTTAAAAGGGAAAGAGACAAGAGCAGCTTTGGAGGGAGCTTACCAAGAGCCAAATCTGTCCATCCAAAGGAAGTTTCATCAAGCCTACAAAACAATCCCTACTCTGAGAGTCCTAGATGGCATTGTGAGGAAGCATTTGATGACATTGAAGTAACAGAGACCTAAGGAAGAAAGGAGTGGCTATTGCCACAATTTTCACTTCAATAAGACACACATAGACACATACAGACACGTAGCCTTGATCTCCATAGGTCCCTGAGTCTCTGCACCTGGCTAAAACAGGATGTCCATGGTGCATCAGCATCCTAGGGATTTCCTCTGTTCACCTCCTTTCCTCTCCCCCATGCTCTGGTCAATTTCCTCCATTGCTGTTAGACAACCTTCCAGGTAACTCTATTTTCCTTCAGCAGCTCTGCCTGGCTGCACTCCACAGAACACTATATCCCCTGGTGGCCTCATCCCCCTCTTCAACTTCCTTTTGTATGTTGTTTTCCCTTATTAGATGTAAGCTTCTTGAGGGCAAGGATTGTATAATATAAGCATAGTAGATGCTTAATAAATGTTTATTGAATTTAATTGAATTGGACCTTCCTGAATCTCGGAGCTTCCAGGCAGTTCAGAGTAGAGAGATGAAAGGAGTATTGACTTAGGAGTCAGGATCCCTCTTTTGCGGCACCTACAACATCAATAATAATTGCTCACATCTGAGTATACATCACAGCTTTCAAATCATTTTCACATATATTATCTTGGGTGTCAAGTCTTAGCCACTGTAGGTCCACAATCCCTCTCACATTTGACCCCTTCACCCAACAGTCACAGCCCTACTTCAGGACCTCAGTTTTAGACCATTGCCATAGCCTCCAATTGGTCCCTCTTCCTCAAGTCTCACTTACAGAATCTATCCTTCAACACATCTGCCAAAGTGATTTTCCTAAAGCCCAAACATGGCAGAATCACTCTCCTACTCAATAAACTCCAGTGGTTCCCTATTATCTCTGGGCTCAGATACAAGTCTCTGCACCTGTGTTTGACATTAAAAGCCCTTTACAACCTGGCTCCAACCTACTTTTCTAGCCTTGACATAGATTACTCCTCTTTGAGGACACGTGTGCCTGGAATTCACTCCCTCTTCACCTCTACCTCTTTGTAATTAGGAGAGGAATGTTCAAGGCCCAATCCTACCACCTTACAACCCATGTAAACTTAGGGAAGTCATTGGAGCCCCTACTACATACAGGCATTAGACAAAGATACTTTTTACAAATATTTCATTTAATCCTCACAACCATCCTGAGAGGTAAGCACAAATATTATCTCCATTTTACAGTTAAGGAAACTGAGGCAAACAGATTAATCAACTTCGCCAAATAGTTAATAAGTATCCTAGGTCAAATTTGAACTCAGGCCTTCCTGAGTTCATCGGTAAAATTAAGTGGTCAGATTAAATCTGTTCTTAACCTTTTTTGTTTCATGGATCCCTTTGACCATCTGGTGAAGTCTTCTGGACCCCCTCTCAAAAAAAATGTTTTTAAATATATAAAATAAAATAAATACAATTAGAATACAAACCAACTATGCTCAAATATAGTTATCAAAATAGTGTTCAAAATATATTCCTGGGCCCTAGATTATGAGCCTCTAATCGATGATCTCCAAGTTTATTTGCAGCTCAAAATCCTCTGAACCTGTGGCCAAATGGTCTCCAAAGTCTTGCCCAGCTCTAAAATGCATGTGAAGATGGTGTCGTAGCAATGCTGAACAGACAATGCTCTTCCGTGCAGCAAAAGAGAAAGGGCACAGGAGCCACAGTTCAGACCCTTCCTTAGCGGTCTCATCTTACGAAACTAAGGTTGTTACTGATGCAAAAGTGAAATCCCTTTTGTAACTTACCTTCTCCACGACTCGTTTGTTAAGTGATTCCTTTAGCTAATGAACTCTGAATGTCAAATGCAATCCATCAGGCAAGCCAGGCGGGAAGTGATGAAATGACCATTCTCTGCAGGAGGGATGTGCGCGCTGGGCTTTCCCTGATCTTGTAGTAACATTCGTCACAGCTAAATTTGAAAATAAAAACCAGATGTAATCACCAGGAATGGGAAGAGGGGTCTTCCCCATTTTTTGAGAGAATCTGCTAAGTCAATCTGATAGAAGTAGCCATGGCCTTTGGGACATTGCCTACTGGAAATTAGCAGCGGCCTCATCAGAGCAAGCCAAAGCTGAGCTGAGGGGAGCAAATTGAATTAATGAGGTGGTGAGACAGGCCACGCAGACTGTAGACTATGATGACCCCATCCCCCTGCCTGCCCCCTGCTCATTGCTCACAGACTATGGTTTGTCTTCTAGGACAACTCATGGAATATGGAAACCTGATTGTGATTCTGTAAACACACATTCTTGAGCTCAAGCTACGGCTTGCTTAGCATAGAATCCTAAGATTGGAAGCCAGAAGGAGCTTTGGAGAGCATCTAGGCCAAACTTCACCCTCCCCAGTGCTGTGCTCCACAACATAGGCCACCAGTAGGGATGGTGGAGGGAGCATATAAGCTCTGAGTCAGTGAGAGGCATTGTGGATGGAATCAAAGGTCATGTGATTTAGAGTTGGAAAGGACTTTAGAGATCAAATAATTCAGAACTTTCCTTTTACAAATGAGGAAATAGACTCCAGAGCAGTGAAGAGACTTGTCCAAAGTCATACACACAGAAAGTAGCAGAGTGAAGATTTGAACTCAGACCAGTGGTCTTTCCACAGGAGCACTTTCCTTTCTCCTTCATTCAACAAATACTTAATGTGTCCACTGTGTGGTAGGCGCCTGCTAGGTGTTGAGGATGCAGAAAAATTGTACTTGTTCTTTTGGGGGGGCACAGGGGGGTAACCAATTGGGGTTAAATGACTTGCCCTGGGTCTCACAGCTACTAAGTGTCTGAGGCCAGATGTGAACTCAGGTCCATCTTCACTCTAGGACTGGTGCTCTATCCACTCCTTGTCCTTGTTCTTAAAGAGCTAATAATCTACTGGTGAAGACAACACATAGAGAGAAGTGGTGGCCAAGAAAGAAGTTACTGTTTTGGAAGTCACAGAGAAAGGGAAACTGCAGCTAAGGCATCCTGGTGGTCCCAGGGAGGGCAGAGCCTAGTGGCCTAGCCCCTCCCATCACCAGTCCTGGTGGCCTGGTTCAGAGGGTGGGACAAATTGTAGCAGAGTGGCCTGGGGTGACATATATAAAACTAGATCCAAGTGATTTCGGGGTGGGGCAAGGGAGAAAGCAGGAAAAGCTTCGCATCAAAGCTAATCTTTGAAGGAAACTAGGAATTCTAAGAAGCAGAGGTGAGGCAAAGATTCTTACTCCACACTCCCCAGGAAATGAATGTCACATGCCAGGCCAACAAATAGGCCAGTTTGACTCCAAAGTAGAATGCATAAATGGAAATAATGCACAATATACTTGGGAAAACTGGCTACGGTCAGATTATGACAGGCTTTAACTGCCAGGCAGAAGAATGTGTATTAGATCCAGAGGCAGTAAGAAGCCATGTAGCTGTTTGAGGAGGGGAGTAGCATGAGTGGAGACATCCTTTAGCAAGCTCACTTCAGACACTATAGGGAGGATGAATTGTGGAGAAGGGAGACTTGAAGCCATGAGACCAAAGAGAAGGTTATTACAATAGCCTAAGCAAGAGGTGACCAGTGCCCGGATTATAGTGGTGGTCATGTGATTAAGACCACTTTGGGGAATCAGCATGGAATTTTACCTAATTGCTACATTGCTCTGTCATAACAACCCAGCTTCAAATTGTACTTGACTATCCATAGTCTAGCTCAATTGTAAGCTTGTATTTTAATGCCAAAACTATCACCAACTTTCAAGAAACCTGGTGATTTCCATTTTCTGAGCCTTGGTTTACTCATCTACAGAATGGAGAGAATCCCAGTCTCCACAGAGGGGCTGAACAATGGAAAATAAGAATGTGGTTAAACTCATTTGAAAAATTTTCAGGTGTTCAAGGTGGCAGAGGAGGTAGTGCATTGGACAAAGTTCTGGGCCTGGAGACAGGAAGACCTAAGTTCCAATCTAGCTGCAGCCACTAACTATGACCCTGAACAAGTCATTTTAACTTCATGTTTGTCTCAGTTTCCTCACCTGTAAATTGAGGATAATAATAGCACTTACTTCCCAGGGCTGTTGTGAGGATCAAATGAAATAATATCTGTAAAAAAGCACTTAGCGGAGCGCCTAGCACATAGTAGGCATTATATAAACGATTATTCCCTTCAGTCTCCTCCCTCACAAAGTATCTTAGTGGATAGATGACTGGATTAGGTGTCAAACAGCCTGCTTTCTAATCTTAGTTCTCAGTGACTCAGAAAACAAGGAGCTGGTAAGAGAGCCCCTAACTGTCCTCAGTGAGTTCTAGTTGCCTAATTTTGTTATGTCAAACTCAAATAGAAACTTGGAGGGAGAGGGAGAGGGAAATGATATGTACATATGGATCCTTGTGCCCATATATTGACTTAGAAAACCATGTACTAAGACTATCTTTATTCGATTGTATTTTATTTATTTTTTGTTAAATATTTCCCAACTACATTTTAATCTAGTTCACTCAGGGAGTGTGGTAGATATCTCTGCAGTCATCCCCACAAACTCTGTCCTAGGGTACTGACAAAAATCGTAGATCTAATTGCTGAACCACTGTCAGTGATCCCTGAAGAAAAGTAGTGAATGGAAAAGGTACTGGGACAACAGATATAGAGAGATGTCCCAAGGTTCTAAAAGGAGAGATATGGACTCATTTAGACTACAGATCAGTGAATTTGGCATGGATTGCTGGCAACATTCCAGGGTGGATAAGTCAAGAGACAATTTGTAAGCTTTTAGAAGGGAGGAAGTCATTCCCAAAAGCCAGTAGTATTGTTCATTGGGACTGACCAGACTAATCTCATTTCCTTCTTTGACAAGAGCACTGGACAAATTGATAAAGGAGATGTTATGGGAATAGTCTGTGGGCTTCAACAAGGCACTTGGTGAACACTTGTGTTCACTGAGTGAACAAAGTAAAGAAATGGAAATTGAAACACATTATGGATGGAGTAGAAGCATCAAACTCAAATGGAAACAGATTCCTGTGGGCCACATGTTGACTTAGAAAACCACAAATTAGCATTATCTATGTTCTACTATATTTTATTTTGCTAAACATTTCTCAGTTATGGTTTAATCTGATTCTGGCCACATTTTGGCAGTTTTGCAGGCAGCTTGCCAGCAGTAGGCTTCAGATTTGATACCTCTAGCTTTAAAACTGGGCCAGAATGTTTATTAATGCCAAGCTAAAGTAATAAGTTTTGTGGAGTGCTGCAGTGTTCTGTTCTTCATCCTATTCTGTTTGATATTTTTATCAATGGCTCTGATGAAGGCCAGACACTTACTAACTGTGTGACCCTGGACAAGTCACTTAACCCTGTTTGCCTCAGTTTCCTCATCTGTAAAATGGGCTAGATAAGGAAATGGCAAACCATCCAGTATCTCTGCCAAGAAATCCCTAAATGGGGTCATGAAGAGCGGGATATGACTGAAATGAACGAACAACAACAGCAATTGATAAAGCTATATAGACCATGGGGTGATAGATTTAGTGCTTGAAAGGACCTTGGAATTATTGCTTCCAATCCTCTCATTTTACAGATTAAGAAACTGAAACCTGAAGAGGTCAAGTCACCCTCTCAGGGTTATACAGCTAGTAAGTGTGAGCAGGATTTGAACCTAGTTCTTCCTGGGTTCAAGATTATTTCTTTAACCACTAAAACTATATTGCTTTTCATAGTGTGCTTATCAAATTTTCAGATCACGTGCAGCTAGGAAGGATAATTAACACACTGTGTAATTGAATCAGGATCCAAAATTATCATTTCTTTTTTCTGTCCAAAATTATCACTTCTTTTTTTCCCTAGGAAGTGTTTTTTTCTATTTTTAACATTTATTTTTAAAATTTTTGAGTTCCAAATTCTCTCCCTCTCTCTCACCTCTCCCCTACCCATTGAGAAGACAAGCAGTATGATATCAATTATACGTGTGAAATCATGCAAAATATATCTCTATATTAGCCATGTTGCAAAAGAAAAGCAAGAAAAAAAAAGAAAGTGAAAAAGCATGCTTCAATCTTCACACAGAGTTAATCAGTTCTCTCTCTGGAGATGGACAGCATCTTCCATCATGAGTCGTTTGGAGCTGTCTCAGATTATTGCTTTGATCAGAGTAGCAAAGTCTTTCACTACTAATCATCATTAAAGTATTGCTGTTACTGTATACTATGTTGTCCTGGTTCTGCTCACTTCACTTTGCATGAGTTCATAGAGTCTTCTCAGGTTTTTCTGAAACCATACTGCTCATCATTTCCTATAGCACAACAGTATTCCATCACAATCGTATGCTACAACTTGTTTAGCTGTTCCCAAATTGATGAGTGTTTCCTCAGTTTCCAATTCTTTGCCACCAGAAAAAAAGCTGCTATAGATATATTTGTACACATAGATCCTTTTCCCTTTTCTTTGATCTCTTTGGGATACAGGCCTAGTAGTACTATTGCTAGGTCAAAGGGTGTACACAGTTTTATCACCCTTTGGGCATAGTTCCAAATTGTTCTCCAGAATGGTTGGATCAGTCCACAACTCCACCAACAATGTGTTAGTATACCTATTTTTCCACAACCCCTCCAGCATTTACCATTTTCCTTTTCTGTCATGTTAGCCAATCTGATAAGTGTGAGGTGGTACTTCAGCGTTGTTTTAATTTTCATTTCTCTAGTGAAAAAAGTGAGTCATTTCTAAAAGACTGGTTGTACTATAGGCCAAGTCTAATATCAAAATTCAATGGAGATAAATGTAAAATTTGACGTGGATTTAATAAAAAAAATCAACCATATAAGTACAGCATTTGAAGATCACTTAAAGGAATAGGGGATGGTTAGCTTGGAATAAAGAAGACTTAGGGTGGGGGGAGATTGGATATGGTAATATAACTGCTGTCTTCATGATGTGAGAGGAATAGCATGTAGGAGAGAGATTAGGCTTGTTTTGCTTGGCTCCCTAGGACATAGCTAGGAACAATGGGTGGAAGATACAGGGAGACAGATTTCAGCTCAACTTAATGAAAAGTTTTCCTAGTAATTAAAGACGTCCTCAAATGGAATGGGCTGACTCTGGGAAGAGTGAAGTCACTGTCACTGGAGGCCTTGCCACGGAAGCTGGTGACCCGTGTTAGAGATGGCATACGGGGTTCTGGGGTGCTGGAGTCTGGACTTTGGCTGCCTCGAGGAGCTACCATGGTGTCTCTCGCCGGCTGGGTGTGCCCGGGAAGGGCGCGGCTAGCGCTTTGCCTAGCGGGGTTCGCGCTCTCCACTTACACACTGCACGTGAAGGCGGAGCGCCCCCGGAGCCCGCAGTACCGCGCCTATTGCGACGTGGGCGAGTCCATCAGCTGTTCCCGCGTGTTTTCCTCCCCATGGAGTAAGGGCTTTGGGCTGGCGGAACCCCTCCTGGGTCCTGACAGCATCCTGAACCAGTTCAACAGCATCTTCGGGCTTATCTGCTATAGCCAGCAGCTCCTTCTGGGCTGCTGCAGTGCTCCGGGGCTTCCTCAGTCCTGATGGCCAGCTCCGTGCTTTCTCTTTTGGGTTCAGCTTACCTAGCCTGGATCTTGCTTTTTTGCTGTATGACTTCTGCCTGGTTTGTGTCACCACCTATGCCATCAATTTGGGTCTGGCCATACTCAACTACCGGAAGGCAATGGGGCCAAACAGGACCGAAATAAAAAGAGACGTTGACTTCAGTGACCCTAGGGGGGATCCACAAGCCATAATTGAACTCTGATCTCACTCAGGAGCCCACACCATCTGCTACTATAGTTTGAGTGAAGACTGAAGGATAATGGCAGGACCCCTGCTCACAATTTTGACTGTGTTCCATTAATTTTCCGTCCCTTGACCTCTTCCCTTTAAATATCTACCGTATCTCCTCTTGCCTCCCACATACAAAGACCTCTGTTCCCCCTTTCTCCCCCAAATGGAAGAACTGCTTCCAGGTTGCCTAGGCAGGCCTCTACTCTTCAGTATTAGTTGTCTCTGGAGTCACCTGCTGATTCCACTTTTTTCCCTAGACTACTACCTCTAGTAGAAGCTGGGATAAAAATTGCTTATCTCTTATGGGCGGGGCAACCTAATCAATGCTATTCAATAAAGAAAATGAGAAAGGCAAAAAAAAAAAGAGAAATGGTATAGCAAGAATGTCTGTTAGGGTAGGTCTTGTCACATCAACTCTGAGGTCTCCCCTTTCTCGGAAATTCTAATAAATGATCATGGGGTACATGGCTTTGCACAAGGCATTTCCCTTTTTCCAGCCTCAGTTTCTTCATTTGTGAAATGAGAGGGTTCAACTGAATGATCTCAGACATCTCTTCTAGCAATATGTCTATTAATCTTTGAAAAGTAGGGCCCCTTTAAGATCCTGATGTTAACAATTTGATGTTCTACCAAGTAATTTCTTTTCCATAAAGAAAGCAGTTGAAACAATCACTGCTCTAAAAACCATGTGTACACCAGTGACCAGGCGATAGGTGTTTGGTGAGTGAGGAATCACAACTTGTTTCCTGTAAGGTAAGGTGACCTTTTCAATGACACCAGTTTGGAGCATAAATAGTATCAGGTGAACAGAGCAAAATCTAGACTGTATCCCAGGTCCCTTCACGGAGATTCTCGGGTTTCTGAGTTCCATACCCAAGAGGAGCCAAAACAAGCTGTTCCAAAGCTGAGGAGCCCTCCCTACCTTCAGCCTCATTCATCTCTGACTTAGAACACAAGTTCTCATCTGACTGGGAGTGAAGAGACAGCCAGAAATGTGAGAGGAGAATTTTAACAGACCCAGGACCAGAGGGGGATTTTATGTATGTACACTGGGACAGACATCTTCGAGCAGAAACTCTCCACAAAAACAGCTGTTGGTGAACAGGGTGTTGCTGAGCAAAGGTGACACTCACAGGAGGGTCAATATGAATAGTCATTTCTCCCAATGTGGTTTTCTGTGGGGACAAGCTGTCTCCACATTCCAACACACATGCTGAACGATGTGGAGGAATGACTCACCAGAGGCTTTGACAATCTGGGGAAAGGGAGGAGCTGTTTTTGTTTTTTCAATAGTTTAGCATTTAGCACCAGAATAAATGTATAATCTTTCCTCAGAGCTGGAATGCACTTGGTCCAGGTTGGCCTTCCAAGTACTGGAGGACACACTGGCCTTTTTGGGAGTGGTCAACGAGGTGCATCCTGGAATTCCAGACCTGGAAAGGCACTTCAAGATAACGTAGATCCAAAGCCTCATTTTGCAGATTTTTTTTTTAAGTTAGGCTCACCAAAGGTAAATTGTTTCTATAGGGACTCCCAGAGAGTGAACTGGCAGAGCAGAGATTAGAACTGCCAGTTCAGCATTCTGTCTACATCATGATTCCTTTTCCAGCAGAAGGAATAGGCATCTAACCTTCTAACAAAGTTACACAGAGACTTCAAGAAAGAGCAACGAACTGGCCTTTCTATGCTAATGCTTTTCATTCCAAGGCCTGGCACCAGAACATTCTTGTACATTTTTAAAAATTTTAATTTTTAACTTTTACATGGAGGAATATTTACTTGAAAAGGGATAACCCAAAATAGACAGACTTACTCCCCTAACAGGTATGAGGCATAATTGTCCTCTTCCTCTGTACCACCTCCGTCTCTGGGAAGGGAAAGGGACTTGGATTCCTAGCTTAACTTGATTTCTGTAGAGTACAGTCCCAATTTCAAGTCCAAAGCTCCCCTGAGGCTCAAGTTCAAGGCACCCTGGCTTCTCAGGGTTTCCATGCTGAGCTGGCTGAGCAGCTGTATCACTCTCTTGCAATCCTGGCTCCAGTCGCCATGGCTCAAAATCCCCAATTTAATGGTTACAGCAAGTAAAGATGCCTGAACCACACTAACTATGCTTTGGAGCTCTTTATTTCCTCACTCATCAATAAATGGTGCATTTGGACTGAACAACAATAACCACAGAAGTCTCATACCTGAGCATCCTGAGGCCATCCTCCAGTTTTTAAGCCCTGGATAGGGTATAAGTTATTGCCTCTTTACAACTCCAAATCTCTTCTGAAAACAAGTCGCTCTCCTCTTTTTTTCTTGAAAATATCTCCCTATTCCACCCTTCCCCACCCCCTGTTTTTCTCTGTCTTCCAACTATTCCCATTTTCCATCAGTAGCTATTTGGAAAGGTCGTTTATACAAGCAAGGACCCCACACCAGACAAAGTTGTATTGTGTGGCTGCTTGCAATCAAAGAGTAAGTAGTTTTTTGGTTGTCCGCCAGTTAAAGGGGAGAGCATGTACCGGCCCTTTCTGCTACCAACAGGGACCCCTCATTCTTGTTATTCCCCCACTGTCATGTGCCCCTGAAACCCAACCCCTGTTAAAGGTGTAACAGCCAGGCCTATTTCTCAGACAGTCAGGGTAGTTTTCCTCTAATGGAAGCCACTGTCTCCATATGACAGACAGCTTACCTTGTCCAAGATGATAAGTCTAGTTTCCTGCTGTAAACTGTCTGCTGTTTCTTGATCCTTTGGGTCAGCATTCCACAATGGCAGAATGCTTTCTCTTTGTTTTTAGTTTATTTCCACCCCCCTCTTCCAGGTGAACAATTTGTTGCTGCCAGACTAGTCTACTCACTATCGCCCAAATAAGCCTTAAGCCTTCCAACTTCAGTGCCTGCCCTCACACCATTATTATCTCCCTCTTCTCCATTCCCAACCCCCACCCTCAAATTCTCTTCCCTTTAGGATTATAGATTAAGGTCTTGGAAGGGACCTTAGAGGGGTCATCTGGCCCAGCCCCATCATTTTACAGATTAGGAATCTGAAGCCAAGAGAACTTACATGACTTCCCAAAGATCACACATATATCAGTCAAAATGTATTTATTAAGTCCCTATGAGCCAGGAACTGTGTTAGGAACTAGAGATACAAAGCATGAAGAATGAATCAATTCCTGCTCCCAAAAAGCATACGTTTGAATAGGGGGAGACAACACATAGATGGATAGATAGACAGACAGACAGGCAGGCAGGCAGATAGATAGATAGATAGATAGATAGATAGATAGATAGATAGATAGATAGATAGATAGATAGATAGACAGATAGATAGATAGAGATACAGCCACACCATAAACATGAAGTTTATGCACATTTACAAAGTAGTTAAAAACAAGGTGGTTTGGAAGAGAGGCCACTAGCAGTTGAAGGAATCAAGAAGGGCTTCATGTAGAAGATGGTGTCTCAACTATATCTTAAGGATTCTATCTTGTTGTTCAGTCATTTCGGTTGTGTCTGACTCTTTGTGACTTCATTTGGGGTTTTCTTGGCAAAAATACTGAAGTGATTTGCTGTTTCTTTCTCCAACCCATTTTGCAGATGAGGAAACTGAAGCAAACAGGGTTAAGTGACTTGCCTAGGATTACACGGCTAGTAAATATCTGAGGCCAGATTTGAATTTAGGAAGATAAGTCTCTATACATTGCACTACCTAGTTGCCCAAGGACTTTATTGGACAGAAGTAAAGAAGGAATATATTCCAATCAAAGCAACGGCATGAAGGTGGGAGATTGAGTGTTATGGGTAAGGAATAAAGAATATATTAGTTTGTCTGGACTGCAGAAAATCAGTGGCAGAGCTAGGATTTGAAACCAAAACCTCTAACTCCAGATTTTTCAACTCTGTCACTATCTGAATACTACCCATTCTCAGGGCTCACCTCCTCCACAAAGCCTTCCCTGACCACCCAGAGCTCAAAAATCTCTCTATCCTCTGAATTTCTATAACATTTGTTATATGAATTACTTATCAGATCATTTCCTGAAAAAGCAAATTTTTCTAAAGACTTGCCATTTAAATTGGTATCTAGTCACCTTGAATTTAGCAGCCTCTCTTGGGCTAGACTGTAGTTATAGCTAGAAAGCAGCTCTCACTGAGTCCCTCTTCATTGCCCCTTCCCAGAGACTAGTCTTCTTCACTGGGAGCTCTGGGATTATGCAGATTATGGGAGGATGTTGCATAGGAGAAAATGCCTTTCAGGATGGAAAAAAGAGAAGTTATTCATCTAAGTTCTCATTTATATAAAATTTGTTAAAGCTCACAAAACTGTCTCCTTACAACTCTCTGAGCTTGGTAATTATTATTACCCTCATTTTGCAAAAGACAAAATTGAGTCTCAGAGAGAACAAATGACTGATCCAGGACCCATATAGCCAGGAAACACCAGAGCTGTTGTTCAGACATAGGTTTCTACTGACTCCAGCTCTGGGTCTCTTTCCATTATACCACATGGCCTCTCACCATTCCAGATAAGCAGAAGAGAGTGAGCAAATCCATGTCAAAAGTTGAAAAGCTTCTTTTAGGTTATGATAGAAAAGAACCTCGTCCCAACCCAACTCCTCCTGTTCCCCGCCCCAAAAAGAACTACCAGTCTTGGTATATCCAAAAGCTTTCCATTGGCTACATGTTAAACTCAACAGCATTGGATCATTTGCTCCATCAAGTATTATTAACCAAACCACTACTATGTGCTAGGCTCATGATTGCCATCCCGCAGAAAGCTATGAAGTCTAAGACATAGTCCCTGCTGGAAGAACATATAATCTAGTTGAGAAGATGTTATGTGCACACCTAAAAAGAGAGCCAAAAACACTAGCGCTTTTATGTGAAGAACCAGAGGAGAATCCAAGACTATCACTTTAATGGAAGTTCTGAAGAGGGAAGGATAAACGTGGGTTGAATTAAGATTAAGAAGGGCTTCACAGAGGAGAAATGTTGAAGATTAATCAAACAAACATTTAATACATGACTACTCTGTGTCAGGTACTGTGCTAGTTAGTAATCTCTGATGAAAAGACAAAAAATGAGAGTCCCTACCCTCAAGGAGGTTATAGCCAACTGTGGCAGACAGCATATACAGAAATAAGTTAATACAAAATATGTGCAAAGTAAACACAAGATAAGTTGGTGGAGGGTAAAGGTTAGCAGGTGGGGTAAGGAATCAGGAAAAAGCCTGGTGTACAAAATGGTGCTTGAGCTTAACTTTGAAGGAAGCTAACTATTCCAACAGGCACAGATAAGAAAGGAGTATATATTTGATGCCTGAGTTAATTTGGAACCAATGAAATTTTTGAAAAGAGTGACACAGTCGGACCCGTATTTTAGGAATGTGACTTTGACAGCAATATGGAGGATGGATTACAGAGAGTAAAGGCTCAAGGTAAGAAGACCAATTAAGGTGTCTTTATAATAGCCTAGGCTAGAGGGTTTGAGATACAAAGTAGAAATAAGGAAGAGATTCCCTAGAGGTAGAATCAACAAGACTTGGCAACTAATTGGTTATATGGAGTGAGGGAGAGCGAAGAGTCACAGAAGACTCTGAGGTTGCCAATTGGGGTGACTGGTGGTGCCCTCAACAAAAATAGAGAAGTCAGAAAAAGGTTTGGAGAAGAGAAAGAAGCAATTCTGCTTTAGATATGTTGAGTTTGAGATGCCTATAGAACATCCCACTGGAAATGCCCGAAAGTCAGTATGGCAATATGAGAAAAGAACTCAGGAGAGATGCTAGGAAGAATTGGATTCATGGAACTGGAGGTCCACTGTCTAAAAATGATAAATGATAAAATCTATAAAAGAGAGTATATGTAGAGAGAAAAGAGGCCCCAGGATAGAGATTTGGGGAACATGCTGAGTTAGGAGGAAGAATATGGATGATGATCCAGAAAAGGGAACTAAGAGGGATGAGCCAGACAGGCCCAAGGAGAGAAAAGAGAGGGAGTATCAAGAAAACCCAGAGAGCAAAGAGTGAACTGGAGAAGAGAGCAAGGTCAGGAGTGTCAGATGTTGTGGAGACGTCAAGAGGAAGGAAGACTGAGACAAGATCATTAGATTAGACAATGAAGAGATCGTTGGCAATTTTGGAAGGAGTAGTTTCAGTTGAACAATGAGTTTAGAGGTTACACACTACAAGGTATAGAGATGTTAGTGAGGAGGAGAGAGTGAATGCAATGAATTTAGACTTTTTCCTAAGAGTTTGGCTCTGGAGAGGGGGTAAGATATTGGACAAAATCTTAAAGAGATAGTAGAGCAAATCAAGGGGTTTTTTTTTCAAGATTGATGGAGACCTGGGTATGTTTATGGGTGGCAAAAAAAGGAGCCAAAAGACAGGGAGAGAATGAAGATAGACAGAGAAGGAAACTATTTCAGGGGCAATCTGCCATAGGAATGATATCAAAAGTATAAGAAGAGGGCTTGGTCTTGGTAAAAAAAAAATGGCCACTTCTTCTTCAGAGAGTGGAATAAAGGATAAACTTGGGGAAGATGGCAAGGGGCTTGGGTTGTACAAGAGGGGATTGGAGGAAGTTCATAGCAAATTGCCTTTATTTTCTCAGTAAAGTATATGACAAAATCCTCTGCTATATGGGAAAGAAAAAAGTGACATAGCTTTTTTTTTAAAAAATGCAAGTTCTAAATGGTAGAAAGTCCTGCTTCCATATATGATACTCTCCTATTTCACAATGTGTATGGAAATGATTGTTTGATTTAGTGCTTATGAAGTTCAAAATTAAGAAATGGAAAAAATAAGCAGATGGGTAATGAAGTAGAGATTATAATATTATTCATGATAGTAATATATAATGATACATAATATATTCATCAATTTAGGACTTGTAAGATACTTGTATATTAACATAAATTTGTAGTGGACCCAGTCTGCCCAGTTGCATGACTTCCTCCAGTACCAACAGCATATGAGTAGGAGTTGGGGAGTGAATGATGGGGGGACCCCAGGTTGGAGCTTGGCTGGGCACATGTGTCAATAGAACAAAAGTGTAATGGTTTCAAAGGTAGAAGACAGTTTAAAACTACCTAGTTAGTAGGGTTGAGATCAGGAAAAAAGGAAGTTGAAGCCAGAGTTGGGAGGATGGCCTTGAACATTGGTGAGTAGTAGATGGACTGGAGGTCACAGTAAGGAAGAAGAATAAGTTGTGGAAGAGTGAGAGGGAGAAAAATGACATTAGGTTATGATTAAATCGGGGAAAGAAAGGGGAGGAGATAAGCATTTATATAAAATTTCCTATGTGCCAGGAACTATGCTAAGCACTTTTTCAAATATTGTATCACTTGAATAGAGGCATCTCAGCATTCTTGACAGTGAAAATGGATTTGTGGGTAATGGTGTAATCAAATGTGTGGCCATTCTTGCGTGTAGCTAAAGTGAAGTGAAGGTGAAGGTGCTGAGTGCTAAGGAGGCTTCTGAACTGGGAGGTAAGGGTGCTTGATGGATAACTAACATGGACATTGAAATCTCCTTGTGTTCAGTAAGGATCTGGAGTGGAGAAAAAGACTGAGAGCTGGGGACTGAATGATCTGAGTTAGGTAGGACAATGACTTGGGGTCTAGTAAACAGCTGCCATGAGGCTCTGCATAAAGTGTTATGTTTAGATGGAGTGAACCTCAAGAAGGAGAGTTTTTAAGGGGTTGTGACATAAGGAGTGTCTGGAAGAGTTGGTGGGGAGATGAGGGAGAAGAATACAAGTACTCCTCTGGGATCAGTGTGTTGAGAGGGAGAGGGAAATAAGGATATAGGAGAGAAGGTACACCTAATACTGGGAAGGATAGCTAAGGATCTAGATTCTTTGGCAAAAAGTCATATCTCTATGAGTATCAGAAGATAGAACGAGAATGAGAGAAAGAGACCTAAAAGAGAATGAATTTTAAAGTAGAATAAGAGTTACAGAGAGCACAATGGTAGAATTGGGGAGAGCTGGACTGGAATTGGGAGGAATAGGGAGGGCTAAATAGGTCAGCTAGGTGGAGAAATGGATAGATTGCTGAACCTGGAGTCAAGAAGACTCACCTTCATGAGTTCAAATCCAGCCTCAGATGCTTAACTAGCTGTGTGACAATGGACAAGTCACTTAATCCTATTTGCCTCAGTTTCCTCATCAGTAAAATGAGCTGGACAAGGAAATGGCAAAGCACTCCAGTATCTTTGCCAATATATCCCCAAATGGGGTCATGAAGAGTCTGACAGGACTGAAAAGCAACTGACCAACTGATCAAAGAGCTAAATGGATGGGAATGAGTAAACTGAAAGGGTGACTGGAGAGGAAGGTGGTTTTTGTTTAGGTTGGTGGGAACTAAAAGTCAAATATGACCATAAACATGAGTGGCAAAGGAATTATCTAAAATGCTACAATTCCTCAGATGGTATGATGAACATGGCAAGAGTTTATTGACTATGTGGGTGACATGCTCAAACCCATGCTTTAGGGAGATCACTTTGATAGCCTAGTGGAGGTTGGATTAGAGAGAGAAGAAACTTGAGGCAGGAGGACAATGAGCATACTATTGCAGTAGTCCAGACAAGTAATAATAGCTTTTATCAGAGTGGTATCAGAGGAAAGAGGGAGATGTATACAAGAAATGTAACAAAGAATAGACTGGACTTGGTGAGAGACTGGATTGGGGCAGAGTGAGAGAGAGTGAGGAGTTGAGACACCTAAATTGTGAGCCTAGGTAAATGGTAAGATGGTGGTATCTTTGACAGTTAGGAAGTGAGAAGGGTTGGGGTGGGGGGCAGTAAAGATAATGAGCTCAGTTTTCAGTTTGAGATGTCCAATAAACAGCTGGATATATGAGCCTGGAGTTCAAAAGAGAGGTATGGAATGGATAAATAGATCTAAGAATGATCTGTATAGAGATAAATCCATCAAGGATAGTTGGTAGCATGGACAGCTAGATGGCTCGGTGGATAGAGCACGTGGCCTGGAGTCAGGAAGATCTGAGTTCAAATTTGACCTCAGACACGTAATAACTGTGTGATCCTGGGCAAGTCACTTAACCCTGCTTGCCTCGGTTTCCTCATTTGTAAAATGAGCCAGAGAAGGAAATAGCTAGTTACTCTAGTAGCTTTGCCAAGAAAACCCCTAATGGGGTCATGAAGAGTTGGACATGATTGAAATGACTGAACAATAACAACAAAAGCTGGTAGTATAGAGAATGAAGAGAAGAGGCAGGACAGAACCTTGAGGTCATAGTTAGGGGGTGTGACCCAGATAAAGATCTAGCCAAGAAGATCGAGAAGCCTTGACCAAATGGGTTGGAGAACAACCAGGAAGGAGTAGAGTTATGGAAATCTAGAAAGAAGAGAATATTAAGACGAGAGTGACTGAGAGTGTCAAAAGATGCAGAGAGATTAAAAAAAAAAGATGAGGATTGAGAAAAGGCCATCAGATTTAGAAATTAGGAGATCATTAGCAACTTCAAAGGGAGCAGTTTCACTTGAATGATAAGGTTGGAAACCAGACTGCAGAGAATTAAAAAGAGAGTGAGAAGGGAAATGGAGGCATTGTTAGTAGATCATCTTCCTCAAGGAGTTTAGCCAAAAAAGGGAAGAAAGATATAGAACAGCAGCTAGAAGTTTGGGACAAGGGGGCAGCTAGGTGGCAGCTAAGTGGCACAGTGACTAGTTGACACATTTACTAGTTGTGTGACCTTGGGCAAGTCACTTAACCTCAATTGCCCTGCCTTCCCCCCCTCCAAAAAATAAATAAATAAATAGAAGTTAGGAATGAAATAAGGGAGGGTTTTGTTTTTTGTTTTGGGGTCTTTTTTGAGGATGAAGGAGACATGGTTTGTAGGCAGCCGTGAAACATCCAGTTGAGATGAAGTATCCAATACAGATGAAAGAAATCCATATTAATTATGCATTTGGCAGTTATCTCCATGTCCTTCCAAATAGAAGTCTTTGCCTTTTGCAATACCCTGCCTCTGCGGTGTGGCCTGTGTTGGTTACTTGACTGAACTTAAGATGTTTCAGAGGCTCCTCTCAAACCCACTTTGTACTTTTCAGTGAATAAAGGCATCGAGAAGAGGGGAAAGTTGGGAATAAGTAATGAGAAGGGAATCATGGTGGGGGGCGGGGCAGGGTTGTAGCTCAGTGAGTAACCAATATTACATAATTTAAACATAATAAAAGGACATAAACGATTTTAATAAGTCCCACGATTACTCTGTAATTGTTCCATACAGAAAACAGAACACCTGCATACAGGATTCCTCTTCTGCTCCTTCCCCTCCGGGTACTGACTGAATAACATTAGGCTATAGACAGTGAAACTCTTGGCCTGGATGCAAAGTTTACTTTTGCAGTTTGGTCCATATGCCACCACCCACCACCCCTACACCACGTCTGGGGGCTGCAGGCAACAAGCAGGCCTCCAGCTTTACCTGAGTGCTAGCTGCTGAGGTATCCATTTCTTACTCAGACTTTTAAATACAGGTACATACAACACTCTTGAGGAAATATGATAAGCTACCTTCCTGAAGGAGGTCAGTAGACACATTTCCCAACTTTCAAAAGGAACTGTTTGGGATAATTAATCAACACATTCCCACCACCAAGAGTTTGTTTTATATCAGAAGAGTTATAATTAAGGAAACAATAGCAGAGTTTTCTTCCTCAAGAATGCTAATTATGTTTGGCACCCTGACACATCAACGATTCTTCCCCAATATTTATAAACCAAACAGGAGATGTTTGCAGGTAAAGAATTCTTTGCACAGGCTAAATGAAGTGATCTACAGAGAACTGCCACAGCTTAAAATGGAGAGGGTCATATTTTCAAAACAGGTTTCCAACAGGCCTTTGAAATCACTTTAATGCCTGTAGATAGCTGGACCAGCAAGGAAATGCATTTGCAATTGCTAAATTGCACTCCCAATTGCTTAATTACACCTTCCGACCAGTGCCTAATTTGCTAAGGGTGCAACTTAGTCGCTGTGGGTGTAATTACCTGCTAGGGACACCACTTAGAAACGCAGAGATTGTGCTGGTAAAACCAGCACAGCTGCAAAGGCAACCTTTCTCTTGGGCAATCTGTCCAGGGGAGCATGGAAAGGGATCCCTGAAAGAAGACCTCTGGAAAAGCCCTGGGCACTTGGTCAGTCACCACAGGATCAAATGAGATCAAGTAGTCATAGAACTTTAGAAAACATGGAATGCCAATAAGTCTTGTACCATACATACCACCCAAAGACACTCACTGACTGCCAAGTAGATAGCAGCTATGTCCAGAAGCAAATGGTTGCCTCAGGTGTGGCATCTCTGGAGGAATGTGGTAGGAAGGGCATATATCAATGGCCCCCTTCAACTCACCTACCTACAGACTCCTCAAAAAGAAGTTTTGTTTGGTAAGAACCAGTGTTGGGAGTGGATGATAGAAGCAGATAGCATAGCCTGGGATGAATTCAGAAGCTGATATGGAGGCACACCCAAAAAGGTACACTGCCATGTTCTTCTTCCTTCCTAAAGGATGGCAATCTTTTCAGACAAGCCCTTTTCCATTCATATAGTGATCCTTAACTTTCAGTTCAATACAACACATTCTGAAGCAGCCACTATACTGAGCACTGTGCCAGGCACACGGGGTATATGCAAAGTTGAAGATAACATGAGTCCTCCTACAATTGAGTCCTAGAATGTTAAAATTGGGAGGAATCTTGAAGATAATCTAGTTCAACCTCCTAAATTCACAAATGGGGTGCTTATGCCCCAGAATGGTTCAATAACTTTCCACAAATCACACAGCAAGCTCCTAGAACCAGGTCTCCTGACTTCTAGGCCCAGGCATGCATAAAGCATGGTCCAGGTATTCTAGGTTGCAACAGCATTCTCTAGCTTGAGTAATATGACTGGCCCTTCTACTCACCTGTGCTCTCAGAACACAGTTTTTCCTGGAATGGATGACAGATGGAGGATGTTTCCTATCATTCAATCATTTACAATCTTGTTTATCCTATAGGCAACTGTGAACCACGAAAAGGTTTTTTGGACAATGGAGAGGCAGTTAGGTCTATGCATCAGAAGAGCCCTTTGGTAGCTCTATGAACCATGAATAGGAGAAGAAACCAGTGATCTGGGTGGAGATGAGCTTGAGAGTCTGACGTAGGGTAGTGAATAGGAATGGGATGAAAGAGGGAAATACAGCAGCTATAACTACCGGCATTTGAATATCAGTTATTAAGCACTGCCATTTTGCACAACAGAATAACTTGAAATGTAGATTTACCATTAGTTTTACCATTCAGGTTATGGAAATGTTTATCCACTGAAGGCCCAATGAAAATAGTAATGATAATAATAACTCCCTCCCTTTCACATTGCATGAATCTTCTTCCAATTCTATAGGGAATAGGCAATTCATTTCTTTGGGAATTCAGCAGTTCTTGTGTTTTATATGCAAGTAGAAATAGTGGCCTGACCTGATTTACATGCCTGGAATCTAAAAGAAGGCTTCCATTTCTCATGCTAATTCATTCTTCAGTAGACTGAGACATAGTCACACCTATCCACTCTAGCTGAGGAGCAGCTTGTTGAGGGCACCTCTACCTATGTCATCCCAAGCTCACAGATATAACAGTCTTCCTGTTGGCAGAGGGGTTTCTTTTAGTAATGATGGGCATAATCTATTGCTCAAACACAGAGGCAAGAACACATGGACTTTCAAGCATTACAGAGTCCCTTAAAAATACTTGTGAAAGCTCTCAAAATGGATTACGGCTTTGTCCAGTTGGGATCCAATTTTTTTTCATATGTGCTGCCTGTTCTCCTACCACTACCAACCAAATATAGTATATATTTTTAGATCTTCCATTGATTGCTGCTTGTGGGTTGCTTCCAAAATTCCCAATACTCTTTCCTTCACTAAGCTCCCTAAAAACTATAGGTGCTCTTGACTTTTATGGGGTACAGTAGGCATAGCGGAGGTGACAGAAATGAGTGGGTCCTTCAGAATTTACCTACATGCAGAAGCACATCCTTCCGGCAGTCAAACCTTGGTAAACAAGTAGAGACAATGAAATTCATCTGAGGAAGTGTTGTTCTTAGGATATAGAGAATCACAGAGGTAACAGGCTACCCCAGAGAGTAGCTAGCCCAAATTCTCATTCTATGTGAAAATCTCTTCTTAAAGTCCTTCACCAAGGCTCAGCCTACCTCTGCTTGCAACATTTGCCAGTGATGGGAAATTCATCCCTCACAAGACTATTGATTTCATTGTGGAACTGTTGCCAACGCCCTCTCCCACTCTCCTGGAAACTACTTTGTATTTGTTTTTATGTGCACCCTCTGTCTCATACTTCCCACACACATGTGCTAAAATGTAAACTTCTTGAGGGCCGGGACTGTTGGGGGAGTTTGTCTTTGTAGCACCCCCCCCCAGTACCTGGCACACAGTAGATGCTTTTAAAAAAAACTTGTCAAGTAAACAAATAAATGAACATATAAAGGAATGGATGGATGAACATTTCTAATTTTTAAAGCACTGACTCCAAATCTGCCTCACCTCCCTATAACTTCCACCTCTGACACCTGGTACTGAACACATATTCCAGGGATAGTTGAACCAATATAGCATACAGAGGGTCTATTCTGGACACTGCAGTCTAAGACTATATTAGCTTTTCTGGCTTATACATTACACCATTGGGGCATGTTGACCTGTTTGGATGGGGACCCTCAGCTTTGCTACAATGATGAGGGGCTAGATTGTTGTGCTGTGGAGTTGATATTTGTAAATAGGGCAGGGTATTTTATTGGTGGGACTGAGAGTCAGGGGAAGGAATGTGGTGAGAAGCATGAGTAACCCTTCTCTTCCTCTTCCCTTTTCTTTTCTCCGCCCCCCCCCCATCTCATACCAACAGCCTCGAGGACTATCATAAGAAAAAAAGTCATAGAGTAGACCTGGGCAATTTGGGTTAGTTTTGCCCCTGTGTGAATTGATTGAAGACCTAACTGTAGGCCCTTTGAGCAAAAGAGTGCAAATGCCGTTTTTTAGCATTTTGGAAAAGAATTCCTGAGACCCCAGAGCTTAGTCCACTGCCTGGCACATAGTAGGTATATATTAAGTATTTATTGACTGACAGACTCCAGGGAATTTCCTGATTGAGTGCTTTTAGCCTTCTTGGTAGCTTTAACAGTCTTGGGAACTTCCTTTACCTGAGGGTCTTAGAACATATCTTTAGTTAAAAGACTATTTAAACACTGAGGCTCTGAGTGATTCACTGCAGAAGATAGAGCACTGTTCCCAGGACCCACATCCTATACTTGACAGTTGTTTGTTTGTTTTAAACATAGTGTAGGACTAGAGTTATTTCTTTCACATATCATATTTTCAGTTGTTCCCTATGGTTCCATCCTGTGGAATGCTAAATCAGTCATCCGTTATATATTACCTAGCCATCCCACTATCCATCGAGCATGGAGATTTGGAGCTAGCAGGGGCCTCAAAGGCTGTCTACTCCAAGTCCAAGCTTCATTATACAGATAAGGACAACAAGGCCCAAGAGGTGAAGTAATTTGGATAATGTCACACAGGTAGTTAAGTTATGGAATAACCTCAATCAGTGAAGAGTTAGCTCCATGGGCCAAACTCCTACCCAAGCAAATCCTGGAGTGGGGGAATGGTAGCAGGTCCTCCCAGGTTAAGTACTACATTTCTGAGGAAAAAAACTAGCACCTTTGCAAAGCTGTCCTTTGAAAGCTCGAAATGTAAACTGCCTATTTAACTGGCCCCATCATTGTAACAAAATGATATTCACAAATACTGGAAGGATCACCGATTTTGTTGGTGTGACCAACTCCCTCCACCATGGCAGATCACACAGTAAGACTGTGACTTTGTTGGGAACTTCTTAGGAATTGTCTGAGGCTCAAAAAACCCAATGTCTTATGCAAGATCACACAGCTCATAAGTCAAAGAAGCAAGATTTGAACTCAGATCTTCCTCACTCCAAACTCAGCACTCTACTATGCCATGCTGCCCCCATATAAAAACAAAACAGTATGGATCAACAAAAGTAAGCTTCCACCAAAGTCCTTCTCTGATCCCTACTTATGACATAGAAGTAGCTCAGTTCTCAAAGGCCATGCATTAGAATATGATAAAAAATTAATAATAATAACAGTAGTTAACATGTATATAGTGCTTACTATGCGCCTGGCACTATGCTATGTACTTTATAAGTATCATCTCACTTGATTGTCATAACAACCTTGCACGGTAGGTGCTATTTTTTTTTTTGCTTTTATAAATTTTATTTAATATATTTAGTTTTCAGCATTGATTTTCACAGGAGTTTGAATTACAAATTTTCTCCCCATTTCTACCTTCCCCGCCACTCCAAGATGCTGTATATTCTGGTTGCCCTGTTCCCCAGTCTGCCCTCCCATCTGTCACCCCACTACCCTCCCATCTCCTTTTCCTTCCTTTCTTGTAGGGCAAGATAAATTTCTATGCCCCATTGCCTGTGTATCTTATTTTCTAGTTGCATGCAAAAACTTTTTTGTTTTTGTTTTTGAACATCTATTTCTTAAAACTTTGAGTTCCAAATTCTCTCCCCTCTTCCCTTCCCACCCATCCTCCCTAAGAAGTCTAGCAATTCAACATGGGCCACATACATATCATCATGTATAACCCTTCCACAATACTCATGTTGTGAAAGACTAACTATATTTTGCTTCTTCCTAACCTACCCCCCTTTATTGAATTTTCTCCCTTGACCCTGTCCCTTTTCGAAAGTGTTTGCTTTTGATTACCTCCACCCTCATCTGCCCTCCCTTCTATCATTCCCCCTTTTTTTATCTTCTTCCTCCTTCTTTCCTGTGGGGTAAGATACTCAACTGAATATGTATGGTATTCCCTCTTCAGGTCAAATCTGATGAGGGCAAGATTCACTCATTCCCCCTCACCTGCCTTCTCTTCTCTTCCTATAGAACTGCTTTTTATTGCCACTTATATGCAGGTAGGTGCTATTATTATCCCCATTTTAAAGATGAGGACACTGAGGCAGACAGAGGTTGAATGACTCGCCCAAGGTCAAACAGTTCATAAGCTTCTGAGGCAGAATTTGAACTCAGCTCTTCCTGACTCCAGTACCAGAGTTCTCTGTCCACTGGCCACTTATAAAGCTCTGGCAACTCCTAGCATAGTGTAAATGTTTTGAGGGTAGGTCCAGAAATAGACTGTATGTCATCTGATGACCAATCTAATTCAAGGAGGCTCATTGCCATAGAGTATTTAATTTAATTTTCTTTTTCACCAAATCAGTTTATGAAGACAGTTTACTAAGACATCAAGGAGTGACAATCTGCACCAGTGGCAAGAGTATCCAAACCTATGAAATGATGGAAGTTTGATGTGGTAAAATAAAGCAATCATTGATAATTGAGTCAATTATCATGGGAGAACTATGGTGGCTCCAACTGTACCAGATATTTATCTTAATTTTTTTTTATTTTTTGTTTGTAGAGGCAATCAGGGTTAAGTGACTTGCCCAGGTTCACACAGCTATTAAGTGTCTGAGTCCGAGTTTGAACTCAGGTCCTCCTCTCTCTGGAGTCTGTGCTCTACCCACTGTGTCATCTAGCCAACTCTACTTTAATTTTTTTATACTGAACTTAAATGTCAAGTAAAATGAGCATGTCTACATGCTTATTAAAACAGAATAAAGAATTTTGTACATGAATCTGAAGCTCTCATGTACTTCTTACTCACCTGCACCAGTTAGAGATCTTAGGAAGCCAGGAACACTGATGCTATTTCAGAAAATTCCTTGCCTAGACACTTGTTTCCTCATCAGTGGAGATTATAGGAATTTGGGCTCAATGTAAGGGAGAGCTTTCTAACATTTAGAAACTGGTCTGCCCCGAAGGTAGGCATCAGAGGTGCCCAAGCAGAGACCAGTGCATCAGGGCTGGATCAGGCAGAAAGATGAGTTACTTGACCTCTGAGGTCTTTTCCGAGTCTGAAATTCTTTGAATCCATAATCCTAAAAGTATGAAATGGCTGCAAAAAAAATGTACAATCATTCAGTCTTAGGTTGGATTAATAGAAGTATGGGACACAAAACAATAAAGCAATTGTCCCATCATAGTCTATGGTCAGACCATGCCTGAAATATTTTACTCAGTCTCGGATGCACCATTTTAAGAGAGATATTTCTCAAAGTGGAGCATTTCTTATGAAGGCAATCATGATAGGGAAGGATCTGGACATGGCCTTTGTGGAACAATTACAGGAGCTCAAAATGCTTGTCCTTGGGGGGGAAAAAGAGGCCATGAGAAAGAAATGACTGGTTTCCTCAAACATATGAAGCATTATCGTGCAAAAAAAGTATTACATTTATTTTACATCAAATGGACAAGTTAATATACATTTATGAAGCATCTACTATGTCCCAAGAACTGTATTAAGTGCTAGGGAACAATGAAAGCCAAAAACAATCCCTGTACTCAAGAAGTTTGCAATCTAATGGAAGAGACAACATGTAAGTAACTATCTACAAACAATTTATATACCAGTTATTGGAAATTATCTTAGACAGAAGACATTAAGGTGAAGTTTTAGCTGAGACCTGAAGGAAGCCAAGATGCAGTAATAAGGTAAGAGAGAATTCCAGGCATGGGGGCCAATTGTTGAAAATGCATGGAGTCAAATGCATGGAGAGCATCTTGGTCAGGAAAGGCAAGCATACCAGTATCTCTGGACTGTAGAATATGCAGCTCCGGATGGTCAAACTAAGGCCATGGGATAGAAATACTGGGGATGTAGATTTTGCTAGATATATTAAAGGATTTTTCAAACGATCATATCTGTAAAAAAAAGTAAATGGGCTAACTTTTAAGAGAGTGAGCTCCTAATCAGTCAAGCAGTTAAAGCAGAGCCTTGATGTTGTAGAAGTCTTGAAAAGATTCCTGCTCAGGTGGGAGATCAGATTGTATGACATCTTAGATCCTTTCTATCTTTGAGAGTCTGTTTTGATGAGATTTCACCTCGAAACTGAATGATTGTCTTGTACTTAGCCCATCCTGGACCAGATTAATATGAGAAATAAATAATACCCATGAAGACAGTGATAAACGAATTGCTCTCTTGGGGAAAAAAAATCTTCCCAACTTCCAGGGAGAGAGGAACACAAACATAAAGCCCTTTTTCTGGAATCTTGGAGTGATTTTATATATTCTAGTTGGACATCGAAAAGGACTGGGAGTGATTTGGCATCAAGTTAAAAAATAGTACTCCTAAAGACATCATATCAGAACAGAAGACTCCTGAGACAAACAATACATTGAGTTGATAGGGTCTATAATGAAATAATAAGCGTAATTCATCCCCGTCTCATCTTAGTAATAAAAATATAAGCATAATGATAATATAAAATAATCATAAAGCTGCCATCAAATTCATTCCTGCCCTTTTGAGTGAGCTAAGCTCATGTAAAGCAATGGCCTGGTGGTTACACGAGCCTAGGCGAAGATGTCCATAGACATACAGATGCTGCATGTGTAATATATCATAGCTAATGCCAATCATAGCTAATACAGTTGGCCAGAAGGAGCTATCTCATCCTTGTAAATGGAATTTAGTCAGGGTAGAAGACTGATACTCCTCTGTGGAAAGCTATTCCTGAGAAGTTACAAGCATTTCCACAGTTATGGCTGGAAGGGAAATTTGTGGAGTAACTTGTGGTAGACCCTGGGTTCTCACCTCAACTACATCACAACCTCTAGTGGCTCTATCTGCTTGAGAGGCAATCTAATCATTGAACAGGGGCTTTTCAACCAAACGACTTTCCTGACTTCCCTGAGTTGAGCCAAATATTGTGATGAATGGAAATAAAACTGGTTCTGGGGCAGGCCCAGAGGGGAGGAACTGAGGAAATTTTAGAGAGGGGAAGTGGAAGAAAATGAACATAGATAAGAAAGATCTCCAATCCTTTACAAAGCATCCCAGGTTGACAGGCTCACCACAAGCCTCTTGTCTTCTTTCCCAGCAAAACTGCTTCAAGTTTGCAGCATATGGGACAGAGACTCATTTATAAACACAGAGAACATGAGAACAAAAAAAGATGGAAATGTATTCACCTCCACCATGAAAGATCTTCAAGCAGAGACCAAAGACGCATTGTTGTTTTTCTTTTTCTATTTTCAAGTAGAACTCTGACAATTGGCCAGGACTGAATCATGTAGGTATGGAGTAGCATAATATGGATGCTCTAAAAAAGCGCTTGTTTAAATAGGGCATGTGTGTGTCAATGCACATGTGTATTGTGAAATAGATACTGGCTTTTTTTAAGTTTTGCCAGGTGAAGTTAAAAAGTTGATGTGAGATGAACTGACTCTGGACATGGAAAAGGATGGATGATCATATGTTGGGCTTACTGGAGAGGGGACTCTTGGTCAGAAGTGGTCGGGCTAAGTGGCCTTCAAGGTCACTTCCAATTCTGCAATTCTAGTGTGAGCTTAGAAATGATTGCCAATCACTTCTGATTTTGTTCTTGCTCTCCAGTCTCTTTATAATGATCCAGTGTCCTCAGGGCCTTGTGGCATCTCCCACCCATCCACCATGATTGAGTTAACAATGATTTGAAACGTAATTGTAGAACTCCTGGCTGGAATTTCATCTGAACATTCTTCATTCATCCTTGTCTTGTTTCTCTCTCTTCTTGAGTCAGACTTATAAAGAGACTATTTGTTTAGGATCCTTAAAAAAACCTCACCTTCGGAACTTCAACCTGTTCAAACAAGGAATCAGTGATGGATACATTAGACCTCCTACCCCTCCTTTCATATTCCAAACACCATGTATACATACACATGTATATTTGTTCTTCCTTCATGCACTCCTATTTCTTGGGAACTGACAAATGGATCCGTTCAGAAACAAGATTTAAATGAAATCCTATTTTCAGCTTGAAAATTCAAAACCTGTATTGAGGAAAGAAGGGGGAGGTGAGGTGGTTTTTTTTTTTAATGTTTTTTCACAAACCTCAGCACCAAACCAGTGATTGGTTCCCACCCTTCCAGAGCTGAATAAGTCCCTCTTTGCTAACTCCCAGACAACAATTAACAGAAGGCAACATCTGAATCAACACAGTATCGTTTACTTAAAGAACTGACAGACCTTCCACTTGAACTGTTTTAAATTATTAGATGCCACTTTTGTTTTTCATAGAAATACGTAATTACATTCATTTACAGAGCCTACAATGCCTGGTTGGGGGAGGGGAAGAATTAAGCCCCAGTGGTCCTCTCCTCCCCCTTTCCAATCAAGGAGAGAGAAGGCAAGAGAAAGGTGGAAGCTGTTAGACCACCTATTGAAATTACTCCTGACTACTGGAGAGAAAATTTGCTGGAGCAAAGTTGTAACCATCTTGCCCCTCAGAATTTAATGAAGGAAGGAAAGGAAAACACTGGCCCAGCCCACCCATGCATCTTTCTTCCCCATTCTCCTAGGGGCCAGGCCCACCCAGTTTTCTCTCCCAGAAAAAGATGCCACTCTCCAAGCAAGAAGCCAGGGTCCCCACTGTCACTGGGCATCTAAGGTCAAGTAGCTAAAGGTTGCAAGGGACAGACTGAGCACCCTAGGGTATGAAAACAAGGGGAGGCTCAGGTCATTTGAACTTTAGGACTCATCAAATTTGAGTTCATCTCAGTTGTACCAAAAATCCGGACATAGTGGGTGTATAGGAGTGTGTACACCTCTATGCACAAATCAATTCATGTGGACACATCCATGCCTATGTATCTATATGTACAGATGCCTGAGGAGATGTATGTGTTCCTTGTTGCTTGGCCTGTAAATATTATGAGTGTGTGTGTCTGTCTGACTATGTGTATCCAAATTCTTCCTCTGAAGTCCTTAAACCCCTTTCTTTTGGGATGCCCAATGGATTCACTAATCTGTAAATTCAGGGCTTCTGTCTATAACTCAGACAAAGGGCTGGGGACTTTTTTTAAAAATTATCATTCCAAAGGAGGGCTTGCCTTTGGTAGGTGCTGACTAGAGAGGCAGGGCAGGGAAGGAAGTAGGGTTCTAGTGCCTGAGGAAACCTTTTTTGAAGGTCAAAAAGGTACCCTTTTATGCCACTCCTCCCCATGGGAATTTTCCCTCATTGTCATTTAGCACCCCTTAGGGAAGACTCCAGAAAGGATCCTGCTCCCCTATCAGTGCAACAGTTACCTGAGAAATGCAGGTCGCTACCCCCCAAAAAAAAGAGGCCAAGCCATTGCTAAAAGCTGGGGGAAACCAGGTATCAAAATGTCCATAAGATGACGATAAGAAAAATGCCAGATCAGTTGTCCAGCTCTAGCCAAGATGGTGAGACCTCTGCTCCCCTTAGCTACTTCTCCTCAGTCCACTGATGGAAGGTATCATGTCTGTTTCTGAGAGTCACCCCATACACCCTCAGCACCCTGATCCTTAACCCCTATTTTAACCTCAGTTCAGAACCTTATTCAATATAGTTGGGGGTAAGAGCCAAGGGGAGACAGGAATAGAAGGAGGTGACCTCGAAGACCCAGGAAGAGTGGACTCCAAAAGGGACAGGGGATGAGAAATGGGAACCACTCGAATTGCAGCCAGGCTCAATAAGGGGAAGATGAAGCAGCTTCCCTCATGTGTTCTTGTTATTTTCCCCCTAATAAATTGAGGTGAGGGGAGAAAATTTTTTTTCTTTCTCTTTTTAAATAATAAGTGCCTAGCATGGTACCTTGCTCAAAGCAGGTACTTAATAAATATTTATTGAATATTTACAAGAAATTGAGCTGTTTCTATTTACTGAACTCAGAGTAGCCCAGAAAGCCAGACCCTTCAGAACTCTAGAATAACTGAGAATCTGAACTTGCTTAATAAGTTCAGAAACCGGGACCAGGAAACCTTGCCAGATGTTCCTCCAGTGGTATAATGGGAAAAGCACTGGTGTTGCTGGTGTAAGATCAGAAGATCTCAGGCTGATCAGAAACACACACATTTATTACCTGTGTAGCTGTGGGCAAATCATTGACCTCTCTGAGCCTCGGTTTGCTCATCTGTGACATGGGAATGCCAACATTTGTATTTCCTACTCAAGGGCTGGTGTGAGAAAAGTACTTTGTAAACTTCATGAACTACATAGTTTGTAAACCTTGACACATCACTGTTTCCAAAGGCCCAGACTCTCACTCTCCCTTCTGCCCACATCTTTGTTTTATCTCTTTTCCAGGACCCAGTCTGCCTGAGTTCACCAGGAGCTACACAGTTTTCAAGGGAGTGCAGAGGAGATAGGGTAGCTACAGACTTACTGACCATTCTGAGACCATCACTGAAGTTTGGGAGGTGTTTTAAGTGAAATGGTTTTGCTGACTATTCTTCCTCTCGCCCCAGGCTGGTGATAGCGCTTCTTTGGATTTAGAGGAGTGAGCAGGGAAGGTGTGTGAGCGGTGGAAAATTGGGTGGAAAGTGGGAAAGTGTGTAGAAAGTGACAGGCGAAGTCCAAAGGCCCCTCCAAAAGCTGAAACACCAGCTTCCAAAGACCCTATTGCCTGCCCTGCAGAGTGACCCTGTTTCAAAAGTAAATCGAGCAGCCATTTTCATCTTCTTCCAAAATGTCAGAAGCGTTAGATCAGATTAGGAACTAATCTCTTGCCAAAATTCATTTCTGAACAAGTAAGGTTGGGGTGGATTTACTGGGAGGTGGGGGAAGAGGAGGGAAACCGTATTTCGTTCTGAGTTACCTACAGGATTAAAAATGAGGAAATGGGAATTGGTGGGGGTAAAGGTAAGAGGGAGAAGTAGTTGTTCTGCCCTCAAACATTCCTCTCCACTGCCAGCCCAGGCAGAAGTGAGGTTGTCTTCTTGGAAGATGCTGCCAGGAAAACAAAAACAAAGACCAAGGAGAAAATCTACCTTGGCCCCTTCTCTTGTCAAGAAGGGACTGCCGGCGTCTGGGAGCATTCCTTTCCACCACCAGAGAGAGATAGCTGAAGGACTCGTTCACTAGGCTCTCCTGTACGCGGAGAGCCGAAGCCCGGGTTGGAGTTCGGTCCGCTGCCGGAGAGGCGATAGGAAAACTTAGGAACTTCCCTCGGGCTGGTCCTCGTTTCGCCTCTCCTAGCCTTCTGGACCCAGTCAATGTCAGGCGCAGGCCCTACAAGGTGCGCAGACAAATGTCGGTGAAAGGGAAACAGGTCTAGGCTAGGGCTAGGGATAGGGAAGAGAAGGACACTCAACAATTCTAAAGGAGCCAGAAAATAAAAAGCCCAAATAAACTGGGCAGTACCTTCCAAGGAACTTCGTTTGACAAGTGACCAAAACACAGCCCCTGCCCTGAATGCATAATTACCCCCAACTGTAAATTCCCCCTCTAATTTGATATTTGGTCCTTTGCAGAAGCTATAGCCTTCGTAAATAATATACAAAGTAAGAAACCTAATCCAGCCTGCTAGAATGTTTAATTCATCATTATGCGAGCTAATTGGAAGGTGATTATATGGTAATTGCTCATTAGTGGTGTATATTTATCGCTGTACCTTATGTCAAGGCCATGGGAATTGTGTAGAGGCTGTTCTCTCATTTCAAGGATCAGTTTCAGAAGCAGGAGCGAAACGGGCGAGATCAAGTTCTCCCTGACGTCAGGGTCCAGCCAAGTGCTATGGAGACCGGGCCTATATATATATAAAACTGGAGTGGGAGTGGGGGCAGGTAAGTATGTGGGTACTGGGGGACGCCCCCAAAAGGGGCAAAGGAGTTAAGCTAGGCCTCTGTCAGCAATGCCCAGATTTTAAGTAACTGTTTCTCCATCCCTCTCTCTGGCTTTTCCCAGGAATAGAAGTGGAACTAGGCCTTGGTACCATGGAGACTTTTTGAAGGCTTCCCCCCCACTCCAAGGCGCAACGGGCTGTGTGCTTTTTTTTTTTTTTTAAAGTCTACTCCGGGTTTTTGCCCGGAGAGATTCCACTGTAGCGTGCCAAGCGCACGGAGCCGGGAGCGGGCATACGAGCAGACCTGATTCGTTGGGGGTTGGGCCTGAAAGAGAGGCGGGACACCAACGCCTTCACTGTTTCCCCTCTGGCTTGGGCGGGGGAGAAGAGTGAGGGACTAAGGAAAGCACTGGAATTGATTTTATTTTGTAATTCGGCATTGGGATTCCACTAGACTTCGAAATTCCCTGCCAAGCTCGATTTCTAAAGAGCTAGGAAACCTGCCCCTATGTCCAACCTCCCAATCCAAGAAAATCTCCGTTTTTCTTTCCCCTCAATACAGAGACTCTCAGGCCAGGTCTAGAGGCTGCTCTAGAAATTTAAGAGTTTAAGGCCTGTATTGGGGAGCAGAGAGTGCATCTCTCTTTGCGGTTTGTGCCGAAGTCAAGGACGGCTGGGGTGTCTAGAGAGGCCCAGGTTGGACTGGGCCAAGGAGGATTGAATTCACACAAGGTGTAAGTCAACGCCGGTCTTTCTTCCATCTTCCCCCTCCTGGCGCCTCAGGTTAGCTTTTTCCAATAGCAAGAAAAGTTGGTCAGAGATCCTGGTGCTGAGGAGGGAAAGCGGATCCCTCAGGCCCAGCAGCTGAGATCAAGACAAGGCCGAGCCCCTGTCTTCCTATTTCCCCACCCTAACTACACAAGCGCTCATCCCAACACCTTGGGTGCTCTCAAGCACCTCCCCTCCCCCTCGGTGCACCCTAGAGCTGGGCAACGATAGAATGACAGGGAGCTCTGGCGCCCCCTCCGAGCCACAGCACTCCTTTGCCTTCCCCCAAGGGCCGCAGCCCCCCTTCTAGGCAATAGGCGATAATGAACAAACCGCCAATTAAAAGCCAGGGCGCTGTTGATTAATAGACCTTTCGCTTTCAAGTGTGACACCGCCTCGGGTTTCCTGACTTAGAGGGTCGCCTCGGGAGAAGCCACCTCCTGGAGCAGGGTTACGGCTGGGGTCAGTGGGTTCTCAAAACTCCCACTTCCCCCTCACAGCGGGGCCATTGGGGTGGGGGGCGGGGCGGGAAGTAAATCAATTGACAGATCAGTGACCAGTGTGTCAGTGAGTTCCAGGGGAAGCCCAGCAGCCAGGGGATCCTTGTCCCTCCAGGCCACTGTCTTCGGAGTTAGACGGGGCGGGCAGCAATTTCACATTTCCTTTCTCCAAGGTCTGAAGATTCTGGGACTAATCAAAAAGGGCTAATTTCCGCAGTCTTACAAGATGGTGTCCATATAAATAAAAAGCTGTTTGCTAGGTTAACGAATATCACGGTTTAAAAAAATAATAAGTTATAAAGGCAGCTGCTGTTTTCTAAACTCAGTGAACCAGGTGTAGACACGTCTGCGTGGTGCATGAGGTGTAGACTAACGCTGGTACTGCACACATATACCCAATTATGCACACAGACACCCAAATCTACATACAGCCATCCAAAGGCAGAATCAGGAAGAGGTAAGCACTTAACTATACCCAGATTTACATACCCAGGCACACATACTTCCCTACCTAGACTGAGCACAGATATATATCCATCATACACATACACACATACATGAAAAACACTCAGGCGTAGACCCCTCTCCATAAATAGGCACACCCTCACCCAGAACACCTAGTCAGATGCACTGTGCACACCATGAATCACACACATACACAAAGTCTCTCTAGACGCAGAGGGATGCACGTTCGTGCCCAGTCTCAGAGAGATGACCCCGGCACACGCGTTCTGAGTGTCCAGGGCTATGAGATCTGAACTGCTAGTTACTTTCTAATCCCGCTGTAGTCCCAAGGACTTTGGGTTGTGGCAACTAGGGGACAGCTCCCGGAGGGGAAGAATTTAACAAGCACTGTTGTGGCCCTGCAGCGGCAAGGGACAGGGCTCAGGGCTCTTGTTCTTGTCTGTCCAGCTTACAAGTAAATACCGAACCGCGCGGCTCCCGGGATCAACCACAATCCGCCCCTTTCAACAAAAGAAGCCATACAAGCCCCTGGCAGCGACCAAAGGCGGCTGGGGCTCCGCCTGGCAGGGCTCGCCAAAGCTCTGCAAGCCCAGGCCCGGAAGCCTCTTGGGAAGAGGCCAGTGCTGGGGTTGGGGGAGCCGGACCTGGCGGTAGCCTAGCCAGCGCTCCTGGAGCAAATCTCCTGCCTCCGCACCCCAGGAGGTGCTGCCCACTAGCAACCCTCCTGGGTGTAGGGTGTAAAGATTTGGCCCAAATGGATTTCAATACCAAATTTAAACACCCGTTATCCCTGCTCTTGCCCACTAGATTCAACTTCACTAGATCCAGGGCCTCGGCTCATGAAAGTCCCTGAGGAGTTAGTTGGCCTGCCGGGAGAGATGTCCGGTCCGCCCTCTCGGGCTGCTTTGGGAAATTGCCCTGGTGTCCCAAGAAGCAGAAAAGAAGCCCCCTTCTCCAGAGCAGGAGCTGTCCCTCCAAATGGATGAACTCTATTCCCTGCCAAGTCCTTAATTCCCCAATTAAAAAAAAAAAAAGGCCACCTCATTGGAAATAGAGCTCCATCTATAGATAAATGTAATCGGTCTCTAGCCCATGCCTCTTCCTCCGCAACCTGCGCATGGACACAGACCACGAGATAACATCTCCCAAATATTTATATTCCACGTTGCGTGGCATCTTGCGTCCACATTAGACACTCTAATCCGGCCACTTTAAATAGATGAATTAATAAAGCAAACGAGGGCCTAATAAGCTGACTGTCCCGGCTGTAAGGCGGGGGGAGCGGCGGGAAAGTGCGCCAAATTTGTTTGCTGTGGATCAAGGCGAGCCGCCTCTGCTCCACTGTCTTTATCTTAATTCCGACTTGAAAAGATATAATTATCTAGTTTGAACAGAGCTGCTATCAAATCCTTCTTTAGGCAGGGAAGGGGGGCGTTGGAGTGGATTGCGGCTTTCTGAGCCGCTCCGTGCAGCCGGAGATAGCGAGTAATGAAGTTGTGGAGGCCCGAGATACAAAGGGCACTAACCTCATTAGCATGAAACCTTTTCTTCTAACCATTGTGGGACCCTTTCAGCCTCCTAATCCCCCCTATTTTCAAAGCTCGGTTTGTAATAAAGCTTTTAGGGTTTTTTTTTCAAAGCTAATAGTATTCTCTGAAGATTGTATTGCTGTTACGCTACATAGGACTTTAAAAAAAAATCTTTCCCCTCTTTCCTTGGGGTAAAAAAAAAAAAAGTATATGGTTCCTACAAAAATAAGCCTTTTATCAAGATGGGAAACACTTTCTGGGAAGACCAGTCTGCTGTTTCACAGAAATCTGCTTAATGTACGACATATTTGCATCTTTTTGAAGTATTACTCAAATACAATTCAAAGGCAACTTTGAGTAGTTTAGTTAGTGAGATACCATAGGTGGAAGCTGAGGTTGATTCTTTGGGGAGGGATTGGAATCGAAATATGCTTAGGGACACTTGGAGGGTGCCCTGGGGATGCTGTCTGGGTCTCGAGTTCCTCGATCCACGGAAGAAAAGGCGGCAGCGCGTGCGCGGGCAGGCCTGGGGCCTCCTGCCCCTCAGCAACCCCAAGCGTGAGTTAGGCAGAGTTCTGAAGGACATGCAGGAATAAGGTGTCCTCAGCTCTGGACTCCCACGACCAAATCAGCACCCCCCCCCACCTTCGCCAAAGTCCCAAGCCTAAAGGTCACTCACAAGGTTCAACGTTCGTGATTTTGGGGGGGGGGGCAGGGGGGAAGACCAGAGAGAGACAGAGACAGAGACAGAACAAGAACCAGAGAAAATCACAATTTAGGGGGGTGGGGGAGGAGGAAGAGGAGGAAAGAACATTCTCCATCCTGCCCTATAGTGCTCACACGTGCATGGAATTCTTAATCTTAACTTTTCTAAGGCAGAGTATTTAACAAAGCTTGTATTTTTGCAATGCATTGTAACTTCACCTTATCACAGTGTAAAGGGTAGTGAGATTGTCCTAAATTATGTCCAACTAGCCCCCCTGGATCCATGGATTAAGAGATTAAAGGAAACCACTGGGCAGTGCCTCCTCTTTCCCCTTCATATTCCTGGTATGATAATTGCTTAAACTGATTTGCACTTTCACAAAAGCTCGCAGGACGCTTTGTAGCTCTAACAGAGCAGACGAGGTTTCTCTATCAATGGAAATAAAACTGATTCATGCAGCCTATCAGGATAAGGAGCGAATGAAGCATGCAAAAAACAACTGCGGACCCCCAGGAAAAAAAAAAAAAGCTCGTTTCCTCCGAGAGACTAGTTACAACTTTTCTTTAACGCTAAGAACAGGTTTCTTAGAATCCATGCCTTATATGGCAGCTGAGACGCCCTCTTTTCGCCCCATCACCTCCGACAGATTTGAGACAGAGAAAGAAAAATTTAGACGCATTTGGTGTCATGGGTTTAAAGTTAGAAATAAAGTTGAAAGTCCAAGTATACGAGACTTTAAATGTTGGCTCATTGTTCTCTATGATCAATCCCATGGGACCTCAATAACGTCTCTATGTACCTATACTGATATATTGCTTTTAGGACTTGAGGCAGGGAGGGTCTGAGAAAGTTAAATCAATAGTTTTCAAAAGTTTTCTAACCTAAAAAGAGCCCACCTATTCAGGCATGAAGATTCTGTTCTAGGGTCTGATTAGAGAAATTTTAACTACAGACAGAACTTTCCTGAAGGAGCTGTTTCTTTCTAATAAACACCTTTCCCCCATCCAACATTTTCTACTCCTCTCCCTAAAAAGAAAAAGGAGCAGAAGCTGAAACGCCAGACGTCCAGCTGCCACTTGACGTCCCAAATTTCTTAAGCCCTCAAAAGAAATAAATACATATATACACATACATACAAAATATATACATATGTGTATATGCACAGGATGTTCCAAAAGTCTTAGTGTTGCTTTAAGCTATTAGCTAAAAGCAGCACTAAGATTTTTGGGACACCGTATATATGCACATATATGTATATGTATACTTTTTTAAAAATCCGCTTCAATTTTTGAAGACGACTACTCTGCGGGCATATTGATAAATCTTTATTGACAAAATATTGACATTGACATACTTCTTGGAAGTATATAGTGTGTTAGAATTCTAACAAATTAACACAAAACACAAAAATATTTACATTCTGGTATAGAAGACATTAAGGAACCATTTGTCACTCTTTAGTAGCTCTAGGATCTTGGAATATAAACTCAGTGCTTGAAAACTCGCCGCCCGATATTTGTCACACTCAACATCAATCCCTCTACAATCCTCGAGTTTGGGTTTTGTTTTCTTTTTTTTCTTTTTTCTTTTTCTTTTTTTTTTTTTTGCATTTTAAAGAAGTTTTGAATAACCACTTCGAATGGTTGAACTCTGCCAATTTCTCCAACCGCTAAAGTTTAAATTCACGCCTGTTTTAAGCTTCAAGATGGTCGGAAAGGGAATGTCAAAAATTAAAAAAAAAAATACCAGGATTTAAATTTTTTCCAGCAAAAGTAAAGATTTGTCTCCATCCTCCCCCCACCACCCCAACCCCTTTTCCAGCCTCTCCCTCCCCTCTCTTTTTTTTCTGTTAAGAGGACCACTATTGGTGAACGGCTACTTCATTTAGCTGTCACAATCACTTTGACGTCAGAAGTTCTCAATAAATGTTTACAGACTGTACATTTCTCATAAAAATAGAAATTAAAAAGCACACAGACCTGTCTGAAAAATGAAAAAAGTTACAATTCAATTTCTGTCTTTAGACACCGTTTGCCCAACAACCGGTACATGCAATTCAAGTTTCTGAAATAGGTGTGGGGTTTGGGCTGGATCTGGAATTGCAATTGTTATTATCACTATTATTATTTTTAAAGAGTGGAAAACTTCGAAGTGCAAAAAATGTCTTGTGCCTGGTTGGTTATTTTTATCATAATTATTATCATTATCATTTTTAAAGTGGACTGCAATAAACGGAATACCTGTCAATCATCTTGTCTCGATGGTTTGGTTTTTGATTGACAGCTTCCCTTGTCAGAGCCGGGTCGGCCATGCCACATTTTGGACCTCTCTCCTATCTCTCTCCTCTTCTCTCTCTCCTCTTCTCTCTCTCTCTCTCTCTCTCTCTCTCTCTCTCTCTCTCCTCTCTCTCTCTCTCTCTCTCTCTCTCTCTCTCTCTCTCTCTCTCTCTCTCCTGCCTCTTTAGACGAGAACTGCATGTTGATGAAGGAGCTTTCTCCTCAGTCTCCACTCTGCCTTGGGTTGTGATCCTTAACACTTTCTGCTGGAAAGTTTCTAAGTGCCACCTTCCCTCTTTCTCTTTGTGTGTTTGTGGTTTGTTGGATTTTGCTTGCTTGTTTTTGTTCTTCTCCTTTTTCTGTCTCTGTTATGTCTCGGTTTTGTTTGTGTGGGATTTTGTTTTTGTTTTTGTTTTGTTTTAATCGTCTGATGTGACGTCTATTTCCTCTGGACTAGCCTGTTTGGTAGCGATTCTCCATCGATTAATATGATGCGTCCCTTTTTTCTTCTGTTGTGAATCCGAACCCTCTTCCTCTAGTTTCTGACGTTTGAACTTCGTTCTTCTGTTCTGAAACCATACTTTTACCTACAGCGGGAAGCAGAGAATGGTGGGTTAGTTTCTCTTTTGTAGCCTAGTGGTAGTTTGTCCCTTTCCCCTTAAATAGAGATTATAGAGATAAATTTAAAACACGTACCTACATCTAATTGGGAGAGAGAGAGAGAGGGAGAGAGAGAGAGAAATACTTTCCCCTTTTCTCCTCCTTTAGGATGAGACTCTTGGGTTAACAATGACTTGGCTCCCTCACCCAGGGGACACCTGAGGAAAAGGAGACTTCGGCCTGCTTCCAGTTCAGTGCTGACATAGCGGAGATGGAACTGGGCAGCGCCCCCCTTTCCAGCCACTCTGATGTTTCTATTGTCAGTAAAGCTTTCCTGCACAACAGTTAAAGCACTCTGCAGCCCAGGATCCTTACGCAACTGCGTGCTGAAAAAGTAACCACTAGACATCACGCCTTCAAAAATATGAAAGGACTTTTTTTAAAATTAAGGAAAAAATAATAAAAATGCATAAGCTAGAAACCTCGCTGTTCTTTTTCCTTTTGAGAGTTCAATATGCTTGTTATTATTTTCTCCACATTTGGAGGCTGAACCCTAAATAAAGGTTCAGCTGCTTAGCATAGGCCTGAGGTCACTATTTTTAGATTTCTCTTCATTTAGGTCTTTTTTCTCTCTTTAAGGAGAAGTTGATCAGGTGAGTCAGAGGTGAGAAGGGAGAACGGTGAGGGAACTGGAGGAGAGAAGGAGCAGGTTTCGGATCCAAAGATGCCTTTTCATGAAAAGTGGTTCAAAAGTGAAAGCATTCAGAAGGCTGTGGGAGGGAAGGAGAGAGAGAGAGAGAGAGAGAGAGAGAGAGAGAGAGAGAGAGAGAGAGAGAGAAGGAAAGAATATCACTCAGCTGAAGTAATATGTAGGTTCTGGCCCTGGTGACACCTTGTTACTCCGCGCCTCTGCTCGGTAAGGCAGCTCCCCAGTTCCTATGAGAGGTTTCAGGATGTCTCCTTTTGTAAATAGTGAAATTCAAGATACCAGTTGTTCGAAAGCTTGGGAACTGGAGGCCAGAACAAATAAGACTCGATGGCCCCTCATTTCATCTAAAGGAGACTGGGAAATAGGTTCCGAATCAAATCCAAACGATTGAAAACATGCCTGGGGCTCCTCCGCTGTTTGCTCTTCAGACAGACTAAGGAAGGATCAATCCAGAAGTTCGTAGCCTGCAAAGCTGGGACAGGCTCTGGCAAAATGAAGACCATAAACGTCTTCGCACCTCCTGTTGTTCTCACCATTAGCATCATCATCACCAACACCACTATCTGAGTCTGATCTAAACTCTAGGTGGGTGTAGAAGCAGAGGATATCTAGCCAAGCCTCCAGCAAAGTCAGCCGCAGAAGCGGCCCCAGTGCCATCAAATCGCCTCGGCTTTAGGCTTTCTCACCGCCTCCTCCGATCCTAGCCCCATCGAGACCAGTCCAATAGTCCTCTCTCCCCGTATTTTCATATTCCCCAAAAGTCTCCCATTAAAAAGCTGAGCGGGAACAAGGGTGAGTTTAATTTGCTTTTAGTTTGCTAATTGAGGGGGAGGATGGTTCATTTCTCCACGCTGCTCTCCAAAGGGAGCCCGTTTGTCGAGATCGGGGGGTTGACACCAAGACAAAAGACTCCAACCAGCGTCGGAATCAGGCTGGACAAAGACCACCTTAAATACAGCTTTCTAGGGGGAAATAAGCCGGAGCTGTGCCTTGTTCCGAAAACCTCATAAAAGTGGAGATCCTCTGTTCTGTTTTGTCCGGGGGACATTTTAAAACAAAAGCCTCAACCTCTTATCGTCTCAAAAAAAAAAAAAAAAGAAGTGTTACAACTTAATCCGCCCAGAAAACGTTACTGTTTACGAGAACTTTGAACTAGCCTAGTGGTTCTATAGTACAGTACAGCTTACTGTAGTTGGCCCCCGCCTCCTACCCAAGCCCAACCCCCAGGCCTAGTCTCAGCCGGGACAGCAACTAACCCCCTCCCCCCCCCCAACCCCAGGCCCAGAGTCTATGAAGGCGGGGAGGGGAAAGAGAGAGACACAGAGAGAGAGAGAGAGAGAGAGAGAGAGAGAGAGAGAGAGAGAGAG
>CM053624.1:71996050-72062176 GCA_028646595.1 Phalanger gymnotis
CGTTTCCAGAGCTGTAAGCACCCGAAAGGGCCATACAGTGTGCAGAGAATTGTCAGGGCAGTAAGAGCATCGGTCAGTTGGAAGAGACAGAGGGAGGCAGATCACTGCTCCTCTATACACCCTGAACTAAACAAACAAACAAACCCTAAGCTATCAAACTCAAACAAGAAGCAAATCACACTTCCTGGACTGTCTATATTTAACGCACTCTTGAATTAGAGTGGATGCCTAGGCCACCTGAAACTTCGCTTTCTCCTTCTCTATTTCCTCCTTTACTTATTCTCCAAGGCTACTGGTATCCTCCTACTGTCCTTTCCGAAAGGGGGATGCTCTCTCCTTTAACCCAAGAGGGTCCATTACCATCAGTTCCAAAGCCACCCTACCAGAGCCATCTCTTCCTCTCCTGCCCCTTCCCCCATAAGTTGCCCTGCACACTGTCCACCACCCCGCTCCATGCTCCGGTAGGCAAAGCTTACTTCTGCAGACTGAGTGGAGTAATCTGTCCATGCTGTAAATAACTGCCATGCTGGGCTCCGGAAGGGAGTTGAAAACCCATTTGTTAAGCTGCCTCTTGCAAACACAACCTCTGGTTACCCAGAAGAACCAACCATTCCTCTGTGGCCTATTCTCCTCTAGCCCCAGTCAGCCTCAACCTTCCTACAATCTCTTGCCTTCTTACTAGCTTTCCAGGGACTGGCAGAGCTAGGCCAATGGGGGAGGGGAAATGGAGAGAGAGGAATTCAACACTCTGTCCGAATTACTAGATTTAAAATAAATAAATACAAGACAAAACTCTCTCTAACCAATCTCTGTGGATTCCAAGGCTCACTTCAACGCCCCGCAAACCACGAAAGTCACTAATCTTCCCTAGTAGTGCAAAATCAAACGAGGCCCTCACTCCCAGAGCCTTAAACAAACTCAACAAAAACTAAACAAACAATTTTAAAAAGGTAAAAAGGAAAGCGTTTTTGACCCGTGAGACAGTCCAAATTGTCCAAATTCCAAGCTGCCTAAATGTGAACACCGGCTCACCCCAAGTCTGGCCCTCATTTCTCTTCTCAGTAAAATGAGGGCGGTTGAAGTAGAAGATCTCTGAGATACCACAGCCCCACAAGCCAGGCTCAGTGCACCTCCCACGCTACCCAATCGGAATTCTACTGAGATTCCTTGATGTCCCCTCTGAGTGTCGACTCTTTTTTCCTGGCGACTTTAGAGTAGCCTGCCTTATTTCAGAGAAGCTGGCCTCACTCAGTGGCGTTGAACCACTTGAGACATACAAACGCGTGGAACTAACTACCTGGGGCCGGGAGAACAGAGCAGGACTGTCCCTTCTTCATTCTGGTTCTCATTCTAGCCTTCCCAAGAAGGCCTCTGCCCCTGGGATTGCCTGAGCACCACGGATCAACCACCTCTACTAAGTGAGACTTGCTCCTGTCTTACCTGAGTTTCCGTGAGGCTGAGGCTGTGGGCCAGCTGTTTCCTCTCCGCTCCTACCACATAGTGATTCTTCTCAAAGGCATGTTCCAGTCTCAGTAATTGGGACGGGGAGAAGGCTGTACGGATCCGCTTGGGCTTTCGGGCCAGGGCATTGTGCAAAAGGAAGCTTTCCGGGCTCGTTTCATTTCCTGAAGAGTATGGAACAGCAGAGCTTGCATTAGGGAACCCAGGCTTCGTCCCCTTACCCCTCCCTAAGCATTACTACCACCAAGCCAGGATGGGCTTCGGGGGGACCAAACAGCCCTTTCCCTAAGTCAAGAAGATAACTCTTCTCTTCCCTTCCCATCCCACCACTCCTCCTCGCGCCGCCCCTCCCAAAAATAAAACAATTGCTTCATTGGAGCAGGGAGTTCTGAAAGAATAGAAAGTAGAAAGAAGGGGAAAATGGGATCTACATCAGCTCTCTCAGAGCAAAACTGTAATAATCAGGTTTTTAGAAGTAAGAATTACGATAAATAATTGACGGCCCTGCCTGGGGGCGGGGGAAGGAAAAGTCATCTTTTAAAAGTCAGAATAAAACGAACTGGCTCAAGGAGGCCCGCTCCTCTCCTTTCTTCGTAGCAGTACAGCCAAAGAGCTCGGCTGGAAACAGCCCACAACCGGGCTCGACCTGGCCCAGAGCTGGGACCTACTAACTTCTCGAACCTGCCCAGTCTCTACAGCTGAGAAAGGGGGATACACTACTGCCAAACCCCACTCAGCTTTCAACGCATCCCCGTCCCCAACTTCCCACAAATCCCTCGGGTTTCGGCCTGGTATACGACTCAGCTCGGCCCTAGCCCAAAGCCCGGCTGAGGAGGACAGGGTCTGGCGGGTTCATATTGTACTAGTTTTTCAGCCAAAGCCAAAGCTACAGCCGAAGCTTGCCGTGCTCCTAGCGCACTCAGCTCCCCTGCTCACTCCCTTTGACCTTCCCCATTTCTTCCCTCGTTTCTCAACTTGTCACACCGGCCAAGGAGAGGAAAAAGAATTATGGCCCCAGAACCTGGGGCCCCCATTCAGGGAAGCTACTGCCTAGTATATTTTTTTCCCCGATTTAACTTCTTCGCTAGAGCTGGAAAAGCAGCAAGCTGCGATTCCCATATTTTCCGACTACTGTCCGAATTTTTATTTTTTATTATTTTTATTATTTATTATTTTTGTTATTAGCATTTAGGATAGTGGAGGAGGGGAGAGAGAAGAGATAATTTATCTATTGTTGCACCCAGGGAGGAGATTTTAAATTTAATCTTAGCAGCCTGCTGGGACTACCCTTTCTCCTGGTTGAAGTAGCTCTTTCTGTTCTCAATTCCCAGGGACCGGGAGAAATCATTGTTGTGATCGAAAGCTTGTGTTATTTTATTTTGGGAACATTAATCCGTTTGCAAAGTCTGTCCTTTGGAGGGTTCCTCGTTATTTCGCCAAACAGGGAGGGAAAATCTTAAACTTTACTAGGAGATCCGTAGAGAGTAGTGATGAGAGATCTCAGTAAGACTGGTAAACTCAAGCCCAAAACATACAAAACGAAAAGCTATAAACAAACCCACACTCAACGGTCAAGTTCAGGAAGAGTTTGGCAGATCTCGGGTCATTTTTTTTTTAAAAGGGAAAATATGCATGTGGTGGGTGAAGGGGAAGTATATCCCTTCTTTATTTCCAACCTTTAGCAGGGACATAAAGGGTTAATCAACGGCCAGCTGCGTTTTGATCGACTGCCCTCAAAAGTGGCTATTTTCCTTCATCTGATTACTAATTACTCTTGCTACCTAAACCCTTTCCCGTCGGTTGAGGTCTCGCTCTCACTCCCTCCAGGGGAAAAAAATGAGAGTGAAAGAGAGGGGGAAGAAATTGTTAAAAAAAAAAAAAAAACAACCCAATCGAACAGCCTTCTCTAGCTTTTATCTTCCAATTGGGTTAATTTCTTTTAAAGAAAGAAAAACAATAAACGAGACCAAACCCGCCTTTCTGCCGCGGCTCCAGGGCGCGGTAATTTACGTGGTCGTCTAGAGTCAGAGAAGAAGATTCCACCCTTATCTATTTCCAGTTCCTTCCCTCCATCTCTAAAAATCTAAATGAAATAAAATGTCTTTATCGATGGGTGGTTGGGAATCCACTCCAAGATGTGATGAGAGTCTCTGGCTAGGGTGGTGGGGTGGTGGTCAGACTTGACTGAAGGAGGTGTGGCGTGCAAGATAAAAGAGTTTCTAACGAAACCAAGGCAAAAGTAGCTGTCTCAATCGAGGGTGGTTACCTTACGAAGCCTCGGAGCCAGTGCAGCAAAGGAAAGTATTGGGGGTGGTGGGCTGGGGGGGGGGGGTGGTGATGGATGAAGAACAATCTGGCTCGAAGCTTTTTCCTGCGTTTACCTTCACACAATGAACGTGGTGGTGGCTTTTCCCCTCCAGTGCCCCCCAAGCGCCCCTCACTTTATGCCCCTCTATAGACAGTGACAACTTCGCGATCCTTCTCCTTCCCCTAAAAGGGTCAACTCGTTTTGAGGAAAGAGGAGGGAGAAAAGGAAGCACCTAGTACCTCTAGCTCTCTTTCTGCTTTCATTCAGTGAGTACAACTTTCCCACTGCAGGACTTCCAAACCCGGGAGCCTGGATCCCTGAGAAGCGGGAGGGATAAAATGCCAAGGCCTTTCAAAACGACGCATTCCCAATCTGGCTGCACCCAGGCCGGGCTCTTGGGGAAGCAAGGGGAATAGGGGAGCAAAAAAGACTAGCAGGGACCCAGGCAACGTGGCACGTACCTTGAAATCTGTGGCCCAGATATCGGTACCTGTGGATAAGCCAGGGGTAGAACGTGGATGGGTCTCTCTGCTGCGAGGCGAAGAGGGGGTGGGGCGAGTGCGAGGAGGGCAGGGGGTGTGCAGCCAGGGCGTGCGGCGGCGGCACCGGGTGGACCGGCACGGCGGGATTGGGCGGGTGGGAGACGGCTTCTGCAAACACCAAGTCCGGGTTGGAGTAGACGCCCCTGCCGGCTGCCGTGTGGAAGCCGTTGAGGAAGGGGTTTATGGGGCTGGAGTTGGCATAGCTGAGAGCCGCCGGGCGGATGGGGTCCTCGGAGCGCGAGGCGGGCAGGGGGTTGTCCTTGGCCACCAGCGACTCGATGGTGAAACAGCGCTTGGGTGCCGGCTGGAACATGCTGCGCCGCCGAGCCAGTCCTGGGGGCTCCCCCGCTCTGGAGCGTCAGCAATGCGCTGGCTCCGACGCCGAGTTTCGGGGAGAAAAAAAACGATATTTTTGTTGTGCTGTGGAAAGGAAAAAAAGAAAAGGGGGGAGGGGGAGGGAGAGGAGAGGCAATGCAACTGGAAGGAGCCCGAGAATCTTGAACCAGAACGCACCCAAAGATGAGAGAAGAAAAAAAAAATCCTTCCAGAAGAGTTTGCAGGCTGGGATGGGGAGGGGTAATTTTTTTTTTTTTTTGGCGAGGTAGCGTGGGGGACCCAGAGCTGCGGGCAGAGAAAAGAAGGGGGAAAAAAAGTTTCTCGAGGGAGAAAAAAAGAGTTTCCTCTCTTCTGCAAAAGGCGGGCAGGGCACCCTAAGTCCAAAGACAATCCATGGATGTACTCGGTTCTTCACAAGTTGTGCAAACGATTTGTTAGTTCATGAGCCTAATTAGTGCGGGGATCACATAAACAGCTTCCTCTGAAGCCTGGTAAATGGCTTGATGATTGGTCGCTATTACTCGCCTTGAGGTGGAAGGGGGGAGACTCTTTAAAGTGCGTCAGAGGGAGGCGAGCGACTGGGAACCTGGAGGGCTGGATCCGGGCCCGGAGTGGAACGGAGTCGAGGGCTTCCTGAGCCGCCGCTCTTGCTCTTGTAGGCTCTGCGCCTTCTCCCAGCGCTAACCAAGGCGGCGGCAGCTGCAGTTTCTTCTCCTTCTCTTCCTCCTTCTTCGTCCCCTCCTCCTCCTCTTCCTTCGTCTTCGTCTCCTCCTCCTCTTCCTCCTCTTCCTCCTCCTCCTTCTCCTTCCCCACCTCCTCCTCCCTCTCCCCCGCCTCCTCCTCCACCTCTACCACCACTCCCTCTGGGGCGCCCAGGTCCCAGCAGAGTCCCCGCCGGGCGCTGCCGCCGCCACCATCCACAGCTTCCCCTCCCAACCCGAGCCAGCTGCCACGGGGGCAGGTAGGAGAGCACAAATTCCTCCCGCGCGCTCCGCCGCTTCTCATTCCAGACTTGAGCCTGGGGAGGAGGGAGTGGGACGCATGGGGAGGGCTAAAGGGGGCTGGCTTGGGGTAAGGGTGAGGGAAACTATTATATTTCTCCGTCCCCCTCCCCCTCCTGAGGGCAAAACTTAATGTTGTCTCCTAGGCGAAGAGTAAACTCTGAGAGCTGTCCCCTCCCCTTCTCTACTATCCAGCTCTCTCCTTTCCAAACTTGTGTTCCAAAGGGTCTCTGGGACCGAGAGGGTCTAAGAGACTCTGCCCTGTTAGGTAGTTGGCAAATCGACACCATCGCACCCCCTTCAAAGGGCAACCGGAGCCTACTGCTAGCTTGTCCGTTCTCTCAATCAAGTAACACTTTTTTTTTTCCTCCTGGGTGGTGATTACGACCTCTACCCCCCACAAACACACACCCTCCACCATCACACATACAAACGCTTCCTTCGAAAGTTCTGGGGAAAACAGTCTGTACTGTGGAGGTAGATGCAGTTTGTGTCTTAGCGGTCATCATTATTATATTTGTTATTATTGCTGTTGCTAATGTCATTTATTAAAGCATCTACCACTATATGCCCCACCCTGGATTGTTAATTGCTATGTTTGGGAGAGGACCAGGAGCATTCTGAGTGAGTTAAATCTCAGGCTTCAGTCGGGGAAAGGACTAGGAATGGTGAGAGTGAGTTGGATCTGAGGCTCCAGACCATGTCCGTATTTTCGAGTTCGCCTTTGGTTTTGGGATGATTTTAGGGCTGAGTTCCCTCATCCCTATTGGTTCGCGCCGAGGAATAATTATGATCACATCCCGAGGCTGCTGGCTGCAGCTTACTGTTTATTGGTAGTTAAAGATCTATTATCTATTCATCAGCCGCCTCTTTTTTCCCTTTTTTTTTTTTTTGCCAATTACATTCTTCTAAAGTGAAGTACCAGCAGGTATTTTTCACGTTTACAATTAATTATAAAAAAAAAAATCTGGCGTACTTTAAATCTATTACGCCGAGGCAGTGTAATTTATCTTAAGGACGCAGAAATGCTTGTGTTGAGTGAATAGGTTGCCGAGAAACCTGAGAGAAAGTAGACCGGGAGGGGAAACCGGGGGGAAGACAGAAATAGAACCTTGATATACACATTTTTAGGAGTCGACAGGAACAGAAAAACACCGTGTCTGGATACACATTTCTTCTGAAAGAGATTATCTGAGCATCTATTTCTTTTTCCCAGTGGGTGACCCCATCCCTCATCCCCCCCACCAATTTCCTCCCCTTTATTTACTTGTTTATCGAATTATTTTTGTTAGTGTTGGCGTGGGGGGGGGGGTTGTCTTTGGAAATCCCTTCTGAAAACTGGACTATACATTTAGGAACTGCCTTCTCTTAGGTATTAGCGACTAGAATATCCTGCTAAAAAGTTCTTGCATACCCCATGTCTAACTTGATTTCTTTATCCAGCGCTGTTGCAAATACAAATATTGTACATACGCGCTCATACACACATATGTACATACCCACGCTAGTAGATAAAAAGCTGGTGCCTGAAGACTCTGTAGTCTTCTTTTGGGTAAACCCCTCTCCCTCCCGCACTTTCCGGGTTTCATTCGTAGCACACAGCGAGCAGAGCAGGGGTCGTGTCCTGGGTTTCACCCTTTGCCCAGGGCTGCCCCTCCCCCAAGGGAGTTTGACTGCACCTGGTGGTTTCCTTGAGGGCCTGAGCTAACTAAGAAACTGGGCGCAGGCCATCCTGGGATGGGTAACCTAGGCGAAGGAACCTCCAGTTCTGTTGGTTGTGTTGATTGGAATGTGTGTGGCGGGGAGGCGGGGAGGCTAGAAGACAGGTGGCAGGAAAGCTGATTCCCCCAGCCTCTCCTAAGAGGACGAAATCTCCCCATCATCTGCCTCCGACTAACTCCCTGCCGCAGCCTTCACCCCACCCCACCAACCCTTGTCCAACAATCATGTAGTTAAGAACTCTTTCAAATACAAAAACTTCCCCAGTTTGGTTAGGAATCGTAAAGAGATTTACTGAAACCCAGAGTATACTCTTAGAGAGAGAGAGAGAGAGAGAGAGAGAGAGAGAGAGAGAGAGAAAGAGAAAGTGTGCAAATGTAAGTGTACGGTGGTGGGGAGGAGGAGAGACGGTGAAAAACGCTGTCCAAGCCCGGGTTAGAAGAAGCAAACTAATATCCGAAAGAGTTTGTAAGTCTAAGATGGATGTGATAGCCTTGGGGGCATGAGTGGGAAGCTTTCAACTCCTGATAGTTTTTCTAATCTAAAAGAAACACAGAACTTGGGCCTGTTGGTCCCACGAAGTTAATCAGGTCCAGGAAAGATGAATTCGGAGAACCACTGCTGGGGACCCTGTAGAGTTGAGGAGTGCGTTTGGACTGAGGAGGGTGGGGGAAATCTTATTTGGAGAAAAAAAAAATGTCTCTCCCTACCTCCTCCAGATTCACAGCTCAGAGCCGCTAGCCGTGGGTCCCCAGGCTCTGGACCCGAGTTTTGGAAGTTTCCAAACCATTTCTAGGGAGGTATAGCCTGAATGTCAGACTCAGTGGGTCCCAGCTTCTGGAAAAGTCATTTCTGGCCAGAACCAAGGGACGTAGATGAATTCAACTCGGTGGTATCTGGAAGTCAGACACCCGGACTACCCCAAGGATGCTGGGACCTAAATAACCTTGGATATGTTTTAAACTGAGCTAAGTTGGGAAGTGGGAATGATGGGTGTGCAATTAGAAAAGGTATTGCTGAGAGCCGAAAAGTCTATAAGCATCCCCAGCCTTTTAAGCGGACGAGAGCCGACACTGAAATGCCTTTTCTAAAATTCTCACCCCTGAACTGGAGAAGGTCTCTGATACCAAACTGGTCCTGTGGTGGAGCCATTGAGCGCCAAAAGAATGGACGCCTGAAAACCTTGCACTCTTCTTGCTCTAACCTTTCCTAGATTACCCCGTTTTCTGGACTTAAGGCGTAGTCATTAGGATTTGGGTTTGAAATAGGGCAGAGTCAGAGAGACATTGGTGTTTGTGACCCGAGCTTCATTTGCTCCTCTTGTCTCCAGGCCCCTCCCTTAAAAACATCCCAAAGTGTTTCCCACAACTCTGAGGTCAGCAAGAGTGGTGGTGGGAAGGGAGTTGTTTATAAATCACCCTCGGCCTTCTTTCCAAAGTGAATTATTCACCCTGGGCCAGCCTGATGCAAAACTCGCCCCCAAACCGCACAAATTTCCTGGTTTCGCTTTCCTCGGGAGGCTAGCCTCTGAGTGAGACATGAGTCTGTCTAGCGATGCGTGTGTGTGTGTGTGTGTGTGTGTGTGTGTGTGTGTGTGTGTGGTGTGTGTAAGAGAGGGGGAGAGAGCGAGCTGAGCGTGTGTGCGTTGGAGGGAGGAGAGACAAATTAGTCTACTAAACACACAGTTTAATGCGCTTCTTATGAGCCCTAAATATCGATAAATAGATTTTCCCTGGTCCTCAATCCTTTAAACGCATATTAAGTGGGGTAATCTATGGTAATTCATGCCCCTGTACCTCGGAAACACAGGGGACAGGTTCACAAGTTAAAGACCCCGCGACACGCAAGCGAATCAAGAAAGTGAGTTACTCATTAAAGGACAGGACTAGCGGAGATCAGGGCCCGCAGTCTAGCTGTTTCTCTGCATTCAAGTGCTTCTAAGGCCAACATTGACTCACTCCCGAGCCTCTTCCGAAGACCCGTAGCCTAACAGGTGGCGGCTTAGATGGCGCAGCTCAGCTCGGCTTCAAAGCTCTCTTTGGAGACTTCGCCATTCTCCCCGTTCTACCTCACCTTACCCAGCCTAATCTCGACCCCGGTTTTGTCCCAGGATTTAAGTGTCTAACCCCACGTTGGCAGGTGAAAGTATATTTCTTCTGCAGGTCGGTAAGTGAATGCGTAGTGACTTGGAAAGAGTGACTGGGTCCCATCAGAAGGAAGCGGTCCCTGAGCCAGTAAGGTAAAAGGTGTGCTGAGCAGTTAAGAGACTGAGGCTACTGTAAAGAATCCGAGCGAAGTCTTCCAACTCTGAGAAATATAAACAGAATTACGCAAAACTCCACGCACCTTCAGAAGTGTGCTCGCCGGCGTGCACGTCCTAGATAAATGCAAACGGATACTGTAGACACCAAGCACTAAACTCTTTGACCAGAGGGTCAGTTTGTACTCGAGAATCTAATTTTAAGATTGTTCAAGGCAAAGGGTCGACCTTGGCTTGAGTCTTTTCTGGGACTAGTGCTCTAGTTCTTGGTCACTCTTTACAAACCTTGGAGCACGTCTAACAAGGCGGTGGGAAGAGGGAAGCAGCCTAGCCAAGGTTTCCGAGATGTCTTCAAACAAGAGGATTCCCACGGTGGGATTCCTGAACGTGATCTTGTTTTTTGTTTTTTTTCATTTTCTGCCTTTTCCCAGATCTAGGCTACATGGAAGCGAGCTCTTTCTTGCTCGGAGAATTGTTATCAAGGGCAATATTTGGTGTATGTAACATATGGTATGATGCAGGCGCGAAGCACCTTGTGTCTAAATATACGTTTATGTCAGGATTGATTAATTGAGGCATTTAGAGATTCAAACTGCGGGCTCACCTCTGTGCTATACAGAACGAGTCACAGGGTGCTGATGCTGTGCTACAAATCTGGAATACGAGTATTAAAAAATGAAGTGTGCATTGACTGGAATATATCTAGGATGACTCCCAAATGGTGAAATTAGCCAGAGAAGGTCTTCCGTGAATAAAGGTATCAATTGTTTGCATTTCACTAGATTGTTTCCTACTTTCTTACTTTGTCAGCACACATGGAGAGGGATGGTATGCACACGAAAACTGGAAAAAAAATTTTCCTTGTGGCACACAAATAAATGAATACTCCCCACTCCACCTGGGTTCTCTGCGGCTGAGGCGACTCTGCGGGAATATCTTACTGACAGAGAAGCCAGATTGGTGTGTGAGCAGCGCCGCCTAGCGGTCACACAGGCACAAAGGAAGTTTGGAGCGACCTGCTCGTCTGAGGGTTCTAAGCAGACCATCCACGAAACAGGTAACTTTTATCCTTCCATATACCACCTCCTACTCCCTCTAGAGCCCAGATACCCAGCGACCGAACAACGGTGGATGGATGAGGAGGCCGAGAAGGAGAGGCAGCCTCTCTCAACGACCAAAAAAAAAAAAAGACACATCCTCCTCACCCTTAACCCACCGACCCCCAGTTCTTTATACTTGCTGCCAAGAGTTCAAACCCCACCTTGCGACGGTGTGTGCGAACAGATTTCAGAGCTAAATCAGTCAGCTCCAACGTGATGGATTTTCTGTGATTTGCACAAAAACCCGGGAAGCTGGTGTACTTGCGTAATAACCATAAGGTCACTGTAAACAAGTTATCCTTCGTTTTCCCCTCCTCTTTTGAGATAGAGAACAAGGCTCACTCCCGGAGCCAGTCACTTCTCGGCCGCAACCGCCACGCCTCCAGGCCAGTAGTTGAGGAGCGGCCAAAGACCAGAGGATCGGTCATGTCCCTGTGCACGAGCCACAGGGGCAGCAAAGGGCTCAGGAACGCACGGAACGTGGCATCCCAGTTTCGGATAACTAAAGTTGTCTGTTGTCTGCGCCGTTGTGTCCAGCTATTACCGAAACAAAGTAATGAATTAGTATTAGATCGGAGGTGGGGAAAGGGAGATATTGGCGTCCCAGATTCCCTTCTTCTCTCAGGCAAGAACGTATTCCTTGGGGGGAGGGAAGGGGGACTAGCCGAGGGGTGGTTTCTCCCTGAACCTCACTCTGTTGCCCCTCTTCCATCTCATCGCCTGCAACTCTCCCCATCTTCCGAAGCTCTCTCTTCTCTCAGGTGTACGCAAGTAATAAGTGGAAATAGAATCCGCGTGCCTCTTCCTGGAAACCCGCATAGAGTGAACGTGCTAAGTGAAATGGTTGCTTCGTGAGGTCCACAGGCAACCTAGGGGTGTGAACAGCTAGGTGAAGATAAATAAATGGTCTGTTCCTTCCATTCTTTTTCTGCCCCGTATGGGTGAGATGGCTCTCGAAATTTTGATTCCTTCAACGCTGTTCAGCGATATCCAGCTTTCAGCAGACAGGCGAAGACTATTTCCTTTCCTCAACCAACATCTTCGAGATTATGCTGTATCTCCTTTTGGTGACCCTTCTCATTACCATCGATCTTCTGTAAGTCTCTTTCCTCTTTTTAATCCCTGATAGTTTTCCTCCACCAGAAAAATATTTCAAGGACAAACATTTAAGCTCAGAAGTGAATTTCGGACTTTTGTTTATTAAAACGTAGTTGTCCAATCTCTGTTGTTGTTGCTGCTTTTAAACTCATGTGTGTCTCGGGACCTCGAACCCCCAACCAGCGCCCACCCTCATTTTCCCATCTCTCAGGACTTTGAAAAATACTTCACTCGAGTGAAGTGGTGGCCCGGGTTCTGGCCCAGCCCCTAACTTCCTGGGTTCAGTTGCTTTTTAAAACCGATCACAGGATCACAGAATGTTAATTCTGATAGAGGCCTTAGAGGTCATCTAGATGCCCAACACCTCCCTTTTACAGATGAGGAGACTGCGGTACAGAGAAGGTCAGCGACGTGTCCAAGGTGACACAACTATTAAGTGGCAGAGAAAGAATTCATCCCAGGTCTTCTGAGTACTTTGACTCCAAGTCCAATATAACTTTTCTTCTCTGGGTCTTAGTCGGATTCCGCCCCCCCCCCAACCTTAACAGTGAGCTGACGCTCCTTCCCCTCCTTCCAAGCCTATCAATTGCACTAAGGTTAAAAAAAAATCCCTTCCCCATTATCTGGTCTCAATCTAATTTAGAATTGTCTGAAGCATGAAGAAAGGAGACATACAGCTAGATCTTCAAATAGGGTTTTGATTTGATTTGTAGAGTTTGAAGGTTGTCTGGGGGTGGGGTGGGGTTTGAGAAAAGAGGACTCGGCTCTTTTTCCTTGCAGAATTTAAACCTGAGTGGTGGTATTGTTGCCATGCGAATCCCTGGACACTAAAAGATTCCCTGGCCCAGTGTCTTCTGGGTCCCACTCCTCTTTTTCCTTGCTCTCTATTTCGGAGCGCTGGGAACCTTGGATATGCTTCAGGAGGGACATGAACAAACAAGTAGCTACTCCAATGGCCAACTATTCCGGAAAGATGTTTCTGTTTTCCACCTTTTCACTTAAAACTGCGCATTTCCTGTCAGAAGACCCCGAGGTTGTCCTGGTTTAACCCTGACTTTGCAGAACCCGCGGTGAGTGAGTCCTAGTGTAACTCCGATTACCCCTCCGTTCAGAAGAAGGTGCACCAACAATGAAGCCCAAACGCTTGGCACAGTTGACATTTAACTTTTGGGGCGAAAGCACAAAGCTACTTCAAACTACCCCTTCACTTCATAGATCTTCGTGGGATAGGATTTTGCTCACCTTTTTCTCTGGCTCCATTGGTTTTCCCTAGATAATGTTGATAGAGGAAAGATCTATTTCTTTGATAACTTCTACTGCAGGGCTGCCGAACGTTCTGCAAGGCAGTATAGAGTAATATGAACTAACATTAATATGGCACTTTTAAAGTTTGCAAATCTTAAGTATATTTCCTTTGAGCCTCACAACAACCCAATGAAAGAAGTAGATATTCCAGGCAGTATATTATTATTTCAGAGTCCAAGAAACGGAGGCTCAGAGCTATTAAATAATTGCCCACGGTTACAAAGCGAGGCAATAACAGAAGCTAAATTTGAACCTAGGTCTCTTGATTCCAAGTCTAATATTCTATTTACTGTCTTGAAGCTACTTCCCTAGATAACATTGACATTTACATAGCTCTTCCTATGTATTATTAAATTCGATCTTCACAGCAATCTCTTGAGTTATCTGTTATCTTCATTTTATAGAGGAGAAAATAGGCTTAACGACGTTAAAAGACTTGCTTGTGGTCACAGAGCAAACAAAAATCAAAGGCAATTCACAAAAAAAAATAAAATTTAAAAAGAATCAAAGGAAGAAATTGAACCCAGATCTGTCTCTATTCTAGGTCTCTCTCTTTTGCAGCAACACCAGGCTTCTTCTCTAGGTAACAATGAATCCTTTTCTGGCAGAGAAATGTTGGGTTTGACTGGGGCCTATGAGTGGAAGTCGTAACTTTTTCGTGAGCAAATTGTATCTTTTTCACATCACTGATAGCTTGTAGTACGGAAAACTTAAAGAAGGTGCGGGCGAGTAGACACAGAAACAAAGGCAGAGACAGGAGAGAGACTTAAATGGAAAGTGAATGAGAAGACCCTCTTCTTTGTTTCTGCACCCAGATCATTCTCAGGCTGGCTCAAGGGTAGAGACTCTAGTGGGGGAGGGGGGGAGGGAGAGGCACGACTGGGGAGCGGAGGCACGAGGGGGGAGCGGAGGCACGAGGGGGGAGCGGATGAAGGAAGCCAGGCGTGACCACTTGGCTCAGTTGCGAGTTCCGCACCTCCACAGCCGGGATTGTAAGAAGTAACTAGCCAAAAGCAATCGCAATTTGCAGACTGGGAGCAAAGATCTTATCTCGCCAGGGAGGACCCTAGCGAAAGGGAAACAGCCCCAGTGCAGTCATAACAAACTCAGGCCCTGGTGACTGGGCGTAGCTAGAGAAAAAAAAAATCTCCATGCACTGACCCCTCCTCTTGGACAATAGCGGGAATGTCTTTTCTAGGATGCGCGCCCAGTATCCCTCTCCCACTCACACGCAAACACAGAAAACGATACTTTCCCCGGAGCTTCGAGTGGCTTAGCACAGTCATTTACGATTTACCTCTTCCTTCTCCCTTTACCCGCTAGTCCAAAGGGCTCCCGCGCACGAACAATAGAAGGAAACGAACAGATGTTTTAGTAGTTTCCTCTTTCTGTCGATTCATTTTACACGCACACGCGCACATGCACACATGCACACACAGTTCCAGTAATCATAAGTAGGGTTCAGCACTGGCACTCACTACTGGGACTGAACCGGTTGGGACAGGGCAGGAGGGCGCTCAACTGTACAGAGAAGCTAAAGGCTGTGGCAAAAATGCAATATACCCCAACGGCCCAGACTTGTCTCGGACGCTGCGCCCTGACACGAGTCTGCAACTTAAAGAGGCTCTGAGACCTCCCGGGGCTGGGCTGGGAGGAGGTGGGACGGGGTGGGGGGGAGGGACTGGAAGGAAACAGAACTTGAAAATATGTGCGTGTGCGTGCGCGCGTATATTTGTGTGTGTGTGTGTGTGTGTGTGTGTGTGTCTGTGTGTGTGTGTCTGTGTGTGTGTGTCTGTGTGTCTGTGTGTGCGCGCGCGCGTGCGTGTATTTGTCTATGTATGTGTGTGCGTGCGTGCGTGCGCGGGCGCATATAGCGTTGTAGAAAATTTCTTGCCTGTTTCTCCTCTCTGAGCGTAATGACCTCCATATGGCCTTTTGCAGCGGCAGGCATACTTCCCATCCGGCCCCTTCTCCTGAGCCCAGTTGATATAAGCATCTTAAAATAATTGCGGAGAAAAAGAGATGGGAATGGGTAGGACTCCCAACAAGTTGGTTTCTCGTCTAATTGTGTGGGGAGGGGGAAGCGCTTGGCCCCCAACTATCTCTCTGTACTGAGTCCTGGGGTCGAGTAAGAAGATGCCTCATTCTTTCTCGTTTTCTCCTATCCCCAACAGACCCAGCTGGCGAAAAGGGGGGTGGGGTGGGGTGGGGATTTGGCTCTTTTAAAGACTTTGGGTTCCGTCTCTGAGAAAGCTAATATGAAGGGAGGGTTGTGTTTGGAGCATGATAGAGCCCCTAATCAAATCTTGGTACCTCCTACCCCTTACCGTGGATGATCGGGGTACCCAATTTAAAAGTCAACTGCCCAGGTAACCCTATTTTCCCTTCTGCTTTCAAGCGACAACCTCCTAGATTGGCAGAGCAGGCACTGAAGGAAACGTTTGGCCAGCATGGAAAATGTGCCCTTTTTTAGTATCCCCAGAGCTTAACACGGTGCCTGGCACAGAGTAGGCACTTAATAAACGATTATTGAATGAATGAATGAATTCCATCCGTGTGCACAGGTGAGGTGATGTGGTGTGCATCGGACTAAAAGGGGCTCGGCCCGGGACCACGGAAAAGATCGGGGAACCGTGGCTTGAAAAAAGCACTGGAAACGCAGACTGCTCTCTGACAGCTCCCAAGGAAGGTGGCTCTCAGAGCAGTCCTGGGGGAAGGACAGGACAGAGAACAGAAGGTTTAGAATAGATAGGTCTCTTACCAGACCTGTTTGCCACCTAGGGCTCTAGGAAATTGACAGAAGCAAAGGGAAGATGGAAAGCAGGGAGCTCCCGGAGAGAGGGCGCTGGGGGATAAGGCAAAGGAGATGGACCCTGGGCCAATCTACACCCCCCACTCCCGCCCTCAACCTTCCAGTGTGACGGATCTTGTTGTCTGTCCGCGACTTGACAGGGTCCTGTTCTTGGTCCTTTGGGGGCATGACTTAGGTTAGTCGCAGCAGCAAAGCAAAACTTAAGAAAGTTTGGGGAAGCAAAAAGTACCATTCCCACATGGTTGGCGACTTCTCGACTTCAACATTAATTTTTTATTACAAAATATTTTACTTCCATGAGATAGTATTCATTTTAAGCCAAACACCCAGCTGAAATATCCTTGAAGAGAACCCCAAATTGGAAGCCGAAGTGACCAAAACTCAGAGCAGCGGAGAAGACAGCTGACTGGTTCTTCCCGCAGCCTCCAGGCTTTCACTTCCCCACGATCTGTGTGACTCCCGTAAGTTAGCGTATACCTAGAATGATTTACCTGAAAAGACTAGGAGGGGTCGCCACGGGGCTCCGAGGCAGCTGTCTAAGAAGTAACAAACCCAGAGTTTAACACAGTTCTTTTATTTTTTAAGTCTTGGAGAGTGTATATTGGTTTCGTAGATTTACTTTGTGTCTAGATAGCTCTAGAGATCGAAGAGGGATTTTAATCAACCAATATGGAGTTTTATGCCTTGGTGCCAATAAAAATCAACATCTGCTGCTGAGATTTTTTTTTTAACTCTAACTTTCTAGGTTGGCTTTTCTGATGAAATGACTAACTTATTTTCATAGTGTGTGAAGCGCAAATACACGAAGCAATTATCATTAAGCTACATTACTTGCTAGCACATATTTCATATCAAATTTCTCACTGTGCATTCCACCACACACTTGGATTGCTCCTCTGTACTTTCCAGTCTTAACTCTATGATGATTTCCTGATCATTAGGTGCCAGTCAGAAACGTTAAAGGATGCTGATACTTTAAAAAAAATGCTCTTAAACAGCTTTGAATTTAAAGATTTGGTTTAGTTTTTAAATTTGACTCTAAATACACACTTGGAAATGGCATTTTAAGTTGTTTTACGTTGCTAGGACAGACCACTATTGTCATTGGTAAAACTCATACCCTCAGATTTTCCACTGAACAACCAGGGGAAAATTATTCACTTGGATCTCATTTACTCTCTTACTTAATTTTTCTTCTTCCAAGAAAAGTCTGGAGTCTGGCTTTTAAATCATGAATTAAATTATATACTTCAATTATTTGGAAGTCTGTGCCCGCATAGTTCTGGAGCCATTGGTACTCTGCCCCATCTCCAGTGTCAATAAAGTATATTTAGCAGGGCCTTCTTTGAAGTAAAGGATGTAATCACTATCTATTTTCCTTTAGCTACTCAGCTTAGCTCTAGCAAAAAACTTGTGGTGTGAATTAAAAGTCCTAAATATCTTTTATTCCAAATTATGGGAAGTATTCCCTGTAACCTTTAGAACAGCATTCTAGCACCTTTGGGATCATTTGGACCAGGGATTCTTAAACTTTTTTGTGTCATGGACTTCTTTGATAAAGCCTGTGGACTCCTCAGAATAATATTTTTAAATGCTCAAAATAAAATACATATCGTTACAAAGGAAACCAAAGTTTCTATTAGTGAAAATAAGGATGTAAATTTTTCCCATCTAAGTTTATGGACTCCCTAAAATCTCTCCACAGAGTCTTTTGGGGTCCATGGGCCCCAGGTTAAGAACCCTTGATGTAGATAGTCATACAAATAGAGCAAAATTCTGCAAAAACAACAAATCCTATGCTATAAATTCCTTTGAGACACTCCAAAAGGTGACTTCTCAGATATTTTTCTATACCCATGTGTCCAATTTCAGCTCACCAAGGTTGCCCTAGGATAGAATGGCTACTTGTCATAAGAGAATATGTACATTCCAGAAATCTATTTTCAAAACTATGAAATCTCAAGATTATGCATCAAGGATGGGTTTTTCAAAAGAACGCAGTTGTTTTCCATCACTCACTTTTGCATATTTGAGAGGGACAAGAGGATTGACGGGTGGAGGGCAGGAAGGAGAAAAATAGGGAGAAGTATAGAGTGTAATCAATTAAAAGGAATTTGGGGAGCTCAACATGTGTTTAACTGGGTATGCTTAGTAGATTCATACTGGCCTTTCACCCCTGAGTCCTAAATAATAAATAAAAGGAATTTGATGGTCTCCATTCTGCAGTTGCTTAATGTAAGTCTGAAGGGAGAGTTCAACAGATTGTACCATCCTGTTTGCCTTTAGCCTTATGCTCCTTTGGAAGAAAAAAAAACACTTTTGGAGAAGAGGAAAACTGTCCAGAGCTTAGATTGGTACAAATCATACAGCCCCAAAGAAAACAAGTTTTTAATCCTAAGAACTGGAATCTAAAGATTACATGTAATCAGGCAGTCCCAATTTACTATACTAGAAAGAGCCAGCATGAATGGGAACTGTAAAGAAAATGTATTCCTAATTTCTAGACAGCTACATTTAATCAGCTCTTTGAAAGGAAAGGGCTTCTTAGGAGATGCGATTTTTTTTAAAATAGGAAAAACTGGCTAAGACAGGACAACATCAGAAATAGGAGATTTCTGAACAAACTGAAATTGAAAGAGAAACCTTCACTTCGTATTATTTACCTTGAGAAACAAAACACAGAAACTGTGTAGAATGTGTAAGAACTCAGCAGAGATGGTCCTTGGGGCTGGCTGTTTATTTTTAAAAGCAACATCCATAGATGACTACTTGGAATGAATGCTGATCAAAGCTGGGAATCTTAACTCAGCCTAATAGAGAGTTTCCAAATTCCTCCCAACCCTAAGTCTCTTCGGTGTCACAGGAAGGTCTAAAAACACTGTTTTGTTTTGGGTGAAATGGAGCTGATAAGATTTCGAGTTTGCTGCATTTACAATTTGTAGGGGTTATTAACGTTGCTACTGCTCTCTCTGACACCATTTATTTCTACCAAACACATCCCCAACTTTTTGAAGGACCTTGAATTTTTTGTTTCACTTCAGAGAAACCAAAAATCACATTATCTTAGAGCTGAAAGGAATCTCAGAAGTGACCTAGTCTAAACTCCTCATTTTACAGATGAGGAAACTGAGTCTCAAAGAAGGGGAATGACTCACCCGCATTCATTTTTGTTATGAATAAACCAACCAAAAGGAAAAAAAGGAAATAAACCAACCAATAAATAGCATCCTTTGAATTGCAGTAATCTAAAATCCTTTCAGAACAGAGCCAAAACATTCTGATTAGAAATGAAAAATGTCTCCAGTAATACAGATGTGTTTGGGAACATCCGGATGATTGACTGAATTTTTCCTTTTAATCCAGATGTTTTGGCATCCTGTTGATATAGCCATTGTAAGCACATAGAAGAATTATTTTGCTAATGGTGAGACCATCAGCGTTCAGTGTTCCTGAATTCCTCTTTAGTCATACATAGTACAATGACTAGATTTGAACCAATAAGGCTGACTTCCACCATGCCAGGTTGGAGAGTGGAGTTTGGTAGAAGCAGGACAAGAAGCTTATTCTTGTAACAGCCCGTATTTCCTCATCTCTTGAATGAGGACAATACTAACTAAACAACTTACCTAACAGAGTTGTTGTTGTATGAGACTCCAATGAGATAATGTATCTGAATATCCCTGCAACTGTAGTGTAACAATGTAAGTGTAAGTTATTAATGTTATTATAAAATTAATATGTGCTTTGGAGCATGCCCATTGCTTGTAACCCAGTAGGCCCAGCAGTGCCTCCCAAATGAAAGACTTTAGGTTCTCGGGGCACTGCCCAGCTCCCTCTTTTCTAGCAGTAGTTTCCCTTTCATCTCAACCTGGTCCTCTTGTCTGGTGTCTTTCCCGAAACCCCCTTAGGGAGGCCTAATAAGCCTATTCTTCTTTCATCCTCTTGCTTCATTCCTATAAACAGTATAATAGACAAATAAGTTAATAGGGGGCATGCAGTCTACTTCTCCTCTTTTTCTCTCCTTTTCCCACCAAAGAAGCTAAGTAAGTCACAGACTGAAGGGGAAATATTTGGCTCGTTGCCATATAGGCAGTAAGGTACAGCATGAGGGATAAGCTCTGATCACCCAATCTTCTCTCAAATGCTTTTAGAGAAGGAGTTTACAAATTAGTTTCTGCTTTCAAATAATTTGCAAACAGGATTATTGTTTAAGTGGGTTTTTTTCAAATCATGGAATCTTTTCATATTCTCACTCACTATATGTGTGTGCATACACATCTATTCTAGTTATATATTGCTACATATATTCTGTGTATGTATATATTCTATGTCCTACATCTATTCTATTTATATATGTCATTCTTCTCCACTTCCAAATTGTGCTGTCACCTTCATGCTGAAGCCATGTGCAATCAAGAACTAGAATGCAGCTGTCCAAATATTTACTGTACCTCATTCATTTAAAGGGTGTATGAAGTACCTTCTATCTGCAAAGTATTGAATGAGATGCAAGATGAATGAGAGATGTTACTCTCAAGAAGCTTAGATTAGATGTGGCCACAAATAAATACAAGACAGATCAAGCTAGGAATGTAATTGGGGTTCTGGTGCATAGGCTCTCCATGTGAAGAGACTAGAGAGTTGCTTCTGGGAGAATGGTGATGGTACATAATGGAAGTGTTTGGAGGAGACTGTAGAGCATGTGTGTGCATTCTATAACTGGTTCAGGTAGGCTTTCCATGTATTGAAGAGGAAAGTGATTGGCTGAGGAGGCATCAGAAAAAGCCTTTCAGCATCAGCCCCTCCTTCTTTTGCTTTATTCCATTTGGAGGGATCTGAGTGACTCTTTTAATCAGGGTATCTGGTGAGAGACCATGTTGTAAGGAGAAATGCCTTAGGGTCTTTTCCTGTCTGAGGACATGTGGCCCCATGAAAAGACCTTGGTCCTTGGCCTCTGTGTTTTTTTCTTTCAGGACCTCCATTATATAAACATATCAGGGAAGCACAAATTTTTGAGATCAGATGAAAGAAAAATGACTTCTAGTTAGAGAAATTAGAGAAGACTTCATAAGAACCAGGTGTTGAAGCTTGGGAAGGATGTCAACAAGCAGAGGCGGGTGAGTCCATTCTAGGCAGACAGGCTAGAAATTGTGACAAATGCTTAGGAGTTTTCTCTCACTTCCCTTAAAAATATTTCAAGGCAGCATGTCAACTCTACTCTCTGAAATCTTTCCCTATCTAGGAAGCTAAATATCTCCAGGTCCTTATTCATTCCTTAAATAATGTGGTTCCCAGTCTCTTTACCATTCTAGTTGATTTCTCTTCTAAAACAGGGCACACATGACTAAAGATGCAGATTGACCCATAGCACAATCCAACTATCATTTGCTTTACCCTGGACAATACACATAGCTGTGCTAATGCAGCCAACATCAGTTTAGTTTTGGGAGTAGCCCTTCTGAACCTGGAAGGTTCATTTTTATAGTCTTTAAGGCAGAGAGCAATTCCAAGATCCTGGCCATGCATTATTCAAAATTTCATTTAAAAGTCTTACCTATCCAAGATGGTGAGTATGTAGAATAGTAAAGGAAAGTAAGAGATGAAAATGCCCAGACAAATATTAATGCAAAAACACAAAAAAAGACATCAAGAATTGGAAAAAGATTGGGCAGAAAAACATGTTCTCCAAACTTAAGATGCTTGGCCAAGAAAAACTACCAACTTAATACTCAGAGGACTAGTTCCTATATATTGGAGTTTCTGCATACTTCATTTTATAAGGGAAGAGAGAGGAAACTGTTCATCAAACAGGAAAGGGTAGAATTCTTAAAAGGTCAATATTATCCTGACATGCAACCATCTTTGATATTCCATGACCTGGATTTTGCTTAAATGATCAATGATACAAGAAACTGTAATTATGATGAAAGAAAGGGCCCCTGAAACAGCAAAGGAACTATAAAAGATTTCAATTTGTTAATGTGTTGTGCTCCAAATACTTGCTTGTAAATTGGCTATTTGGCACCTCAAATGAATTCATCCAGGGAAACAGTTACAAATGGTTTTTAGGTTCCTAGGTTAGCCCATGATAACCTCTTAAACAGTCATAGACTTAAAGATGGAACAAATCTTAATATTGTTGAAATACAATGCATTTGCAGGTTTTTAACATAGAAAACTATGGATGCAGTACTCATAATTAAAATAGGTTTCATTTTATTACCTTGAATGTTGGTGCTAGAAGAAATGGTAGAGATTCTGAAGGGAAATTTGAGTGTGTTTGGGGGCTTTAGAGGTTAGGGTTGACACTAGTTCCCACTGTCTAATTTCTTGTCAAAACATATTATTTGTTTCCCTGATAGAGCTGTGTATCAATATTCCTACTTTTAGACTTGTCAACTGTAATTAAGTTCCTCTCCTCCTTTGGCTTGCCCGGAGAACAAAGAGGGAGGGAAGCCAAATAGAGGAGAAAGATTTACTTGAGATAAACAGGCAAGAGTTTCAAGGGAGGGGGAAAAAAGGAAGGAGGATAAAGAGGATGTGTATGTACATGTGAGGAAGACATTGCCTGAGGTAGAATCATTTTGCTGTGAGTGGTGAAAGAATGAAGGAAAGGGGAGAACGTGGCCCATGCAAAATTTCCCACAGAAAGGGAAAGAAAGAGGGGCGGGGGTGGGGGGAAGAAATGTTGAGCCTGACATTTCCCCACATTGGCCACCAGGTGACACCATTGATCTAGGACGGCTTAAACTTTGCTTGGAGTTAGAAAAAGAAATGGGGAGCTGATAATATAACTTGTTATTTGTGTGTATTGAGACATGCATTTGTGCATGTCCCATTCCACTGCCTCACTATGGTATGGAGATGAACCAGTATGAAGTCAACAGACATTTGTTAATTGTGCTAAGTGCTATGCGAAGTCCTGTGTTCTCAAAGATTATGGCAGTAGAAAATAATTTCCAGCAAATCTTATCAAGCTGGAATGACTTTGAGAGTGACATCCTTTTTATCTGTTGTCTGAGAACCAATCTAGCCAAATTTGGAGAGGTTTGTCGTGAGGATGAGGTAAAGCAATTGATTTTTCAGCCACAGAAACGCCTGCAGCTTCAGAAGGGATGAAGTCATAAAGAGGTTACTCTCTGCATCAATGGAGAAAATACTCACATTGCAAAAATCACAAATGTTTGAAGTTTTGAAATATTACACAGTGCCTTACACATAGAAAGTGCTAAATAAATTTTATTGAATTGAATTGTACATATGGAAGAAGTGTCCATAACTCAAAGGATGTCTGTGACCTTTTAGGATATCAGACCAGGAGCATCAGGGAAAGGGTTTAGAACATTATTCTTAAGTTAGGTAGTGAACATGTTCTATGTTAATTATTCCAGACAGTAGAGGAAGAGTAATGGAGAGTTAAGGAATTTCTAAAGGCATGAGCAGAGGATTCCAGCTGTGGGGGAAGTGGCAACCTCAAGGGGAGGTAGGTAGAGACGTAGTGAAAAAAAAAATGTTCTCTTCAAATATTGGAAGGACTGTAATGTGACCAAGAGTGTATAGTTATTCATCTTGGATCAAGAAATCAGAATTAGGATCTAAGACTAAAAGTTATGAAATGAGCTTACACGTTCTATATAAGGAAAAAGTTCACACTAATTAGAGCAAGAAATAATAAGATGGGTTGCTTCTATAAATAGTGAGTTCCCCATTACTGGAAGTATTCAAGTAGATGAGCACATATCAGGCACGTTATAAAGGAGGAGAGGTTCTATTCATGTGAAAGTTGGACTAGATTGATTCCTGCCATCTCTTTTATGTTTGAGATACTGATCATGTAGGATAGGATTAATTAAGAGAATCTCCACCTCATTGGTTCTCCTGGATAGCAGCAGCTCTTGCGGTCATATCACCGAAATGACATTTTGCTCCTGAGGCTAAAAGTAAAAAATTATTTCATCAGGGAGTTCTGAAGAGATTGCTCTTTGAGTCCTATGAGGCAGCTGGGTGGCTAAACTGGGACTCAAGAAGCCCTGAGTTCAAATTCAGCCTCAGACATTTACTAGCTATGTGACCCTGGGCAAGTGGCTTAACCACTGCCTGCCTCAGTTTCCACCTCTGGAAAATTGGGATAATGGCTCCCAGGGTTGTTGGGCAGATATAATGACATAAGTAATCATACGGTACTTAGCACGGTGCCTGGCACATTGGAAGCACTACGTAAATGTTAGCTATTATCATATCAAATGAGATAATATTTGTAGAGTGCTTCACAAGCCTTAACATGCTATGTAAATGCTAGCTATTATTGTGAATGCTCCAAGATTTAGACACCAAATGGACTCAGACATTATAGATGTGCTATCCTAGGAGTGCTTTTCTACTAGTCATTTCTAAGGTGGGTGTGGCAGAAATGTTCTTGCCTCAAGTTCTGAAAGAGGAAAAACTCCCAGCTTCATGTCTGCATGGGATCATGTTTTACTGGATGTCAAATCTGGTGCTTCAAAGAGAGAGAGAGAGAGAGAGAGAGAGAGAGAGAGAGAGAGAGAGATGATAGACAGACAGATAGAGAAGGATGGATGAATAGATAGATAGATAGATAGATAGATAGATAGATAGATAGATAGATAGAGATCAGTAAACAAATGTTGCTGTGTCACACATGGGCTGATGTAATTAATGACCCCACCCTGCCCAAATTAAGTGTATATGTGAACCATTAGAATATAACTTTTTCAGGGCAAGGTCTGTTTTTTTTTTTCCTTCTTTCTTTCTATCTCCAGCACTTAACACAACACTTGATGCATACTAAACAGTGAATAAATGCTTATTGATTGATACGAGAAACATAGTACAATGGAAAGATCGCTGGTCTTGGAGTAAGAGGACCTGGGTTCAAATGCTGCCTTTGTCACTTACTATCACTGTGACCGATACTCCCTGGACCTCTTCATCAGTAAAATAAGAAGGATGGCCATTAAGGTCATGCCAAGCTTTAAATTTGTGGTTTCCTATGATCTTTTTAAAATTATTTTAAATTCTGAACTTAAACATACGGAAAACGATCACTTCTATATGCGTAACAGAATAAAAAAGGATTGTATGTAAAACAATGAGTCTACATTTCATAGTACTTGCTTTTGAAGTAATAAAATCTGCATTACCTTCAAAACTCCCCTGCTCATCTGTCCTTCCTTCTAAAATTCCTTTATTCTCTTCTGTGTATTATAAAAAGTTTCAATAACCTTCTTGGGAGGCGGGAAGGGGCATTACTATGGTTAACTCCTCTCCCTTCCCAACTCTGCCTCAATTCAAAACAGAGGGAAAAAACCTTTCTATCAAATAAGACTAATTAAGCAAAATAAATCCACACAGTGACCATGTCAAAAATATATATTCCTGCCCCTTGAATTCATCACCTTTCTAAAAAGAGGTGGGTAACATGCTTCATCATAGGTCCTTTAGACTTGGTCATTATTTTGATCAGAGTTCTTAATTCTTTCAGGGTTGTTTTCCTTGCAATGTATTTGCCTTTCTATAAACTGTTCAAATGGTGCTGTTCACTTCACTTTACATTGGTTCAAGTTTCCCAGAATTCTCTGAATTAAACTCAATAATAATCCATCACATTCATGTATTACAATTTGTTCAGCCATTCTCTATTTGTTGATGACTCTCCTTAGACTCTACTTTTTCTTCTTTTTTTCCTCTTCTTTTCTCTAATTTTCTTTTCTTATCTTTTATTCCCTGTCCCTTTTCAGGATCAGGAAGTTTGTTCTATATTTAGTATTACCCTCGTAGTTCCCCACTTTCCATATTCCCACTTCTTTCTCTCTTATTTCCTTGAGTTTGATGTATTTCTACACCAAGCTATTTGTGTGTGGTGTAATCATGTGTGCATGTGCTCAATTCTCTTCTGTCCAGTTCAGGTAAGAGTAAGGTTCATCTACTGTCCCCTCCTCCACCCCTTCCTCTATATTATTTTTCTCACAAATCGCAATTATGAGAGATGTCAAGTTCCATCCCTTCTTCCTCCTTTCTAAACTAGTGTATTAATTTTACTCTCCCTTCGCTTTCTCCCATAAAACCTCCAGAACAGAACCAGTACAATTTCAAGGTCTCTTTTTCTCTTATCTAATTCCCTCAATACCCTTTGAAGACAGGTTCTAAAGGTACAATTGTTTCTTCTTCCTCTATTGAAACGAATCATCTATTGAAACAGAATCATCATAAAATCCTTCCAATTGCTCAAATAAAATATCCTTTCTAGATTTCCCTTGACTCTTCTGTTTACATTTCAAAGTTTGAGCTCTGGTATTTTTATCAGAAATGCTTTAAAACCCTCCATTCCATTAAAGATCCATTTATTCCCTCTGTGGGATTATATTCAGCTTTTCAGAACAAGTTGTTCTTGGTTGTAAGTCTATACCTTTTGCCTTTTGTGATATCGTGTTTGCTATCATTAATGGAGAAGCCATTAGGTCTTATGTGGCCTTGACTGTGGTTCCTTGGTAATTGAACTTCTTCCAAGATGCTTGAAGTAATTTTTCTTTGATGTGGAAACTCTAGATTTTGGCTATAACATTCTTTGACTTATCCTTGTGGGGTTTCTTTTAAGAGGTGATTAGTGATTCTATCTTTATTTTGCCCTCTAATTCTAATAGATCTGAGCAGTTTTTATTTGTGGGTTTTTTTGGAAACATATTGTCCAGGCTTTTTAATCATGGTTTTCAGAGAGTCCAATATATTAACTTATCTCTTCTTTACTGGTTTTCCAGGTCAATTGCTTTCAATATTAGACATCTAACATTTATTTTCCTTTTTCAACTTTTCTGTCTATTTCATGGAATCACTGGCTTCTATTTGTTCTATTCTAGTTTTCAGGGAGTCTTTGGGTGAGTTAATCACTTTCTTTTGTAAACTATTTATTCTCCTTCCAATTCTTTCCTCTAGAGCTTTTATTTCATTTTATCTCTTTATTTCTTCTAGGTATTCATGTAGTCTTTGTGGAAAAATCAACTTTTTCTCTTTGAATCTCTGATTACAATTTTTTTGGAAATATTATTTCCTTCTAAGTTGGATTTTGGGGCATTGCTGAATCTATAAGAATTCTTTATTTTTGTTTATGTCTCCAGCCTTAGCTGCTATATCAGGGCTTTGTGTCAAGGCCAAGCTCACACTTTTGGGTGTTTGATCTTGTCCAGGTCACTTGGTTTCTTAGCCTTAGATATTCTCTGAGGGTTCTACCACTCTTGAGTCTTTGAGGTTCAGAACGTTCAGTCTTTAGGGCTGTCTAGGAAGAAAAGAAAGAAGGAAGGGTTTATTAAGCATTTACTCTATACAAAGTATTGTGCTAAGGACTGGAGATACAAAAGAAAGTAAGACAATCACTACTTTCAAGAAATTGACATTCTAAAGGAGAAAGACAATAGGTTTTGACTGCAAGTCAGATAGAAAGGTCCCATGGTCCTTAGGATACAGTGGCAAGTCATATGGTAATGTTTCTTCTTTAACATCATTTCCTCTGATAAAATCATCTCAATTCTGATGACTTGATTGACACCGAGCTGTGATATCTCAGGAGCCCTTGGGTGACCTGATTGATCTGATTGATACCATGACTGTACTGTTTGCTGACACTCCTGGTCACTTCCAAGCCTCTTCACCCCATGGAATATGGACCATCTAGAGGTTTTCTCTGGAAAGCCTTCTGCTTTTGCTTTCTCCTAGGAGAAACAGAGCCTCGTATATTACATGTCTCTGGTTCATCTCTGGTTGTGCTGTGAGGCTCCAGGAGTCTTTGCTTACATTCAAACATTGACTTTACTGGTGGCCTCCTTTCCCATTGCTCATGAGCTTCTGGCTGACTTTTTTTAAGGGGGAAGAAATTTAGTGCAGAAGTCACTGTAATTTCTCATTATATCTCTTGATTATTATTTGGCTAGTTCAACTTTTAGGGTTGTTTTTTTTGCTGGAGTAGGTGTGGTGGAGCTATTCTGCCTGCCTCAGAGAGCCATTTTGTCTGGAAGTCACATTCTGTGATCTTTATTTATGACCAGCAAAGGAGATGGGCCAGTCATGTATCAAAGGTGATGCATAACCAATGGACAGACCTTTGGCATTCATGAATTATTAAAAGAACCAGAGGAAGGCTTCCATTATTTCTCTCTATAGAGGATTTAAGGAAAGACATGAACGAGAAGAGCATTGGATGAGAAGCTTTGGAGGCATTGAGATCTTCACCCATAGAGGGAGTGTACCCATATGCATGACATCACACATCCATAAAGGAACCCAGGTATTTATATAGAGCTTTATTGTTTAGAGTACTCATGGCATAGACTACCTCATTTGATCTTCACAACAGCCCCTCAAGGTACGTGGATTGATTGAGGTATGTAGGGCAGAGACTCATCCCTGTTTTATAATTTGAGTAATAAGAATCCAAGAGATTAAGTGACACCCTAATGTCACACAGCTAGTAACAGATCCTCAAACCTAGACCTAGAAATTCTAATTCTCTGCATTTTGTTATCCTCTGATGCCAATACTTGAAAGGCCTAGAAAAATCAGGTGTTTTTTTGCATAGCATCTGCTGTTCCTCAAAGAATGAGAATAAAAGGAACTGGGTCAAAGGCATGGAAAGTTTCTTGGCTCTGAAATCCTGTGGAATCGTGTCTCTGGGAATTTAGCCGACAATCTCATTATATTGAGTTTAAGCAATCACTTATTAATGTTTCTTTTCTTTCACATCTGAGGAGAGGTGCACCTATGAGCACAATAAACTCCAAGAAATAATAACCTAGAGGAGCTGTGTCATTTCTCTAAAAAATGTCATCAAGGCAACCCATATAAAATTGAGAAGAAACTTTAAAAGAGTGTGATGGTATAGAAAAGAGTGCTATATTTGGATCTGGGTTAAAATCTAGAATCTCCTCATTATTATCTGTGTGATTGTAGACAAGTCACTTCAACTCTTTGGGCTTTGGTTTCCTCATCTACAAAGTGAGAGGTTAGATTGAATGATCTCCCAAGTTCCTTTTTTTATTACTGATTCTTCATATTTTATTATTTAATACTTTTAGTTTTCAACATTGGTTCCACCAGATTTTGAATTACAAGAGGTGATGGGTGGATTCCTTCAATTTCTATTTTACCCTCTGGTTCTATAATATCAAGGCAGTTCTCCTTGATAATTTCTTGAAAGATGACATCTATGCTCTTTTTTGATCATGGATTTCAGGTAGTCCGATAATTTTTAAATTATCTCTCCTGGATCTATTTTCCACGTCACTGGTTTTTCCAATGAGATATTTCACAATGCATTTTTTCATTCCTTTGGTTTCTGTTTTATGATACAACCGAAATCACACAGATAATAATTAGAAGATTAAAGATTTTTAACCCAGGTCCAAATCCGGCCCTCTTTTCTACACCATCACACTCTTTTAAAGTTTGTTCTCAATTCTAAATGGATTGCCCTGATGACATTTTTTAGAGAAATGACACAGTTTCTCTAGGTTAATATTTCTTAAAGGTTTATCATGCTCATATGTGCATTTTTCTTCAAATGTCAAGGAAAGAAGAGGGTGATCAGGATGGCAAAAGACCTATAGAATGTAATGTATTTGAAATAGTTTAAGGAATTAGGGAAGGCTCATGGGAAACACGATAGCTGTCAGGTGGGAGAGAGATTAAATTCCTTCTGTTCATCCCAAAGGCAGAACTAGGAACAATGTGTGGAAGGTACGGTGGTAGATTTGGACCATGTTTCAAACAAGTTTCTAACAATTGGAATTATCTAAAAACAGAATGGGAAAGTTGAAGGAACTGTTCCCAGAGCTGGTACAGAGCCGATTCTTGGTCAGGTATGTTTTGGATTGAGCTTCTCCCTTTTGGAGGCCTGGTGTTCTGTAACCTAGAGCTGCTTTTTTTCCCCTTCTTTTCACAATTTGCAATTTAAGAGCATCATGGGATTTTTGGGAAGAAATCCTTGATCTCCCAGTTCTTCTCAGACATATGTAATTATTTTTACAATTAAGTAGCCTTGAGGATCTTTGCAATAAATATGACTTCATTATGAGAAAATCGCTCCACTTTCACCAGTAGTACAGCCTCAACATGACAATGTACTGAAGCCAAATGGCTTAATCTCAGACTAAACTCCCCTTTACAATCGGTGTGACTCTGGACAAATCACTGTTTTTCAGTCGTTTCACACTCTTCATGACCTGATTTAGGATTTTCTTGGCAAAGATACTAGAGTGGTTTGCCATTTCATTCTCCAGCTCATTTTATAGGTGAGGAAACTGAGGCAAATCAGGTTAAGTGACTTGCCCAGAGTCACACAGTTAGTATGTGATCTGAAGCCAGATTTGAACTCAGGTCTTCTTGACTCTCCAGGCCCAGCACTCTATCCACCGTGCCACCCAAGTGCCCAGGGACAAAGCCCTATACCCCTCTAAACTTCATTTTCTTTGTCTGAAAGATGAAGACTATATTGTATTGTATTCCTTGCCTGAAAGATAAAAACTATTTTTGTACCTTTTTCAAAATATTCTTGTTTTATAAATTTTTAAATGATTTTACATATTAGTTGTCATTACCATTTCCTAACTATATGATAAAAGAGTCAAGTTGACTCTGGTCTCACTTCTGTTTGAGTCTCAGACTCCCTAAGTCACAGTGACTCCTCAAGGCTCTGTCACTATCTAGCTGTGACACTGACTCTCTTTCACTTCTCTGGGCCTCATTTTCCCCCATGTCAATCGAGGGGATCTCTGAGGTTCCTTCCACTACTATCTTACAATTCCTAAAGAGTCCCAGGCGGAAACCAGGAAGCTCTTTCCATAACAAGATTAACAACATTAAGACTGTATTGAAGATAGTGAAATGATTTAAAGGCTCCTTACAGATCTGCCTTCGGCAAAACTACAAGCTTTTCCTGGAACTTTCCAATCATTTTGTCTCTACTCTCCATCTCCTCATTTAAAAATTGAGGATATTAACCTGATCAGTCACCCTGAGTGGAATCATGCATACATAACTGTTAAATATTGTAAGGCTATGTTAAAGGAAAACAAATCACACTTGAGGGGTTATGGTAAAGACCATACCCAGACCCTCAACATCAGCATGTTATTTACAGAAGGGAAAATAGCTCTATACTTTTAAAAGACATATAAAGCTGAAAGGGACCTTAGAAACCATCTAGTTCATTCATGTAATTTAACAAATGAGGAAATAAAGACCCAGAAAGTGACTTCTTGTCTAAGGTCACCTGGCTAGTTAGTGACAAACCTGGGACTCGAACACAAATCTCTGGACCCTTACGCCAAGGTTCTTTCCCATATATCGTGTTGCCTACATTCTATTCATTGGGGGAAGGGGAAATGGGATCTAGGTGTCCTTATGTCTAGTGCAGCACCTCAGCCACTGTGCAGCTTTCTCTCAGAGACCTCTAATGTGCCTTCATGTTCTCATTCTATAATATACGACCCAAAATACCAAGATTTACAAACGGGAATATTTGTGTGTAGAACTGGGCAGTTTATTTTTTGGCAATCCTTTGGGAAGATAATTTCTTCATTTGGAAAGCTAGTCCTGTCTCTCCTTAGGATCCCTTCCTGCCTCTTTTCTGTGTTCCCCAGTCAGAGCAATGAATCAGGCTGATTCTAGAGGAGGCACAGTCACTAATGTGTACCAGGAATGCTGAGGGGGTCAGAGTTCACCCCTAATGGTAGCTTCTAAGCACTAGTGCTAGCTGGTCAAGGCCAACTCCTAGGAAGAAAAAAAAAAAACTACTGGCTCCTGTTCTTAAAAAAGTAAGACTGCTTCTTAACTTGAAAAGAATTTGCAATCCTATTTTTTCTGCCTTGCCTCGCTTATGTGCATTAAGATTCCAGGGTTATTCTTAATGGCATTTCCCAACTCTTTTGACCTAATTGATCTGTGCGTATGTGTGTGTGCGCGCGCACATGCATCTATGTATAACATGTATATTTAATTTTATGTATGTGTCTATAATTTTATAGTTACAAACTGCTTTAGCAAATTAATCCATTTGATTCTCACAACCCTCTGAGGTAGGCAAGTCAAGGTCATTATTGGTATTTTAAAGATGAGGAAACTAAAGCCCAAAGTGGTTCATTGATTTGCTCAAGGTCGCACAGCTAGTAAGCGGCAAAGCTGAAAGTCAAAGACATGCCTTCTGACTTTAAATGCAGAACTCCCGAACTTGGAGATCCAGCCCTGTCTTTCCCAGTATGCTTCCTCTTTTTCCTCAATAGACACTTAATGATGCTTATGGAATGAATAAAAGTTTGACCTTGTACTGAGACCAGTGAAGCCAGTATTGCTTTCTGCAGGTCATCCCTAATTTCCTATCATTTTGATGACGGAGAGAAGTAGAGAACAGTTTGTCATTGGGTACATGTAGTCCTCATGAAAGCAGCCAAATTGAATGGAACAAAAACCTGATTGAGTTTCCCCTGCCTACTCTACATGGCTACTGTTCCCAAGGCAGACAGACTTTAAGGTGAGCAGATTTGATGGCGAGAGTCTTTAGGTTAGTAGGCTTTTGTGCTGTAGGGGAGCAAGCCAGAGTCTCCCAGGTATGCTGAGAAAGCAAGCTTGCAAATTGGCACTGGTTACTGGAAGGGGGGCAGCTTTTGGAGATAGGGCCCATGTGCTGGTCCCACCACTAAGTGTTCTGAGCTCCACCCTGAAACTTATTAAACTTTGCCTTTCCCCCTGGGGCCCCCTCCCAGCCAGCATATGCCCTGGTATTGGGGTGGTCCACATGAAGGAGAATTTACAGGGCTTTTACCATGCCATTCAAATGTACAATCCTGAGTCAGCAATAGAAACTGGCTTATTCATTGGGGATATGGCCACTTGGAATGCTATGAAAACATTGTATTAGGAGCCAAGAGATCAAACTTCTGCCTAGGTTTGTGACTTTGGGCAAGTTATTATACCAATCTGGGCTTCTGTCTTCTTTTCTACAAAATGAAGGGGTTAGACTATGGTGTTCTTAACCTTTTTGTGTGTTTTGGACCCTTTTGGCCATTTGGTGAAACCAGCCTGGACCTCTTCTCAAAATAATATTTTAAATGCATAAAATAAAATACAAAAGATTACAAAGGAAACCAGTCATATTGAAATATATTATCAGAATATTTCTTAAAGACAAGATCATAAGCCCCAGGTTAAGAATCCTTGGACTGGGTAGATTCCTGAGGTTCTTGCCAGGATCCGAGTCTAAATTTTTTTTTTTAATATAGTAGTACCATGCTAGGCAGTATGGTCGTTTGAAATAAGTATATAATATGGCTACAAATCTTGAGGCTCTTCCAGTCTCTCTCCTTTTCTGTACCAAAGGAACATTTAAGTCTTACCACAAAGAAGAAAAATGGATGCAGCCCCCACATGGACCTTATATGGTGATTATCTTCGAAGAAGCTTAAAGGGCTCTCGCCATATTTCTTTATTCCTTATTCCCAGGGTGGTCCTATACAAAGTAAAGAGGTCAGGTTTTATTATGACCAGTGTACATGTGTCAAGGCAAAGCAAGGCAAGATAACAAACATTTGTTTAGCACTTACTACATGCCAGGCACTGTGTTAAGCACTGGGGAAACAAAGACAAGCAAAAATTTTCTCTGCCCTCAAGGATCTTACGTTCTAATGGGAGGTGGAGAAGGGGGAACATATACAGAACTATGTACATACAAGCTATATAGATATCTATAGCTATACATATAGATATCTATGTCTATATATGTGCATATACATATATAGATCTCTATATAGCTTATATGTACATAGTATATATTTTATATGTACATAGATATATATCTTGTATCCACATAGTTGTTATAAGGACATATATACTATATATACACACACATATCTTGGATCTATATAGTTGTTATATACATATCTTGTACATATGGACTTGTTATATAAACACACATATATACAGAGTGTTCCTAAAGTTTGGACACATAGGCAAAAATGCATATTTTCAAGAAATGAAATGATTGAAATTTTCAACGTTTTATTTAATTGGAATATTAACAAATAACGTCTTCAATATGATTTCCATCATTTATGATGCAAAAGTTGATGCGCTTTTCAAGATTCATGTGAACTCGATACAATAACTCAACAACTCCACATTGTCGTCAGTTTTAGCACATTCACTCTTGGAATATGAATATGAAATCATTTGATGTTATTTGAAGTTGAAGATGTTATTTGTCAATATTCCAATTAAATAAAATGTTGTTGAAAATTTCATTCATTTAATTTCTTGAAAATATGTACTTTTGCCTATGTGTCCAGATTTTAGGGACACCCTGTATATTTTGTATGTACATAGTTATTTTTTGTATTATATGTACATAGTTTCTACATACCTTTTATAACAACTATGTATATACATAGTTGTTATAAATTACATATAATATAGATGGTATATATACAAAACATGTAGTTATATAACTATAAGTATATAAAAATGATAAATAGATAGATAGATAGATAGATAGATAGATAGATAGATAGATAGATAGATAGATAGATAGTAAATTGATGCTGATATCAGAGGCAAGGCACTGGTGGGGGGAGAAGGAAGGAGAATTGGAGGGATCAAGTGGTTAAGTGACTCATCTGATGTCACATAGGAAGAATCCATAGCAGAACTAGAACTATGACTAACTGCATCAGATCTCCAGCCCAGGGTTCTTTTTGATACTTCTTAGTCAACAGAAAATTTGTAAAGAGAAATTTTGTGGGGACATACCTTTCTGGGCAGTCAGGGCAGTGACTTAAGCTATGATCTAAAGGAATCTGACATAGTCCACTGGGCTAAGGACATAGAATGAGGACCAGGGAGAACAGCTTGAGCTGTTCCAAAGTGGAAAGGGGCATCAGTCTGAGATGCTGAGCTCCCTGGTACTGAAAGAGTTCAAGCAGGGACCAATCACCTGTCATGAATGTTGAAAAGGAGATTTTTGCACTGGGCAGGGAGCTGTAGATGGTTTCTAACTATAGAATTTTAAAACTGGAAGAAACCTTAAAAATTACCTAGTTCAGTGCCCTCAGTACCTAGAGGGGTTATGACTTGCTCACACTTACTCAATTAGCCATTGGGACTCAAGAACAAAATGCTTCAACTCCACTTTCCACTCCACCAAACTCTAGGTTCCCTTCTATCTCTGAGGTGTTATGATTCTGAATAAGTGAAAACAGATTACGCTAAGTTGGTGATATTAGGCTCCTCTACAGGGAATTAAGTTGCTTTAATGCTTGTTTAAAAGTAGCTTCAATGTAAATTGATACATACATGAAGGCCTCTCTTCACATTAATTATCCTTTCTTTGATGCCACACACCCTAGGCCTTGGGCACCTTAAGAAAGCCTAATAAAATAAATGACACATACACCCCTGTTTCTCTCCACTGAAGAACTGAGTTTCGGCTTCTCTTGAAACAGTGCACATTGCAGAAATCTTCAGAGATCCGAGATGCAAACGCTTGGTAATTAGGGCCTGGAAGAGTCCAGAATGCTGAAAAACAACCTCATTCTCTGCAAAGAAGAGAAGTCTGGAGAGCAGGCTGGTCTCAACTAGACCAGTCCCCTATGTGGTTTATATGGTGGAGGGGACAAAGGATGGTCATTGGCTTTATGTTACACGTCTGCCAGTAAATTACTGTGACCTTGAACAAGGAGGCAGCTAGGTGACTCAGCAGATAGAATGCTGAGCCCAGAGTCATGAAGACCTGAGTTCAAATTTAGCCTCATACACTTGTGGGATCCAAGGCAAGTTGCTTAACTTCTGTTTGCCTTAGTCCACTGGAGATGGAACAGCAAAGACTTTGAACAAGATTTGGAATAGTAGAATTGGAAAGCCAGATAACAGCTTCGGGATCCAGCCCGACCCCTTCATTTTACAGATGGGGAAGTTGAGTCCCAAGAGGTAAAGTAACCTGCCCAGGAGTAACAACCAACAGACAGCAGCATTTGAGCCAGGAACCTGGTCTCCTAATGTCCAGTCCAATGTTCTTTCTACTACTATATTGACCTTTAATTTTCTGTGAACAGATTTCAAGTGGGTTTAATAATGACTGCTATATTTATTTCACTAAGTGTTGACAAGATCCATCAATCATCTGATCAGCCAGCTTTTACTGAGTGCCTACTATCTACTACAAAGATTTGGAGCTGAAAGGGACTTTAGAGGTCATCTAGTCCAGCCACCTCAACTTTCAGATAAGGAAACTGAGATCCAGAAAAGTTAAGCTCTTACAAGTAGTAACCAATAAGGCTGGGCATTTACCTCAAGTACTCTTCCCCCAAATCTATCCCTCTTTTGAATTCATCATGCTCATTTACTGTAAAGACTGCATAAGGGGAGCTCTTATTTTTAACACCTCTTGGTGAGTCCAAGGGGGCACCTCCATGAGCTCTGGCCCTGGTTCCAAGGTTGTAAAACTATGGCCTCAGCTATTCCACTTAAAATGACATTCGTTCAATGATACCAGCTGCAAGATGGATCTTCACAGTTAATGCTTACGAAGAATTTGAAGAAAGAAACAACAAAGAAACAACAAATTCTTCGTTCAAAGAGCTCAGACTCAGCATTACTTTGTCCGCCCATGCTGACCTGATGTCCTTCCAGATACAAAGGACAGTTCATCTGACAATGAACTAAGGCATTTAGGTCATAGTCTCCCCTGAAGATAAGAGACACGTTATTAAAATATCAAGTATGTTCATTCTGTTCTCTTTCGAGTCTAAAAAGCCATATTCAAAACTGGTGCCCTTTGGGTTTGCACTTACAACAAGGTAAATAGAATGGGGTAAAAAGAGAGATACCAACCCTCTACTTGTGTTGCTGTTATCTAGAGCAAAATGATACTAAATAACTGATTCGCTTGATTTCTTAAAAAGTAAATTTGTTGATTGAATGGATTCAACTGTATTGTTGAATGGATTCAATTGTATTGAAGCATGTGTTTTAAATTATGCACCTACTATGTTATGTGCAAGACACTATGTTAGGCACTTGGGATGCAAAGACAAAGACTGAATAGTCTCAGCCTTTAAGGACCTTATGTTCTCCTTGGGAAGATGCAATAAGTGCATAAGTAAATACAATGTAATTGGAGAATGAAGAAATAACTAATGACCAGTGCAATCAGGGAAGGCCTGCTATAGGAGATGTCACTGAACTGAACCTTGAAGGGGTCTCTGAGATATGAATGTGAAGAGCGAGTGCATTTCAGACATAGGGGATGATGCAGATTAATAACAATGATAATAATGATAGCTAGCATTTATACAGTGCCTACCATGTGCCAGACACTAAGTGCTTGACAAATAGTATCTAACTTATTCCTCAAACATCCCTGTGAGGTAGGTGCTATTATTCCCATTTTGCATCTGAGTAAATTGAGTGAAACAGAGGTTAAGTGACATGTCCAAAGTCACACAGCTATGAAGTGTCTGAGGCTAAATTTAAGTTCAGGCCCAACACTCAGCACTCTGTCTGCTTTGCCACCTAGCTGCCTTTATCTATGTGCCTCTGAATCTGTGAGTGTCCGTTTCAGATAATAGTTAATTGCTTAGTTTGCCTGGAATGTCATATTTTTGAAGAGAAGTAGTGTGAAATAAAGCTTTAGAGGGGGATTGGAGTTAGATTGTGGAGGGACTTAAGCCAGTAAGAAGTTTGTATTTTATCAGAGGACTTGGGCAACCATTAAAGGCTTTTGAGTGAGGCAATGACATGGTCAGATGTATTCCTTAGAAAGATTATTTTGGCAGCTGTTTGTAGGATAGATTGGAGAGAGGCAAGACTAGATGCAGTGAGATCAATTTAGAAGGCATTACAATAGCTTCACCAGGTGAGAAGTGATGAAGGACTGAACTAAGGCTTTAGCAGTATGAGTAGAGAGGAGACATCGTTGTATGAGATGTTGTAGAAGATGGAGCTGACACAATTTAGAAAATAATTGTATAGAAGAGGGAGAGAGAGGGGAGAAGAGAGGAGAGGAGAGGAGAGACAGAGACAGAGACAAGAGTTAAGAATGACTTGGAGTCCAGAAGACCCGGATTCCAAATCCCCCCTTGACACATACTAGCTATGGATAATGAGCAAATTACTTAGCCACTAGAGCCTCATTTTCATCATCTGTACTATGAGGAGACTGGACCAAATGCCTCTAAATTTAGGTTTCTAGGATCCCACAAACTTGAAAAGAAAGATGGTGGTTCCCTCTACAGAAATATAGAAGTTTGGAGAAGGAACAGGTTTCAGGGACAAGATGATGAGTTTTACTTTGGACACTGAGTTCAGCATGCCAGTGGAATATCTAGAGAGATACCCAATAAGCAGTTGGTGATGTATGACTGTAGTTCTAAAGAAAGATTAGGGATGTGTGTATAAAAACTGAGTTGTCTCCAAAGAGTTAGTGCATCAAGAAAGGGTACATGCAGAGAGTTGAGGTTTTGAGGATCCAACCATATCTAGAGTACGGCAGATGGACAATGAGCAAAGAGAAAAAGCCACTAATAAGGAGCAGATAAGCATATAAGAGAATCAGGGGGGACATAGATAGATGTCCATCTATGAATGAAGGAAATGAAGGAAGCAGATGAAGGAAGAATAGTCCAGGAGCCAGGTGGGGTGTGGTTGACAGTACTTAAATATGCAAAGATGTGAAGGAGAATGAGGTTAAGGGAAAGGTGCAGGGTTTTTTTCCCTAATACTTCATTTTGGACACAAGTCACTTCCCAATGAACACTTCCACCTTGCTTGATTATACCTCCCCACACAAAACAATTAACTAAAACCAATAGAACTATTTTCAACTGATAGCAATGCAACTTTCTGCTCTTATTTTGTTGTTTGTTCTTTAGTCATTTTCAGTCATGTCTGATTATTCATGACCCCATTTGGGATTTTCTTGGCAGTGGTTTGCCATTTTCCTCTCCAGTTCATTTTACAGATGAGGAAACTGAAGCAAACATGGTTAAGTGACTTGCTCAGGGTCACACAGCTAGTGTGTATCTGAGGCCAGATTTGAACTCAGGAAGAAGAGTCTTCCTGGCTCCAGATCAAGCACTCTATCCACTGAACAATCTACCTGCTCTTACAGCCTACTGGTTTATCACAGAAATGTAGGAAGTATACTTTAATTGATATATTCTAAGGGAGTCACTAAGAATCAACATGGGCAATTGTATATGACGTAAATTCTATTATCTTTTACTGTTGTCTTCAGAAGCCAGCTTGCCAGGGGCTAAGAAATGAGGGGGTGAAGAGGAAGTAGAGGTAAGAGTATAAATAACTCTTTTTAAGAGTTTGACTGTGAAAAAGAGAAGATACATAGGAGGATAGCTCGAGATAGTGTAGGGCCCAGTGAAGATTTTTTTTTAAGATTGCTATTGCTATGAGGATCTGGTAGCATGCAGGAGTGGGGCAAAGGAGGATCTAGCAGTTGGGAAGAAATGAAAATGATTTAGAGAGAAGAAAAGGAAGGAATAATCAAAGGGGCAAGCATGATGAAGTGATGAGAGGGAATGGGAACAAGTATTTAGCTTTGGCCATGAGGAAGGCCACTTCTTCCTCAAAGTCTGGATGAATGAGTGATGATATACAGGAGTTATGGGGGAATCTAGTAGGGGAGGTGAGGGAGCTCATGATGACTAGCCTCAAATTTCTCAGGAAAGTAGGAGGTAAGGTGATCTGCTGAGAGACAGGAGAGGCTACAGGACAGAGGAAAATGTTGGGAGCAACCTCTTCAGGGAGCATATAAGAGTCAGGATAAAGGGTAGAGTCAAGCATATTAAGAGTCAAGGATGAAGGGATTGCTGTGCAGAATGGCATATCAGTTAAGATTAAATAACATGAATTTATAATGGATAGAAAAAGAAGAGCCATTTGGCTTCCTCCAATGCAACTTGACAGCTCAAATATATGACCTAAGAAAAAAAGATGAGGGGCAAGGGATCCAAAGGTCGAAGACAGCGCAACTAGAGTCTCGTGTATGATCACAGATGACCTTTCCCTTCTAGATTTAGACATAAGCTTGAAGTCAGAGCACATGTATTTTTATATATGGGGAGCAGATTATCTTAGAAAAAATGAGATATTTGTGTGTGTGTTTTGGCGTGTGTATGTATGTGTGTATATTATATATATTTATATATGTATATGTATGTGTTGGTATACATATATGTGTGTATATATGTGTATGTTTTGGTGTGTATATATGTATACATGTGTGTTGGCATATGTGTGTGTTGGTATGCATATATATATACATATGTACACACCAACGCACACACATATATACTACACACACATATATATACCACATACATATATATACACACACACGTATATATATATGTATATATATAATCTCATAGGGTCATAGAACTAGTATTAAAAGTGATTTCAGAGGTAATCTAGTCCAACCCCCTCATTTTATAGATGAAAAAAATAAGGACCAGAGAGATCAAGTCACAGTGTAAACAGGATTAGAATTTGAATTCAGGTTCCTTGGTTCCATATTCATCACTCTTTACTCTGTATCATTTTGCATCTACCATATGTATAGCATTTTATGTTTTTCTCCACACTACCTATCATATCTGGTACCTCATTTCATCATCACTTCCCCCTCCCCGCAAAAGCTCCCTTTACAAATGAAAAAACAGAGGCCCACAGAATTTGTGACTTGCTTGGATGAGCAGCAAGGCCAAGACTAGAATCTTGGTATCATGATTCCTTGAACCTCAATCTTCTTGGGCCACACTGTATTGACTTTTGTTTCCATTTTAGTCCCTTTACATGAAAGGGACGTAGCGTCATCTGTCTAACAATAGACACTACATAAGCCGCAGTGGTCGGGGGCCAAGTTCAGTCCTTGAGGACTGATATTTTTGAGTGCTACTTGCTAAAAGATCCAGAAGGTCAAAATAATTAGCTGGAGATCTATTATTCTTTAACTCATCTCTCTTTCCTAGAGTTCTTATCAGGGAAAATGGTGTCATATTTTTTCCCATCAGGTATTTCCTTAGGGAGAAAACTGATCTGCATCAGAAATCCTGCTAGCATGGGGTATGCTTTCCTAAGAGGCAAATTACTCCAAGCACATCTGCTTTGACAAGTTGCAACTTATATCCTTCTACGGTGTTTCTGCTCTTTTGAAAATGTTAATAAAAACTTAATGTGGAAAAAAACCTCTTTTTCCAAATATGTGTACCAATAGGCCCCAGGCAACTCATATTTTCTTATAAAGTAGGTCACTCACATCAATCATGTTGTTTTAGTGCATTTTTTCCAAATTAGGAATTTTCAATCCATCATGCTGCATTATGATATCCCATTTCCAAACATTTCCCTTTAATAATGCTCTTTAACATGATAAGAAAATCTAATAGAATACATTACTGTCACTTTTCAGTGATCGAGTATTTCCTTCTGTTGCAATACATGATGAGTTAAGCAAAACATTTTTATTAGCATGCTCTTTAACAGGAATGGATTGTTTTAAAATGTGACAATGGTTAAGAACCTGCCAACACCACACTTTGGTAACATGAACTAGCTCAAGTCACGGGATTCTGTAACTGACCTTCCCTATGTATCAGTTTTGTGAAATCCCAAAGGTATGCCTGGATTTTGAATATTTGTTTAAAAAAAAAAACCCTAGAGCTTCATACCCCTAGCGGATTGTTTAAATTTAGCCAGTCTGCTCCATGGTGTTTCATATGCATACACACTGTCCTCTATAGATCAAACGCTTGCAACATTCTTTCCTTTAAAACCACATTTCTTGAAATACATCTAAAGACCTCCTGGATCATGCAGAAAGGGCGGATCCTTGGCCTCGAACGTGTGAAATTATCCAAATGTTATGTTGCCATCTTCTTTTTTTTTAGGGAAGTTGAATGCAATTTGGGTTATGTACTCTGTTTACAACCCACTTGGGATAAATAAATTTGCTTGTTCATCTATTTGACAATAATTACCTGGCAGAAGCAGGCTATTTGTTTCAGCTATTAACCATGGTTCCCTAATGCTAGGGGTTTTTTTAAGATGAATTTTTTATTGACATCTTTTTGTTTTATATCATCTAAATTTCCCTCTGTATCCCTTACTCTCCAATGGAGCCATACCTCAGACCAAAGAATTTTTTTAAATGAGGAAGAACAGAAAAAAATTCAACAAAACTGATCCACACATCAAAAACATCTGACCATCTGCAATATTCTACCCTCACAGGACACCCCTGCCTCTTAAAGCTAGCTTTTGAGTGTGGGGAAAGATTTTCTAATCAGATGTATTTTTAGAGCAAAACAATGAGAGGACATTAACGGAAGTTAAGAATGAAAGGGTTTGTAGAACACACCAGAAGTAAGCTATTGAAGGCAGCAAGATCCACATGGACCCAAAATATCTGAGTGGAAAATTTCCCAGGCTTCTTGAAACTATACCCTGAGGTTTGGCATGGGGTCGATGTAGCCCTAACTTGTCCTAGACCCTTCCTGGGTGGGTGGGTGGGTGGGTGGTGTCCAAAAATGGTCTGAGTGGGGACAAGAGATATTTTTATAAACAATGATCTATGGTATCTGAGTTTACAGAATCTTGTTATTGTATCGCTGTCTGTCTATCATTTTTCTTATTTTAGTGAGACAGATATATGATTTCATTGGTGAGAACTACTAGTGTGGAAAGTCTCTTCACAGCTACGATTGGCAGTTCATCTGTTGAGAGTCATCAAGGGGCACCAGACCAGTGTGTCAGAGACATGACTTGAATCAGTCCTTATCGACTCTGAGGACTCTAACGGCTACATCGCCCTGAACCTCTGAATTTCCTGGCATCATTACTGCCTAAAATTAATGGCTCAAAGCTGTGTGCCTTTGCACAAAATGAAGTGAAGAATCTAGACAGTTCTTCTACAAGATAGTTCAGAGCAAATAACCATACTTACCTGAGATATCAAGATAACTGAGACCATGGAATTTTGGAGTTTGTTTCTGAAAATTATCAAATGTCTAGATACAACGTATGTCTCATCAAAAGGTAGGTTTTAGTTTAGATCAGATTTTTACAGAAAGGCACCCTCATGGAGTACAATGAGGACTGGAGTTCGAGTAAGGAGCATCTGGAATCAGACGACCTGGGTTCAAAATTCTAGCTGTGCCACTCCATTACCTGTGTGACTTTTGACAAGTTAATCATTTCCCTTTTTGTGCTTCAGTTTCCTCATGCATAAGAATGAGAGGTTTGGACTGGGGTGACCTCTATAATCCCTTCCAACTCTGTATCTATAATTTCTGTGACCTCATGTCTTAAGTTCTAGCCCTGACTAGAATGAGAAGCCACAACAAGCCATTTTCCTTCTCCCTAGCCTTGTTGGCCTCAGCATCCTCATCTGTAAAATGAGGGATTGGACTGAGCACAATGAGAGATCACTCGAACTCACTGTTTGAAGGAGGTTCACAATGCCAGCAGGCTCCCTTTTCTCTGGTGAGTTGATTAAAAATGTTATCCAGGTGCAATTTCCTCCAGCAGATTGTCCTCTGGTGGACAATAATACCAAACCAAAAGCAAGCTCACCTGTAATTAGTAGCAAGTGTTTCCATGAACGCTGATGTATTTGTCTCTTTATCCAAGGGAACTGAGGCAGCTCTGATATTGCTATCGCCACTGTGAGCTTTCCAGTGAAGTCAAAATGAGTGCTGCTTGGTGTGTCTCAACTTTTATTTTTACAGCAATCTTTGTACCCAAACCACCGTAGCGTTTTTAATAACAAGCTGGCAAGGAGTCAGACATCTGTACTTGAAAAAAAATATCCAGGCCAAGTATTTCTAAATCCTTTATATTTACTTGTAACATTAGAATAACCATGAGGTTGCTTTTTGCATAATCGGAACCATTCTCATTAGGCCTTACAGATCTTGTCCTTCACAGGGTCGCTGCAGTGGTTTTCATTACGACAGGGACATTGATCTTATAACTGTGCCAGCGAGTGAAGCTTTCCTTGATGGTTTAGCAGAGAAATACAGGGAAGCTGAAAGGAATCAGAACCAAGCAGTAGAGTCAATCCTGCAGTAAAACAAACATGAGCCTGGTACCATTCCCCATGAAACATTGAATTCAAGGTGACAAATATTTATTGAATGCTTTGGGCACAGCACTGTAGTAGGCATTGAGGGATGACTCAGAATCTGGATAGGAAACGATCCCTGCCTCCACAGAGTTTATAATCTTTTGGGACTCGAGTGGAATTTTGAAAGGCAATGGGGATTTTAGGAGGTGAATGTGTGGAGGGAGGGAGAGCTTTCCAGGAATGGGCTTGGGGTGGGAATAGTCTGTGCAAAGAAACAGAAGAAGGAGATATAATATCCTGTATGAGGACAACTAATAGGAGTAGCTGGAACTGGCGTTTTGTATATACTTGTCTGTATATGTGCTGGTTCCTCCAGTGTGTACACTTTTTGTTGCTGTAGTTGTTTAGTAGTATCTGAGTGTTCATGACCCCATTTGGTATTTTCTTGGCAAAGATACTAGAGTGGTTTGTCATTTTCTTCTCCTCCAGCCCATTTTACCAATGGAGAAACTGAGTTAAATGGGGTTAAGTGACTGGCCCAGGGTTACAAAGCTATTAAGTGTCTAAAGCCAGATTTGAACTCAGGAAGATGTCCTCCTGACTCCAGGCCCAGTGTTCTATCCATTGCATCACCTAGCTGCCCTAGGATGCAAACAATAGGTGCTCAATACATGCTTGTTGAACTTAGACTTTTTTTTTTTAAAAAAAGATCCTAGTTCAAATCCAGCCTCAGACCCTGGGAAAATCACTTAACCTCTGTCTGCCTCAGTATACTCAACTATAAAATCAGTGTAATAATGGTACTTACCTCCCACAGTTGTGGTAAGAATCAAATGAGTTTTCTGTAAAGTATAGGTACAGTGCCTAGAACATCGTAGGCATTTGATAAATGCTTGTTTCCTTCCTTCAAAAAATAATCTAATTGGAAAAATGACATCTATCTGTCTTATCTATTATCCATCCATCTATCATTTTTCAATCAATCTATCTAATTTGTCTGTCATATTTATCTATCTATCTATCTATCTATCTATCTATCTATCTATCTATCTACCTATCTTTATATAGAAACCACTACATGATACATGAGAACACCACCTGAGAAGTGCAACAGAAGGCTGTGTGAAGTCCAGGGAGGAAAGGTCATTATCAAATAAGGCTTCGTGGAAGGTTTGGCATTTTAACTGGGCTTTAAATAATGGTTCATTTGAACAAATTGTTCTCATCCGCTCATTCTGACAGAGGAAGTCTTTACATGCTTGGGGTAAACATTCCCCTAACTTATCAATGGATTTGAAACCTGTCGGTTACCCTCTTCCTGGTTTAGCCTGTCCACAGAGATGGTTTTACTAGGGTGTGATCGTTGAGCATGTTACAGCTTCTTGAAGCCACAGGAGAGAGTTGGGTAAAAGGTGGACACCGAAGGTAGATGAGCAGCCCTGTAACCGGCTTGGCAAGCCCTTGCACTGGAGGTGCTAGTTCTCCATGAACACCCTGTGGACCCCCTGGCATACAACAGGTGCTTCATAAATGTTGATTCCCTCCTTCCCTTTCTCCCTATTGTCCTGTACTTCTTTTCTCAGCCAAATTCCTTGAAAAAGCTGTCTCCACTCATTGCCTCCACTTCCTTTCCTTTCACTTACTCCTCAAGACTTCCTCCAGCCGCTGGACTTTGATGACTCAGTGAAAGCAAGTGAGGCTGATGACTTTATGCAATTCTGCTTCATTTAAATCCAATTGATGCACATATCAAAACATCACTCTGTGATGTCATTGGTCCTCTTTGAAAACAAAGGACAAACAACAGCAACAACAAATAATAATAATAGATTGGAATCCAACAAGCAGAAAGGGCTCTGAAGGCATTCCATGCACTGGGAACACAGTGAGAAGAGGAAGAAAGAGTAGGGTATGTATAGGACAAGACAGTCAGTCAATAAGCATTTAATTAACACTCAATCTCTGACTCCAGGCATTTTCACTGGCTATCTCCCCATGTCTGGAATTTGCTCTTTCCTCATCTCTGCCTCCTGGCTTCCTTTGCTTCCTTCAAGTCCCAGCTAAAATCTTACCTTCTACAAGAAGGCTTTGCTGATCCTCTTTAATGCTGCTTCCTTCCCTCCGTAGTTTATCTCCAATTTATCTTGTATATAACTTCTTGGTACCTGGATGTTTGCATGTTGCCTCCCCTTTTAGCTGTGAGCTCTTTGAAAGTAGGCTGTGACTGCCTTTTGTTTTTCTTTCTGCTCCTAGCACTTAGCCCAGCACCTGGCACGTAGCAGGTACTTGATAAATACTTACTGTCTGACCATCTTCTCCTATACACACCCTACACTTCTTGCCTAGTCTCACTCTGTTCCCTATGCATGGAATGACTCTACAGCCTCTTCTGCCATTGAATTCCTACCCATGTTTTTAAAAACCCAACTCAGTTGCCAAAAGATTTTTGAATCACTCTCCATTGCTTAACTTAGTGATGGGCCATTAGAGGATTTTATATTTGATACTGGGGTGATAGGGAACCATTGAAATTTATTGAATGGGATGGAGGGGGTGACATGGTCAGATCTCTGCTTCAGGAAAATCCAATTTGAATGGACCATACAGTACTTGGAAGGGAAAAGACTGTGAAGTGGTTGAGTGACACTAGATTGTGGAGGACCTCAAATGTCAGGCTAAAAAGTTTGAACTTTATTCTGTAGGCAATAAGGAGTCGTTGCAGGCTTAGCCACCAGGTGGCATCACTGACCTTAAGCTGACTAAGTGGCTCCCAGAAGAATAATGTGTTCTCCCTGTCACCAGAGGAACCTCTGAGGAAATACCAAACTCTCTGTGGTTCCTAGAGAATTGGTGGCCTCTTTCCCTTGGATCTGAATCCTTTGGGTGGCAGTGTTATATGTCCTTAATCAAAAGAAGAGAGTCAAGGCAGATACATAGCCAATAGGAGTAGCTCTCAAGCCTCAGCCTCTCCAGGAAGACTTCCCTTCTTCCTGATCAACTGAGCTATACAGTAATTTCAGTGATACTAGTCATGACCACAAAGATAGATAGGCTTACTGAATAAACTTTTGACTCATACGTAGAATAGAATTAACCAATGTATAATTAAATATTGGACATGGGGCAACACATTCAGCTTCTCTAGGGTCTGGCAGCCCACAAACCAGGAATTTTAGAAAAGACACTATATAACCCCATAGGCTATTCTTTCTCCTACCCTTCCCCCACAGAGAACAAAGGGGCTCATCCAATAAAACAGAGTTCCCAAATGCTATTCTCTTCATGGCCTGGAGAATTCCCAGTCATGTTAGTTCAGGGATGTAGGAACTTGGGGATAATTTGGTTCCTTTTGATTCTTTGGTTCCTTGCTCCTGGCTACTGTCATGCCTTCAGCCTCTCCTGCTTTGCCATTTGCCTGATGAGCCAGTTCCTGCCCAAACACACAGCAGTTCTATCACTCCTGGAGCTTGATAGGCAAGCTATAGCAGTCTTTTTTCATCCCATTCACCAGCACTAATGACAAAATGCAGTAATTTTTTCAGTCCTCATCCTCTTTGACCTTTCTACAGCATTTGGTTCATAAACTACTATGGTAACCCTCCAGGGTTACCTTTAGGATCCTGAGTTGAGTTATATACAGGAAGTTATGACTATGGTTGGCCCTTCAAGTCTGGGAAAAACTCCTAGACCTATCAAAGTGAGTTTGAGTTGGGATGATTGGAGAGAGACAGAGAGAGAGAGAGAGAGAGAGAGAGAGAGAGAGAGAGAGAGAGAGAGAGAGAGAGAGAGAATAAGAGAGAATTTGGTAGCCATACCCAGGTTGCATCTTTTTCACTTTTTATCCTTTTTAACCCTTCTGCAGCATGTAAACCCCCAATAAGGTCTATTTTTAGGATCCCCAAGGATTGAATAGTAGCCACAGCGATCATAGCTGTGACTAATGTTCTCCTCCACACCCCTCACAATTATCAACTCTGGAAAAAATACCAGACCTGAGTACAGGTTGAGGTATATGAATCAGCCCAGAGAAAGTGGATACAGTTGCTACACCTAGGCTATACCTTTTTAGGTCCTCATCCTCCTTGACCTTTCTGTAGTATTTGACATCGTAGACCACGCTGTCCTTTTGGATGCTCCCATTTTTCTCTTCTGTCCTTCTGTACTCTCGAATAAAATGGCATTTCTCCCTTTGCAGGCATGTCTGCATCATTTTGAACTAATGCCACTCTTTGGCTCTTAGGGCCTTGTTATCATGGACATACCCATCTTCAGGGTCTCTGTGTCAGAGAAACACATTACATGCTTGTCAACTGAGCCATGAGCTTATGAAGTAACCTAAGATAGGACCATAAATATACTGTTACACCAAGATTTGAGCAAAGAGGGAATTGTGGTTCAAGAAGATAACTGGCAATGATGTGAAAGTTTTGAGGGAAGAGAAAGAAGAGGGGACGGGAAGAATTATCAGAAGACTATTCTGTTAGTACAGGAAGGTGGTAATGAGGGTCATCACAGTTGTAGTAGCAACAGTAATTAGGGGCAACTAGATGCTTCAGTGGATAGAGTTCTCAGCCTTGAGTCAGGAAGACCTGAGTCGAAATCCAGCTTCAGATACTTAGCGTGTGACTCTGGACAAGTCATTACAGTTTCCTCATTTGTAAAATGAGAATAATAATAATGTCTACCTCTCAGGGTTATTGTGAGGAGCAAATGAAATAATACTTGTAAAGTGCGTAACACAGTACTTGGCACCTAGTAAGCATTATATTAATGTTAGCAATTATTGTTGTTATTATTATTATTAATAAAGAAGAAGGGACAAGTGGGAGAGATAGTTTTTAACAGCATAAAATAAAATATATAGGATCACAAAGTAAACCAAAGATTACTGAAAATCAAAATGTCATTTTTCCCCATCCACATTCAAGGATCCCATGAGATGTATCTACAAACCACTTAAAGGTCTATGGATCTCAGCTTAAGAGCCCCTGGACTAGTTGAATTCTAATCAAAGCTCGATTCTCACTCTAAATCTATGATCTAGCATAATACATACATGACCCCCTGCCATTTGGATTTCATTCTTCTATTTAAATGGAGTAATGATCCTGAGTATTAACATTTTGACCTTTTGTACTATGGTCTCGTAGACACTGGGCTACATGCGGCTGACACTTCATTCCTAAGCAACAAAATTCGGACACAGATTGACCATTGTGTAACTCAAAAATGTATCTTGATAGTGACCTAGTTTTGTAACCAAGACAATCCAGATTTTCTTTGGCATTAATCCTGGTTTCCTCTACTGGACTTTGTCATCTCTCCATATCCCACTCTAGTACAGTGGGTTCTTAGCTACCTTCAGTTTGTATCTGCTTCTGGGGATCTTATATCTTAACTTCCATCCCCCTCTCTTACTCTTACTGACATCTTTAGCTTGTGTTGGAGAAGGAAATGGCAAACCATTCCAGTATCCTTGCCAAGAAAACCCCAAATAGGGTTAGGAAGAGCCAGATACAACTGAAAAAAACTGAACAACACCACTTTCTAAGAGTCACTCTCTAAGAGCCTCAACATTGGCTGCTGGCCATTAAATACTCATTTCCTGAAGTACTTCAATTAAATACCCATTTCCTAAAGTGCTTCTGTTAGTTACACCACCATTCATTCAATGTCCCACGTTTCAAGAAGAGCTCTGACCCTGACATTATCACAAATCCTAATTACTTCAACACAGTACCGACTTTATTAGAACTCTTATGTCTTTGTGAAGACTTCAAGATATTGAGAATCAATTCAATTTGATAAGCAATTTTTTCAAAATGTATCTTGGCTTTCCCCACCTCCCATTACTCAAAAGCTAAGAAGGCAGATTGTATCATAGTAAGAGAATGATCTAGGACACAGGCAGCTAGGACTCAACCTTCACTCTCTGTCTACCACTTATAATCAATATGGATCCTTATTCCATTGACAGTCTCACCCTGATCTTATCTGTCCAGGGCTTTGTTATGTTTTGCTGCTTCTGCACTGGACTGAATATTTCATCCCAAAGCATTTTATCCTATATTTATCTTTTTTTTTAGATAAAAAAAAGATGAAACCTCCTGGTCCAAATTTGACAGGATTTTCCTTATGGCAAACTAGAAACATCTGTGAGTTTCCCAGGTTAGAGTTGGTAAGAGAAGGAGCTAGGCACATCCCTGTCTTGAGCTCACAGGGAAGGCAAATGGCTCTTTCCTTCTGAGAAGTGGTGGTCGTGGAACACTTCCCAGTGAAACACTTGTAAGGTTCATAAAGTCATTGAGTGACATAAATTGTCATTGAGTGAAAAGAAAAAAAAGTTGGCAGGCACATTTCTGGTTTGTATTTTCTGCAACTTCTTAATGTGTTTTAAATTTTCTCTATATTATGATAATCATAAAAAGTTAAAATATTTAAACAGAGTTCTACTTGATCCCAGAGTTTGATTTGTATGCTTAATTAGTTCCCAAACATATGGTTCAGAGCTTCTTACAAAAACAGGGTAATGAATCAAGGTATATTTTAGTAGTGGATTAAATGATGTTATAGAGATATCCAATCCCATCTTAAAGGCCTTAAGAACCAGCCCATGATCTGTGCTGGGAGTCTTTCCTGACATCTGTTTTAAAGACATCTCCAAAACCTTCCAATGACCACATAATAAAACAAAACTCTATAATGAGATAGATGTCAAGCATTAAGATATTTAGAATTCAACATTACATAAGGAATGAATAGCATTAGGACAGCAGAAGTTCTACAGAAGCCAGAAGTGGTTAGTTTAAAGGGATTCTCACATATGTGGGAGAGTGCTGGAACCAGCTCAAACAGTGTGAAGCTCATTGTTAAATTTTCAGTATGAGCATTTATACCTTGGAAATTAACAGTCTCTACAAATTAAGACCTGATTTGTTGTTTTGTTGATCATCTAGACTTAAGAAAGTAATGGAGGAAATGTTAATAATAAAGATTAGACTTAAAAAGCATGTTATAGATACATTTCCCACTTCCATCCAACCTCCCAGAGCTGGTTGTTAAACATTTACCAGTAAACCTCTTTGCACATAGGTAATAGTCTTGAAAACCATTTGGAAATGTCCAGGTAGACTCCAATCAGGAAGTTATCTGGCAGGCTTTGGAAAGGCTGAGCAGCTTAAATTAAGGAGTGTTTTTCTCTTTCATTCATTTCTCTCAGTACTAGAACATTAGGTACTTAGGGAGATGTAATCACTTTTTTCAGGTCACAAGGGAACAGAACATTTAAGATGCTATTAACGACTCATGATTCAATAGATGTACTTCTGAAAGTTGTTTTTCTAGTTGTAATGAAGGGTTGCCCTGAGTCACTGACACTGCGTGTGTGTATATATACAAGTGTGTATGTGTGTATGACATAGTTGAGCTCATACTCCTTTTGAACAGTGTCATATGATTGCAAGATGGTTTCTTAGAATTAAATATGGTCACCTGTAGTGACATGGTCACAGTTCCCATTAGAGCGTAAAGTTAAATGAACAGGTGCAGACCCCATGATATTCCTTCATTATCACTGTATTTTCACCAGATTAGGTGAAATAAAATACATAAGGCTTTATGGAGAACAAAGATATGCTGGAGATTGTCAGAAACAGGACAGTGTGTCATGAACAGAATAGGTGAAGGAACTAGGGATATTTCTCTCACAGAAGAGAAGCATTGATGGGAATATGATAGCTGTCTTCAAATATTAGAAGGGCTATTGTGGATTCACATAACCAACAAGCCTTTATGAAGAACCTACTATGTGCTAAGAACTGGGGATACTATGGGAAAAAATTAAACCATTTTTGACCTCAAGAATCTTATATACTGTTGAAGAAACAACATGTACAAATATGTCTATACACATATATGTATATGTATATATTTGTAAATTCAAAGTAGTATAGGGAGAGGAGGCACTTGCCACAGTGGGGATCAAGAAAGGTCTCCTGTAGGAGGACTCACTTTAGGTGAGCTTTGAAGGAAGTGAGAGATTCTAAGAGGCAAGGAGTAAGGAAAGGAGTGCATTTCTGACACAGGTCAAAGCATGTACAAAAAACTCAAGAATGGAAAGCTATGGCAGTGATGCCAGTTTTCCTGGACCAGAGAGGGGTGAAAAGGAGGGTAATAAGTCCATGAAGGTTGGAACTAGAGTATGAAGGCCTATAAAAGTCCAACAGAACAGTTTGGTTTTTGTCTTAGAGGTACTAGGGAACCAGTGGAATTGTTTGAGCAGGGGATTGACATGGTCAGACCTGGGCTTTAGGAATATCCTTTTGGCAGCTATGAAGGATGGGCTGGGAATACCTGTGTGAGAGTGACTGTTTAAAAAACTGTTTTTGCAATAGTCAAGGCAGTAAGTGTTGAGGCTAAACTTAGGTTCTGACTGTGTAACTGGAGAAAAAAGAATGGATATGAGAGGAATTATGGAGGTAGAATCAACAGGATGTGGTAACTGGCTAAGAGGGAGGGTGAAAGAGAATGAAGAATTGAGAATGACTCTAAGGCTTCAAACTTGGGTGACTAACTGGAAGAATGGCAGTACTTTGACAAAAGACAGGAAAATAGGAAGAAGGGTTGGTTTGGGGAGAGCAATAATGCTAGCTATAGCCATAAGACAAGAAAAAAGAAATTGAAGGAATAGAAATAGGAAATGAGGAAACAAAACTATCACTCTTTGCAGATGATATGACGGCATACTTAGAGAACTCAAGACAGTCAACTAAAAAACTAGTCAAAACAATTAACAACTTTAGCAAAATTGCAGGATATAAAATAAACCCACAGAAATCACCAACTTTTCCATATATTACTAACAAAACTCAGCAGGACAAGATAGAAAAAGAAATTAGACTAACTGCAGGGAGTATAAAATAATTGGGAGTCTACCTGCCAAGACACACACACAGGAACTATATGAACATAGTTACTAAACACTCTTCACACAAATAAAGGCAGATAAATATTGCAGAAATATTAATTGCTCCTGGATAGGCCAAGCCACTGTAATAAAAATGATAATACTACCTAAATTAATTTGCTTATTCAGTGCCACATAGCAAAGAATTCTTTTATAGAGCTAGAAAACTAATAATAAAATTCATGTAAGGGAACAAATGGTCAAGAATATCAAGGGGATCACTGAAAAAAAGTGAAGGAAAGCAGCCCAACAGTTTCAGATTTCTAACTATACTACAAAATGGTAGTCATCAAAACAATTTGATACGGGATGAGAAGTAGAGTGGTTGACCAATGAACTATATTAGGCACCTGATATACAGAAGTAAATGACCACAGCAACCTAGTGTTTGATAAACACAAAGATCCAAGCTCCTGGGGCAAGAACTCACTAGCCAACAAAAACCGCTGGGAAAACTAAAAAGCAATCTGACAGAAACTACACATAGATTAATATCTCACATGAGTATACCAAGATGAGTTTTTGAATATGGGTATATGATACAGACATAAATGATGATATCATAAGCAAATTAGGGAAGCGTGGAATAAATTGCCTGTCAGATCTATAGATAAGGGAAGAATTCATAACCATATGAGGGATGGAGAGGATTCCAGGAGGTAAAATGAATAATTTTGATTACATTAAAATTTTACATATTTACACAAAACTAATGCAGCCAAAATTAGAAAGAAAGCAGGAAACTAGGGGGATTTTTACAATGACTTTCTCTGATAAAGGTCTCATTTTTCAACTATGTAAATTTATAAAAAAAAAAAACAAGATCTATTCCCCAATTGATAAATGATCAAAAAATAAACTGGCAGTTTTCAGAAGAAGAAATCAAAACTATCAATAAGCATATGAAAAAATGTTCTGAATCACTAATTATTAGAGAAATGCAAATTAAAGCAACTCTGAGGTACTACCTCACATCCTCAGATTGGTTGACATAACAGAAAAGGAAAGTGACAAAGTAAACTAATACACTGTTTGTAGAGCTATGAACAGATCAAATCATTCTAGAGAACAATTTGAAACTATGCCAAAGGAATATAAAACTGTAAATGCTGTTTGACCCAGCAACACCACTACTAGATTTGTACCCCAAAGAGATAAAAGAAAAAGGAACAGGACCCTTAGATACAAAAGTGTTTATAGCAGCTCTTTTTGTGGTAGCAAAGAATTGGAAACTTTTAGTATGCAAATGGAATGGGAAATGGCTAAACAAGTTGTGGTACGTGATTGCTGGGGAATATTATTGTGCTTTAAGAAATGATGAAGGGAATGGTTTCAGAAAATCCTGGGAAGACTTATATGAACTGATACAAGGTGAAGTAAGCAGAACTAAGAGAAAATTACACACAGTAAGAGCAGTGTTGTAACAATAATCAACTGTGAAAGACTTAGATACTTTGATCAATTCAAGGCCCATGACATCTCCAAAGGAATCGTGATGGAAAAAGCTATCCATCTCCAGAGAGAGAATTGATGAACTCTTCGTGCATGTTGAAGCAAATTTTCTTTCATTTTCAAATTTTTCTTGCCTTTTTTATCCCACAACATGGCTAATGGGGAATATATTTTGTACAACTTCATATGTATAATGGGTATCATATTTCTTGCTTTCACAAGAAGGGGTGGAAAGGGTGGAGGGAAGGAGAGAGTTTGGAACTGAAAATTAAAATTGAAAAAGAATTATAGCAAAGAATTGAAAACTGAGGAGCTACCTATCAGTTGGGGAATTGTGACCAAGTTATGGTATATAAATGTGATCAAATACTATTGTGCAGTAAGAATAATAAAGACGATAATTCCAGAGAAACCTGGGAAGACTTGCTTGAACTGATGAAGAGGGAAGTGAACATAACCAGGATAACAATTTGTACAACGACATTATTACAAAGGCAAACAACTTTGAAAGACTTAGGAATTCTGATCAGCAAAATTACTAACCATGATTCCAGAGGACTAATGATGAAATGTGTTACCAGCCTTCAGACAGAGATAAAAGACTCAGAAAACAGATTTTTTAAACATGGCTAATGCAGGAATTTGTTTTGTTTGACTAGACATGTTTGTGAAAGGGGCTTTGTTTTTCTTTTTTTTTCTCAGTGAGGATAGGGGTGAAGTAAGGAGAGAGAAAGGAAAAAAAATTTCTAAATAAAAAATTAAGTAGAAGTAGAAAAAGTTTGAAAACTGTCAAGAGTAATGCTTTTAATACATTTCACCAATGCACATGCTCATAATATCCATGGAATGAATAGATACTATGAGTGGAACAATGCATTCAGTGAGCCTTTGGAAGACGAGCTTATAAATTAACGCTTAGGTTTAGTGATGAAAAAGCAGTTATTTTATCTACTTGTCAAATAATCTACAGAACACTAAATGTAATAGAGTAAATGTAAAAGTATAACAGCAGGATAGTGACTGGCCTCAGAAACATTTCTTTCTGATCTCCCCTTGAACGAGAAGAATGATTTTTCTATGAAAGTAATAATAACATTACAATGGGATTTACAAAGTTATTTCTTCCAAATCTCACAATAATATTGTGAGATATCTACTATTGGTTATTATTGGCCCATTTTCCTTTTGGTTAAATTGAGGCTCAAAGAGCTTGAGAGGTTAAGTAGATGTGGCTTGATCAACTGGTCAGTGCATTATTTTCTATCAGCCACATTTCTGATTATATGAATACTCAATGGATTCTTGTCAAATTGAATCATAAATTCCATCTTCCTCCACACTCTACCTTGTAACCCCAAGTTGAAATAGTTGAATTGTTCAAAAAAGATATGTTGCAGGATTTATTGATGTGTATATGGAACACTTTGTTGGAAGAGAGTCTTTAAAGCAGTGTTTCACACTACCAAATCAAATGCCTTTTTATAATCAACAAACAATAAGTAAAATGGGTGTTATATTCTCTACATCTTTCAGTCATCTACAGTCATTCTTTACATCATTTATAACATGGTAAATACATGATTTGTTGTAGAACAACAATTACAAAAGCCTGTTTGTTCCCTCATCAAGCTTGCTCTCACTATATGTTCAGCCAATTTTCACAAAAGTTTTGTGTAACAGTGTAGATAAATATATAGAGCAATAGTTATTGACATTCTCTCAACAAGTTTAAAAATATTAATTAGTTTTACAAGCTTTTTCATGCCTTTGATATCTTTTTTTCTTGTTGATACTTTGTGAATTGATCCCTCAACTCATAATTGTGTCACTTCCAACACAGATCTATTCAGCATATCCTTGGTCTAATACATCTGCTTTTCTCTTATTCATTCTCTTTAATGCCATTTCTCTGTCCCATAGAAACACATACAAATCCAGATGTTACAGTTTAAGAATAGTGGTCCTACTGTCCTTGATGGTGAAGATAGTTACAAAAATATTTACATTTCCTAATTAATATTAATGCAAAAATTGTAAATAAAATACTAGCAAAGAAATCACAGCAATATATTACAAGGATCATACACTATGACCAGGTGGGATTTATACCAGGGATGTAGGGCTGGTTCAATGTTGGGAAAACTATCAGCATAATTAACCATATCAATAACAAAACCAACAGAAATCACATGGTTATCTCAATAGATGCAAAAAAATCTTTGACAAAATACAACACCCATTCCTATTAAAAAAAATTAGAGAGTATAGGAATAAATAGAGCTTATCCTAAAGTGATCAGTAGTATTTATCTAAAACGATCAGCAAGGATTCTCTGTAATGGGGATAAGCTAGAAGCCTTCCCAATACAATCAGGGTGAAGCAAAGATGCCCATTATTACCTCTATTATTTAACATTGTTCTAGAAATGTTAGCTGTAGCAATAAGAGAAGAAAAAGAAATTAAAGGAATTAATATAGTAAGGAAACAAACTATCACTCTTTTCAGAGGATGTGATGTTATACTTAGAAAATCCCGGAGAATCGATGGAAAAACTACTTGAAATAATTAACAACCTTAGCAAAAGTGCAGGCTACAAAATAAACCCATGTAAGTCATAAGCATTTCTATATATCACCAACAAAGTCCAGCAGCAAGAGATAGAAAGAGAAATTCCACTTAAAATAACTGTAGACAATATATGAAATACTTGGGAGTCTACCTGCCAAGACAAATGCAGGAACTATATGAACACAACTATAAAATACTTTTCACACACAGATATAACAGTTGGAAAAAATATTAATTGCTCATGGGCCAAGACAATACAATAAAAATGACAATTCTGCCTAAATTAATCTACTTATTCAGCGTCATACCAAACCATCAAAATATTATTTTGTAGAGCTAGAAAAATGGTAACAAAATTAATCTGAAAGAACAAAAGGTCAAGGGATCAAGGGAAGCAATGAAAAAATGCAAAAGAAGGTGATCTAGCCATACCATATCTCAAACTGTGATGTAAAGTGGTAATTATCAAAACAATCTGGTATTGGCTAAGAAATAGAGTGGTGGATCAGTGGAATACATTTGGTACAAATTACATTGTAGTAAATGATCATAGTAATGTAATATATGATAAACCCAAAGATCTAAGCTTTTGGAAGAAAAACTCATTATTTGACAAAAACTCCTGGGAAAACTGGAAGATAGTGTGGCAGAAACTAGACCAACATCTTATGCCATATGCCAAGATAAGGTCAAACTGGGTACATCATGTACATATAAAGGGAGAAAGCATGGAATAGTTTATCTGCCAGATTTGTGAGAAACATGCTCACCCTAGAAAAACAAAACTCATTGTGAAGCCAGGAAAGTTCTCATTTTATGTTTACTTTACATTCCTAGTGAATGGGTAACTCACTAATAGAGTACACTTACTTAGACAAATGCAATGCTTTTTATGCTGTTTCCAATTCAAATTTCCCCTCTTGCTCTCCATTGGCTAGATGCAACCTCCTAAACTGCCCACTTCATGTTCTCTTACTTGATATGTTCTCCCTTAAACAGTTCGTTAAGCATGTGTACAAACTTCTGACCTTATACCTGATCAGAAGCCTGGTCCTGCTAGATCACAGCTCTTATTAATACCAGTCATCTCTGACTTTCTGTTATCACTCAAAGCTGAGAGGAGTTTTAATCCTGTGGAAATAGAATTTTTTCTTTTGTTTCCCACAGATTGATGAACAAGTTAAGAATTTAAGACCAAAGAAGATATAGAGAGCATTACAAACTGTAAAATGGATAACTTCAATCATGTAAAATTAAAGTTTTTACACAAACAAAATCAACGCAACCAACATTATAAGGAAAGCAGAAAACTGGGGGGAAATTTTGCAATAATTATCTTTGATAAAGGTCTCATTTCTCAAATATATAGAGAATTGAATCAAATTTATAAGAATACAAGTCATTCTCCAATTGCTAAATGGTGAAAGGATATGAACAGTTTTTGGACAAAGAAAGCAAAGCTATCTATAGTCATAAGAAAAAAATGCTCTAAATCACCATTGATCAGAGAAATGCAAATTAAAACAATTCTGAGGTCCAATCTCACACCTATCAGATTGGCTAATGTGACAGAAAAGGAAAATGTTGGATATTGGAGAGGATGGGGAAAACTGAGACACTAAGTCCTTGTTGGTGGTATTGTGATTTGCAGCTATGCCAAAAGGGCTATAAAACTGTCCATACCTTTTGATCCAATAATGCCTCTTCTAGGTCTATATCCCAAAAGACATCCAAAAAAGGGGAAAAGGCCTATTTGTAGGAAAAATACTTATAGCTGCTCTTTTTGCAGTGGCTAAGAATTGGAAATCAAAGGGATGCCCATCAATTGGGGAATGGCTAAACAAGCTGTGGTATGTGATTGTAATGGAATATTATGTGCTATAAGAAATGACAAGCAGAATGATTAAAAGAAAACCTGGAAAGATATACATAAAGTGATGCATAGATATACATAAAGTGATGCATAGTGAAGTGAACAGAACCAGGAAAACATTGTACACAGTAACAACAATATTGTTTGATGAATTATGAATGACTTAGCTATTCTCAGCAATACAATGATCCAAGACAATTCCAAAGGACTAATGATGAAGCATACTATCCACCTCCAGAGAAAGAATTGAATACAGACTGAAGCATACTTATTTTTCATTTTCTTTCTTTCATTTTTTTTTCTTTTGAGTCTTCTTGTACAAAATGACTAATATGGAAATGTTTTACATAATTATACTATATAATCTACATTTGATTGCTTTCCATCTCAGGGAGGGGGAAGGAAAAGGATAGAATTTGGGACTCAAAACTTTAAATAAAAATGTTTTTAAAAATTGGAAAAAAATATTTGCAGATCTTTTCCTTTTTTCTCTTTTTTGCTCATCTTCTTTCCATTTTCATCCTTAAACGTCCTGTGGATGACTTTGCTTAGTTGAATCTCTTACCCAGTTTTCTTTAAACTGCTTTTTCCTTTACTGATTTTCTCTGCTTATTGAGGCAATACTGTTCATACTCATCCATCTTCTTTAGAAGATTTTATAAGCAAGTTTATATTCTGCACCAGTATTGCCTTTGGCTACAATCTCTCTTTGCTTGGAAAGTAAGCCAAGTATTTTCTTACTAAGGCAATTTTAAACTTTTAAAATTCTCCTTGTTAGGAAAATTGATTTACATTGGTTAAACTTTGATATAAAATTATTTTAATTGATGTTGATGTCATTTCTGCTGTCCATGTCCCATTTTTCATTACCAATTACTTATTTAAATAGTTCTGGATTGAGTTGTTTCAATTGCATGCCATATCTTTTCTTTCATTATTATTCCTTTTCCTGGCTTTTTACTCATTCTTATCTTTTCTCCGACAAAGGGGTAGCCTAATTGTACACAGACAGCTGAGTCAGAGATGATTTCCACACCAATAATGAGTCCTTTCCTGCCTATTAAAATATAATCAGCTGTATTATGTGTGATGTTATTTCAAGTCCTAGTGTTTGTAAAATAAAACAAAACAAAACATGAAGAGCATGGGCCCTATAAAATATTTACACTTTTATTAACCTTCATTGTAATAACAATATGTTTGTATAATACTTTTTTTCAGCTTTTTAAAGTTCTTTTATATGCATTAACTAATAGGTCCAGCCATATTTCTCACAGGACACTCTATATGCTGCCTTTCATATTGGCTGTTCACTAGGCCTGGAATGTTCTCCCTTGCAACCTTTGACTTAGAATTCCTGGCTTCCTTTAAGACTCATCAATTGTCATCTCCTTCAGGAAGCTTTTCTTAGTCACTCCGTCTGCTAATGCCACCCTGCTATAAGGTTACCTTTTATCCACTCTGTATACCTATTTATCTTCTTTATACTGATTTATATGTTATCTTCTTCATTCGAATATGCACCCATAGAGAGCAGGGATTATTCTTGCTCTTTCTTTGAATCCTTAACCCTTAGTAAAGTGTCAGGCACAGTGTTTAATAAATACATGTTGATTGATTATTAATTCTGTTTTATAAATGAGGCAACTGAGGCTCAGGAGGGCTGGGTAGTTTGTCCTCATTTTCTGTGATTGCTAGTGCTTCCTCTCTCGTCCACCATCAGCTTATATTTACTTTGTATGAATTTTGTCTTATGTGAATGCAAGTACTTTCCTCCATAGCAAAAAATATGCTTGAGGATAGGGATTATTTGGGGGTTTCGTTGCAATTTTTCCCCAGTGCCTAAAACAATACATGACACCTAATACTTGCTGGTATTATTCAGTTGTGTCTGACTCTTCATGACCCCATGAACCACAACACTCCAGATCCTTCTATCCTCCACTATCTCAAAGTCTGTCCAAGTTCATGTTCATTGTTTCCATGACACTATCTATTTATCGAACTCTATCTATCTATCTATCTATCTATCTATCTATCTATCTATCTATCTATCTATCTATCTATTGATCTGTCTATCTATCTCATCCTATGCTATCCCCCTTTTCTTTTGCCTTCAATCTTCCCCAACATCAGGGTCTTTTTTAATAGTCCCATCTTCTCATTATGTAGCCAAAGTATGTCAGCTCTTTCACCATAGGTCCTTGGACAAATCATGTAACTTCTCTGTGTCTTAACTTCTCATCTGTAAAATGAGGGAGCTGGACTAAAGAAGTCCTCTGAGTCCTCTGAGGTTTAAATTTATGATCCTTTAGATGTTTTATAGATATGTAAGATCTTTCCTTCTGTCTTTGGTCTCCTTGGGGTATATCTTCAATAGTGGTATCACTATGTCAAAGGATATGTACAGTTTAGTGACTTTTCCAAATGGTTTTCCAGAAGAGTCAGATAAGTTGAGACTTCTACCAACAGTCCATCAGTATTCTTATCTTCCCACAGATTTTCTAACACTTAATCATTTTCATCTTTTGATAGGTGTGCGGCGAAACCTGAGAGAGATGTCTTACCTTTAATTTCTCTTATTAATTACTCATTGGAAGCATTCTTTTACATAGTTGTTGATATTTTGTCAATTGCCCTCATATACCTTAACCACTTTTTGTTGAGCCTCAGTTTCCTCATCTGTAAAATCAAGGAATTGTACCACATGGTATTTCTGCTGACCTCTAATCTCATTTCTCCATTTACCTTAAAGAGATCTCGAATTGGATGTCCAGTAGACATCTTAAATTCATTATGTGTAAAATGGAACTTAATATCTTTTCCCCTAAACCTGTCTCTCTCCTCCACCCCACCTTCTCTATGATTGTAGAGGGCAACATTGTCTTCCTAGTCTCTCAACCTCACAACCTAGGAGTCTTCCTGGAGTCTTCACTATCTGTCACAACCCTCCCACCACCATATCTGCACTTTTGACAAGGTCTGTCTATTTTACCTTTGCAACATCTCTCATATAGACCCCCTTCTCTCTTCTAACACTGTCCCCACTCTAGGGCAGACCATCTTCACCTCATATTTTGACTACTGCAAAAGCTGTTGGTGGGTCTATCTGCCATAAGTCTCTCCTCCAGTCCATCCTCCATTCATCCACTAAAGTGATTTTCCTGAAGTACAGATCTGATCATGTCACTGCAACCTGCCCCCCCCCTCAATAAACTGCAGTGGCTCTTTATTGCCTCCAAGAGCAAATCAAAGTGTTCTGTTTGGTATTGAAATCCTTTCAAAGTCTATACCCCTCATATCTTTCCAGTCTCTTTACACCTTACTCCCCGACATGTACTTTTTGATCAAGTGCTGCCGATCTCCTGGCTACTCCACCAACAAGATACTCTTCCTCCCAGCTCCAAGCCTTTTCCCTGACTGTCTCTCATACCTGGAATGCTCTCCCTTCTCTACGCTGCCTCACTGACCTTTTAGGCTTCCTTTAAGCCCTAAAGTCTCACTTCCTACATTCGTGTAGGAAGGCTTCTTTTGGCCTTTCTCAATCCCTCTTGATTCCAGTTGTTGTTCAGTCATCTCTGACTCTTTGTGACCATACTGCCCATGGGGTTTTCTTGGCAAAGATACTGGAGTAGTTTGCCATTTCCTCCTCCAGGAGATTAAGGCAAACAGAGGTTAAGTGATTTGCCCAGGGTCACACAGCTAGTAACTATCTGAGGTCAGATTTGAACTTAGTAAGATGAGTCTTCCTGACTCTAGACCCAGTGCTCTATCCACTGAGCCACCTAGCTGCCTTAAGTCCAGTACCTTCCTTCTAATAATTATCTTTTATTTATCCTGAATATAGCTTGCTTTGTACGTGTTCATTTGCATGTTGTCTCCATCATTAGATTGTAAGTTCCTTGAGACCAGGGACTGTCTATTGCCTCTTTCTATATCCCTAGTGCTTAGCACAGTGCCTGGCATACAATAGGTGCTTAATAAGTGTTCACTGATCAATTAATTATTACTTCCAACTCTAAAATTTTATAACTTCTAAGTGTGTGTTAAAGGTGGGGAGCTATACAAGTATAGCCCCTCCCCTCTTCCCGGACACACATGCACCTAGAGGGGACATGAATTCTCATTGGAGTATGATTTAAGAACCGGTAGGCACGTTGTATACTGTAATTGCCAGGTGACTGAAAAAATTTGGCCCATAACTTTAACTTAGTGGATGTTGCTGATGGTGTGCATGTATTCTTGAGTCAGATTCACACTGAATTTCCTTTAACTGCAGTGTAATTTGATAAGCTGAGTGTGTTGCACTCAATCTGTTTCTTTCCAATTCATTCTAAATGTCAAGGATAATAAATCTGCCCGGCAGTAGGTAAGGTCTAGCTAAAATGGCCTGGTGTATCAAATGTACATAGAGGACCAAACGGAGCCCACATGCTTATATCATCATTGCTACATGCCTTCCAATCATTGCAGTTGGCATCTGACATTCTGCTGAGCTGAAGTCGTGTCCAAGGCAAGAGGAAGGGATGTTTTTAAAGGAGCAGAGTGTTATCAAGATGGCACATCATAATGTTAACCATCTCCATCAGGCTGGTGCAAAGAGTAGGCCTTCGATTCCACATTTCCCAGCACTTTGAAGAACTGATGGTAGTGATAATAGCAATAAGAAGAGGCAGCCTAGAACAGAGAATAGAGGACCAGCCTTAAGGTCGGAAGACTTGGATTCAAGTCCTTCCTCTGAATAATACTAACTGCACAGACAGGTCATTTAGCTTTTCAGTACCCTGGCCAACTCTCTAAGATTATCAATTACATATAAATTGCAAAGCTATATCAAAGGAGGAAATTTCAATATTCAGAGTTCCTCAAACTGATAAAATTACATACCCAGGCATTAATGATAATGGCAATATTTCTATATTACTTTATGGTTTATAAATGAATTCAAATATTTCTTTGGCCTCTCACAGTGATTCTTAAGTTTAATTTAAGATTTATCAGTAGTACAAATATAAGTAATTTAAGATTAATAAATAATACTAATATTACTTATTACTAATTACTTATTAATATAAGCAATTTAAGATTAATAAGTAACATATTACTTATTACTAATATGAATGATTTATGATTAATAAGTGATATTAATATTACTTATTACTAATATAAATAATTTAAGATTAATAAGTAATAATATTATTTTCTCTATTCATTATGAGGCTTTGAGAAATGAAGTGGCTTACTCAGTTACAATGACAGAGAGGGACTAAGTCTTTTAATAGCAAATCTATCACCAATTTCTCCTTTGTTCCTTTGAATAAGAAGGATAAGCACAGATGTGTCAAAGAAATCACTTGGAAGGGTTCAAATTGGTTCATCATGATTGTGCATAGTATGGTATAATGGAATTAGCACTGACCCTAGAGTCAAACCCTGCCCTGGGTTCAGATCCTGCCCCTTTCACTAAACACTTGTCTGACCTTGAGTAAGGCATTTAACTTCTCTAGATCTCAGTTTCCTCATCTATAAAAAGAGGAGGTCTGTGGATTTTTTTAACAAAAAAATTGATAATTGCATTTGAATATAATTGATTTCCATTGTAATCCTATGTATCTTATTGTGTGCACTGAATAATGCTATTCTGAGAAGGGATCCATGGACTTTAGCAGACTGCAAAAGGAGTCTATGGCACCTGTTCTAGACGGTTCCCGAGGTTCTTTCTAGCTTTAGAACTCTAACCCATGATGCTATTTGAGGCCTGATCATAGAATCAAAGTCCTAGACCTGGAAGGGAACTTGAGGATGACTTAGTCCAAAACCTTATTTTACAGATGAGGAAACTGAGATCAAAAGGTTTATTGGGTTGGGTTGGGCTGAGAAGTGACTTGTCTAAGGTGACATAGCTAATGGGTAGCCAGAACAAGAACTGGATCTCAAGCATCTGACTCCAGTTTTCTTTCTATCTTAAGTACTGATTTCTGTCAAAATTCCTGGATTGTGAGTTCCTTTTTTCCTTTGGCTCTCTAGGAATAAACTTCTTGCCCAACAGTGTTCTGAACAGTCCTTAAAAAGTCACCTTGGAATTTACTCCTGTCTTTAATATAAGAAAACGCGTTAGATTCATGTGTCCACCCACTGACCCAACCTTGCTCTCCTCCTTCCTGGCCAGGATCCACTAATAAGTCATTTGGCAATATAGACAAACATAGTCCAGAGGTATTGGGGTAGGGTGGGAGGGTGCTAACAAAACCTCATTATTATTTTTATTTTAGTGAAAAAAAATCTCATTATTTTGTACACCACTAATTAATACCTGTAATGATTCTTAGGGCCCGTATTGATATTTGCTCTTCTTCACCCCCTCCTTCGTTCAATTTTTTTTTCTGAGAAAATGCAGTTTCATAGTCTAAGCAAGCAAGGTTGGGTGATCTTTAAAACTACCTGAATGGATGGATGAATGAAGCATTTATTAAGTGCTTACTATGTGCAAGTGCCAGCACTATGCTAAGCATATTCCAAATGCTTAGTTAGTATTCCAAACTAATAGAAACGTCAGACAGGCCCTGCTCTCAGGGAATTCTCATTCTAATGGGAGAGACAACACATATGGAAGGTTTCAGCTACAAGTCACATGGGGAGGACCCAGGTAATACTTCTTTAGTGCCATTTCCATTGATAAAATCATATCAGTTTCTGATGTTGAACCATTTGACAATGCCAAGGATTTTGGGGACAATAACTTTCTTTTCTAGGTCTTTAATATATGTGATTGTAGCACCTATAAAGGCAGTTGCCCGCTCCACAGCAGATAATTCCCAAGGATGATGGGGTTGGAGTCATTGATTTTCCCACGGCTCTTGGATTCAAGGTCCTGGGATGTCTACATCAGGGTCAGAGGAGACATGGTGATCAAAGTAGTGGTGGTGGTTTGACTTGCTTGAGACATACTCTCTTCTCCTCTCCCCTCTTCCCTCCCTTCCCCTCTCCCCTCCCCTCTCCCCTCCTCTCCCCTCTCCCCTCTCCCCTTCTCTCCCCTCTCCCCTTCCCTCTCGTCCCCTCTCCTCTCCTCTCCTCTCCTCTCCTCTCCTCTCCTCTCCTCTCCTCTCCTCTCCTCTCCTCTCCTCTCCTCTCCTCTCCTCTCCTCTCCTCTTCTCTTCTCTTCTCTTCTCTTCTCTTCTCTTCCCTTCTCTGTCT